>JAUIMM010000042.1:9765000-10397500 GCA_031769625.1 Taudactylus pleione | reverse complement strand
GCGGCTACTGCGCACACAATTCACAAACACAGAAAAAATATTTTGTTATTTGGTTTGGAGTGTACTTTGGGGGTTACAGCACCCTTTAACGGTCAAGCCAGCCGGCCCTTTACTTATGACACAGGCGCACGCTTGGCACTACTTTGTTGATGCACGTGCGGCTACTGCGCACACAATTCACAAACACAGAAAATATTTTTTTTTTTGGTTTGGACTGGAGTGTACTTTGGGGGTTACAGCACCCTTTAACGGTCAAGCCAGCCGGCCCTTTACTTATGACACAGGCGCACGCTTGGCACTACTTTGTTGATGCACGTGCGGCTACTGCGCACACAATTCACAAACACAGAAAATATTTTGCTATTTGGTTTGGAGTGTACTTTGGGGGTTACAGCACCCTTTAACGGTCAAGCCAGCCGGCCCTTTACTTATGACACAGGCGCACGCTTGGCACTACTTTGTTGATGCACGTGCGGCTACTGCGCACACAATTCACAAACACAGAAAATATTTTTTTTTTTGGTTTGGACTGGAGTGTACTTTGGGGGTTACAGCACCCTTTAACGGTCAAGCCAGCCGGCCCTTTACTTATGACACAGGCGCACGCTTGGCACTACTTTGTTGATGCACGTGCGGCTACTGCGCACACAATTCACAAACACAGAAAATATTTTTTTTTTTGGTTTGGACTGGAGTGTACTTTGGGGGTTACAGCACCCTTTAACGGTCAAGCCAACCGGCCCTTTACTTATGACACAGGCGCACGCTTGGCACTACTTTGTTGATGCACGTGCGGCTACTGCGCACACAATTCACAAACACAGAATAAATATTATTTTTTTAGCACTTGGGGGGAGCACCCCAGATGGACAGAGCACTCCCTGGACAACACTACAGCACCCCTTTAGGACTGGGACACTGCACAGGACTTTGGAGTGGACACAGCCCCTATGGAGAACTGACTGCACAACACAGTCCAGCCAGCCCCTATGGACTTTGAAGTAGTGGACACAGCCCTTATTAACAACAGCAGCACAGCACAACACAGCCAGCCCCTATGGACTTTGAAGTAGTGGACACAGCCCCTATGGACAACAGCAGCACAGCGCAGCACAGCACAGCACAACACTACTCTGCACTACACTACACTACACAGCCCAGCCAGCCCTAACTCCCACCCTCCCTCTTCACTGTCCACAGCCGAGTGAGAAAATGGCGCCGACGCGGGTACCTTATATAGGATCCAAAACCCGCGAGACCCGAAAGACGGGATGATGACGTTTTGCCTCGATTTCAGATCCAAGTCAGGCGGGAAAAGTCGAGCCTGACTCGGATCTGCCTCGGATCGGGGGGGCTCGGGGGGGTTCGGATTCGGGTTCGGATTCACCCCTAATATATATATATATATATATATATATATATATATATAAAATATCTCCATTCACTGTAGCTACCATTCATCTATATAGTACTGAATGCGACCTTTATCCATCTATATAGTATACATAAGTCTATATATAATCTATCTAACCAGATGGCACATAGCTTAGGGTACTTGGTGTCCAAAAAATGTCTGATTGAAATAATGGGGATTTTACATTTTATTTTATCAAGCTCATTTGTTCATGCAATATTTTACCTTATTTTTTATTTTTTTTTCTATTTTGGACCAATTTGTTTGTCTTTTCCTATTAAGGCCAATGTTTGCTGGTTTTCCATCCCAATCCGCCCCTAACACTACCTGCATTAACTCCATAAGCTCCTGGCTGGATCTGTTTGTACCAGTTATATGTGCATGCTTGCATTAACCCAGTGTTACCCTGTTATCTATTTATTAATAAACCAAGAAGACTGGTTAAGTTTTCTGCCATGAGAACTGACCTCCATTAAACAAAAAGTGAAACCTATCAACATCATAAAAAGACTTTAAGATGCAGAACATCTGGAGACTGCCTAGGCGGACCATGATTAATAGGTAAAATGGGAACAAGTAGGCAAAGTACAGCATGATGAACATTATTATGAATTAATGTAAATGCTATTCCTTCAATACTACTTCAAAATGCATTTGTTATCTCAAATATTCAAATTAATTTGTAAAATAGTGTTATTAGTCCCGTCACTGAAATAGAAAATAAATGGCCATTTATTCCAACATTTTTGTTCATGTCGCTGCACATATAATAACCAGTATAAAATGGGCCCATCTAGCACTAATCATTAAGCTCTGACAAAGGCTCTTAAGAAATTAACATAAATACATTGCTATTAACAAGCACGGGCAGCTATGAAAAATTATTTCATATGTGTGAAAAATAAAACCGCCTACTGTACATCAATCATATTGGTCTTCATGCTGACGTGCATGCTTTTACTGATGGAATTTACAGTATATTAAATTAAAAGTTTTGTTATTTAAATTCTCCATCTGAAATGTGCTGGGACTAGGGGTGTGCACCGGCCACTTTTCGTGTTTTGTGTTTTGGTTTTGGATCTGGATCTTTCTTCCTGTTTTGGATCTGGATTGGTTTTGCCAAAACCACCCTTCCGTGTTTTGGGGTCTGGGTTTTGTGTTTTGGATCTGTATTTTTTTTAAAAAAAGCATAAAAACAGCTAAAATCACAGAATTTGTTGGTTTCTCTGCTCCTATGCTATTATTAACCTCAATAACCTTAATTTCCACTCATTTCCAGTCTATTCTGAACACCTCACACCTCACAATAGTGTTTTTATGTCCAAAAGGTTGCACCGAGGTAGCTGGATGACTATGCTAAGCGACACGAGTGGGCGGCACAAACACGTGACCCATCTAGGAGTGACACTGCAGTGGCAGACAGGATGGCAGTTAGAAAAACTAGGCCCCAAACTGTACATAATGCAAAGAAAAAAAAGAAGTGCAAGATGGAATTGTCCTTGGGCCCTCCCACCCACCCTTATGTTGTATAAACAGGACATGCACACTTTAACAAATCAATCATTTCAGCGCCAGGGTCTGCCACACAACTGTGGCTGAAATGATTGGTTCGTTTGGGCCCCCACAAAACAAGCTGGCAATTAATGTGTCCCTGCACAAACTGGCTCTACGGAGGCAAGATGTCATCCTCATCCTCCTCATCCACCGATTCCTCACCCTCTTCAGTGTGTACATCCTCATCCTCACAAAGTATTAACTCGTCCCCACTTGAATCCACCACCACAGGTCCCTCTGTACCTTCTGGAGGCTGGTCTCCCTGGAAGAGCTGATAATTCATTTTGATGAACATCATCTTCTCCACATTCTGTGGAAGCAACCTCCTACGCCTTTCGCTGACAAGGTTCCCGGCTGCACTAAACACTCTTTCGGAGTACACACTGGAGGGGGGGCAACTCAGGTAAAATAGAGCCAGCTTGTACAGGGGCCTCCAAATTGCCTCTTTTTCCTGCCAGTACAGGTATGGACTGTCTGACATGCCTACTTGGATGCTGTCACCGATGTAATCCTCCACCATTCTGTCAATGGTGACAGTATCATATGCAGTGACAGTAGACATGTCAGAAATTGTTGCCAGGTCCTTCAGTCCGGACCAGATGTCCAAACTTGGTCCTGCCTGCCCTGCATCACCGCCAGCGGGTTGCTTAGGATACCTAAGTTTTTTCCTGGCAGCCCCAGTTGCGGGAGAAAATGAAGAAGGAGCCGTTGACGTGTCACGTTCCGCTTCAGCTGACAGTGTGTTCACCAGCAGGTCTTTGCACCTCTGCAGGCTTGTGTCGGCCGGAAAGAGAGACACCACATAGGCTTTAAACCTAGGATCAAGCACGGTGGCCAAAATGTAGTGGTCTGATTTCAACAGATTGACCACCCTGGAATCCTGGCAAAGCGAATGAAGGGCTTCATCCACAAGTCCCACATGCCGAGCGGAATCGCTCCATCTTAGCTCCTCCTTCACTTTCTCCAGCTGCTTCTGCAAAAGCCTGATGAGGGGAATGACCTGACTCAAGCTGGCTGTGTCTGAACTGACTTCACGTGTGGCAAGTTCGAAGGGCTGGAGAACCTTGCACAACACGGAAATCATTCTCCACTGCGCTTGAGTCAGGTGCATACCCCCTCCTTTGCCTATGTCATAGGTGGATGTATAGGCTTGTATGGCCTTTTGCTGCTCCTCCATCCTCTGAAGCATATAGAGGGTTGAGTTCCACCGCGTCACAACCTCTTGCTTCAGGTGATGGCGGGGCAGATTCAAGAGTGTTTGCTGGCGCTCCAGTCTTCGGCACGCAGTCGCTGAATGGCGAAAGTGGCCAGAAATTTTTAGGGCCACCCAAAGCGTCTCCTGCACGCCCCTGTCGCTTTTCAGAAAATTCTGCACCACCAAGTTTATTGTGTGAGCAAAACATGGGACGTGCTGGAATTTGCCCAGATGTAATGCCCGCACAATATTGGTGGCGTTGTCAGATATCACAAATCCCCAGGAGAGTCTAAGTGGGGTAAGCCACTGGGCGATGATTTCCCTCAGTTTCTCTAAGAGGTTGTCGGTGGTGTGCCTCTTACTGAAACCGGTGATACACAGCGTAGCCTGCCTTGTAACGAGCTGGCGTTTCTGAGATGCTGCTACTGGTGACGCTGTTGCTGTTGCTGCGTAAGGTGATACATCTACCCAGTGGGCTGTCAGAGTCATATAGTCCTTAGTCTGCCCTGTTCCACTTGTCCACATGTCCGTGGTTAAGTGGACATTGTGTACAATGGCATTTTTCAGGACACTGAGGACACTTTTTCTGACGTTTCTGTACAGTCTCGGTATCGCCTGCCTAGTGAAGTGGAATCTAGACGGGATTTGGAACCGGGGACACACTACCTCCATCAATTGTCTAAATCCCACTGCACTAATGGCGGATACCGGACGCACATCTAACACCAACATAGCAGTCAAGGCCTCACTTATACGTTTTGCTTCAGGATGACTGCTGTCGTACTTCATCCTCCTCACTAAGGACTGTTGGAGGGTCAATTATTTAGTAAAAGTAGTGGTGTTCCTACTTCCTCTCTGGGATGATGAACGACTCCCAGCAGCAGCAACAGCAGCAGCGGCAGCAGTAGGCGTAGCAATGCAGGATCCTCCAGAGGAATCCCGGATAGGAGAGTCAGTCATGCCAGTGACATGGCCTGCAGGACTACTTCCGATCCTGACTAAGGAGGAAATTGACGAGGAGGGAGTTGACGGTGTGGTTTGCAGGCGCTTGGATACAACAGGACAACGGGATTTAGGTGTCCCTTGACTGCTTACGGTCTTAGCCAAAGTTTCTGAACTTGACAGTAACTTTTTATGAACGCGCTGCAGGTGCCGTATAAGGGAGGATGTTCCTAGGTGGTTGACGTCCCTACCCCTACTTATTTCACCTTTACATATGGTACATATGGCAAGACAGTTGTTGTCCGGATTTGGATAGAAATATTGCCAGTCCAAAGAGGTGGAATGTTTGGTGTTCTGCCCAGGCATGACCGTGATGGGCTTTTTCATCCCATGGACAACAACTGTCTCCCCCGGAGCCTGATTTAAACAAACCACATCACCATCAGAATCCTCCTCGCCAACTTCCTCCTCAGCGCCAGCTACACCAGTATCCTCATCCTGTTGTACTTCAACAGTGACATCTTCAATTTGCATATCAGCAAGTGGACTGTGGGTGCTCCTTTCAGCACTTGCAGGGGGCGTGCAAATGGTGGAAAGAGCCACCTCTTCCCGTCCAGTGCTGGGAAGGTCAGGCATCGCAACCACCACCACACTTGGACTCTCCTTGGGGATTTGTGATATCTTCTTAGAAAGCACAGTTCTTCGCTGTGCTTTTGCCAGCTTAACTCTTTTGATTTTTTTAGTGGGAGGAGGGCTTCCATCGTCATGTGAAGCTGAACCACTAGTCATGAACATACTAGGGATCGACCTTAGCCGTTCCTTGCCACTCCGTGTCGTAAATGGCATATTGGCAAGTTTACGTTTCTCTTCAGCTGATTTAAATGTCTTTTTCAAGGTCATTTTCCTGAACTTTGCCATTTGGGATTGTATGTGCCCTCTACTATGACATTGGGCATCGGCCTTGGCAGACGACGTTGATGGCATGTTATCGTCTATGTCATGACTAGTGGCAGCAGCTTCAGCACTAGGAGGAAGTGGTTCTTGATCTTTCTCTATTTTATTTTTATCGGAGAAAGTTTGGTCCTCCATTTATGTTATATCGATTTGATATATACGTGCGGCTAAACACAGAAAATAATTTTTTTTTTGGTTTGGACTGGAGTGTACTTTCGGGGGTTACAGCACCCTTAACGGTCAAGCCAGCCGGCCCTTTACTTATGACACAGGCGCACGCTTGGCACTACTTTGTTGATGCACGAGCGGCTACTGCGCACACAATTCACAAACACAGAAAATAATTTTTTTTTGGTTTGGACTGGAGTGTACTTTCGGGGGTTACAGCACCCTTAACGGTCAAGCCAGCCGGCCCTTTACTTATGACACAGGTGCACGCTTGGCACTACTTTGTTGATGCACGTGCGGCTACTGCGCACACAATTCACAAACACAGAAAATAATTTTTTTTTTGGTTTGGACTGGAGTGTACTTTGGGGGTTACAGCACCCTTTAACGGTCAAGCCAGCCGGCCCTTTACTTATGACACAGGCGCACGCTTGGCACTACTTTGTTGATGCACGTGCGGCTACTGCGCACACAATTCACAAACACAGAAAATAATTTTTTTTTGGTTTGGACTGGAGTGTACTTTCGGGGGTTACAGCACCCTTAACGGTCAAGCCAGCCGGCCCTTTACTTATGACACAGGCGCACGCTTGGCACTACTTTGTTGATGCACGTGCGGCTACTGCGCACACAATTCACAAACACAGAAAATAATTTTTTTTTGGTTTGGACTGGAGTGTACTTTCGGGGGTTACAGCACCCTTAACGGTCAAGCCAGCCGGCCCTTTACTTATGACACAGGCGCACGCTTGGCACTACTTTGTTGATGCACGTGCGGCTACTGCGCACACAATTCACAAACACAGAAAATAATTTTTTTTTGGTTTGGACTGGAGTGTACTTTCGGGGGTTACAGCACCCTTTAACGGTCAAGCCAGCCGGCCCTTTACTTATGACACAGGCGCACGCTTGGCACTACTTTGTTGATGCACGTGCGGCTACTGCGCACACAATTCACAAACACAGAAAATAATTTTTTTTTGGTTTGGACTGGAGTGTACTTTGGGGGTTACAGCACCCTTTAACGGTCAAGCCAGCCGGCCCTTTACTTATGACACAGGCGCACGCTTGGCACTACTTTGTTGATGCACGTGCGGCTACTGCGCACACAATTCACAAACACAGAAAATAATTTTTTTTTGGTTTGGACTGGAGTGTACTTTCGGGGGTTACAGCACCCTTTAACGGTCAAGCCAGCTGGCCCTTTACTTATGACACAGGCGCACGCTTGGCACTACTTTGTTGATGCACGTGCGGCTACTGCGCACACAATTCACAAACACAGAAAATATTTTTTTTTTGGTTTGGACTGGAGTGTACTTTCGGGGGTTACAGCACCCTTTAACGGTCAAGCCAGCCGGCCCTTTACTTATGACACAGGCGCACGCTTGGCACTACTTTGTTGATGCACGTGCGGCTACTGCGCACACAATTCACAAACACAGAAAATAATTTTTTTTGGTTTGGACTGGAGTGTACTTTCGGGGGTTACAGCACCCTTTAACGGTCAAGCCAGCCGGCCCTTTACTTATGACACAGGCGCACGCTTGGCACTACTTTGTTGATGCACGTGCGGCTACTGCGCACACAATTCACAAACACAGAAAATATATTATTTTTTTAGCACTTGGGGGGAGCACCCCTGATGGACAGAGCACCCCCTGGACAACACTACAGCACCCCTTTAGGACTGGGACACTGCACAGGACTTTGGAGTGGACACAGCCCCTATGGAGAACTGACTGCACAACACAGTCCAGCCAGCCCCTATGGACTTTGAAGTAGTGGACACAGCCCCTATTAACAACAGCAGCACAGCACAACACAGCCAGCCCCTATGGACTTTGAAGTAGTGGACAACAGCAGCACTACACTACACTACACTACACAGCCCTAACTCCCACCCTCCCTCTTCACTGTCCACAGCCGAGTGAGAAAATGGCGCCGACGCGGGTACCTTATATAGGATCCAAAACCCGCGAGACTCGGAAGGCGGGATGATGACGTTTTGCCTCGATTTCAGATCCGAGTCAGGCGGGAAAAGTTGAGCCTGACTCGGATTGGACTCGGATCGGGGGGGCTCGGGGGGGTTCGGATTTCAGAAATCCGAACCCGCTCACCCCTAGCTGGGACCCATCAATACTGTGCTTTTAAGTATTCATATATGAGTTCACTTTTTCTCATGGCACTCAGGGGTACACAGTACCAGCCCCTTTTTTTGTTGTAATTTAACTTTTGTAAAACTAGTTTCAGAAACAGGAAGGACTAAAAGGGCATACACACTAGACGATGTGCTGAAAGATATTGGTAAAAGATATTGGTGAAAGATATTGGGTGTACACACTTAACAATATCGTTAACAATATCATTTAGTGATGTCATCCTGCCACATCCCTGAACGGGCACTTTCTGACGATAGTGTCAGATTGGCCTGCATGTTTGCGGGAGCGTGCATCGTTGGTCATTTGGTGCATATACACTGGACGATGAGAACAGTATATCGTTGAATGATGGAGTTATCGTTCACTTTTATCGTCTAGTGTGTATGCCCTATTAGTGAAACCACTTCAGAAATAAATAAAAATAAGTGTTTGAACACGTATCCAGAGTGTGAAAGCCACTATAAATCTTGTATCAACTTGTAACTTTAGGTGAGTACCAACAATTTTATTTCTTAGTACCAGAACTATGTTTCATTAAAAAAAAATGCTCTGCTTATAATGTGTTTTTTTTTCCACACAGGGGTAAATGTAACAGTCTGGGACTTGCAGGTATCGGTAACATCCCGGCGAGTCTGGTCGATGTTATTAAGTGACAATCATTTAAAAGGCAAAACCAGGTTGGTTTTGCCTTTTAAATGATTGCCACTGATTGCCAGACTCACGGATGCCTGCAAGTTGCAGGCTATTACATTTACCCCTTAATGGTGCATACACACAATCAGATTTTTCCTTCAGATATGAACGATAACGATTTAAAAATCGTTCAGTCATTCATATCTGAAGGAAAATCGTTCATATCTGACATGCCTGAACGATGGACGATCAACGATGCGCGTTCCCGATGGTCAGATAACGATTTCTGATATCTGATGTGTTTGCAGTCAGACTTGGTCGATTACATTCATTTTAATGCAGTCAAAAATCGTTCAATCGTTCAAATCGTTCAAATCGTTCAAATCGTTTAATCGTTCAATCGTTCATCTGACAAATCTGACAAGTCTGACAAATCTGACCGTGTGTACGCTCCATAAAAAGGTGCATACACACACGATTTTTTGAACGATTATCGTTAAACGATATCGTTTAACGATAATTGATGGCAAAAATCGTTCACTTTCTGAGTCAAACGATGAACGATTATTGTTCATGCGCGTTCACGTTTGTAGTTTGTAGTTTTTAGTTCAGTCAGACTTGTCAACTCAACGATTTTCATTAAGTTAATATGCAAAAATCGTTTGTAGTTCATAAAAATCGTTCATTACAATTAAATGAACATAGTAAATGAACAACTTTAGTAAAAGATTTTAGTTCATTTTTTCAAGGTAGAAAATCGTTTACTAAAATCGTTAATTAACTCAATCGTTGTGTGTGTATGCAGCTAAAGTATTACTTTTTACCTCCTGATTAACTACAGGTTGAGTCTCCCATATCCAAATATTCCGAAATACGGAATATTTTTAGCATGACTGAGAAAGTGAAACCTTTGCTATCTGATGGTTCAATGTACACAAACTTTGTTTAAAGCACAAATTACTGTATTAAAAATATAGTATAAAATAACCTTCAGGCTGTGTGTATAAGGTGTATATAAAACAAATGCATTCTGTGTTTAGATTTCGGTCCCATTCCCAAGATCTCATTATTTTATGCAAATATTCCAAAATACGGAATATTCTGATATCCAAAATACCCCTGGTCCCAAGCATTTGGATATGGGAGACTCAACCTCTTATTACAATTATATGCTTCTTCTCCTAAAATACTGCTAATTTCTGTTGTAATAGTGCATTAATCTATTTATTGTCATTGTAACTTAGGGCCTGATTCAGAGACAGATGCTAATGCAATCACAACTGTGTTTCCATACGCAACGCAGTTGCAAAAATATGCAAATGTTAGCAAAGATCACCCCAGCATAAAGACCCCCACTATTGCCTTCTCATCTGCGTGCGACTACGCATACCTACGTAAACATCGGTAACATCGATGCTCATCGGCGACCATTTTATCCTTGCGTTAGATCTGATCAGCCACAGGCCAGGGAGCTCTTCAGCCACGCAGAGCTGTGTATGCAATTGTAGTGGCTAATTTATGCTCGCCCACTTAATGGCGATCAAAAGCCAGGCACGCCTGCGTTTTGCTAATCACCCCCTATCGACACCCCCAAACGGTCACTTCCTGTCAAACTGCAATGGGCCTCCGTGGTCTGCGTGAATGCACGGCGTTCGCACAGCTGCCTTCGCGCACTGCAATGCATATGCATGCGCAATGGCAAACAATCGCTCGATCTGCGTGTGATTTGCAGTTGCGTTCATCTCTGAATCAGGCCCTTAATCAGGAAATCTAAGAAAATAATTAATAATGAGTTTGTGTCTGTGAACCTGATTCAGAGATGGAGGCCGATATTTACACAGTTGAATATTCGAATGCTTGAATAAGCTTGAGAAGATATAAGCACACAGGCCCTGATTCAGACCCACTCGCGAGCGGCTGTCCGCTCGCAAGTGGGTCGATGTTCTGCACTGAGCATGTGCACGACGGAGGGAGCTCCGTCGTGCGCATTCGCCAGACGCGACGAGCAAAGGAAAGTCCTTCGCTCATTGTGTCTGATCAAAGGGGGCGTGCTGTCGATGTTGATTGACAGCACGCCCCCTTTGGTGGGCGTGCCTCCCGTCAGAAGCCGGCCCACTGACATCACTAGTGATGTCAGTGGGAGTGATTTTGGCTCTGATAGAGCCAAAATCACTCCGGAGCTTGCGGTTGAAAACCTCAACCGCAGGCTCCGGCTCGCAGTTTCGATGGTCGCGATGGTCACGACCATCGCGGCCATCAAACTGCACGCTCGTATAGGCTGTGGGTGGTGACCCACAGCTATACGAGCGTCCAGGAGGACGCTCCATTTTTATGGAGGGCGGCCCTCATTCAGAGCGTGCGCTCTGCATGAGGGCCACTGTTTGTTATTTGGTACAGTACTAGTTAGAGCTGGTTTTGTTGATAGTTTGTATTGGTTGAGGTCAGTTGCCAATCATATTTGATTAGCCTATTAACTGCCCCGTCGAGGCGGGGTTTAACATCTGTATTTTAAGGCTGGAGGAGGAGTCAACTGCCTCTTGCCATTTTTGAGATCAGAGTGACAAGTACCTCTGTTATCTGAGTGATAAGTACCAGTATCAATTTATTCAATTTCAGCTTTCACTATCTATATTTTCTTTCCCTTTCACACAGCTTTTGTCTCTTTCCTCCTATTCTTTTCACTCTCTTTTCTCTTCCCACCCCCCCCCCTTTTCTTCCTCATTACTGTCTTCTCTATCCTACCCCCCATTATAAACTGAGAATGCCCCGTCCCTGCCATAATGCCCCCCATCCCCGCCGCCTGGCTGAAGCGGCCAGACCATTATCGGTCGCCGCGGCCTCTCCCATTGCCCAGGGTGCGCGCCTGACCTCAGTGCGCGCGGGCCCCCTCCTCCCTCCCGCCGCCGCTGCGGCAGCGGGGAGCTCCGGCGCTTCTCTCCCACCCGCCCCTTCGCCATCCGGCCTCCGGGCTTGGTTGGCGAGGAGTGCGGAGAGCGCTCGGCAGATCCACAGGCGTGGCTATCCCCGGCGGCCATTTTGGACCGCGCGGGGCCCTGTCCCCCGCCCGCCGCTGCGGCTGCAGTGGCAGGCAAATTTTATATTATAAACCTGCCAGGCCCGGCGGGTACACCAGGGAACCCCAGCTTTAATTTGACCCAGGTGGCTTTAGGGGCTGTGCGTCAGGCCTCCTCGGCCGGCAGCCACGCCCCCTCACCTCCGGCGGCCATTTTGGATGCTGAGGAGATTTTTACCTCCTCAGATTCCCCCCTCTCTGTCTTAGGGACTGGAGGTTTGGGGTCTACCACAGCGCCTTGGGCGCAGGGCTATCATAGGTCCCAAGGTAGCGGGCCCGCAGATTTGTTGCACTGGCCCCCTTTCATCCACTTCCCTAGGCCGTTGGCGCAGCAGGATAGAGCCACCCCTTATGGGGGCTCTTGGCCCAGGTTGCTGGCTCCAATGTCGCCCCTCCCACCTGCTGCGGCCTGCGCAAATGCGGGGCAGCAGTTCTTGAATTATGGGCCTGGCCACGCCCCCACCCCTCCCTTTGGGTTTTCACCTTATTTTAGCCAAGGTGTTTACCAGCAGTCAATCCCAAACCCGTTCATGGGTCCGAGCTGGCAATTTTATGCCACCCCATACGGGCAAGCGCCGGGGTTTTTTCCCCAACAGTTCATCTCCGCCCCAGGCAATTTTGCACCCATGCACCAGCAGTTTCAATTTAATCCTGGGCAGCATGCAAGCCAGCAGCTGGTGCGTCAACCCCCCCTTCCACAAGCCCCGCCCCCGCCATCCACCCCAGTGGTGCGTCCACCTTCCCCTACTCTAGCCCCGCCCCTACCACCTTTCCCAGCAATTCCTCCTCCTGCGCAGCCCCCATTATCTTCCCCGCCACAGAGCACAACCCCCGCGACTGTTGCTGTATGTCCTCCTTCGGCTCCCGATGCTAACGCAAATGTCTCGAGCCCGCAGGTTACATTAAGTCAGCCACTAGCATCCGGGTCGTCGTCAAGGGATGTCGTTACTGATGTAAGCGCGGTGGGCGCGCCGCACAACGAGAGTCAAGCCTCCTCCTCTAGGCATCTGCTCGAGGTCCCGTCGACGTCTGGAACAGGTGAGACGAATATTGCAGTTCCTTCAATTGCGCAGTTATCACACTCTGATGAGTCTTCAGACTCCTCTAGTTCTGGTGAGAGGCCGCGCAAGCTCATGAAATACTTTGTGCAACAGTTGAAGGGTAAGGGCAAGAGTCCCAAAAAAGCGGGTAGTATAGCGGCCAGTTCGGCTCCAGACGCTTCGGGGGATGCGGTCCATTGCTCAAACACGGCAATATTAAGGGGAGTTAGGTCAAAAATCAGAGAGCGAATTCGTAAGGGTCATTATGTTGACATGTTCGCCATTACTCATGACGCTAAGAAGGCGTTAGACGCAGCAAAAAAGGGGGGAGTGGCAGCTGAGGAGGCCAGGAGGAGCTATCAGAATTGGCTGACTGGTATATATGTGTTTGCTGCATGTTATATCGAGACACGCCCAGCTGAGTTTCTGAATGTGCTGAAGTACCTGCATTTAGTGCAGGGTATGCAGGTCGCAGCTAGGCATAATGTTTGGAGGCAGTATGATGAACTGTTTAGGAAAAAACAGGATGGCCAAAAGATTCTAAGTTTTGGGTTCAAGGACGTAGAGGTATGGCTGGAGGTGACGCAGCAGGCCCGATCAGCTGTCGAGCTTGCGCTGGGACGTAAACATCCCTTTCCAGCCCGCCCCAGTTATAATACCGGAGGCAAGGGGAAGTGCTACGCTTTCAATAACGCCCAGTGTAGCAGAGGGGCCAGTTGCCGCTAACGGCACGTGTGCATGCTTTGTGGGGGAAGTCACACTGCAAAGGATTGCAATCGCCCCGGTGGTTCCGCAGCAGGAAAAGGGGATCAGCGTACAGGTGCTTAATAAAGCGGTGTCTCCAATTAAGTTGGAGATATTAGAGCGTTGGTTGAGGCGTTATCCTCTTAAGGAGGACGCGGCCTTCCTACTACAAGGTTTTAAAGAAGGTTTTAGGTTACCACTAGTTCGTCCAGTTTTAGTTGTAGCTAGACGAAATCTTAAGTTAGCTAGGGATTTTCCAGAGGTTGTGGCGGAAAAGATAGAGGTGGAGCTGAGTTTGGGGCGCATGTGTGGCTCTTTTTCCTCACCGCCTGTGGAAAATCTTTGCATTTCCCCGCTGGGCGTGGTACCAAAAAAGGAACAGGGAAAGTTCAGGTTAATACAACACTTGTCTTACCCGGAAGGAGGGTCAGTTAATGACGCTTTAGATCCGGGCGATTGCAGTGTTTCATACCAGTCATTTGAGGATGCACTTGGTATCGTTCAGGAGTTTGGTAAAGGGACTTTGTTAGCAAAGATCGATGTTGAATCGGCCTTCAGGTTGCTCCCTTTGCATCCCGAATCATTTAAGTACATGGGTTTTCGGATAGGCGATTCCATTTACATAGATAAGTGTCTACCTATGGGCTGTTCTATTTCTTGTTCCTTTTTTGAGTGTTTTAGCACCTTTTTGCAGTGGTGTCTGCAAGCAGGCACTGGCCATTCGGGCGTCACTCATTATCTTGACGATTTCCTGTTAGTAGGGCCGGCTGATAGCGCAGTCTGTAGTGACCTGCTTTTTTCGGCAAAGGCGCTTTTCAGTTCGTTGGGCGTTCCCATTGCTCACAAAAAAACCGAAGGCCCCGTTACTAGTTTATCTTACCTGGGTATCGAAATCGACACTGATGTGAGTTTATGCAGGCTCCCCTGTGAAAAGGTGCGGAAGATCAGCGAGTTGTTACTGCATTTTACATCAGTTAAGAAAATAACTCTGAAGCAGCTGCAGTCGCTGCTAGGCTTGCTAAATTTCGCTTGTCGCGTCATTCCCATGGGTAGGGTTTTTTGCCGCAGGCTGGAGCGTGCCTCTGCAGGCGTCAAAAAGGCTTGCCACATGGTCCGCCTTTCGGCGGAAATGAAGGAAGACTTTGAGGTATGCTTAAGATTTCTACGAGAGTTCAATGGGGTTCGCATTTGGCTCGCTTCATCTGTAGCCAATCGCGAGCTTCAATTGTTCACAGATGCGTCAGGGGCATTAGGTTTTGGTGCATTTTTTGGCGGGGAATGGTGCGCGGCAGCTTGGCCTGAGTTGTGGCATTTGGAGGGTTAGACACGCAATTTACTCCTGTTGGAGCTATTTCCGATTGTGGTGGCGGTGGAGCTCTGGGCTTCAAAGTTTAGCAATCGGAGAATAGTATTTTGGTGCGATAACTTGGGGGTGGTCCAGGCCATTAATAATCAGAGGTCGGTCTGCCCCCAAGTGCTCAGGCTGCTTAGGCATTTAATTTTTGTCTGTCTGTTGAGAAACATTGATTTTAAGGCCAGGCACGTTCCTGGTGTGGAGAATGAGATAGCGGAATCCTTGTCACGGTTCCAGTGGGGTAGGTTTAGGGCATTGGCACCGGCTGCCAGGATTCATGGTTTGCCTTGTCCTGATTTTGTCTGGCAGATCATAAATCCGGCATGGAGGGACTCGCTTTGAGGGCACTCGCTCCAGGTACGTTTAGGTCTTACTCCACAGCTTGGAATGAATGGCAGGTTTTTCTTGCAAATTCCGGGAGGGGTAAGGAGCTGCCTGTCAGTATGTCTGAATTCGTGTGGCAGGGGCATGAGAGTGGTCATTCAAAATCTTCCATGTCGGGCGCCTTGGCTGGCATTTCGTATTTCTCGCGAATGTACGGTTTGAATGATCCTACGAAGTCATTCATCATTTCTAAGGCGATGAGAGGCTGGGCGAGGGAACAGGCGACTCCGGGCGATTCCCGTAGGCCGATAGATGTGTGCATGTTGAGGGATTTAGTTTTGGCAGTCTCAGGAGTAGCTAAAGGTGAATTCGAGGCAAATTTGTTTAGCTTGGCTTTTGTGCTGGCATTTTTTGGCGCTTTACGGGTTGGGGAGTTAGTCGCCAAAAATAAAACATCAGTCAACTCAGGGTTGCTTCTATGTAATGTTGTAGTAAAAGAAAGTGCCATACTGTTAAAAATACAAAAATCAAAAACGGATCAGATGGGTCGGGGGCGTTGGATTTCTGTTCCTTCGCACCCTGAGCCTTGCATCTGCCCGGTCACTCTAGCCAACAGATATAATCAGTAGCGTCCAAAAGGGGGAGCTCAATGGCTTATCCATGAAGATCTATCCCCTTTATCTAAGTTCCAGTTTGCAAGCGTTTTCGATAGATGCTTAATAGCTTTGGATGTGCCGACGGAAGAGTTTGGCACCCATTCGTTTAGGATTGGGGCGGCAACTTGCGCTGCGGCATCAGGTTCTTCAGCGGAGGCAATCAAGCACTTGGGTAGATGGAAGTCGGCAGCTTATAAGGGTTATATAAGGGGCGATAAGTTACAGAAGTAGTGGCGCCCCTGGCGAGTTTGTTATTTAGGAAACCCAGTGCCTTATGCTACCCGCCGCTAGGGGGGATTGGAGTTCTTTTCACCTTTGCCCTCAAAGAAAGAGGTTTGGTGTTGTTCACCTCCATCTGGGTCACCTAGACAACTCAGTTTTCCCCTTCCATGTTTTCGTTCTGTTTTCAAGTTGTTTAAAAGTTAATTCAAAATTATTAACGTTATGTTATACTGTTTTTTCCCATCACAGGTTTTTTGGAGAAAGATTGCCGGGTGTGGATTGTTGGGCATTCTTTTGTTTACTGGGCTAGCAGGCATAATGGGGCCAGTTTAGCCCATTTCAAGGTCCGTTGGATAGGGTTGAGAGGTTTCAGGTGGAGCGGCCTTTTGGACCTGCTATGGCAGTCAGAGAGTAAGTGGGGGACCCCTGACTGTCTGGTCGTGCACTTGGGTGGTAATGACCTTGGCACGTGTAAAGGAGTGGAATTGATCATTGCCATTAAGCATGATTTGAAATTAGTAGCGGAACGTTGGCCACTAGTTAAACTTTGCTGGTCTGAGATGATTCCAAGGAGGTTCTGGCGGGGTACACAAGGTGGGGCGGCCCTAGACAGAGTAAGAAGGAAGCTGAATGCTGCAGTCTCTCGGTTTGTGGTTGGCTTGGGCGGGCGTGCTATCAAGCACCCTCGTCTTCGATATGAGGAGGTACATTTATATAGGCCAGATGGAGTGCACCTCACTGAGGAGGGTTTAGGTTTTTTCGTATCTGACATTCTAGCCTCATTGGAATAGTTAGTAGGGGCTGTGTTTTTTGTTTGGTGGCGTTACGTGTCCATTTCATTTTGTCCACGTTGTTGGCGGAAAGCAGTGCTCCTCGGCGGCTCAATTTAGCGCGGCAGAGCTTGGCTAGCATTCCCCCTTTGAGAAAAGCGAGTCGGTTGCTACCTTAAGGGAGAACCAGGTCTTCATCCTAGGGAGGGGCCAGCACTATTCTAGTTAAGGGGGGGTGGTTCTACCCAGGTTAGCTCGTGCAGGGGGTGGGGAAAACTCCACCCCATTTTGGTAAAGCGTTCAATTAATTATGAGCTGTGGACCGAGGTAGCACTGCTTTTTCGCCACCAGGACTAATTAATCAATTCTAATTTCATATAATAAATTTGGCTGTGACCTCTTTTTACCAATTCTATACAGTTGTCTGTGTCTTATTTATTTAGTTAAGTTATAGCTTAAGAGTGTTGTGTAAAATAATAAAACTATGGGTGACTTAAAGTAATTATATATAAACGCACATGCGTCAAGATAAATTACCGTCGCAATGACTATTTACCTGCGGTTTGATTGACAATCAGGGATAGTGTGGGGGAAATCAGGGCCGGATTAAGGCTATGGGGGGCCTGGGGCACTTCAGACAGGGGGGACCTATTACAGAGATAGGCAGATGAATTATCACTATATATATAAGATATGTATTTTGTTACAATATAATGTATGTGTGTGTGGGTGCATGTTTGCCTTATCTGCTCCCAGTTGGTATTACTATTAGAGATGAGCGGACCTACTTGAATTTTGCAGATCCAAGCCAGCTTGGGTTTTCACTCCTGACTCAGATCTCAAAGCTAGGCAAAACGTTATCATCCCGCTGTCAGATTCTCGCGATTTTCCTATTGTATAAAAGGTTCTGCGCTCGCCATCATTTTCAATGCGACTATGGAGAGTGAAGAGGAAGCAAGGGAGGGGCTGTTCTCTTGTTGTCCATAGTGGCTGTGCTGTTGCTGACTTGCTGTGCATAGGGGCTGGCTGCTGTTGTCACTTGTCATAGGGGCTGGCTGTTGTCCATAGGGGCTGGCTGGCTGCTGTCCAGGCAGGCCCAGCGAAGGGGGGGGAAGGGTACACCCGTCCCGGGCCTCGAGGTTTAGAGGGGCCCCGATGCTCAGGGGCACAAAATGGGGCCGTGGCGACTAATTGTTTTTTATAAACTAACCGGTGCTGTTGCCTGTCCGACACATGTAGGCAAAACAAATGTATTAACCTCCTTAACATCCATCACTTACCCCATCAGTTGGTCTGGTCCGGCACAGAATGACATTGCAGCGCGTTGCCAGGCGCCCCCCCCCCATGCCACCGCGGCGCGGTAATCTGAAGAAGAGCACAGGGCACAGGATGTAATCACCACCTGCCGGGCACAGAATAGCTCCGCCCAGCATCAACAGCCGGCCTGCAGTACCAGCACTCTTCCTCTACAGACACTCTCACTGGATAACAGTCCCACCCACAAGCCAGCAGCCAGAGTGACTGACACTGAGTGACAGCACAGCAGCCTGAGTGAGCATGCACCTAAAGACTGTGTGGAGTGCGTGGTAAGTCAAATCAAGTGACAATATATATATATATATATATATATTTATTATGTGAATATAGATAGATAATATATATATTGTCGAAGCCGGATGTTTGGCTGAGACCTAAATTGTAAAATCAAAATCTGCACGACGCCATTTTGCGAATGGCTACATGACCCCATTTTGCGAATGGCTACACAGCGCTATTTTGCGTTCCTCACACATTATCAGTAATATATGGCGCTATGTTGTTATTTACCGTCGTGCATTTCCCACGCAATAGAACACTGTTAAAAGTCCTGACAAAAACAATACGTATATTTATTACTACATATAATATGAACAACCCAGCAAAGCACGTACCATGGTGTACTCCACAAACACGTAGGCGAAAAACGCATACTAGCATCTTTTCTTGATATCCCCACACTGACACATTACATACTTACACAAAAGGTTCCCTAGCATTAAGGTTAATATTAAAGATTTTATATGTTATCAAGTCTATTGTGAAATACATATATTTGGTATCTAAGGTTTAGTACATGATAAGCAGACCATGTTTGGTGCCATTCTAAACCACTGTTTATTTGCAGATTTCCGGTTCCATCGGCAAGGAAATAGCAACATGCGTTTTGCAAGTTATGGATCATAGAGAGATAGGCATTGAAATGTACTCTGTAATGTAATGTTTATTAGCCAGTTTAGACTTAATCTTCGGCGGGAAAATGCACACAAAGAGCCGTTGGAGGGCTGAACTATTACAATACAAACTGACCTATGAACTGTATCATAACAGAAGAACCAGGAGGAAGAACCAATGGCATTATGCCAACTTGTTCTATTGTATTGCCTATCTCTGTAAGGGTATATATGCAAGTACTCTATATCTGGTAGTTAGTCATCACTTTCTTTCTGTTGGCGGAGGTTTCACATTTGATGCCGGGAAATCTGGATCCAGAGAGCATGCGTATGTATCGACTGTACCTTGTACATGTATAATCTTTTGCGCTAAATTGTGTTTAGATCAAGGCGTGTAACTGAATGCTTTTTATATAATAATAAGATTTTGTGCTTTGGAACCACACTCAAAGTCTGGAAAGCAATTATTTCTTGTGCGACTTGCAACGCTAGATAGCGACTTTAGGGTATAAAGATTATTAGGCATTCTTTATATATATATATATATATATATATATATACATACATACATACATACACACACATGGATATATATATATATATATATATACACACACGGATATATATATAGATATATATGTGTATGTGTATATACTATATATATATATATATATATATATGTGTATGTGTGTGTGTGTGTGTATGTATGTATATATATATACTGTATATATATATGTATGTGCGTGTGTGTAGTTATGTGTATATTTAATATTTATGGGTGGGGTCAGGGATGGGGGGTGGTTGTGGATGGGGGGTTGAGGGGAGGTTGGGGCCCTCAGAGATGATAGTGTACTGGGCCCCAAGATTTCTGTTGCCGGCCCTGTGTCCAGGGCTGTGCTGTTGTCGATAAGGGCTATGTTGTTGTCCACTCTATACTCTATAGGAGCTGTACTGCAGACAGAAGAGGAGGGGCTTCAGTGACTCCTGTGTCACTGCAGTCCATGAAGGGGTGCTGCTGCATTGTCCAGGGGGTGCTCTGTCCATCAGGGGTGCTCTCTCCCCCAGTGTAAAAAAAAAATGAATCAAAGTGTGTTTTTTGCTGTGTGTGCACGTTAGCCGCACTTAACAACGTAGCTGCGCAGGGGTGCTGCCTGTGTCATTTATCAAGGGGCTGCTGCCTCGTTCAAGGGTGCTCTCCACCCCGGTGTAAAAAAAAAATCAAAGTTTATTTCTCTTTGTGTGTGTGTGCACGTTAACTGCCCTTATCAACAATGTAGCTGCACAGGGGTGCTGTCTGTGTTGTTTATCAAAGGCTGCTGCCTCGTTCAGGGGTGCTCTCCACCCCAGTGTAAAGAAAATAATTAATAAAAGTGTTTTTTTTCTGTGTGCACATTAGCCGCACTTATCAACAACGTAGCTGCACAGGGGTGCTGCCTGTGTCATTTATCAAGGGGCTGCTGCCTCATTCAGGAGTGCTCACGCCCCAGTATACAAAAAAAATCCCAATAATGAATCAAAGTGTTTTTTTTCTGTGTGTGTGTGCGCGTTAGCCGCCCTTATCAACAACGTAGCTGCGCAAGAGTACTGCCTGTGGCCGCACCAATTATCAAGTATCAACTATTCTTACTTCAGCCAGTGGCTGTGCCAGCTATCAACTCTTACTTCAGCCAGTGGCTGCACCGATTACCAAGTGTCAACTATTCTTACTTCAGCCAGTGGCTGCATCAACTATCAATTCTTTAGCCAGTGGCTGAACCAATTATCAACTATCAATTCCTCCTTCAGTCAGTGACTGTATCAATTATCAACTATCAATTCTTCAATCCTCAAGGGGTACCCCAACCATCATCTTTGCACAGTCTTCAACTCTATTTATCACTCAGTTTTGATTCAGTCTAGGAACCGGGACAGCCAGCTAGCTGGATGCAACCTTTTGGCCCTTAACTAGATGAAAAAAAATCAATATTGTGAGCTGTGAGGTGGTCAAAATTGAATGGAAACAAGTGGAAATAAATGTAATTGAGGTTAATAATACTGTAGGAACAACAAAAGGCCCATGTTATGTGATTTTAGCTGTTTTTATGATTTTTTTTTAGAAAAAATACAGATCCAAAACCAAAACACGGAAGGGTGGTTTTGGCAAAAGCAATCAAGATCTAAAACCAGAGGAGATACATATACAAAACCAAAACACGGGGGTTGGCGCACATCTCTAATTACTATACCCCTCACCCCACATAGTGAGCCAGATTCAGAGGTGGGCGCAGCTATGGTTACCGCCGGGGGACACATATTGAAATTGAACGGAGATGCAATTTCAATAGGTGTTCCTGGACGGGGCCTTAAATGGCAATGGGCGTGTTGGTGTCAGTGTTGCATCGAAAGACGCAGTTTCACTGGCACCGCCGCAGACATTCATAGCAACTAGAGATGTGTGCCGACCCCCGTGTTTTGGTTTTGGATCTTCCCTGGTTTTGGATCTGGATTGGTTTTGCAAAAACCTCACCTCCGTGTTTTGTTTTCGTGTTTTGGTTTTGGATCTGGCTTTTTCTTAAAAAATAAAAAAAAACAGCTAAAATCATATAAAATGGGCCTTTTTTTGTTCCTACAGTATTAATAACATCAGTAACATTTATTTCCACTTGTTTCCAGTCAATTTTGACCACCTCACAATATTGATTTGTTCATCTTGTTTAGGCCCAAAATTTGCACCAAGATAGCTGGCTGACTAAGCTAAGCTGCAGCAGTGGGAGGGCAACAAACACATGGCAGTTCAACTTCAAACATGGCACATCAGGAAACACTTTTTATTCAAGAGAGGCCTGAGGTAGTTGGAGTATGTATGTAGTTGAAGGTAGGGCAGGGACAGGAAGGGTTGATTGGTAGTAAATTTAATTTAATTTTGTGATTCAAAAGAAATTTATGAGGGAGAAGGGGAGGGGAGGTGGCATTTACAGAAAAACTGTGATACAGTACATTTACATCAGTCCTTGCCACAGAAGAATCCTTGAGCATGGCTGCTGCTGCTGGGAGTTGATTTTCTCATCCCAGAAGGGGACCAGGAAAAGTGCTTTCCAAAAAAATATAAACAATTGACTCAAATAATGCTTTGCAAACCTCCTATAAAGGCATTTCCCAACCTACAAAAGCATCCACAAGAAGATAGGATCTCGCACCAACATATATCTATAATTCTTGCTGATACAGAGATAAAGTTGTATGATCTAATACCGTAACTCTTCATAAATTTTGTCTTACAATAATAATAAATTTGTATGAAGGTGCTACTTGACAATCCTATAATAATACAGCAGAAACAAAGAGAAAGAAAGGATAATAGTCTGGTGCACTTTAGGGATCACTGTGGTTTAGATCAATTTCTCTGTTTGCATAATAAAATATAACTTTTATTTAGATTCATTAAAAGATAATATTAGGTCCAAAATCGTTAGAAGGCGAAATAATTTAAAATAAATAGAGTAGAATGTGTAATATCTATACATAGATATATAAGAAACAAAAAGAAGTGATTTAAAATATCATTATCGCCGGTCTGTTTTATGTATATATATAATTTTTCTGGATCTTATGTACTGTTAGTTTATTATATTCTTAAACAATAGTCCTATATTTTTCTCAGTACAATTTTAATATCATGGGGAATGTGCTCCCTGATACTGTCGAGATCAATGTGAAATATCACCAGTATTAAGTGAACTGATAGTTGTTTATTGATAGAGTCTTTAAATAAACAGATTAGTATCCACTGAGTATTCACTTGATTCACAATGTAGCAGTTTATTTTATCATTTGTTATCAGAGGAATAAGTTTGTTATAATCGAGATACAATTGTATCTACTCAATAATACTTGTAATAGTAGTTATTCTGAGGCTGTTTTTTTAAATTATCTCTTGTTCACTCATGAATTGATTTACTGCATAACATTTCAAAACTCTCTGGAATAGCATGACTGTGATCACAAAGATATTATTACAATGGGATAGTTGTTCTGCGTATAAATTTCTTTCAACACAATATCAGTTACAAGACCCAACTTTCCTTAGAAAATAATTGTATCTATATCTGATACAAAGTGATCAGTTATGTCTGCCTGTGAAAACAACATGCCATTTAATTTGCTTATATTCTCGTGTATAAGCGCTATGTTTCTCCTATGCGGGCTCTATGTATGCCGCTAGCGTTTATACACATGGCTACATCGACAGTATCATGACTACCAGTTTCAATCATGTAAGTATATTATACATATTTAAGCATACAATTGTGCTTTCAGACCGGCGGCAGCATGAGGTGCTGACACGCGTTTCGCCGAGGATTGGCTTTATCAAAGCAGTGCAACCCGAATGTCTCCCGTGTCCTGTTTATATATCCCCTAAGGATTTTTCATAGGTTGATTTGAAAGTAGCTCCTTCACTCTCTCTTCCCATTGGTCCCCCCATGGTTTCTATGGCAGCCTTTCCCGATCAGTGTATTCATTATTCCATGATATATGGCAATTAAATAAAATAAATATATTATATTTTGATCAGCGCTTAACCCATTCCTTATCTTATATCCTTCCAAATAATATTTAGTATATTGGTATCACATCGTATATTTATAAGTGTATTAAATAGCAAATATTGTTAATTGATTAGTTAATCATACGTTAACCATAATTTTTTATATATAGGTGTATAGGAGAAATATATCATACTTCTGTTAGTAAATATAGCATATTATAATATAATTATAAGTTACTCTATCCTCTTTAACCCTATCTATCTATTCTTTTAACCCTATCTGTTCTATATTGATTAAATAGACATTCATTTCTACTTATATCTTGTTGTTCTTTCTTTATATATATCTCCTATATTCTTACTTGTAAAAATATTTAGTCTCTTAATTTTTTAATTAATTAAGCTGCTATAGCAATTATTTGTACTCCCAAGTGTTAACCTCCTTATACTATACGAGTTGATTCGTTAATTAATTTCTATTGATAGTTATTTCTCATGATATTCCATAACACTATTATATGAGAATTAGTTTACCGATGTCTAACTGATGATCCTAAAATATACCATAATACCGTGCATCATTCATTATAAAAAATTCTTGTGATGCAAGTGATACATAATCTCCATCATACTGTTGTGTGTACCATAAAATACTAAAAATTAGTGTATTAATATCCCTTAAGTGTAATTTATATTGTTATAACCATAGTGTGAACCATATAACATATGCTTATGAAATATTCTCAAATCAAAACCGTGATAACTGTGATAAAAATAATAAATAAAACTAAAAGTGCTAAACTGGTGTCATATATAATTAATTACTATGGATATATCTTAAAACCTATCTCTCATAATATCCCATAGTATTACTGTGTACATATTAGTTAGCCGGTGTTTCCCTGATAATCCTAATGTGTTTCATAATTCTATACATCACCTTTATTAGATATAATATAGATAATAAAAGAAGTCCCTGTGACTAAAATGTCCCATCATACTACTGTGTATAACTTAAAATAAGTGTAGTATCCCTTAATGTAAATAATTATAACAGTGATGTGAAATAAATTAAAATGTACTTATAAAATTCAGAATTCCGTGATATATGTGAAAATCTTTTAATAATGAGTGAGCTAAAAGTGCCAAGCTAGAATCATGCATATGATTTATATGAAGTATATAGAAAGAGGGGGGCAGATTAAGAGTGTTATATTATCATGTGTATATGATTATTCCCCTGATTACTATTGAAAGGTTTACTATTTCTTAATATCAGCACTTCTGATTTCAAATAGAATGTGTTCCAATATGTATCAGTGTGTTAATAGATATACCTATAAGAAGGTCAAATAGAATAATAAATAGATCCATCCTATTAATAATTAGATCTTTTGATGTGGACTATAATTTTAAGGGATCTGTTATTAATAAATGGCTGGATTTCAACAATGTTATGCGATTTTACAGCATCCATAAAATATGGACAAAGAGATTCATGTCGTACCCTTAATAATTCACAGAAAGGCGCCATAGTGATTATACTCATTTAGACCAAATGGGTCTACACTATTCATCATGAATATCATTTTGGATTCTTTCTTCAGGAGTTCTTTATTAATGTCTCCTCCTCTGATACCCAATTTGATTTTTTCTAAGCCATATGCCTTTAGGTCATCGGGATTGCTATTATGTTTCTTCAGGAAATGTTTAGCCACTGTTGTTAATGGTTTAAACTTACTGATATCTGTTTTCGCATTTTTTTATATTTCTTATATGTTCTGAGATTCTTTGTCTCATTTGCCTTTTGGTCATGCCAATATAATTTAAGCCACATGTACAAAAGAGACATACTGTCCATATTTTATGGATGCTGTAAAATCGCATAACATTGTTACTAAGACATCCAGTGATTCTGTCACTGTGTTCCATAGCCGACTTTATTCCTACCTGAATCGCAAACTGAAATATGAAATAGTAAGCACAGACAACATGGAGGCCTTTGTTATTCCACTGCCTCCATGCCAACCAATACCTCCCAGTCTACACCCACCAGGTCTTGATAATAACCATCCCCTTCTGTTACTAGGCCTTCTTCCAAACCATCCATCCTGGACTTCCTGTCCAAAAAGGGTGAGCAGGGTACAGAAAGAGGAGCTAGATGTGCCCGATTACTTTTTTTTTTTTTTCTATAATAGATGATGTGGAGAGATAAGAACTTCAGATGTTGGAACAGGGGCTCCCACCTATTTGGCTTCCCTCCAGAGAACAGAGCTATGTTCCTCAGGAAGTGTCTATGTCTGAGCTGATAGGTAGTCTCTGTCTGTTGGTAAACACAATTCAGGAGATGGCAACCCAAAATAACAACAACTATAATAATAATGTGTCCACTGATACTGATAACCAGTATGATCCCTTAACAGCAACATACCCCATATGGTCAACTCATAACATGACACCCAGTTTACAGCCTCCTCTTCCTTATGACACTAATCCAGTCGCCATGGTTGATCAATCAGCCATGTGTAGTCCACTCAATTTTTGGCCTTGTACATTCATTTCTAACATCATAATAACACACTAGACTTATAATCTTTGCTTTTGTTTACGTTTTTGAATAGAACAGTTTTAGAATTTAGGATGTCTACTCAGTCTATATAGGTTTGTTAATAAATATAGGCTTTAGTTTTTTAGAGCATATAACTTTATAAGCTTTTAGAATAACATTTCTGCTATGTTTAAGATTAAAAAAAAACTTTTTGTAACCCAATAACTTAAAAAAAAAAGTTTTCATTGCAATATTCATGCAGCCCCTTGACAGTCAGCAGCACAGCACCCCTTCACCGCTAAGCCGATGACAAGTATGGCTAACATGCAAACAAAAAAATTGTTTATTTTTGGGCAGCAGCCCCTCGACAGACAGGAGCACAGCACCCCTGCGCAGTTACGCCGATGACAGCGACAGCCAGGTGTGGCTGACACGCACACAATAAAAAGACTATTTTTTTTATTTTTTTTCAGCTCAAGAACTTGGGCTGAGAGCACAGATTGATGATGACTGGAGTCGGGCAGCACTAGCTTGCGTTACCGACTTGCTAGATCTTGTGCGGCTAAGCCTAACATGCACACACACACAGAAAAAGATTACACAAAAAAAGACACTTAGAATTATTTTTGCAGGTCAAGACCTTGGGCCCAGAGCACCGATTGATGACGACTGGAGTCGGGCAGCACTAGGTTGCAACTTGCGTTGCTGGCTGGAACTTGTGCGGTTAAGCCTAACACGCACACACACAGAAAAATATTACACAAAAAGACACTTTTATTGTTTGTTTGTTTTTGACAATATATATATATATATATATATATATATATATTTTTTTTTTATCATTTTTTTGAGCCCAGAACTTGGGCCCAGATGGACGCAGCTCCAGCCCAGATGTATCTGCACCAGCCCAGATGGACACAGCAGACAGCACAGCACTAGACCAGAATGGATCAGCAGCACCAGCCCAGGACACAGCAGACAGCACCAGCCCAGAATTTATCAGTGCACCTGCCCCTGACACAGCAGACAGCAGATAGCACAGCACATGAGCACGAGCAGCTCTCCCAGCCCTCCACAGCTGGAGTGAAATGACGTCTGTCGCGTGGTCCCTATATACTACATTGATCATAGAGACGTAAGCTCGCGAACCGCGAGATTTCCGACTATGGTTTTGCCTCGGTTTTGAGATCCGAGTCAGGTGGGAAACTCCGAACCTGCTTGGATCCAACTCGGATCTGCAAAATTCAGGTGGGTTCGGATCTCTGAGATCCGAACCAGTTCATCTCTAATAGCAACCAAAAGGTTGCTCTAATGTCTGATTGTGCAGTTGAAGTTCGATTGATGGTGCAACGGATTTGTTTGTGGCCGGTGGATGTCTCAAAAAGATGCTTACCGACCGCGGCATTAGCATCAAGACACTGTAGTGGCTGTGACTTTGTCGCAGCTGCTCCTGCAGATCCATCCACCTCTGAATCAGGCCCAGTATTGCTACACTACCCCATCACCCAGATGGCAGTAATATACCCCCCATAATATTACTGCACCACCACCCCATCACCCAGATGGCAGTAATATACGCCCATAATATTACTGCACCCCCACCGCATCACCAAGATGGCAGTAATATACCCCCCATAATACTACTACACCCCAATCCCATTTACACTACCCCCCACAGATAGCATTAATCCTCCCCCAGACTGCAATAACATACCACTACACCTTCTCATACACTGTACTTACCTAAGCAGGAATATTATGGTGTCCTGGTCTCAGCAGACTGTCACTGCAGAGGTCCAGAGGAGGGTAGAGACAGGCTGCCCTTATACAGACAGGGTACTTGGAGGAGATAAGAGGACTGGGTGGTGGGTGGAAACTAGGGAAGGGCAAGGTTAAACACAGGGTAGAGTGAGGAAAGAGGCGGGGCTTAATAGAGGCAAAGGGGCGGAGTCTCAGCCAGGAGGGCTCAGATAAGAAAGAGGCTTCCTTACTGCAGTGCATACTGCATACAGTGCATAGAGTACTGCTCAACACACAGCAGCGCTGGACCCAACCACAAAGTTTTCTACAGGTCCAGGGGGGCCCATTGTGAGAAGGGGGCCCGGGGTTATTTGCCCCCTTTGCCCCTCCTTAATCCACTCTGGGAGATGTAACGGGAGAGCGGCGGCAAAAATGCAGGCGTATGAAGACCATTTTCTGCGTGTGTTTCAGCCCGCATCTGCTATCCCGTATGTAACAAAAAGTATAAAATTTAGTCCAGTGTCTCAGTACATGTGGCCATTTTAGGCGAACACAGGGTTATTCAGGAGGCGGATTATCTAAGGATCTGCGACCGCTGCTGCATCTTTGTACACAGATACTCGGATATGCAAAGTTGCCAGTAGGTGTCTCAATGCAAATCTAGGCGTCTGCGACATTTGCATATCTTTGCATAGACACTGCATACAAATTAGCAGCTGTGGTGGCATTAGCATCAGTCTCTGCATCAGGCTTAATGTACAGCTAATTTACATCCAATTCTGCATTAAACCCATTCCAACTGGGCATGGGGTGTGTCTCTCAGTTTCCTCTCCCAGGAAAAGTGTCTGGAGCTATTCAATTAGAGACTTGGGGGTAAATTTACTAAAGTGAGAATTTTTAGAAGTGGAGATGTTGCCCATAGCAACCAATCAGATTCTACTTAAAATTTAACTAGCACCTTCTAGAAGCAGGGGCATTTTAAGAGAGGAGGGGGCCTGGCTTGCCTCACAGCACAGCGCTGTAGATTCTGGCTTCAAGCCAGAATCTACTGCACATGCGCGGGTCTCCAGAAAAATGGCACCCGTGCCTACTTTCCCGGGTACATCTTTTCTGCTCATGTGCAGATCACTGGGAAAATGGACGCCGCCATTTTCAAAGTGAATGTTTGCTGCTCTGCAGCACGGTCCGGCGCTACAGAGCAGCACTTTGGGAATGGCGGAGAGGTAATTATAATTACCTATGGGTGCAGGGTGTGCGGTGTGGGCCCCCCTAGAAGATAAAGATAGAATCTGATTGGTTGCTATGGGCAACATCTCCACTTCTAAAAACTCTCACTTTAGTAAATTTACACCTTGCAGTCAACTCACGAGGCAGCAGTTAACCCTGATTTCTGCTCACTCCCTCCTGAGGAAGGATATTTATATATCTGTTTGTGGCCAACTTTTAGGCTACAGTTCATTTCCTCAAACTTTTGGTGCCCAACATTTACTCTACACCCCTTATTAAGGTTCATACCAAAATGAAAATTCAATGAATGGATAGGGCAGACATTGCCAAAACCTGACTTTGCTAAAGAGAATCAGAGATGCCACCTATTCTAGATGCAAAGGGTAGTGCAATACCTTCCTACCTTACATATTCAGTGTTGTGCACAAACTGGCACACATGGTCAGACATTAACAAATAGGGGTACTGTCAATTAACTAAGCCTCGGAGAGAGATAAAGTGGAGTGAATTAAAGTACCAACCAATCAGCTCCTAACTGTCATTTTTCAAACACAGCCTGTAAAGTGACAGGAGCTGATTGGTTGGTACTCTTTCTCCAAGGCTTAGAACATCTCCCCCACAGACAGTTGCTCCTTCACCCTCTTTGTATGGGAACCTTACATCAGCTGCCCACTCACAGTGAAGGTAGTCAAAGTGTTGGATGAATCAGTGGAGCCAGCCATGTTTTAGGTTGAATCAATATTATTTAGAATACATCACATATCAGAAATTTCTCTAGTTCCTAATGAATTAATAGGGATGACAACCCAAACGTATTGGTTTCAAATACACAAAGGAAACAGGTACTCTATAAGGGGCATATGTATTAAACCATCTAAAGAGGACAAGTGAAGTTGCCCATAGCAACCAATCAGATGATATAATTTATCTAGTACATCCTATAAAATAATAGCTAAAATCTATTTGTTTGCTATGGTAAACCTCTCCACTTGTCTTTTTTAGAAGCTATGATACATCTCCTCCTTAAGCTGCATACACACACAACGATTTTTTTAATGATTATCGTTAAACGATATCGTTTAACGATAATTGATGGCAAAAATCGTTCACTTTCTGAGTCAAACGATGAACGATTATTGTTCATGCGCGTTCACGTTTGTAGTTTGTCGTTTGTAGTTTGTCGTTCAGTCAGACTTGTCAACTCAACGATTTTCATTAAGGGAATATGCAAAAATCGTTTGTAGTTCATAAAAATCGTTCATGACATTTAGTAAATGAACAACTTTAGTAAACGATTTTAGTAAATTTTTTCAAGGGAAAAAATCGTTTACTCAAATCGTTCATTAAAAAAATCGTTGTGTGTATATGCAGCTTAATGGTGCATACACACGATCAGATTTGTTCTTCAGATATGGACGATAACGATTTAAAAATCGTTCAGTCGTTCATATCTGAAGGAAAATCGTTCATATCTGACATGCCTGAACGATGGACGATCAACGATGCGCGTTCCCGTTTGTCAGATAACGATATCTGACATCTGATGGGTTTGCAGTCAGACTTGGACGATTCCATTCATTTTAATGCAGTCAAAAATCGTTCAATCGTTCAAATCGTTCAAAACTTTGGTCAAATCGTTCAAATCGTTCAAATCGTTTAGTCGTTCATCTGACAAATCTGACAAGTCTGACAAGTCTGACAAATCTGACCGTGTGTACGCTCCATAAGTGTTATTTTGCTACTATTTCTTGAAACTCCTATAATACCAGACCCTCCAACGTGACCTCTTCCATCAGGTACAAAATGCTCTGCTCCTGGACCCTCTTAATTTATGATTGTAACCACCTGTGTTGAACTCAGTAATTGATGAGACAGGTGTTTCAGCACAGGTGACTGCAATCATAAGTTAAGAGTGAAGTTCAGGAGCAGAGAATTTTGTACACGTGGAACATTTAGGGAGACAATGATGACTTTGCAAGTGCTAGGATCCTGCTTTGGTAAAATGGTGTTTAGAAGTTGATGTCGGTTTGGAGAAAATGGTAGAAGTGTTTATGGTGAACAATTTGTTGCCTGATAAAACACAGATGCACAGGTTTGAATCATTACATGTAGGCTGTAGAACAAGACCACAGAGTGGCGGCTATACACTCACACACAATGGACAATTTTAGGTTGGTTTCATGTGTAGCTAGATTGGAGATTCTATCCACCAGGTGTGCATATGTATTTAATATGGTTTATTTAATTAATTGATTATATTCTGGATATCTCAAATTTATTAAAGACCATGCTTGTCATCATCATCAGTGGCAATAGCGCACAGTGTATACTAGCCGCAAACGATGTGCTTTCAAACAGGTATATTTGCATAACCTCACTGAACTTTGCCTGCATGAGAGCACATGTCTAAAGCTGGCCACACACTAGACCAACTTTCATCAAACCATCCATCTAGTTGATTGGTTGGAATGAAAATCCGGTAACTTATGGGAGTAAATGATGATCAACAATTTGCTCCTAAATGCCAGAAAACAGATGAAAATGGTCGTCAGACAAGTTTGTTAAATGTTTGATCTAAACAATTTGTTCAAACGACAGTTTTTGTCCATTTTCCGGCGTTTGGGAGCAAATTGCTAATTGTCATTTGCTTTCATACCTTACCAGATTTTCATTCCAACCAAACAACTAGTTGGCTGGTTGGATGTAAGTTGGTCTAGTTTGTGGCCAGTTTAATACTAAAGGTGCATACACAGACAACGATTTTTTGAACGCTTATCGATAACTATATCGTTCAATCGTTGAAAAAAATCGTTCACTTTCTGAGTTAAAACGATGAACGATTATTGTTTATGCGCATTCACGTTTGTAGTTGTAGTTCAGTCAGACTGACCAACTGAACGATTTTCATTAAGGGAATATGCAAAAATCGTTTGTAGTTCAAAAAAATCGTTCATTACACTTTCAAAAATCTGACAGAAAATCGTTCATAAACTCATTCATAAAATCGTTGGTAACAAATTCGTTGTGTGTGTGTATGCAGCTTTAGGGGGAAATTTACTAAAATTAGAGTTTTTAGAAGTGAGTTTTAGAAGATATGTTGCCCATAGCAACCAATTAGATTCTACTTAACATTTAACTAGCACCTTCTAGAAGGTAATAGCTAGAATCTGATTGGTTGCTATTGGCAACGTGTCTTCTAAAACTCACTTCTAAAAACTGTCACTTTAGTAAATTTACTCCTTAGGGGCATATTCAAGTCCAAGCGAACAGTCCCATACTTTTCACATGCAGGACTTTTCGCTAACTTAGAGCCGTATTCAATTTAAGCCGAGCCACAATACTTTTTCGCAGGCCTGACTTTTCGCCTACTTCGCCTGTTTTGTAGGCGGAAAAGTATCGCGCGTGTGCCCGCTTTACCTCGTATTCAATTTGAAAGTACGCGAAAACAGGACCCAGCGAAACTTGTCCAGGCAGAAAGTACTGTCAGATTTGGGGAAATCAGCCTGACACCCCCCCAAAAGATGCTCTGACATGGGGGTTCACATGGTACCCCCCGATTTGGTTTGCTGAACTCTGCATCAGTCCCTTTGTAGCCACGTGTGTTTTACATAAACAAATATCAGTTACTATGGGGCAGATGTATGAAGCTCTGGGAAAGTGAAAAAATGGAGAGTGATAACCGACCAACCAATCAGCTCCCAACTGTCATTTTTCAAACACAGCCTGTAACATGACAGATGGGAGCTGAGTGGTTGGTCATTTATCACTTTGCGCTTTATCACTTTCCAGAGCTTCATACATCTGCCCCAATGTGTGATGAGACCAAAAAGCTCCTGGATTTTGTCATGGAGAAATAGGGTTAGCACCCATCTAGTATTCCTCCGGACAGTCCAGAGATCAGCAGCGCTGTCCGGAGTCCGGAGTGACAGAAGCTGATTGGTTGGTACTTTATCTCCATCAACTTTATCTCTATCCAAGGCTTAATAAATAGACCCCACAGTCACTGATTGGCTAGATGCTCTGACTTTCAGGTTGTCCTCTCACTAATTGGAATAGTTGTGAAAAACAGTTCTTATCTATTTCTATATACTGATATAATAATAACAATAATAATAATATTTATATAGCACTTTTTTCCAATAGGACTCAGAGTGGTTTACATTTGCATTTAAAATAGAAAGTAGGAAATAAGTTTAACAGCAAAGAGAGCCATTAGTTAAGGGATATAAGTGAAATGCGTGAGGTAACAGGTGAGTCTAGAGTCTGTTTTGAAAGATTCTAGAGTGGAAGCCTCTCAAACTGTGCGGGGGGGGGGGGAGTGAGTTCCGTAAAGTCGGTGCCGCAAAGTTAGTTGCTCAACCTCTAGATGAATTCAGGGAAATTCTAGGTACTGCTACAGATGATGATATATCCAACATTGTGGTATAATAATTAGCAAGCTGAAGTATTTATATGTTTTTACACTTTGGAGTGGTTGACTTGGGTTTGGGCTGCTCACCAATCCAGAATACACTTATCCACTCAGTATCTGTGAGTTAATTCTTTGCACGCCTTACTTTCTGCTGGATTCTATTTTCCCACCTGCCCTCTCCACAGTCCACAGCCAATAGTCGCTGATGACATCGATCACTGATACCATCAGTGGAGATGAGCTGCAGACGTCTTCACTCACAGTTCTCCCTTCAGCACAGGTGTTTATCACTTCTTCCCCATCATGTACCTGGCTTCACTCCAGCCACTGGAATCTGCCAGAACATTTCAGCCCTCTCAGTTGTTCACCCGGGCCGTATCCTGAGCCATCAGTGGGGCTTATCAAGCAGTGAAAAGCTTGGAGACGTGGACCTGTGTAGAAGTTGTCCATGGCAGCAAATCCGCTTTTGAAATGGTATTTAAAGTACAGTTTATAAAATAATAGGTAGGAGCTGATTGGTTGCTCTGAGAAACTTCTCCACTGTATGGCAAAATGGATTGTTGTACCGGGTGAGTTGGGTTATTAGGAGTCAGGAATCTAAGACAGACGGGAAGCAGTTAGTAATGCCCACATCCTACAGCAGATGATTGTTAGCCTTGGCACATGATATTCCAGCAGCAGGGCATTTTGGAAATAAAATAAACTCTGGCTGGATTTTTATTTTGGCCCTGTGTTTCCCAGGATGTGAAGTGGTATATTGATTCCTGTGAAATTTGTCAAAGAGTAGGGAACCCCCCCCCCCCCTCCCCAGAAGGCACCACTTTGTCCACTCTCAGTTGTTCAGGAACCTTTCACCTGGGTAGACATTGATATGTCATATAGGGAAAAGTTTTATCTTGACCCTGGTGCATTTTGCTACCGGTTATCCTGAGGCAGTTACATTATTATCTAGATTATTATCATAGATGCAGAGCATGTGGCCCAGGCACTGATAGACATGTTCAGGAGGGTCGGCTATCCCCAGGAAGTGATCACTGATAACAGGAGATACAGTATTTCATGCTGTCAGCATATTCAGGTCTCTAGCTCAGTCTCTTGTAAGTATTAGGGTTACTCAGTACTTTCAATATGCTTTCAATGTTCTCAATATGTGGGCAATAGGGACATCTCCCTAATGTATTTAACCTTTAACAGCTTTATCTCAGACAGCCTTCACGGATCTCTACTGTGGCTACCAGAACTGTCACACTGTCTTCGGATCTCAGACTCACTCTGCTGGTGCTTCTGCAGCAGTCCCCAGTGTACCATCAGGGCCGTTTCTAGGACCCTGACCCCTTCACTGCAGACCACCCATTAGCCAGTCTGCACTGTGCAGCCCGTAAGTAAGAGTCGGGAGGACTAACACACTACTTTTTTGAACCTTCCGAGCCACGCCTCCCATGCTGCATCTAAGCAACTCTACCCTTGCCTCGTGCAACTGGACATGATGACATCACGCTGCACGCGCGCTCAGTCTCGGCTCTACACAGAAGAGAAGACTGGCCTGGGAGCTAGCGGGTGCGGCATTGCAGGAGTAGATGCCGAGAAACAAGCAGCAGCTAGAAGGAGGTAAGTGTGCGTTGCGCTGGTGGCTGCGGAGGCATGATAACAGAAACAGGAGGGGGTCTGGCTGATTGACAAATGGGGGAGGGTCTGGCTTATTGACAAATTGAGGGGGAGGGTCTGGCTGATTGTAAAATGAGGAGTGTCTGGCTGAATGACGGGGGTCTGGCTGATTGACAAACAGGGAGGGGGTCTGGCTGATTGACAAATGGGGGAGAGTCTGGCTGATTGATAAATGGGGGGAGGGTCTGGCTGATTGATAAATGGGGGGAGAGTCTGGCTGATTGATAAATGGGGGAGGGTCTGGATGATTGAAAAAGGGGTGGGAGGTTCTGTCTGATTGAAAAAGGGGTGGGAGTGTCTGGCTGATTGACAAAGGGGGGGAAAGTCTGGCTAACTGACAAATGGCGGGAAGGTCTGGCTGACAGAAGGGGGGGAGGTTCTGACTGATTGACAAATGGGGGGAGGGTCTGGCTGATTGACAAATGAGGGAAAGGTCTGGCTATCTGACAAACAGGGGGAGGGTCTGGCTGAATGACACGGTGGGGGTATGGCTGATGACAAACAGGGAAAGGTCTGGGGGGCCTGGCTGATTGACACATTGGGAGGCTGAGGGATTGACGCTGAAAGACACGGGCAGCAGGCTGTAAAGGCAGGAGGCTGGAGTGGGGGCAGGAGGCAGGAAGCTGGAGAGATGGGGCATGAGGCTGTAAAGAAAGGAGGTTGTAGAGACACAAGGGGCTGGTGGGGATACACGGGGCACGAGTCTTGTTGAACCTCTGTTATATTATGATGACATTGGTTATATTTCTACACAAACGGGCATCTTCTGGACCATGTGATCTACTACATGAATAGTGAATACCGACTAAAGAGACACCGTCTGCCCAGAGAGGATCAGTTTCTTCAGAGGTTCCACGTTGCAGAGAAACCACCATACAGGTAAGGTGTATTTGGAACGGAATGTAATAATTCAACTCCAGACTCACTGACACATTTTACAGCAAAATGCATTTTTTCCCTCGCGTGCTCATGATTCTGGGAGAAGGTGGGCGAAAAATATATATATTTATTAAAGTTACCAATGCTTAGACAAAGTACCAAACCTCTCGTACACCTTTGACAATGAATAATCAGGCACTTGGAGGCATTTAAAGGGCACAGTATGGCCAATACTAACATGACCGTTTTCAAGTGAATTTCTTTAATATGTTAAAAAATTGGTTAAATTATGCGGGCCACGTACCTCCCAGTAAGTACCCCTCAGTTTCCCTTCCCTCTCCCTCTCTGTAACATCTACTCATTGTTCCTGCTCTCACCGTCCCTGTAACTTCACCTCAGTGTCTCTGCCTTCACCCTCATTGCAACTCCACCTCAGTTTCCCTACCCTCAAAAGTGACAAATTGGGGACATGTCACAGGGACACTCCCCTTCCAGTTTGCCACATCCCCTTTCCGCGTGGATTGTCCCTTTTTGGCACATTTCCGCTCCATCTAGTGGCAGGCTTCTGAATTACAGTGTCCATTAGCTCCTATAGTGCCAGGGGTATCACACTGACATACAGTATGAGAAATGCACACTGTATACTATATATTGCAGTCACCATTGCATTCCACTCATGTCATTGGTCAAGTGCATACTATGCCTTCCAACTATGATCGGTTAAAGTATTAGCCAGAGGGAAAAAGTACAGCAGGACTCATCCTAGAACACTTAATAACAAATAATGATAGCTTTAGAAACAATGGCCCTGATTCAGAGCCGGACGCTCTGACCAGAGCGCTCGCTCTGAATCAGGGCCCACCTCCATTAAAATGGAGTGTCCTCCTGGACGCTCGTATAGCTGTGGGTCACCACCCACAGCATATACGAGCATCCAACAAAATGGTCGCGATGGTCTAGACCATCGCGACCATCGGACTTGCGAGTGAAACCCTGTGGTCGGGTTTCTCAACCGCAAGCCCTGGAGTGATTTTGGCTCTATCAGAGCCAAAATCACTCCCACTGACATCACTAGTGATGTCAGTGGGGCCGGCTTCAGACGGTAGGCGTTCCCATAGGAACGCCTCCATCTGGCAGGCACGCCCACCAAAGGGGGCGTGCTGTCAATCAACATCGACAGCACGCCCCCTTTGGTGCGAGACTCCGAGCGAAGGAAAGTCCTTCGCTCGCCGGGTCTCGCGCATGCGCACGACGGAGCTCCCTCCGTCGTGCGCATGTGCAGTGGGGAACGTTGACCCACTTGCGAGCGGGTCTGAATGACCCCCAATGCCTTTAAAGTTGTTTTGCTTGTGTGTCATTTCAGATTTTGATGGCCCCTGCAAAACCTATATGGCAAGAACCCAGTCACATTTATTTTTGAAACAAAGCAATCTTTGTTTTATTTGCCAACACATAAATTATAGATGGAAGACATGGTATGGGCAATGCAACTCAAATCAGAGCTCGGATCTGGCGAATCAGTAAATCAAGGATTTCAAGCCAATAAACTAAAATAAAAATTGATGTGGTTCACTAATCTTTCACTAATCTTGATAAAAATTTGGCCATATTGCCAAATTTCAGGACTTCATAGAACTGTAATCACAACACTGTTTAAATATATTCCATATGTGTTTTTTTTATTGTAAACGTTTCAAGGAAATGCCACATATTTCTCAAAACCCTATTCCTCTGTCCTGAATGGATATTATGTGCAGTCAGAGCTAGATTAACACCCTGGGAAAATACTAGTCCAGAGCCCTGCACACCTGCGATCTGTGGGCCTTATTCAGCAGTGTACGCTAGTGTATTCCCAATGATCGAGAATCTGTGCAGGCGCATGACCCATACTGCGCATGTGCAGAACGGGTTTGTAATCCCGCAGGTGACTGGCAGTGATTGAAAAAAAAATCAAACTGATCTATTGAAATAGTTTAGACATGCATGATTGCACTCAGAGGGCCTGGTTCAGAGGTGCACGCAGTCCCCATTCTGACTAGGGGTGAGCGGGTTCGGATTTCTGAAATCCGAACCCCCCCGAGCCCCCCCGATCCGAGGCCGATCCGAGTCAGGCTCGACTTTTCCCGCCTGACTTGGATCTGAAATCGAGGCAAAACGTCATCATCCCACCTTCCGGGTCTCGCGGGTTTTGGATCCTATATAAGGTACCCGCGTCAGCGCCATTTTCTCACTCGGCTGTTGACAGTGAAGAGGGAGGTTGGGAGTTAGGGCTGGCTGGGCTGTGTAGTGTAGTGTAGTGTAGTGTAGTGTTGTGTTGCGCTGTGCTGCTGTTGTCCATAGCGGCTGTGTCCACTACATCAAAGTCCATAGGGGCTGGCTGGACTGTGTTGTGCAGTCAGTTGTCCATAGGGGCTGTGTCCACTCCAAAGTCCTGTGCAGTGTCCCAGTCCTAAAGGGGTGCTGTAGTGTTGTCCAGGGGGTGCTCTGTCCATCAGGGGTGCTCCCCCCAAGTGCAAAAAAATATATATTTTTTCTGTGTTTGTGAATTGTGTGCACTGTGGCTGCACGTGCATCAACAAAGTAGTGCCAAGCGTGCGCCTGTGTCCCATAAATAAAGGGCCGGCTGGATTGACCGCTAAAGGGTGCAGTAACCCCCAAAGGGCACTCCAAACAAAATAAAAAAATATATATTTTTTGTGTTTGTGAATTGTGTGCGCAGTAGCCGCATGTGCATCAACAAAGTAGTACCAAGCGTGCGCCTGTGTCCCATAAATAAAGGGCCGGCTGGATTGACTGCTAAAGGGTGCTGTAACCCCCAAAGGGCACTCCAAACAAATACAAAAATTTTTTCTGTGTTTGTGAATTGCGTGCACTGTGGCTGCACGTGCATCAACAAAGGAGCAGCGCCAAGCGTGCGCCTGTGTCCCATAAGTAAAGGGCCGGCTGGCTTGTCCATTAAAGGGTGCTGTAACCCACAAAGTGCACTACTCTCCAGCAAAAATAAAAAAATATTTTCTGTGTTTGTGTGCGCCTTAGCCGCACGTATATATCAATATAACATAAATGGAGGACCAAACTTTCTCCGATAAAAATAAAATAGGGAAAGATCAAGAACCACTTCCTCCTAGTGCTGTTGCTGCTGCTGGGAGTTGTTCATCATCCCAGAGAGGAAGTAGGAACACCACTACTTTTACTAAACAATTGACCCTCCAACAGTCCCTAGCGAGGAGGATGAAGTACGACAGCAGTCATCCTGAAGCAAAACATATAACTGAGACCTTGACTGCTATGTTGGTGTTAGACGTGCGTCCGGTATCCGCCATTAGTGCAGTGGGATTTAGACAATTGATGGAGGTAGTGTGTCCCCGGTTCCAAATCCCATGTAGATTCCACCTGCATCCTCAAAGCAGCAGCGACAAGCGTGCATCTGTCTGTTAAAGGGTGGTGTAACCCTCAAAGTGCGCTCCACAAACAATAAAAAAATTCTTCTTTTTTTTCTGTCTTTGTGAAATGTGTGGGCTGTAGCCGCACCTGCATCCTTAAAGTAGCAGCGACAAGCGTGCGTCTGTCTGTTAAAGGGTGGTGTAACCCTCAAAGTGCACTCCACAAACAATAAAAAAATTCTTTTTTTTCTGTCTTTGTGAATTGTGTGGGCTGTAGCCGCACCTGCATCCTCAAAGCAGCAGCGACAAGCATGCGTGTGTCTGTTAAAGGGTGGTGACACCCTCAAAGTGCGCTCCACAAGCAATAAAAAAATTCTTCTTTTTCTGTCTTTGTGAATTGTGTGCACTGTAGCTGCACGTGCATCAACAAAGGAGCAGTGCCAAGCGTGCGCCTGTGTCCCATAAGTCTGTTAAAGGGTGGTGTAACCCCCAAAGTGCTCCAAAAAATAAAAAACTTTTTTTTTCTGTGTTTGTGACTTGTGTGCGATGTAGCCGCACGTGCATCAACACAGTAGCAGCGCCAAGCGTGCGCCTGTGTCATAAGTCAAGGGCCGGTTTGGACATCTGGTCCGGACTGAAGGACGTGCCAACAATTTCTGACAAGTCTATTGTCACTGCATATGATACTGTCCTCAAAGCATCAGCGACAAGCGTGCGTCTGTCTGTTAAAGGGTGGTGTTACCCCCAAAGTGCGCTCCAACAAAATAAAATAATCTTCTTTTTTTCTGTGTTTGTGTGTGAAATGTATGCGCAGTAGCTGCACCTGCATCCTCAAAGCAGCAGCGACAAGCGTGCATCTGTCTGTTAAAGGGTGGTGTAACCCTCAAAGTGCGCTCCACAAAAAATAAAAAATTCTTCTTTTTTTTCTGTCTTTGTGAATTGTGTGGGCAGTAGCTGCACCTGCATCCTCAAAGCAGCAGTGACAAGCATGCATCTGTCTGTTAAAGGATTACATCGGTGACAGCATCCAAGTAGGCATGTCAGACAGTCCGTACCTGTACTGGCAGGAAAAAGAAGCAATTTTAAGGTCCCTGTACAAACTGGCTCTATTTTACCTTAGTTGCCCCCCCTCCAGTGTGTACCCCGAAAGAGTGTTTAGTGCAGCCGGGAACCTTGTCAGCGAAAGGCGTAGGAGGTTGCTTCCACAAAATGTGGAGAAGATGATGTTCATAAAATTAATTATCAATTCTTCCAGGGAGACCAGCCTCCAGAACGTACAGAGGGACCTGTGGTTGTGGATTCCAGCGGGGACGAATTAATACTCTGTGAGGATGAGGATGTACACAACACTGAAGAGGGTGAGGAATCGGTGGATGAGGAGGATGAGGACGACATCTTGCCTCCGTAGAGCCAGTTTGTGCAGGGACAGATTAATTGCCAGCTTGTTTTGTGGGGGCCCAAACGAACCAATCATTTCAGCCACAGTCGTGTGGCAGACCCTGGCGCTGAAATGTTTGGTTTGTTAAAGTGTGCATGTCCTGTTTATACAACATAAGGGTGGGTGGGAGGGCCCAAGGACAATTCCATCTTGCACCTCTTTTTTTCCTTTGAATGATGTACTGTTTGGGGCCTAGTTTTTCAAACTGCCATCCTGTCTGCCACTGCAGTGTCACTCCTAGATGGACCACGTGTTTGTGCCGCCCACTCCAATCTCTTAGCATAGTCATCCAGCTACCTCGGTGCAACCTTTTGGACATAAAAACACTATTGTGAGGTGTTCAGAATAGACTGGAAATGATTGGAAATTAAGGTTATTGCGGTTAATAATAGCAGAGGAGCAGAAAAACACACAAATTCTGTGATTTTAGCTGTTTTTATGCTTTTTTAAAAAAAAATACAGATCCAAAACACAAAACCCAGAACCCAAAACACGGAAGGGTGGTTTTGGCAAAACCAATCCAGATCCAAAACACGAAGAAAGATCCAGATCCAAAACAAAAATACGAAAAGTGGCCGGTGCACACCCCTAATTCTGACTGCATCTTTTTCTGTGCTGCAGCGGCAATAATATGCAAATGCTATTCCCCTTGTGTACTAGCATGTACGTGAATGTTCCAGTCCTGAGACACCCACTTTTAGTGCCTGTGCACGCTGCAGCACTGCCAGTGGTTCTAGACAATCCACCATCGGCGCACCAGCCCTATGACAAGTGCAGTGTCTCCATCTGAACATAGCATCTGTGGCTGCGTCACTGTGTATGAGAACACACCAATGATAACACGACCATGCAACGGATTAGTTTACACTCCAGGCCACCTCACATAGAGATGTAGTTTATATACATAGCCCGGTGCTGTAGGGAGGCTCCAAGCCGGACGCCTGACGCTCCTTCCCTGCAGCACCGCGTTAGCCGGAGGCTGGAGTTCTCTCCTGAACTCCAGCTTCCCGCTCTCCCCATGCGCACTATGGGAGAGACGTCATGACGTCTCTCCCACAGTTCTGAGGAGCAGCTGGGTGAACAGGATGGCGGCGGATGCAGGAGCGGGGTTTAAGGTAAGTGTTGTTTTTTTTCTTATAAGCAACACTACAGAGGCATTACTATGGGGGTATATGGGGACTATTACAAGGGCATTACTATGGGGGTATATGGGTACTACTACAGGAGCATTACTATGGGGGTATATGGGCACTACTACAGGGGCATTACTATGGGGGTATATGGGCACTACTACAGGGGCAATACTATGTGGGTATTACTATGGGGGTATATGGGCACTACTACAGGGGCATTACTATGGGGGTATATGGGCACTACTACAGGGGCATTACTATGGGGGTATATGGGCACTTTTACAGGGGCATTACTATGGGGGTATTTGGGCACTACTACAGGGACATTACTGGCCGTCTCTGGCTTTTAGAATAGTTCTCAGATGAGCTGTAGCAAATAATTGCTTACCTACATGAACTTCAGCATTGCGTGCAATTAGCGTAAACCACTGAAACTGGCCCAGAGAATCTGAAACACATACAGTACATCAAGTTTCCAAAGAATCTGCAAAGGTGCTGCCAACCTATTAAAGCAGCAATCATTGTGACTGCTAGATAAAACCAACTCCGGAGCTAAAAACATTGTGCAGTGGTGCAGTTAATGGTCAGGACGCACCTATTCACAACATTATTGGCCGCCCCCCTTGCTTCAGAGCAGCTGCTAGTCCTTTTTTAATGTAGCAGTACCAGCAGGGAGATGGGGGGTTGCAAGCGGCGGAGAGGTTGGGGCTCCCTGCTAGGACCAGGAGGCATCAGCGTCCGCTGCTGAATCCGGCCCTTAGAGTCAGAGGCGGATTTAGACCTCATGGGACCCTAAGCAAGATATCAGTTTGGGGCCCTACTCCCTCAACAGCATACAATTTTACACACGCACTGCCCCATAGCCGCATACACACACACTGCCCCCATAGCCATACACACACTGCTCTTATAGCCGCACACACACACACGGCCCCCATAACCGCACACACTGCTCTTAATAGCCGCACACACACACTGCCCCCATAGCCACACACACACTGCCCCATAGCCGCACGCACACACTGCTCTCATGGCCGCACACACACACACACACACTGCCCCCATAACCGCACACACACACACTGCCCCCATAACCGCACACACACCCACTGCCCCCATAACCGCACACACACACACTGCCCTCATAGCTGCACACACACACACACACTGCCCCCATAACCGCACACACACACACACTGCCCCCATAACCGCACACACACACACTGCCCTCATAACCGCACACGCACACACTGCCCCCATAATCTTACACGCACACACTGCCCCCATAACCGCACACACACACACTGCCCTCATAACCGCACACACACACACACTGCCCTCATAACCGCACACGCACACACTGCCCCCATAATCTTACACGCACACACTGCCCTCATAACCGCACACACTGCCCCCATAATCTTACACGCACATACTGCCCCCATAACCGCACACACACCCACTGCTCTCATAGCCGCACACACACACGGCTCCCATACATACACACACTGCCCCCACATACACATACATGTACTGACACACACACTTATTGACACACACTTATTCACACCACCAAGTGGCTGACACACACTTACTGACACTGACACCACGTACTGACGCAGACATTCATTTATTATACATTCACACAGCACAAGACAGTCTTAATTTGCTTGCAGCAAACACCCTTCCCCACATCCTGCAGAGATTACAGCAGGAGCAGGAGGGTGATAGAAACATCAAACACCCCCTCTCCCCTGTGATCTATAGCAGGTGCAGGTGGACAATTCTCCCCCCCCCCCCCCCCCCAATCGCCAGCACCATAGTATGTGGCACAACAGGCAATGGCACTCACCTTCTATTATACACTCTCCAAATGTCAGCATGGAGGGCACCTCAGCCACTTCTAGGCTCCGCTCCTCTCTCTGCGTGTGACGTTACTGGTCACATGCAGCACAGCACAGCACAGCAGGGGAGACTAGAGGAGTGCAGAGACACAGAGCAGCACCCGGCAGCTGTCCAATCAATGTGCTGACAGTCTGCCGGGCAAAACAATAATATAACAAGCCTCTGTTCTACAGCCCTGTCTGCGGGCCCCCAGGGACCCGCCAGGCCCTAAGTGGCCGCTTGGGTTGCCTAGCGGTAAATCCGCTACTGCTTAGAGTGGTAACCATCACACAAGCCGACTCGGACGCATGTGCAGACTGAAAACATCGGCCACCTGCGTACGACATTGCGACTGCATGAGCCCTCTACCTGTATCACTTACAGTTCTCAACGGAGAGAATACTCTTTTTTTTTTTTTCTAGCTAAAGTAGAGAAACAAACACTGTACCGCAATTAATACTGATACTTCTAGGCCATGGCCACAGAGTCTTATAGCACAATACATATACTCGTGATAATATATGTGCATACACAGCGGTAATAAATGGAGATTTTAATGGTTTTGTATTTTTTTAATTAATATTTTTCCTGAATAAATAAAATAACCATCTCTTCACTATTAATCCAACTGAAACGCCACGTTATTATTTTCAAAGGGGTGGAAAAATCTTATATTTCTCATGTCCTTTGTTTTATGGAAGACGGCTATATTGCTTACAAAATGTACTATCTACAGTGTAAAAGAAATTGCTGCTTCAATTAATGAAACTCTCTCCTGTTCTTTACTCAGCTGCAGCTAATGCTCCTTTGCACACTGAGAAATATAAAGTACACAGTGGGTCTCATTCAGACCCGGTCGCAAGTGCTGAGCGCTCGCAACCGGGTTGATGTTAAGGCCCTGCGCATGCGCAGCGGCCGCACTGCACGTGCGCAAGCCCCGGAGTGAGTGATAAATTCTCTCGATCCGGAGCTCACTACAAAAGGGGCGGCTGTCGATGTTGATCGACAGCTCACCCCGTTTTGTAAGCGGGGCAGGGGGGTGGCTACACAAATGGAGGCGTTCCTGATGGAACGCCTGCCATTATGTAGGCGGCCGCACTGACATCAGTAGTGATGTCAGTGGGTGTTACGTTCTGGGTTATTTGTGGACCCGGGGTGGTAGCAGGAGCGATCACAAAAGCAGATTTGTAAATAAAACTAGGATTTTTAATAAGTGCTCGAGTGGACATATAATGTGGCAGTAAATAAAAGTCCAGGAAAATATAAATGTGCACAAGAGTTCTGTGGTGGGAGCAAAAGGGTTAATGTCCAGGTAGAAACAATTAGAGCAGTCCAGGTGTGCAGGTAGTGAAACTGAAAATAAACAAGCCAGGTTTTGCAGATAGTGAACTGAAGTGCAGGATGTCAGCAGGCTCAGGCACTCAGGTATGGGCAAGGGTGATGGAGGTAGCCGGGTAGTCCAGTGGGAACTAGGAGCTGACAGGCAGACTGGCAGACAGCGGATTCACAGGAACAGGAAAGCACAGAGAACTCCCTCTCAGCTAGGCTGAGATACACGTTGCACTGGCAAAGAAGGAAGGCACTGACCCTTCCTAAATACCCCATGCCGTGCTGTTACTGGCCGGAGGGAACATGTGACTCACCAGGATTGGCCAGCTGCATCACATGGCCAGAAGGCAAGATGGCAGCGCCCATGCCAAACGGAATGGAGACGCCGCCAGGCCCCACCAGCGCAGAGTGACAACAGGCCCGCACAACAACGCGTGCAGCCAAAGCCCCCCGCCAGACACCAGCTCCGCCACCAGACAGCCCGCGCCACAATGACCTCACAGGTAACACTCGCCTAGCGCCATGCTGAAATACCCTGGCCGTGACAGTACCCCCCCCTTTTGGGGTGGCCTCAGGACACTCACCAGGCTTCTCCGGATGGGCAGAATGGAATCTCCTGATGAGCGTGGGAGCGTGGACATCACGAGCATCGGTCCAGCAACGTTCCTCTGGACCGTAACCTTTCCAGTCCAGCAAATACTGTAGATGACCTCTGCGTAGACGAGAGTCCAAGATCTGGGCGACCTCAAACTCAACTCCTCTCTCCGTCTGGACTCGAGGAGAAGCAGGTAGAGCACTATGGAATTTATTCAGGACCAGGGGCTTCAATAAGGAAATATGGAAGGAATTAGGGATTTTTAGGTATGGGGGTAACTGTAGACGATAGGCCACTGGATTAATGACTTCTGTTATGGAGAAGGGACCGATGAAGCGTGGTGCAAATTTCATAGAAGGAACCCTCAGACGAAGATTCCGGGTGGATAGCCAGACCTGGCTTCCAACTTGCATGCGTGGAACTATTCTACGCTTCTTATCGGCCTGGGTCTTCTAGCGAGAGGATGCCTTCAACAAATCAGACCGTACTTGAGTCCAGATGGCAGCAAAATTCTGCACCGTGTCCTCCACGGCCGGAACATCGAAAACAGGCAGGCTTCGGAATTCGGGAACACGAGGATGAAGGCCATATACAACCTGAAATGGCGTTTGGTTAGTTGACGAGTGGTAGGAAGCATTATTTGCAAACTCAGCCCACGGCAGCAAGGCAGCCCAATTGTCCTGGGAAGATGACATAAAAATTCTTAAGAAAGTCTCTAGATCTTGATTAACTCTCTCGGTGGAGCCGTTGCTTTGCGGATGGTAGGCCGTGGAAAAGTTTAACTTCACTTGAAGAACAGAACACAAAGCCCTCCAGAATTTTGCAGTAAACTGCACACCACGGTCAGAGACAATTTCAGCAGGAAGGCCGTGTAGACGAAATATGTGTTGGACAAACAACTGTGCCAGGTCAGGGGCAGAAGGTAACTTCTTCAACGGTATATAGTGGACCATCTTAGAAAATCGGTCTATTACAACCCAGATAGTGTTGAAACCTTGAGAGACTGGCAGGTCTGTGACGAAATCCATGGAGAGATGCATCCATGGACGTGATGGAGTAGGTAATGGAAGCAATTCCCCAGCTGGAGCTTGTCGTGATGATTTATGCTGGGCACAGGAGGAGCAGGAAGAGATAAACTCCATTATGTCTGCCTTCATAGAAGGCCACCAATAGTGTCTTTTCAGGAACTCCAAGGTCTTCTGAGTGCCCTGCGAAGCGAGAGGAATGTGCCCAAGTGAGAAGCTGCTTCCTTAATTCCGGGGCCACAAATGATTTTCCCATAGGAGGCTGAAGTTGTAATGCGGCGAAAACTCTTGATTCCAAGACAGGGGTATTGCTTTGATTTTCAGATTGATCATCACAGAGGAGAGATCTCGACAGGGCATCAGCCTTCTGATTAAGTGCTCCAGACCGAAAGGTCAGGGTGAACTGAAACCTGGCAAAGAATATTGCCCAGCGGGCCAAACGAGGACTCACACACTGGAGGTTTTTGAGAAATAGGAGATTTCTATGGTCCGTAAATACAGTAAATGGAAACTTGGCGCCTTCTAGCAAATATCTCCATTCTTTCAACGCCAACTTTACAGCTAGTAGTTCTTGCTCACCTATGGCGTAGTTCCTTTCGGCAGGAGAGAATTTTTTAGAAAAGAACCCACACGGATGGACTCGGTTGTCTTCATAACGTTGAGACAAGACTGCTCCCACAGCTTCAGATGATGCATCTACTTCCAACAAAAAAGGCCTGTCCAGATCTGGTTGTCGAAGGACTGGTGCTGAGATGAAGGCCTGTTTTAGAAGATGAAAGGCAGACTCTGCCTCAGGTGACCATTGGGCAGGATTAGCACCTTTGCGGGTCAAGGCTGTAATGGGAGCCAGCAGTGTAGAAAATCCCTTAATGAAGCGTCTATAATAATTGGCGAAGCCCAACAATCTCTGGATGGCCTTCAGTGTCTGAGGTCGGGTCCAATCCAGAATTGCTTGTACCTTCTTGGGGTCCATTTCTAAACTGGAGCCAGATATTACATAGCCGAGAAAAGGTACACTGGGCACTCCAAAGACGCACTTCTCCAGTTTGCAGTAAAGGTGGTTTTCTCTCAAACGGGTCAGGACCTCCTTAACATGTTCTTGATGTTTAGCCACTGAGGGTGAAAAAATCAGTATGTCATCCAGATAGACAACAACCGAAACATATAACAGATCCCGGAAAATCTCATTAACGAAACTTTGAAAGACAGCAGGGGCGTTACATAATCCAAAAGGCATTACTAAATACTCGAAATGTCCATCTCTGGTATTAAAAGCGGTCTTCCATTCATCGCCAGCTCGGATACGAATGAAGTTGTAAGCCCCTCTTAGATCTAATTTAGAAAAAATGACAGAGCCCTTGACCCTATCAAACAACTCAGTAATCAGGGGAAGAGGGTATCGATTTTTTACAGTAATGTCATTAAGGCCTCGATAATCGATACATGGTCTTAGACCACCGTCCTTCTTGCCAACGAAGAAAAACCCAGCTCCGGCAGGTGAAGTGGAGGGGCGGATGAACCCCTTTGCCAGGTTGTCCCGGATGTACTCGGTCATGGCTTGAGTCTCAGACAAGGACAGCGGATAGGTACGACCACGAGGTGGCATCTTATCAGGTATCAATTCAATTGGACAGTCCCATTCCCTATGAGGGGGTAAGATATTGGCTTGTTGTTCAGAAAAAACGTCGGCAAACATCTGATATTCCTTGGGAATGGCAGAAGAAACTAATGAAACTGTCTTTCTCACAGGTCGAATTTTTGGAAGACAGGATTTCTGACAGTCCATACCCCATGACAGAATCTGCATAGAACTCCAATCAATCCTGGGATTATGTTTACGTAACCAGGGTAGACCAAGAACAATTTCTTGAGAGGCCTCTGATATCACCAGGAATTTTAAGGACTCAGAATGAAGTGCCCCAATTCGGACCAATACAGGTTGAGTCTCTTTGGTGACTATCCCGTTAGTCAGAGGGCGTCCGTCTATCGAGGTCAGAGAGATAGCATGGTTGAGAGTCAAACAAGGTATCTGAAATTTATCAATGAAACTAGACGTTATGAAATTTCCGGCTGCTCCTGAGTCGAGTAGAGCAGTAGCAAAGACAGGTTTGGGTTTAAGATCCAAGGCTATGGTAATCGTGAAATCTTTAATTTTTGGAGACGGGTTCATAACTCCTAACTTGATGTCTCCAGGATCAGTTAGGATTTGGCATTTCCCGGTTTACGGAAACAGGAGATCAGCAGGTGACCAGACTCTTCTTCAGTACAGACAGAGGTTCTTTTGCATTCTTCTCTGACGTTCTTCTTTGGAGAGGTGTGTATGATTCACCTGCATAGGCTCCTCTTCAGTAGGAGAAGGAATGGGTCGGGTAGAAATGGAGGGGGTAAATGACCTTTGCCGGTCAGTTCTGTTTTTTTCAGCCTGACGTTCCCTGAAGCGTAGGTCAACTTTGATACACAATGAAATCATGTCGTTCAGATTAGTAGGAAGCTCTCGAGTGACTAGATCATCCTTTAGTCGGTCTGACAACCCATGCCAGAAGGCCGAGGTGAGGGCTTCCTCATTCCATTTGAGCTCTGATGCTAAAATTTGAAATTGCACGGCATATTGACTGACAGGATGGACCCCTTGCCTCAGTGTCATGATGTTTGATGATGCTGATACAGTACGCCCAGGTTCATCGAAAATCCTCCTGAAGGATGACACAAAGCCTGCGTAATTATCCAGTAGTGGATCTGAGCGCTCCCAGAGTGGGGAAGCCCATTCCAAGGCCTGGCCGGATAACAGAGAGACTATATAAGCCACTTTAGTTCTTGCAGTTGGAAAGTTGTCAGGCTGCAGGGTAAAATGTATGTCACACTGATTTAGGAATCCTCGGCAGAGTTTAGGATTGCCGTCAAATTTATTAGGTAAAGGAAGACGTAAGCGGGGAGATGATCTGCCTCCTGTATTCCCAGACACTGATGCGGATGTAGTTGCTGGTACTTCAGGGGTAGAAAAGGAAGTTTGCAAACTATCCTGTCGCTTGGACATCTCTTGCAGAAATTTAGCCATCTGATGCTGCATGTTTTCCAGATTTTCTAATCGACCAGAAATGCACCTGAACAAATCCACTCCTGACTCCTGATCCGTGGCCGGCTCCATGGGGCCAGTGCAAACTGTTACGTTCTGGGTTATTTGTGGACCCGGGGTGGTAGCAGGAGCGATCACAGAAGCAGATTTGTAAATAAAACTAGGATTTTTAATAAGTGCTCGAGTGGACATATAATGTGGCAGTAAATAAAAGTCCAGGAAAATATAAATGTGCACAAGAGTTCTGTGGTGGGAGCAAAAGGGTTAATGTCCAGGTAGAAACAATTAGAGCAGTCCAGGTGTGCAGGTAGTGAAACTGAAAATAAACAAGCCAGGTTTTGCAGATAGTGAACTGAAGTGCAGGATGTCAGCAGACTCAGGCACTCAGGTATGGGCAAGGGTGATGGAGGTAGCGGGGTAGTCCAGTGGGAACTAGGAGCTGACAGGCAGACTGGCAGACAGCGGATTCACAGGAACAGGAAAGCACAGAGAACTCCCTCTCAGCTAGGCTGAGATACACGTTGCACTGGCAAAGAAGGAAGGCACTGACCCTTCCTAAATACCCCATGCCGTGCTGTTACTGGCCGGAGGGAACATGTGACTCACCAGGATTGGCCAGCTGCATCACATGGCCAGAAGGCAAGATGGCAGCGCCCATGCCAAACGGAATGGAGACGCCGCCAGGCCCCACCAGCGCAGAGTGACAACAGGCCCGCACAACAACGCGTGCAGCCAAAGCCCCCCGCCAGACACCAGCTCCGCCACCAGACAGCCCGCGCCACAATGACCTCACAGGTAACACTCGCCTAGCGCCATGCTGAAATACCCTGGCCGTGACAGTGGGGAGCTTCCTGCTCGATTTGAGCAGGCAGTTCCCTGGGGCTTGCGGTTGCCGAGACCCAACCTTAGGGTCTCGTCGCAAGTCCCGATGGTCGCGATGGTAACCATCACGACCATCAACCTGGTCTGTCGCTAAATCTGTGGGTGGTAACCCACAGCTTAGCTAGCGACCATGAGGCCGCACTAAAAACCACAAGCGACCACCCTCATTCAGAACGAGCGCTCGCTTCTTGCTAGCGCCTCTGAATGAGGGCCAGTGTGTGGTAACTCTTAACAACTATTCTCATATCCTGCTTTTCTGCGATTTATATGATGCTAGAAGCATAGAAGATAGAGTGTTCTATGAGCTTAATTCAGAGATGGACGCAATGGCGATTCCATACGCAGATCAAGCGATTGTATACCATTAAGAATGCATATAAGCCGCACTGCGTGTGCACTGCATTCGCATTGCGATTATGGACGCACTTTGGAAAACACTGCACAGTGATTGACAGGCTGTCAGCATTTGGGGGCGGTGACGGAGGTGTGGCAGAAAAACGCAGGCGTGTCTGTCCGTTTAAACGCTGCTACATGGGCGTGCATAAATTAGTCACTGCAAGTGCATACGCAGCATGAGAGCCCTCTTCGTGAAAGGAGAGCCCCCGAGTCTGCGGCAGGTCAGACCTTCCGCAACGGCAAGATGGCCGCCGATGTGCCTCAATGGTACCGATATTTACATGTCGTCGCAGGTAAGGAGGCAGCAGTGGGCGTCTTTATGCTCAGGTGATCTTTGAAGACATTAGCATATTTTCGCAGCTGCGTTGCATATAAAAACACAGCTGCGATCGCATTAGCATCCATCTCTGAATCAGGCCCTATGCGTATAACCTAAATATGATCATTTATTGTGCACAGATACAGCAACTAAAAGAGCAATGCATTCATTGATGGAGTGTTACAAATCACAGTTTTAGAAACAATTAATGTTAATGTGCAAAATTCAACATAATCTCTCTCTCTCTCCCTCTCCCTCTCTCTCTCTCTCTCTCTCTCTCTCTCAATCTCTCTCTCTCTCTCTCTCTCTCTCTCTCTCTCTCTCTCTCTATATATATATATATATATATATATATAGCCAGCAGAAATAAACAGGGGGTTTTGTATCCTGTAGGAAGGCACCCGAGCCAGTCATTTAGAGGTTCCGCTGCCTGTAGAGTGCCAGTTTTTAAAATTTTTATATATATATATATATATATATTAAAGTATCAGATGCATATTAGACTGTTAGCACTGTGAAATAATACTCTTATAGTTATGGTTTCAAAAAGGAAGTAACAAATCTACTACTTTCAGCACAAAACTATTCACCTGCGAGAACATAAAAAAATAAGATTCTGCTGATAAAATACAGACAGAAAGTACAGGTTGAGTCTCCCATATCCAAAATGTTTGGGACCAGAAGTATTTTGAATGATGGATTTTTCCGTATTTTGGAATATTTGCATACCATAATGAGAGATCTTTGGAGTGGAACCCAAGTCTAAACACAGAATGCATTTATGTTTCATATACACTTTATATTAGGGATGAGCGGGTTCGGATTTCTAAAATCCGAACCCCCCCCGAGCCCTCACGATCCGAGCCAGATCCGAGTCAGGTTCGCGTTTACCCACCTGGCTCGGATCTGAAATCGGGGCAAAACATCATCATCCCGCTGTCGGATTCTCGCGGGTTTTGTATTCTATAAAAGGTCCCTGCGTCTGCGCCATTTTTCACTCCGGCTGTGGACAGTGAAGAGCAGGGGTGTAACTGGATCTAGAGGGGCCCCAGAGCAAAATTGTCACGGGCCCCAGTGGGTCTGCGACTCCCTCCCCCCGCACGCTCCTCACTCCCCTCCCCTCGACAGTAGACTTACCTGCTCCATGGTCGCGCTGCGCAGGGCAGGAACACTTCCTCTCCCGGTCGGCTATATCTCTTCAGTCCTCACTGATTGATGCTGGGAGGAGGCGACTACGGAACAGAGCAGGTAAGTCGACTCGAGGAGAGGGGAGTGAGGAGGATGAGGGTGGGGGGGCGCGTACCAAGGCCTGTCCCGTAGGTGCAAGGGGAGGGCTGGGCCCTAGGTCAGTCCGGGCCCCATAGCAGCTGCACCCCCTGCACCTACGGTAGTTACGCCACTGGTGAAGAGGGAGGATGGGAGTTTGCTGTGCTGTTGCTGCTGTTATCCATAGGGGCTGTGTCCACTCAAAATTTCATAGGGGCTGGCTGGGCTGTGCTTAGTCTGTTGTCCATAGGGGCTGTGGGCCTGTGCGCTCGCAAGCGGGTCGATGGTGGCCCAGCGTGCATGTGCATGATGGAGCCGGCTCCGTCATGCGCATGCGTGAGACCCGGATAGCGATGGGCAAACCGTCGCTCCGGGTCTCGTACCAAAGGGGGCGTGCTGTCGATGTTGAGTGACAGCACGCCCCCTTTGGTGGGCGGGCCAGGGGAGTGGCTGCCCAAATGGAGGCGTTCCCATGTGAACGCCTCCGTTTGGGGGCGGCCCCACTGACACGAGTGATGTCAGTGGAAGAGATTTCGGCTCTGTGAGAGCCAAAATCTCTCTGGGGCTTGCGGCAACGAGACCCTACCACAAGTGGTCTCGTCGCAAGCCTGATGGTCGCGATGGTCTTGACCATCGCGACCATCTTCCTGGCTGCTCACTATAGCTCTGGGTGGACACCCACAGCCATGAGGCCGCTCTAAAAAACCAGAAGGCCGGCCCTGATTCAGAGCGAGCGCTCTGTCAGAGTGTCCGGCTCTGAATCAGGGCCAGTGTCCACTCCAAAGTCCATAGGGGCTGACTGGGTTGTGTTGTGCAGTGTCCCATAAAGGCTGTAGTCCTAAAGGGGTGTTGTAGTGTTGTCCAGGGGGTGCTCTATCCATCTGGGGTGCTCCCCCCAAATGCAAAAAAAAAATTTTTTTCTGTTTGTGTGTGCATTAGCTGCACATGCATCAACAAAGAAGCGTGCACCTGTGTCATAAGTAAAGAGCCGCTGCCTCGTCTGTTGAAGGGTGGTGTAACCCCCAAAGTGCCTGAAAAAAAATATTATTTTTATTCTGTGTTTGTGACTTGTGTGAGCTGTAGCCGCACATGCATCAACAAAGTAGTACCAAGCGTGCGCCTGTGTCATAAGTAAAGGGCCGCCTGGCTCATCTGTTGAAGGGTGGTGTAACCCCCAAAGTGCTCCAAAAAATAAAATATAAAATATTTTTCTGTGTTTGTGTGCGCCTTAGCCGCACGTGTATCAATATCACATAAATGGAGGACAAAAATGTGTCCAATAAAAATAAAATAGGGAAAGATCAAGAACCACTTCCTCCTAGTGCTGAAGCTGCTGTCACTAGTCATGACATAGACGATGAAATGGCATCAACGTCGTCTGCTAAGGCCGATGCCCAATGTCATAGTAGAGGGCATATAAAATCCCAAATGGCAAGTTCAGGAAAATGACCTTAAAAAATAAATTAAAATTGTCTAAGGAGAAAGGTAAACTTGCCAATATGCCATTTACGACATGGAGTGGCAGGGAACGGCTAAGGCCCTCCCCTATGTTCATGACTAGTGGTTCAGCTTCACATGACGATGGAAGCCATCCTCCCCCTAGAAAAATGAAACGAGTTAAGCTGGCAAAAGCACAGCAAAGAACTGTGCATTCTAATTCTAAGATGATATCACAAATCCTCATGGAGAGTCCAAGTGTGGCGACGGTTGCGATGCCTGACCTTCCCAACACTGCATGGGAAAAGGTGGCTCCTTCCACCATATGCACGCCCTCTGCAAGTGCTGTAAGGAGCATCCACAGTCCACTTGCTGATATTTAAATTGAAGATGTCACTGTTGAAGTACAACAGGATGAGGATATTGGTGTAACTGGCGCTGAGGAGGAAGTTGACGAGGAGGATTCTGATGGTGATGTGGTTTTTTTAAATCAGGCACCGGGGGAGACAGTTGTTGTCCGTGGGATGAAAAATCCCATCACGGTCATGCCTGGGCAGAAGACCAAACATTCCACCTCTTTGGTCTGGAAATATTTCTATCCAAATCCAGACAACAACAGTCTTGCCATATGTACCATATGTAAAGGTGGAATAAGTAGGGGTAGTGACATTAACCACCTAGGAACATCCTCCCTTATACGTCACCTGCAGCGCGTTCATAAAAAGTTACTGTCAAGTTCAGAAACTTTTGCTAAGACCGTAAGCAGTCCAGGTACACCTAAATCCCTTTGTCCTGTTGTATCCAAGCGCATGCAAACCACACCGTCAACTCCCTCCTCGTCAATTTCCTCCTCAGTCAGGATCAGAAGTGGTCCTGCAGGCCATGTCACTGGCATGACTGACTCTCCTATCCGGGATTCCTCCGGAGGATCCTGCATTGCTACGCCTACTGCTGCTGCTGCTGCTGTTGCTGCTGGGAGTCGTTCATCATCCCAGAGAGGAAGTAGGAATGCCACTACTTCTTTTACTAAGCAATTGACCCTCCAACAGTCCTTAGAGAGGAGGATGAAGTACGACAGCAGTCATCCTGAAGCAAAGCGGATAACTGAGGCCTTGACTGCTATGTTGGTGTTAGACGTGCGTCCGGTATCCGCCATTAGTGCAGTGGGATTTAGACAATTGATGGAGGTAGTGTGTACCCGGTACCAAATCCCATCTAGATTACACTTCGCTAGGCAGGCGATACCGAGAATGTACAGAGACGTCAGAAAAAGTGTCCTCAGTGTCCTAAAAAATGCGCTTGTACCCAATGTCCACTTAACCATGGACATGTGGACAAGTGGAACAGGGCAGACTAAGGACTATATGTATGTGACAGCCCACTGGGTAAATGTATCGCCTTATGCAGCAACAACAGCAGCATCACCAGTAGCAGCATCTCAGAAACGCCAGCTCATTCCAAGGCAGGCTACACTGTGTATCACCAGTTTCAGTAAGAGGCACACCACCGACAACCTTTTAGAGAAACTGTGGGAAATCATTGCCCAATGGCTTACCCCACTTAGACTCTCCTGGGGATTTGTGATATCTGACAATGCCACCAATATTGTGCGGGCATTACATCTGGGCAAATTCCAGAACGTCCCATGTTTTGCTCACACAATAAATTTGGTGGTGCTGAATTTTCTGAAAAACGACAGGGTCGTACAGGAGACTCTTTGGGTGGCCCGAAAAATTTCTGGCCACTTTCGCCATTCAGCGACTGCGTGCCAAAGACTGGAGCACCAGCAAACACTCTTAAACCTGCCCTGCCATCACCTGAAGCAAGAGGTTGTGACGTGGTGGAACTCAACCCTCTATATGCTTCAGAGGATGGAGGAGCAGCAAAAGGCCATTCAAGCCTATACATCCACCTATGACATAGGCAAAGGAGGGGCTATGCACCTGACTCAAGCGCAGTGGAGAATGATTTCCATGTTGTGCAAGGTTCTCCAGCCCTTCGAATTTGCCACACGTGAAGTCAGTTCGGACACTGCCAGCTTGAGTCAGGTCATTCCCCTCATCAGGCTTTTGCAGAAGCAGCTGGAGAAAGTGAAGGAGGAGCTAAGACGGAGCAATTCCGCTCGGTATGTGGGACTTGTGGATGAAGCCCTTCATTCGCTTTGCCAGGATTCCAGGGTGGTCAATCTGTTGAAATCAGACCACTACATTTTGGCCACCGTGCTCGATCCTAGGTTTAAAGCCTATGTGGTGTCTCTCTTTCCGGCCAACACAAGCCTGCAGAGGTGCAAAGACCTGCTGGTGAAAACACTGTCAGCTGAAGCGGAACATGACACGTCAACAGCTCCTTCTTCATTTTCTCCCTCATCTGGGGCTGCCAGGAAACAACTTAGGTATCCTAAGCAACCCGCTGGCGGTGATGCAGGACAGACAGGACCAAGTTTGGACATCTGGACCTGCCAACAATTTCTGACATGTCTACTGTCACTGTATATGAGACTGTCACCATTGACAGAATGGTGGAGGATTACATTGGTGACAGCATCCAAGTAGGCATATCAGACAGTCCGTACCTGTACTGGCAGGAAACAGAGGCAATTTGGAGGCCCCTGTACAAACTGGCTCTATTTTACCTAAGTTGCCCCCCATCCAGTGTGTACTCCGAAAGAGTGTTTAGTGCACCCGGGAACCTTTTCAGCGAAAGGCATAGGAGGTTGCTTCTACAAAATGTGGAGAAGATGATGTTCATCAAAATTAATTGTCAATTCTTCTAGGGAGACCAGCCTCCAGAAAGTACAGAGGGACCTGTGGTGGTTGATTCCAGCGGGGATGAATTATTACTCTGTGAGGATGAGGATGTACACAACACTGAAGAGGATGAAGGAATTGGTAGATGAGGAGGATGAGGACGACATCTTGCCTCCGCAGAGCCAGTTTGTGCAGGGACAGATTAATTGCAAGCTTGTTTTGTGGGGGCCCAAACGAACGAATCATTTCAGCCACAGTCATGTGGCAGACCCTGGCGCTGAAATGATTGGTTTGTTAAAGTGCGCAAGTCCTATTTATACAACATAAGGAGGGGTGGGAGGGCCCAAGGACAATTCCATCTTCCACCTCTTTATTTTCTTTACATTATGTACTGTTTGGGGCCTAGTTTTTCAAACTGCCATCCTGTCTGCCACTGTAGTGTCACTCCTAGATGGGCCACGTGTTTGTGTCGCCCACTTGTGTCGCTTAGCATAGTCATCCAGCTACCTCGGTGCAACCTTTTGGCCTAAAAACAATATTGTGATGTGTGAGGTGTTCAGAATAGACTGGAAATTAATGGAATTTAATGTTATTGAGGTTAATAATAGCATAGGAACAGAAAAACCCACAAATTCTTTGATTTTAGCTGTTTTTATGCTTTTTTCCAAAAAAATACAGATCCAAAACACAAAACCCAGAACCCAAAACACGGAAGGGTGGTTTTGGCAAAACCAATCCAGATCCAAAACACAAAGAAAGATCCAGATCCAAAACCAAAACACAAAACGTGGCCGGTGCACACCCCTACTTTATATACACAGCTGGAAGATAATTTATACAATAATATAATTTTGTGCATTAAACAAGTTTGTGTACCTTGATCCATCAGAAAGCAAAGGTGTCACTATCTCAGTCATGCTCAAAAAATTCTGTATTTCGGAATATTCTGTATTTTGGAATATTTGGATATGGGAGACTCAACCTGTAATAACAAATAATTTTATGATGAATTGCTACAAAGGGCCTATATTTACAAAAGTAATATATTGTAGAGATGTGCACAGACCCCCTTATTTTGGTTTAGGTTCTAAATCATCGTGTGTTTTGGTTTTGAATTTCTTTACAAAATTGATAAAAACAGCTAAAATCATGTAATTTGGACCTGTTTTTGTTCCTATAGTGTTATTAACATCAGTGATAGTCACTTCCAGTCATTTTTGACCATTTGTGGCACCTGAAATCATGAGGGAGGGACTTACATGCAATCCAAAATGTGTGAGATCAATTTATTAGATCCGAGATCCAAATTGCGGGGAAGAGTTGAGACTCCGTTCTACTCAAAATCCCCAAAGTGACCCGAGCTGGGACTCTGCTCTACTGAAAACCCCCAAAGTTACCTGAGCTGGGATTTGACTCAACACCCCAAAGTTCGGGTGTGTTCCGTTTTCAGCAGAACCGAACTGATCATCTTGAATATATTGTATACAATTTAATAGCAATCTTTGCAATTTAATTGATTTACATTTTCAAGAGTCTGGACCCAGAGTCTACTACAGCACTCTGACGGGGAGTGCGCTGCCGGGGAGAGTGGAGGGGGCCCCGGACGGAGACTGCACACTGGCCCTCTCCTCTCTTAATAGGCCCCTGACGTAACTCAAAAAGCTGCTGCTAAAGTTCCTACAGGCACAGTGCGCCACATGTTTGGGGCCAGTGGCAGATTTTACCTGCAGCCCCCCCCCCCATAAAATCCACCACCCCCAGTGAACCAGTGAGTCCATGCACTGCTTACATTCCTGCTGTGGTTTCCCATTGGATGCTCTATGTGCTAATCACACACAGGACAGGCAGTCCCAGGGCGAGGTGTTTTCCCCGCACATGAACTGGTTTTACACACTTACAAAGTCACAGATTAAGCTCAATGGAACTTGGAGTGAGGAAAGATGTGGCTATTAGCATTGGAGACCTTTTTGCAGAGATTCAGACTTAGTCGCACACAGATGTACAAATGTTGCAGTGGTCTGCAGTGGTCTGCATACACTAGCAATACAGTTTTGTCACTTCCAGTAGTTTTATTTGTGCGTATAAGATGCACATTTTAAATGAAAATCCGCACAGCCTGGCCGAGGTGACCGGTACCTGTTGGACCGAGAGTGGCTATTTGGCGCAACTTGAGTAACAGTGTATGAGCTTACATCTGTACGTTGAAAATTATTTTATCAATGTATTTCTTAATTTGATAAACATACTTCAGTCTTCATCTGAAGAGCCACTGATGGGCTGAAGATTACAAATCGGAGCTTGATCAAAGACTATCTGAAGTGGCCTAGTATTTGTCATGAATCTGGGTCTTTGCATTTCTGTCAAGATCAGACTCTCCTTCATTGCTGTATACTGTACAGGCCTATGCAGAGACATTCCATTGCAATTACCTTATGCACCTGAGCAGCACAGCAGTGCTCATCTGATCCTCTGCTCCAATGGGCTGAACAACATGGTTCCTTTTCAGGATTCATTCCTTGTGTTATAATGTCTCCTGTGACTTGATTGCTATTTCATGGACGACTTGCTGGATACCATCCTCGACTATTCCTGCCAGTGTTGCAGCTTCCACCATGCATTCCATTTGCTATTGTTACCTGCATTTTATTTGCATATACTGCCTACCCTCCAACATGACCCCTTCCATTAGGTACAAAATGCTCTGCTCCTGGACTTCCCACCTAATGTATGATTGCAGCCACCTGTGTTGAACTAGGTAATAGATGAGACAGGTGATTCACCACAGGTGGCTGCAATCATTAATTAAGAGGGATGTCCAGGAGCAGAGCATTTTGTACCTAATGGAACGGGTCATGTTGGAGGGTCTGTATACTCCACCTTCTGTGCTGCGTACAGGCATGCTAATAGTACCAGGGAATGCAGTCAGAGTAGCCTCCCGTGTCATACTCCTCAGATTTGACATAAAAATTATTAGAATAATACAAAGAAGATGATATTTATACAGTAACTTATAAACATCTTCTTTGTTTATTGTAAAAAAATTTAAAGTTAATACTGGTGAAGCTATGTGGAGCTCCCTGGGACTGCAGGGAGACAAAAGATGAGGCAGCAACAGCTCAGACTCGCTTCTGTATAGTCAGACACTGCTTGCACAGCTGGGGAAAGGGCCACACCATGGGTAGCAAGCTGCACAAAAAAAGAGAGCTAATAGAGGCATGCCTCTGAGTATGAGGGGCATGTCTTGAGCACTGATGGACACCTGGGATGTGTCATGTGACCAGGAAGTGCACTGCAGTGTTTAGAGATTGGAGATCAGTCAGCAGCAGCAAGAGAAGGCAGGTAGTAGAATCAAGCTTAGTGTAGTGAGGGTGAGTAGGTGTAGCTCATACTTGCCTACTTTTATTTTCTCCTTCCCGGGAGAAGCCCGGGGAGGAGAAGCAGGTGCGTCGCGATGGTGGTGGGGTCTGATGGATCGCATCATAAAGCTCTGCCCCTTCATGAGAAATTGGCAGAAATTTAAATAGGGGGAGGGGCTAAATAACGCGATTCATGATGAATCACATCATTAAGCCCCGCCGACTACATGGGGACCCAAGATCGCCGCAGAAATTCTCCCCATTCTGCCCACTTCACTAGGAAGTGGGCAGAATGCGGGAGAAGTGCCTACCCTTCCGGGGGTGCGGCAGGTTACCCGAAAAATTGTGAGCCTTCCGCGAATTCTGGGAGGATAGGCATGTATGGTGTAGCTTGGTGTAGTTACGGTGAGTAGGGGGTGAGACAGGCTCCCAGCACACAGACCCATCTCCATGTGTGCCCCCCAGTGTTGTGATTCCAGGGTGGAATCGACTAAGATAGCGTAGAGTGGAGATTTGAGTAGGAAGTTGGTGGGGGTACCCCTTTGAGTGGTGTTTCGTTGCTGCAGTGTTAATGGTTAAAAGTGGAACCGGCAAGTTAAAGTCTGGTACCAGCCTTGAGGGCTGGAATGCAGTGACGTGTCATGCCAATGGTTAAGGATGTGATGCAGCCTTAGGGCTGTTGAGGCATCTTTGAGGGCTGATTAGTTGTGGCCTGTGGCCAAGGGAGAGATGCAGCCTTTTGGCTGTGGAAGCAGCTTTTAGGGCTGGTCTGTCTTGGCTAGTTGTAGTCTGAGGGCTAAGGTTGAGATGCAGCCTTTGGGCTGTGGATGCAGCCTTGAGGGCTGATCTGTCTTGGCTAGTTGTAGCCTAAGGACTAAGGTTGAGATGCAGCCTTTGGGCTGTGAATGCAGCCTTGAGGGCTGGTCTGTCTTGGCTAGTTGTAGCCTGAGGGCCAAGGTTGGGATGCAGCCTTTGGCTGATAAGTCTTTGATGTAATGTGAACAAGGCAGGAAGTTGTTACCAATGTCGCTGGGTTGACACTAGCGGTGATGCGCCGGATTGCGCACTTGAGATGCTGAGATACGGCCAGTGTCGCTGGGATGACACTTGCGATGGTGTGCTGGATTTCGCACTTGGGATGCTGAGATGCGATCAGTGCCGCCCAGATGACCAGGCGATGGTGCACTGGATTGCGCACTTGGGACACTGAGATGCGACCAGTGCCGCCAGGATGACACTGGCGACGGTGCACTGGATTGCGCACTTGGGACGCAGGGATGTGACCAGTGTCGCCGGGATGACACAAGCTGCCTGACGCTGACCTGCGTCCTGGATGGAGTGCACTCTGCACCACTGAGATGACACACACGGCTACAGCAGAGATGCACACTGTGCTCCCTCAATGACTCCAGCACGCGGCAGATGGTATGCGGACCGTGCCAGCTGGATGAAACAAATGGCAGGGAAATAAGTCAACAGACAGGACTCTGGAACTCGACTGACAGACAGGAGACTGGAATAACTGGAAGCACGAGAAACTCTATCACCGGCATGGAGTGAAGGGCTGGCTGGAATTTTACAGAAACATGGCCCAACCAGAGCAAGTCTCCCTTAATGATAGACCAGTGTGCAGCTGGGCTGTGCACAAACAGGAGAATCAATTAGCATGCACCTGACTCTGCACACAGACAGGCAGTAATTAATGCAGTGCCTCAGGCTGGAAACTGCAACCAATATGATCAGCTTAACTGCAGATCCTGACACCCAGACATTAAGCTCACCACACGTCACTGCCTAGTACATCTCTGTGGACTCCACTCTACATCAGTGCGACTGGGACAGTGCATGCCAGTTAGCTTTATTATATTATTCTGTGCTCTGTGGTTATTCAGGTTTCTTGATTATACTATTGTGCTGACCTTGTATTGGTTTCCCTGTGCTGTGTGCTATTGTCTTGGGCGGGTTCAGAGAAGGGTGCAGGTTCCAGGACTAGGGTACAATGTGCAGAATACAGTCTGTACACTGAAGTGATCAGTAACCTGTATTACTTATCCTGACTCTCAGTTTCTGAGTTCCTCCTGGGTTCAAGTTCCGGGTCTTACGTCAATGCAGTACCAGAGTTGCAGCTTTCTCAAGCTGTAGTCTGACTATATTAGACTCTGATTCCTGGCCTGAGTTCTGAGTTCCAATCTACCAGTACTACAGTATATTGTTCTGAGTCCTGGAGTTCACGTTGTCTCTGGAGTGTATCCTTGGTCTTGCTGGCCTTCACAGGTCACTATGCGAGTGGTTGCCCAGTCCAATACCTGATTCTGTCCACTCCGGTTCCAGTTCAGTATGCATGCAAATCACTAACCTGTGGTTCTTACATTGTCACTAGTGTGCCTATACTCTTGTTTGTACCCATGAGCCAAGGTATCATTAAATCTCCAATTTTCCTATGCACATCCTTCATACCGAAGGGTCCCTGGCCATATGTACAGAATATCATAACTGTGGTAGTAATGACATGAGAATTCAATAATGTCCTCTGTTAAATTCAGGGCAAGCAAAACCTTAACTGTAGGCTAATGCAGTCAAATAAAACACAGTTATAGGTAACACACTGATGCCAAATAATTAATTTCTATGTAACATATTGTGTACTACTGACATCAAAACTTTATTTAACTGCATTGGATCAAGGCTGTGACTGGGTAGTGCAGCAGGTAAACCTCCCATTCACATAAGCACAATTTCCTACTTCTCATATCAGTTCCACTGCTGAGAATCAAGAAGACAGCAATGTCTGACACTGGAATGTGCCTGTGCCTTGCAAGAACTTAGTTATTAAAAAATACTTTTAATTTGTTTTGGATCCATAAATTGCAAATTCAATCATAGTGAAAAAAAATCCATTTGATTTGAAACATTCTACTGTTTTCCAAAGCCACAAAGAAAATAATGTCACAATGTGTGCCTGGCTCTTATTATTTGGCTGCATGGGATGGAGAACTCTTGACTAGGAAATAATGAGTTGACATTTTGGCACAATCTTCAAAGTATAACAAAAAATCTAGAAAATGTATTAAAGTATGAGCGTATATGTGGATATGATTATTTTACTGAATGTGATCAGTGATCAAAAGGGCAAATCCCCTGTACTCTATATACTTAGGGGATATTTACTAAAGTGCAGTCTTATAGAAGTGGAGGTGTTGCCTATAGCAACCAATCAGCTTCTAGCTATTATCTTCTAGAAGGTGCTGCATAAATGATAAGTAGAATCTGATTAGTTGCTATGGGCAACACCTCCACTTCTATAAACCCCTACTTAAGTAAATATACCCCTAAGAGTATTCAATAAAGGAAACAGCTGTAGAGTGCAAAGTTATATTGTTCTATTTACCTTTTAGAATCCAGAAGCCTGCAACTATGATTATTTTTTAAGTACAATAAATGAAGAACTTTACTGTAGCCTCATATTAATTTCTATGCTACCATGACTAATGTTTATTTATAACACAGTATTCTCTCTCTGGTTACTCTTCAAAAGAGTAAGATAATACTATCTGCAACTAAAAGCAAAAAATCTACAATAAATCACATAAAAATTTAGAAATCAAACTTTGATGACAAGGTCTATTAGCATATGTATTGTTTGTTTTTATGTTTAAATAATAATTTACACATAACCTTGTTCTACCCAAGCAATGGTATACATGTAAAAGAAATTAAAAATGTTTTTATTAAATTAAAATGTAAATGTACGTACTTTTAAGGCTGATTTCTGTTTAGCCTTAAGTCACAGAACGCTACAATTTTCTGTTAAATTGGTTTCTATTACTTTGATATAGAGTCATGTATTGGGTGGCACCAAGTAGGGTTGACAAGAAGTTGTCAGGTACAAAGTACCGAGGTTTGGGTCTGCCAAAGAGCCACGTTCCCATAATGGTGGGGCCACACCCCATTTTTATACCAACATTTCAAACTGGTGTTGCCAATAAAAACTAAAAACTAATTCAAATGTATGGGAAAGAATTCCCCTACACAGCTTAACCCACGCTAGTCATTTTTATCAATTAAGTCACTCAGCAGTATGTAGTGAGAATGGCAAACTCACATATACTGTAGCATAAAATAACTATTTTAATATTAAAAATAGAAAAATTTAATCATAGAAACATTATAGTAAAAAAGCATTATATGCTCAAATACATCGGCAACAGTTGGAATCCTTATGAACACAATGTTAACCCAACAAATAAATATCTTGATCATTAAAAATCAAATTTAATGAATTATGATGTCAATCTTTAGGGGAACCGGAGAGCACTGTACAAGTAATAAGAAAAATATTTACCTGTTTAAATGGTTTGATTCAATTAATAGGGTGGCTGCACGCTAGCAGCACAATCACATCCTCCTTTGCAGGTGACATTTATCGAGCACCCCCCCCCCCCCAGTGCTGTTAAGAACAATGTTCAACTATGTGATCTAACCAGAGAGAGAGCTGTACATTTGTATCACAAACAAATCCTCCCGAGTATAGGATCGACATATATAACATAGATTTAACATATTTATTTGTTGAGTTATTTATCATTTCAAGAAAAAAAATATGTACTGATAAATCGTCAGACATTACGTGCGTGTATTGTAGTTGTATGTATAAGCAATTGTTCTGAGAGCATTTAGGTGCTGGGTCATTAATGTTGAAAATAGTGTTTGTACTGTTGGTGGTGGTTCGGCAGATTAATAGTAGACACCAGCGGAACTTCTAATCACAAGGCAGCCCAATACTTAGCCAGTGGGGTGGTTTAGTCCGCAGTCAACTGGATGCACAGCTGTATTCACAGTTTAGCATGTAACAGACTCTCAGCATAGATATAAGCGTGAACGGAATGTACAGGCACCAGCCATTAACTGTACTGGGGTAGCGGTGCAGGATACAAGAGGTGACAACTGGTATGTAATGCAATGATGGCAGGGCTAGCACAGAAGCAAGATTGTGTCAGGCAGACATGCACTGAAGACTAAGCGGTGGCCATCTTGGTTAGGGAATGAAGCCTCCCAGATGGAATCAATATGGAGATTGCACAGTAGCGCTCTCCTGGTTTGCAGAATTAATATGGGGTGACGTGTGAAAAGTCAACATTCAGAATGTCAACACCAGAATGTTGACAGGTTCTGAATGTCGACAATCAGAATGTCGTGAAATGTCAACATATTCATAATGTCGACAATTAACATGTTAAAACGAGGACTTGCTGCCATTGTAGAGTTTACATGCTATGATATATGTATTGTGACGTTCAGTCGGCTTAGGGGTCCCTCTCCTGGGGTTGATGGACTCCTTCCTTACACACACAGCAGCCGGGAAACAGCACACCAGTCTGGATGCGAGTACAAGCCGGTCGGTGCCAGTCTTTATTGTACAATATCAGAAATGACATAAAGAAAACATAAACATAAATCCTAGCCCTGTCTGGGCTCTAACTTTACAAGTGATTTCCCCCACTACAAGAACCTGGCAGGGTCTAATACCCTCACCAGCAACAAAAGCCCAGCACAGTCCTCACTGCTAGGGTTCCAAGTGTCTCTGAGCAAACTCCCTGCCTGCTCTCCCAGGTGAGACACTCAGCCCCAAACAAACCAAGCATATCTTGGCCACTCTCAGCTGGAAACCCTAATGAGCCTGTTACCAGGCTGCAAGGCCCAAAACCTGGAGTGGCCATGGGTGTAGCCCACCCTCTCCTCACACCCACAACCCCTAGGTCCCAAACCGGCTTTTCCAAAAGCCGACATTCTAGTCTGCTCACAACACAGACATCTCCTGTTTTTTTTTAGAACACATAGGACAGGAATCTGGGACAAATGTACCTGCCACAGTCCACTTTACCAGTGATCCTATCACATATCCCCCCCCTTTGTTTCGACCTGTGGGATGGAACAACTGAAGCCCCCAAACAATGAATGCGTGACCGAGTATCTGCATTGACCAGCTGGCGCCCTGGCCAGCTGTGGCTTTATTATACCTCTGCCAACGGTGTAACCAAGACACTTTACTTCCTCCATCCCTAGGCAACATTTCTCTGGGCTGGCTGTCAACCCTGCCCTAAGGATGGAACCCAACACTGCTTGCACCCTGGGCAAATGAGACTGCCAATCAGGACTATGAATGACTACAACACCTAGACAAGCAGCAGCATACCGCCTATGGGGTCTTAGAACTCTGTCTAACATCCTTTGGAAGGTCGCTGGTGCCCCACGTAACCCAAAGGGCAACATCTTATATTGGAACAACCCTTCTGGCGTCGGAAAAGCTGTCTTTTCTTTGGTACCCTCAGCCAACGGCACTTGCCGATACTCTTTGGATAAGTCTAGCGTGGTAAAATACCTGGCTGTTCCTAGCCTTTCAATTAGCTCATCCACCCTTGGCATTGGGTAGGCATCAAATTTTGACACACTGTTCAACTTTCGAAAACAATTGCCGGAACTTACACTCCCGTCAGGCTTTGGAATAAGCACAACGGGACTTGACCACTCACTATGCAACTTTTCAATTACACCCAGTGCCAAAAATTTTTTCATTTCTCTAGACACTGATTCCCTTTGGGCTTCTATTAACCTACAGGGCTTTAGGTTAATCTTAACCCCTGGGTAAGTGATTATGTCATGTTTAATGACTGTGGTTTTGCCCGGTACATTTGAGAACAAAACCCTATTTCTGCTAAGAAATTCCTTTACTTCCTGCTGTTGAACTGCTGACAGGGTTTTTGCTAATGTCACTTCAGGAACCAAAGGCCCTAAGTTTACTGGCTTTCTTCTCCTAGGCTTAGTGACAATTTCATAGGGACGGGACTGCTCCCCTGCCAAGATCTCTTTTCTGACCTCAAGACCAGTCAGACAACCAACTGGCTTAACAATACTTCCCATCTCAGTAAACTCTGGTTCAAAAATCGGGCTAGAAGCAGGGAACTTCTCGGACTCGGAAGAAACTTCCCTTGTTACTGCATCAGCAACCTTCTCAAATGGGTCGGGGTTATTTACTTCGGTAACAAATCGGCTTTCCCACAACTTCCAGAAGTGAGTAAAGTCTCTCCCCAACATGATATCATACTTCAAGCCAGGCACCAAATCATAATAAGCCTTTTGTGGTTCTCCAGACAGGAAGGGTGCCACAAGACTTGCCCACTGTTCCTTGGGCCAACTCTCCCTTTCTGCGGTTCTCTCAAAGGCCGCAAGATATGCTTCCACATCATCACTCTCGGTCATCTTTTGCAGAAAGTGACTGGCGCGTATGGAGCGAGTGTTGGTTGGAGGGTCAGCGGATGCATCTCCAGATCAGACTACTAACTGTTGTACCACGTCTTTTAAGGCCTGCTGGGTTTCCTCTATGGCGACTTGTTGAGTCCTGTTTGTTTCCTGCTGAGCTTTGATAGCTTCTTGCAGAGTTTTGTTAGACTGGAGCAAGGCCTTAACTATCTCATCCATGCTGTCCTTAGGTGTAGGTTTGTAGCAAAACCTGGCTTCTCTCAGCATCTGCCGACAACACCTCTATGCACCTCAAAGGACACTGTTTTTATCCACACTGAGGAACTGGTGTCTGTCCCTTTAAATTTTAAACGTAAAATTTTTTCTTGCTGCACATTTCAGTGTGTAGTTGCCCGCATTCTCCACCATATGTGACGTTCAGTCGGGTTAGGGGTCCCTGTCCTGGGATAGATGGACTCCTTCCTTACACACACAGCAGCCGGGAAACAGCACACCAGTCTGGATGCGAGTACAAGCTGGTCGGCATCAGTCTTTATTGTACAATATCAGAAATGACATAAAGAAAACATAAACATAAATCCTAGCCCTGTCTGGGCTCTAACTTTACAAGTGATTTCCCTCACTACAAGAGCCTGGCAGGGCCTAATACCCTCACCAGCAACAAAAGCCCAGCACAGTCCTCACTGCTAGGTTTCCAAGTGTCTCTGAGCAAACTCCCTGCCTGCTCTCCCAGGTGAGACACTCAGCCCCAAACAAATCAAGCATATCTTGGCCACTCTCAGCTGGAAGCCCTAATGAGCCTGTTACCAGGCTGCAAGGCTCAAAACCTGGAGTGGCCGCGGGTGGAGCCCACCCTCTCCTCACACCCACAACCCCCAGGTCCTAAACCGGCTTTTCCAAAAGCCGACATTCTAGTCTGCTCACAACACAGACTTCTCCTGGGTTTTTTTTAGAACACATAGGACAGAAATCTGGGACAAATGTACCTGCCACAGACCACTTTACCAGTGATCCTATCACAGTATATACAGTACACCTACAACAACTTGAGATGATGAACACATTGACTATTAGATCATGTAGACCCGTGATGGCTACTGTATATTCCATTGACCAACAGATTAAAGCTTACACCTCAATCCATCACCCAACTGCCCAGCCTTGAGCCCGGTTTTACCAAGTCAGGACTAAGCCAGCTATCATCAATCCCATTCTGCAGTAAGTGACTTGGAAAGGTTCCTCCAAGGCAACCAGCAACTACATATGACTAAAATGTGAGTGGCTCCAAAAGACAGACATGGAGTCCTGTGGGGTAGCAAACCAGTCTATGTGGGTGTGCAGCTGTTGCTCAGTGGGGTCTGCTTGGACAAATAGTGCCAGTAGGTGTAATCCAATATACCGTGTTTCTGAAAACCAGCTAAGCCCAATACAGCGAGGTGGATTGAAATGACATAGAAATCCCATTCCATATTTTTGAAACTAGTGTGAATGTTGCTCAATAATTTTTTTCGTTTTTACTATCAGAAAACTGTCCTGTGCTATAGATTTGCATTGCTAAACCTATTTATTTGCAGTATCTTTCTTTCATCAATAACATTTTAATTGGTATGCATTGCACGCTTCCACTTGCTGTTAATCTAAATTTTGTTACAAAGGATTTAATAACTGTGATTTATCATCTGCTAATATTAGCTTAAACAACACAAGGTACATATTGATTGCTGATAGGCATGGCTCCCGTCTGACAGTGCACAAGATCAATTTGTCTTAGTCGCTGTATATTGTTCAGGGATCTGTAACACTAGCAGCGATTACAGGGAATGTTGAATAATGTAGCAAGAATACTAAACAAGAATGACAGAGTAGGACTAAACAAACCGAAGCCCTCACTCTTTGTGCATTTTACTTTCTGGAACAAGGGGTGCACTATTGAGTTCATAATAATGTGATATTCAAATTAAAGGGGAACTATCATGAAATTGAAAATCTAATTTTATATTAATTTCAGCAAAATAATTTATATTTTCCGATATAATATCTGATGGTATGATATATATTTTATTTATATATTAACCTGATCAATGATCAGGACAAAGGTGATTTGTCGGAAGAACTGCAGAGGTTGAAATTGGGGGTCACTGTCTAAAAGTCCTCTCCCTTATAGTTGCTGTCAATCAGACCCGGAAAAGGGGCGGAGATTGATCTCATCATGTGGGATAAGCCACAAATTGACATGTGGCTTATCTGGGTATCTTTTAAGAGACAAACATCACTTTTGTCCAGGTGCAAAATAACCTCAAGAAATTTGATACATGCGGTTATATATATAATAATGAAGAATGGAAAGTACTGTGATGGACATGAGCATGTTAGCTGCGCACCCACTCTTCTTTTGCCCTTGCCAACAGCTCTCACTGCAAGTGGAAGAGGGTAAAAACCCAGCAGTGAGCCCTGTGCCATTTGAACCTGATGACCATTTAACCCTGTTGACATTTTGCACTGTCGACCTTTTGTCAGTCCATCTATTGTACATGTTGACCTTTAGTCCCTGTCGACCTATTGCTTGTCAACCTAATGACTATTAACCGTTTTACTGTCGATCTTTTTATGAATCCACACCCTTATGAATAAAATAGATTTGTTAGTCAACCTTTTGTACCTGTCGACATTTTGTTCCTGTTGACCTATTGCAGGTCGTCCATTTGGTGTCAACCTATTGACTATCGACCTTTTTATTGTCGATCTTCTATACGGACACCATTTCAAAATGTATCTAACTCTAATGGAGTGTCCTAAGCGTAATTCAGAATGAATACAGTACTGGGCTGAATAGGCTTAAAAGCACATCAACCCGCACATGCAATGAGTCTGTTTATTTTTTTTCTAATATATATTTTATTAGAGCATAATCAAGCATAACAATAAAATGTAAACACAATAACATATTTCCAAACATTTACAATAGAACAATAATGGCACACATGTTTACAACTCATAGATGCATATTTATCACAATTCACATTTTACTGCAGATGTGATAAATAACTTTTGCTTAAATTTTCATCATGAAAATGTATATTTTCAAAAAAATATACTATTATGCTCTTGCTGGGAAATGGGATCCATTAAGAGCTAGTCCCAGCTTACGCTATCACTCTGCTCCCTGGTTCAGGTCCTCGGCGCACACTGGTCATGCACAGCCGGCACATGTGTCAGTGAGGGGACACACAGAGAAATTAGAAAGATCCTTCTTAAAATCCCAGAGACAGTACCCAGGGATAAACAGCAGCCCCCATAGAAGTGGCCATTGCCGGAGAGGGTTCTTATTGACAGAGTCGTAAGTAGGGTGCGACGTGTCACGGCACAGGAGGGCAGGTGGCGCCTTTCAATTTTCTGTTTACAGTCATTCTCACTTATAGGTTTGTCTTCTTTTTTCTCCAGCATCACCTGGCCGCCCCTATTTCCTCCTTGGCCGACTCCCCCTCCATCTGACCACCTCTTCCATTATAGCATACAAAGGCTGTATAAGCATGAGAATAGATAAGAATCCGGAAAATGGCCACCATGGCCATTTTTCTGGTGTTCTGCGCATGCATAGTAGACTCCAGGCACACTCTAGTGCCAGAGTTTACTGCGCATGCACAGAACACCGGAAAATGGCCGCCGCGCCCATTTTTCCGGCGTTCTGCGCATGCGCAGTAGACTCTGGGCAGACTCTAGTGCCCGGAGTCTACTAATGCTCCGGTGGCTGGCTAGCCACGTCAGTTGGGAGGGGGCCCTGCACACACGGGGAGTGCACACGGGTCCCCTCCTCTCTTAAGACGCCCCTGGCTGTGACCTTTTAGCCAAACTGTTATGGTATCTGTCTTTATTTATTAGATAAGTTAAGTAAGGATGTTTAAGGTATGTAATCAGCAATAAACCAATGGAGGTCTTATTTAACACACATTTCAAAATACTGGAAAAAATATATAGAAGGATTACACCAAATAGTAAGGCGCTCTCTAAATACCACATGCAATAAAATTGAAAAAATAATAATCACCCAGAATGATTAATCCTGTACAGATGTCTGGGATATATGGTCACAGGGTTTGCTTCTCCTTTTAATGATAGGTATCTTCAAAACCTATCTCCCATAACACTTCCTCATTTTCATCACTCACAGGGGTTTTGCTGGAGTTATTGGCTCCCAGTGGGGTAGATGTATTATAGCGGCACTTAACGTGCTGTTATAACGCTTCCCGCTTCGCCTCTTTACCGAGGCCAAGCAGGAAGCACTACCGATGAGATGTATAAACATCTCATCGGCCGGAGAGGGGGAGCGTTAACTCCCCCCTCCGGCGCTACCTGCTAGAGACAGCAGCGCATCAGCCTAGTGCTGATGCGCTGTGTCTCTTCCCGGCCGGCTCCACTGAGCATGCGCGGGATCTCGCAAATATCGCGAGATCCCCGCGTGGAGCCCTGGAGCCAGTAGCCGCCGCAGCAGGGACAGCGCTGTCCCTGCTGTGGGGATAGGCTAGCGCCAGGCTAACGACAGCTACTGCCGGCCGAACGGTCAGACGATCTGACCGTTCATGCATAGCCCAGGCTATCAGCGCTGCTATCTTGTAGATAGCAGCGCCGATAATGACAGGGGCGCATAGCGCCCCTGTCATTTACCGCCCAGACCCCCGATCATACATCGGGGAGAAGCGGTATCAGCGCACCTAACGTGCGCTGATACCGCTTCTGGGCTTCGTACATCTACCCCATTGTCTCTTGTGCCAGGCTCCGGATTCTGCAGTTACATTCTCATAAGAGCTGACGATCCGTTTTCATATGACCCAGAAATATAGATTACTTTGCCCTTTCATCCTTAGCTGATGGAGGTGCTGGAAGAGGATGTGTGGGCAACAGGTAAATCCAGAGTGAGAAAGCAGCAGGGCAGAGAGAGAAGATGCTGCAAGAGGTAACACAGGCTGCCAGCCCCAGGCACAGAGGGTGGTTCTTCCTTCTAATCAGCAGTACTCACAAGGGCAAAGTAATCTATATTTCTGGCTCATATCATTAAAAGGAGAAGCAAACCCTGTGACCATATATCCCAGGCATCTGTACAGGATTAATCATGATTATTATTTTCTCAATTTTATTGCATGTGGTATTTAGAGAGCGCCTTACTATTTGGTGTAATCCTTCTATATATTTTTTCCTGTAATTCTTGGGTAACTAGTGGATGTTTACCTCTTTACACGATTAGTGGCTGCACTCTTTATTTTATTGCGCATTTTTGTCTACATTCTATTCTCACTATTTCAAAATACTGTCATACTCATCACCTCTCACATGGCAGTCAGACTCCTTACACGTGGAGCTATCTGCTCCTGCAAAGATAACTGGCGAATCACCATTATGAGAAATAATATAATAATAAAATAATCAGCAGTACAGCTGAGCAGATATATATAGAGTGTGGCTGCAGGGGATTGGATGTGTGGCTGCTCACTACATACATCTTCCTAGTTGCAATGGTTTTAAACTGACAATTACAAGTAGCTGTCAAATTAAAATTCTGAGACACAATATAGTTTTGTAAAAAATAATTAGCATTGCAGCTGGACAGATCTATGTAGTGAGTGGCTGCAGCTGATTTGGACACTCCAAAAATATACTGGCAGGTTAATTGGATCTCAACATAAATTAACCCTAGTGTGTAATGTGCAGTGTACATGTGGTAGGGAATATAGGGCCTGATTCAGCAAGGAAAGCACAGTAGTTGCTAATATGCATGCAATCGGCCAATTGTTGCGTACTGCGCATGTGTATAGATCGCAGTGTGCCCATGCAAACCGGCCACTGCGATTGGGACTGCGATCGCAGTGACTACGCAGACCCATCGCAGAGTGATTTACAGGAAGTGCCGTTTGTGGGTGGTGACGGAGGGTGGTCGACGAAACGCAGGCGTTCCAGTGCATTTCAACGCCGTGCATAAATTATACACTGCGATGCCCTACACAGTCTGAGGCCTGATAACGTGCGCGGGTGTTAGCAATTTCTAAGTAAGGTCAGGACTTGTGCAAGTGTGCGTGAGGCTGCGATGGTACGTGATTGTACCGATGTTTTCGCAGTCCTAAACATTACGGATGTGTGTAAGGTAAAGTGGGTGTTCTTATGTAGTGCAGCAGCAGCATTGCGATTGCAATGAATTAGCATACTATCGCACTTGAACTGCATGCGTAATCGCCATTGCATTCGCAGTTACGTTCCTTAGTGAATCAGGCCCATAGATTGCAAGCTCCACTGGGGCAGGGACTGATGTGAATGGACAAAATATTCTTTGTAAAGCGCTGCAGAATATGTGTGTGCGCTATATAAATAACTGGTAATAATAATAAATAAATAATAATATTCTCCTGCACTAACAGGAGCCTTCCTGACTGTTGTCTATGTGAAAGGTGCTGGGCTCAAATCCCTGGGTATGACTGTTAAGAATTGTGTGATTTAAAATAAAGGATGATGTAACTAAATGACAATATATAAGAACTCATCTTAGGGTCTGTTCATTATCACTTCAATTTAACAAAAGTGGGTGAAAATTAAAATTTTCACCTGCAGCTCTTTTGGAGAAATTAAGTTTTGGGCCCGTTAATCATGAAGGTAATGTAGGAGATATCACAGATATCTCCTGCTTACCTTTCTCTCCCGATGTGGCCTGCTGTCCCCATACACTAGTATCACAGATATTTCCTGCTTACCTTTCTCTCCCGATGTGGCCTGCTGTCCCCATACACTAGTATCACAGATATCTCCTGCTTACCTTTCTCTCCTGATGTGGCCTGCTATCCCCATACACTAGTATCACAGATATCTCCTGCTTACCTTTCTCTCCCGATGTGGCCTGCTATCCCCATACACTAGTATCACAGATATCTCCTGCTTACCTTTCTCTCCCGATGTGGCCTGCTATCCCCATACACTAGTATCACAGATATCTCCTGCTTACCTTTCTCTCCCGATGTGGCCTGCTATCCCCATACACTAGTATCACAGATATCTCCTGCTTACCTTTCTCTCCTGATGTGGCCTGCTATCCCCATACACTAGTATCACAGATATCTCCTGCTTACCTTTCTCTCCTGATGTGGCCTGCTGTCCCCATACACTAGTATCACAGATATCTCCTGCTTACCTTTCTCTCCCGATGTGGCCTGCTGTCCCCATACACTAGTATCACAGATATCTCCTGCTTACCTTTCTCTCCCGATGTGGCCTGCTGTCCCCTTACACTAGTATCACAGATATCTCCTGCTTACCTTTCTCTCCCGATGTGGCCTGCTGTCCCCATACACTAGTATCACAGATCTCTCCTGCTTACCTTTCTCTCCTGATGTGGCCTGCTATCCCCATACACTAGTATGGGGGCCTAATTTCATCAAGCTCCGATAATACAATATTTTTGGAGCTTGACTGCGGGAGCATTCACCTTTTTCAGATGGCGTTTGCTCCCGCACACTCGCTCCTTCCCTATGGGAAGGTGTCATTGGGTTGCGAAGAGGGATCCTTTTGGATCCCTCCATCCCTGTCCGGCTCTTTCCACCGGATGCCAGGACTTTGTGCGCCTGTGTGAACTTAAGTTTACATAGGTGCACAAGCACTGCAGAGACAGACTTGGCAGTGCTAAGTTTCACTGCTGCGAAAGGAGCAGTGAAACCATTCAGAGAGACAGCTGATTTTCAGATCAGCTGTCTGCACACCGGAGCAATGATGAATTATTCCGGCGCTCAGCTTGAGTTAGAATGTTAATTATCAGAGTCTGCCTGGATCCCAATAATTAACATAATTAATATGGTCTCTAATCTCTTATCAATTAATTGTCAGAAAATTAATTGTATGAGTTGACTGCTTTAGAGACAACACAGTCATTTAAGTTGGCCTAAGGCTGCAGCAAGCTGGTTGGCTAAACTAAGCAACAAACAAACAGCAGTTTATAAGAATATAAGATATCTATGAAACATTGCCAAACAGCAGTGGCAGACAGGATGGCAGTTTAATAAACTATACGACCCCAGAGAAACCAAGAATGTTTTCATTAATCAAGAACTAGATCAGAGCAGTGGAAGGCAGGAAAAAGATTGATTGATTGATGAATTGATTAATTGATTGATTAAGAAAATAAAATTTAAGACGTGGAGCAAACTTTTAAAACAAAGCATTTAAATGTGAGTTTACTTTACATTTAAGGCAATTGCAAACTGATCCATGCAGCAAATCACAGGGCTCAGGAGTGAGGACAATACAAGAGATTCAAATAGCCTTGTGAGAAACAGAAGACCATCACAAATGCACCTAAAAAAAAACAATATTATACATTGCACAGTAAAAACAATATAAAGTATAAGGTAAAAATATAAAGTATAAACAATACAATATTGATTAATTGATTAAAAATTTAAATGTGGACTACATATAAATCGATAAATCGATGTTCTATTTTTCAGCAATTGAGAAAAGAAAAGACCATGAAAAAAGACAAGATTGCTTGATTAATGAAAAAAAAAAAAAATTGAGAAGTGGACTATATATAAATCAATGTTCTATTATTTAGCAATTGAGAAGAATAAAGGGCATGGAAAAATACAAGATTGACTGATTAATTCATTTTAAAAAAAGTGATAAGTGGCCTACATATCAATACCTTTTTGCAGCAGCTGAGACAAAGCCTTAAAACAATAAAATTTTAATAGCCAAGGATTCCTGACAAAGGTTTAGAAGAGAAGCTGGCCATTCTTCCCCCTCCCCCTCCTCCACACCCTTGTAGTACATTTATAAGGAGCACCACATTATTTCTGGTTAAAATTTAATTTGTAATGTGTTATGGCAATAATAAAATAACCAATAAAAATGTTTGTTGTCTATGCAAAAAGACAGTCACCAATGCCCCAAACAGTGCATAATGCTTAGTAAAAGAGGTACAAGATGGAATTGTCCTTGGGCCCTACCACCCACCTTTATGTTGTATATTAAAAAGGACATGCATAGTTTAACAAAGTAATCACTTTCAGTAACAGGGACTTTTGTGGCTGAAGTGGTTGGTTTGTTTGGGCCCCCACAAACCAAGCTACCAATGGGCTTAAGGCAGCTAACAGTGTAGTAAATGATCTCTACCATGGAAAGATGACATCATTATCATCCTCACCCTCATCAGTGTTTACATAATCAGCACACAATTTTAACTCATCCGAACTGGAATCTACCATTATAGAAGTCTCTGTACTTTGACATAATTGGCAGGAAAGGTCTTCCTTAAGGAATTTGTAGTTCATTTTTATTAACATAATCTTTTCCACATTGGAAGTAGCCTCCTACACCAATCAATCACAAGATTTCTGGCTGTGCTGAAAAATCTTCACGAGTACACAATGGAGGGTGGGCAGCTTAAGTACAACATAGAGAGTTTGTACAAGGGCCTCCAAATTGCCTTTTAGTTTCCCCCAGTAGTCAAAGGGGCTGCTTGACATGCTGGTTTGAACACTGTCATTAAAATAATCTTCCAACAATCTTTGAATGGTTAGAGTTTCAATGGAATCACAGTAGAGGTGTTGCTAATTTTGGGAAATTCTTTTAGACCTGCCCAGATGTCAAAATGTTGTGTCACTGTGGTATGCTGATGCATCCTCATCACCAGTGGGTCTCTTGGGAAAGCTCAGTAGATGTAGGAGATGTAATCATGTCATGTATAACTTGAGCTAACAACTTGCTCACAAGGAGCTCTTTGCATCTGTTAAGATCTGTCTCAGTTGGAAAGAAAGGCATAATGTACAACTTAAACCTAGAATTAAGCATGGTCACCAAAATGTAGAAATCCAATTTACCCAGCTGTACAGCTCTCACACAGAGTCTTAGCAGGGTAAGCCATTTAAAAAATGACATCCCTTATTTTTTTCTAACAGGTTGACACTGGTATGCCTCTTATTGAAGCTAGTGATACAGAGAGTCCCTGCCTGTGAATAAACTGGTGTTGTTAATTAGATACTGCTGCTGTTCCTGCGGCTGGAGACAATACACCCACCCAGTGGGCTGCCAGAATCATGTAATCTTTCATTTGACAAGTACCACTTGTCCACTTATTTGTGTTTAAGTGGATAGTGGGTCCAATGGTATTTTGTAGGCCAATAATTAGGTTTTTTAATGTCCTGGTACAGACGAGGACTTGCTTTTCTGGTCAAATGGAATTGAGATAGAATTTGGTAGCAGGGATACAGGACCTCAATTAACTGTCTAAAAGAAGATGCAGTATTGGTGGACATTGGACACAGATCTAATACTAGCATAGCCATCATAGCTTCAGTGATCCGCTGTGCAACTGGGTAACTGCTGTCATACTTGCTTCCTCTTGCAAAGGATTGTTTAAAGTCAATTGTTTTTTAAAACTACTAGTAGTCTTATTGGTCTCCTTCTGGGATGAAGATACACCAGGAGCAGCAGGCCTAGTGCTCAAGGAATATTCTGAGAAATCTTGGATAGAGAAAAAGCCAGTTAGCCTTAGCAAATTGGATGCAGGACTACCTCTGATCATTAATGAGATTGATGATGAAGGTGTTGGCAGTGGAGATTGCAGGTGCTGAGATCTAGGTGAGAGAAGGGAGCTAGCTGATGCTGGACTGCTTGTTGTTATTATTTTAGCATGATTTTCAGATTTTGCCAAAAACTTTTTATGAACGTGCTGCAAATTACTTAACAGGGGGAGGTTCCTAGATGGTTACTGTCCCTACCTTTACTTATTGTACAATTGTTTTTAGGAATTGGGTAAAAATAATTCCGCACATAAGAGGTGGATTTTTTAGTCTTATGCCCAGGTATGACATTAGCCTTCTTCTTATCACGGGCAAGAACTGCTTCCACTGGTGCCATTTGAAGAGGATGCAGAAATAGTTGAAGGAGGCTTCTCTAAGAGTACAGTATCAGAAATTTCAGACATCGCACTCATGAACACCCTTAGACTCCCCTCAGGGATTTATGACATTTCTGGGCACACAGTTTGTACTCCAGCCTACATGTGGTGTATGGCATGTTGGCAATTTAATATTTTTCAGCAGATAACTTTACCTTTATTATTTGAGGTGATGTTTTTTTCTTTAACAATGTGAAATATTGTTTTATTTCAGGTGCCCTGTTTATAAACCCTCTATGCCTTTGAGCACCGGCTTTAGTAGATGTTGAAGGACTAGTATCATTATAACTGTCAGCAGCTGCAGCACTAGTACTTGCTTATTGCTCCGGCTCTTCTATGGACTGATCATGATCCATATCGACTCACAGAACTTATAATATTAACATGGTGGTATGGCACCTACTGAGCATTATTGTTTACCACTGCCTGGCCTGCTTGAACGCACACAAGTTTTATAAAAATACAAATTGTTTCTTGAAAAAAAAGGCAACTTCACACTACATCTCAAAGCACTGATATTAACGTGGTGGCACGGCATCTACTGAGCATTATTGTTTAACACAGTACCACTGCCTGGCCTGCTTAAACACATATAAGTTTTATAAAAATTAATTTTTCTTTAAAAAAAAAAAAAAAAAAAAGACAACTTCACACTGTGACTGACAGCGCTGATATTATTGACAACTTCACACTGCGACTGACAGCCCTGATACTAACACAGTGGCACAGCACCTACTGAGAGTTATTGTTTAACACAGTGCCATTGCCTGGCCTGCCTGAACAGTGAACACACACAAGTTTACAAAATAAAAAAGTTTTTGTTTTTTTTAACAAATGACCACAATATCACACAATACACTGCTCCTAAACGCAATTTTTTTTTTAATGAAACACACACACCCTTTAAAAGAAGACACAATGCTAATGGCATTTTTTTAATTACATACAGTGCCCTTGGCTTGATCACAATGACATTTTATAAATGAATGAAAGATACAGTGCCCCTGCCTTTACTGGCTTTATGTACACACTATATGCACTGTGGCTGCTGCTGTTAACTAACCTCTAACTACTATCTTTTTTTTTTACAAAATTTCAGGGAGCCCTGCCTGCCCACACCCTCTCCATGTGCCCGAACACGAGGAAGGGACTTTTATATGCAATCGAAAACACCCGAGATCCGACACTGGGAAGATGACATTTTGCCTCATTTTGAAATCCGACTCTTTCGGAGATAACCACGTCAGGACTCGTATCCTGTTGGATAGCTGAAATCCGGATGGTTCGGTTTCAAGGAAACTGATCCCGCTCATCTCATTTTGTAATATGCAGTTCCTATCAAACTGGTGCATGAAAAATTGTCAAATGTACCTTTACATGAAACACCCTTGCATGCGTGATTTGCCCAGGCATTTACATATTTATGGGCAATGTTTTAAACCATTTGGCTAACTTGCAAAATGCACATTCACAATTATGCATTAATAACACTTCAAACTCGATAATACTGCAAATGCAACGCTCCATCTCTTTTACGTCAGCTTCTGGGTATACGCAGAGCACTTTCATGCAAGCTATGATCTGAAAACCAGCGTCAGCCCCATCATGTTCAAAGCCTCCGAACAGCTGTTAATCTCATCTACAGTAACAGGGAGGCCCTGCACCCTTCTGCTTGGCTGGGGTCTTTAATTGCTGACCAAAAAAAACAGTAAGTCAGAAATTGTCTCTGTTTAACTTTTCTTCTAGTCAATGGCACATTATGATAAATGAAAGATATTTGTACAAGACAATTAGTGACTTTGAATGATTTTTATTCCCAAAAGCCTTTTCTAAGAAAAAACGACATATTGCTCATTTTGTAGCTGCCTGCATATCCAGTGAAGACTCTCATACAGGTATAATTAGAAGTATTTTGATCAATATTCTGCACAATGGAGAAACTGGCAGCATGTGTTAAGCTTGTCAGAAATGTTCATCTTTGCAAAAACTTGAGCTAACGTGCTTGAAACACTGCTTAGAAGTAAAATTATCATCTATACAAATTTTCCAAGTATAAATCAGCGCAGAAAAATAATAGTTGCTTTTTTTATTAATAGACTTGAAGAAAAGTAGAAATTGTAACCAGTCTTTCGGGATTAGCAAATTATGATTAATTGCAAACATTTTCATAATAACATTTCTAACCTCGCTGACTGGTATCCTCAAGGACCTTCTGTAATAAAAATATATGTACTACACATTTTACTTGCAGGACTGCCAATGCAAAGACTTGTGTGCCTATAGTATATAATGCGGCACTGAGGGCTATTATAGAATATGGCAATTGAAAAAAACTGCATATTGTTGGTGAAATCAGCACACAAAAGACAAAAGAATCAGCTAGATGTGGCTCAATAAATCTATTTGCTCCATTACTAGCTAAAATGCAATTGGTGGGCTATCTGTAAGATGCAGATGACAAAGAGCAGAACACTTTCCCTGCAAGAGCAAAACCTCGCTTCCAAGTAATCATGCTCATTTGACCTCCAACAATCAGGACTGTCCCATAAAAATTGGGACTGTGTGGAAGTATGGTTTCTATGGGGTAAATTTACTACAGAGATTTGCTAAAGTCAAACACGGGTGTAAAATCATGATGGATGATTCTCTCTGCAAAACACGGGTGAAAACTTAAATAGAAATAAATACACCATCGGCCAAACTTGCAAGTCATTTCCATACACAAGAAATTCAACACAGGCATTTACCAAGAATCGTTATTGCAAACAGGGGTGTAAATTAAACAAACTCAGGCCAAAACAGGAGTTTGAAATAAACTATCTCATGAGCAACATGTTTAGCAGAACCATGCACAGATCAGTGTGATCTGTGAATGCTTTTGAGTGTAATAAAACCATTAAATGGCTAAAATAATAATGAAAAAATATGTGGGGTCCCCCCCAAAAGCATATTCAGACCCGGGCTCATTGGTTAAAAAAAAAAATTGGTAAAAATGTGTAGGGGTCTCCAGTATTTAATGAACCAGCACTGGACTCTTGGATCTGGCCGTAGTTCAAAAAATATGGGGAAAAACTTGTGTAGGGGTCCACCATATTTTTGGAACTGGGCTCCACTAGCGGTAATGCCACAGCCAGAGGACACATTTGGCAGAGTTCCCCAGCCAAAGCATTCACCCCCTTGCCATCTTAGTTATTTTTGGAACCTAAGTCATTTTTTTTTTAATTTGCACCTTAATGTTTATTTACTCACAGAAGCATGCAGAGTTCACACTGACCTGTGCATGCTTCTGCTAAACACACTGCTGACAGGCTGCTCTGTTGTGTTCAGTCCAAATACAACTGAACACTCACACTTGCAAACAGGATTGCATACACAGCAATAGACACAATTCAGTCAAACACGATTCTTAGTAAATTTGTGGTTTTTTTAAACAAACTCACTCGTATCTATGCAATGTCAAAGGTGTTTAATACTTGACCAGACACGATTCTTAGTGAATTTACCACAATGAATGCTTTACTTCAGCTTCTTCTGGATTACTTTGCAAATTACTTGATGAAGCACAAGCTTGCAATGTAAGATTTTTGTGAGTTTCTCAGGATTTGATCCCAGAAACTTGGTGACTTGAAGCCAGTGCTCCAACCAGTTGAGCCAAAGGAGAGGTGTGGTATCCCGCAACTGCAAAGTACAAAAGTAGCAAAAACAGATTGGCCTGCAAGCAACCCTGCATTCAAAGTCACTTACACTTACCGCAAGGAAATACACAAAAGAAAAAATACTCCTAAATGCAGGGGCACACCTCTATAAAATAAAGCTTTCAATAGGCTAATTAATATAAAATCAAGGAATCAGTACAACAAAATATTGAGAACACGTATGAGCTAAAAATAGTAATCCAAATATGACATACATATATATTATAGCTGTATAACAACATATGTTACCAAATATAAAAAAATGGAACGAAAGAAAGAAAAAGAAAGAAAAAAGGCACAGAAGCAACGTGAGTGAAGACAGTAAATACGTAAGTGTATAAAGTGCTAGTGGGTGGAATAGGCCACCACCACTGCAAATCGGCGAAGATATAGAAAACATACATACATGAAATGAAATAACACACATATATTTAAAATGGACACCATGACCAATCAGTATGCCCTTATGTATCTGTATTATAATTGAGGCGTCCCTCGGACAGATGAGAATATGGTGGCCTGCTCAATAGCAGATATGGGTTCAGCATATATCGATTCCTTGATTTTATATTAATTAACCTATTAAAAGCAATATTTTTTATAGGTGTGCCCCTGCATTTAGGAGTACGTTTTCTTTTGTGTATTACCTTAGGTCCTTACTCCAAGGGTGCACCCTCTTTAGGACCTTATTGTAGGAATCAATATTTACATTTTTCTACTTGTGTGAACATTGTTGCTTCCTCTGTGCGGTATATCACCACCACGCTTTCCCCATTCCCCAGCAGTTTTGATAACTTACCGCATGGAGCCAGCAGTTGTTATCATACCTGACTTTCTCCAAGTTCAGATGGCGAACTGATTCACTAGTGATACTCAACACTAGATGAGAAAGTTCCAATTATTACACCAGATTGTGGAATAAATATTGTTGTTAGATTGCATCTAAACTCTGTCTGGGGAATCCTTGCCTCTTTGCAGGGGTGTGGCTTTAGTGAAAAGCTTTTGCTGAAAGAGCACTTCCCCACCAAGGTAACTCTGATCTGTATGTGCACCACACAATTATCTCCCTTACTATTTCGGGGTATTACAGAGGTAGCGGCTGTTTCTTGCTTCTTGATTACTTGATGTTCCTGACAGGGCCGTAACTAGCGTGGTGCGACCTGTGCTTTGGCACAGGGCACCACAGGACAGGGGGCACTGTTTGGGCCTGTCAATTTTCTATTTATTATCATTCTCACTTGTAGCTTCCTCTTTTTTTAACCCCAGCATCTTCTGGCCTCACCTATCTCTTTCCTGGCCCTTCCCCATGAGGCTATGCCCCTTTTTTGGGTGCATTATGTCCCTATCTGAAATATAGGGGGATGCCAATGCTTTTTCTGGCACAGGGTCCCAAAAGGTTTAGTTAAATTCCCTTGTCTTCGCTCACTTCTTGGCCACAGCCAATTTCCTGCTTATTGTGGGTATATAATGTAGGAAGTGAACACATCCAGTGCTGGTGATATTGCCTGTCCTTGTGATTGCAGCTAAACCTGCTACTGCTGCCTAAGGATTTATGATATTGACCCAGACTGTTTCTGACCATCTGATCTCTCCAATCCTGACCTTGGCCTGATTATGAACTTTTCTTCATCAGCTGCCTGCCTCAAATCCAGCTTGTCTACCATTTGATCTGTTATGTCTCTAAATCTATTCTTTAATCATCAGTTTGGTAAATAAAAGTACATCCGGAAGTCCACTAGGGGACAAGGACAGAGGACAGAGAAGGATAGACCAATTGGGGCCAATTCAGACGTAGACACAGATATGTCTTTCTGCTAATGCCAAGGCCAATTGTGGAAGGACTGAAATGCCCATTTCTGACCACTGTGTCTTTAGGTGCACGATCAGTTGCACCATAGGTTTTAACCACTTTCAGCGACACGCTTGCAAAAATCCCTTAACACTCCCATAAGATGCAGAAATATGGTGCATCTGATTAGCCACCTCCCTGTCCCTGTTCATTAATGCCCAATACATTTCTAATACATTTCGGGAGACCATGCATCTGAATCAGTACTGTGACTTCATGCCCGTCTTTGCATTCAGCGGATGTTTAAAAAAGTATGCAAAAACTGCAGAAGACCTCTTAAATAAAAAGATGCCTATTGTCGGCTTCTCTGATTGGCTGCTGCGTCCGAAAACACAGCATCAGATGAACTGTGTGACCATCGGACATGTGAGTAACCCTCACGTCACTCCGAATATCTGGTTAAATCACCCAGCCATTGGCTTCAGAACTTTCAGAAAATAGGGTGGACACGCCCCCATTTTCTAGAATGCTCCCCATTGCCATCCCCAAATGCCAGCAGCATGTTAATGATGCTGTGGCTTTTGGGGCACGGCGACCGACGTTGCAGTACCCGATCTACACATGCACAGTGCGCCTCCTGCACATGTGCATATCATTAACATCAGAGTTTTATGTAAATGTTTGATTTACGTAAATCTCTGAATCAGGCCCTCTGTGTGTTTTAACAATCGGGATGCAGGCACAGTAGAAAAATATTGCTGCACTGCGTCCAACATCAGGCCTATAGAGTGTACATTCGATCATATGCAGAGATTGAGCTAAGATCGAGATCTCATAAATGCAGACTAGAGAAATCTTGGCGCTTCAACAAAGACAGTTGCTGCCTTCCGGTTCCTATCCATGGACCGGAAGTTAACAAATGGCTGAGTTCTGGTCTTTATAAACATAAAGAATATTTGGAATTCCAAATGATGATATTGAAAGTGCCTCTGTGTATCACACACTGCTGGATGCCCGCTTTGTAGTTGTCATTTCAGAGACAGGAAGTCGGAAAGTGAGGGCTTTTGGGAGTTGTATTTTATATTCTCTAAATGTAGTGCGCTGCATTTATAGGCATCCTCATCAACTGAAAATTAATCTCATGACTTGTAATAGGGAACACTGGGAAATGTAATCATAAAAATCCTCACAAAGCGATTCTCACTTGTTGATTACTGCTAGAACTTGATATTCACATTTTGTCCTGGGATAACCTACAGGATTTTGGAAAGTGTGGTTTATTTCCTTAAAAAAAACACAAAGCAAATGGGCCTCCAGCTATATTGTTCGAATATGATAAAACCTACATATAGCTAAGAGTTCACAATTTGTATCTAAGAAAACACAATATTTTCTAGAAAAAAGTGATCACAGATTAAAGTTAAGATTTATGCTAAAAATAGATGTAAAAAATAAAATGAATGCAAAAAATAAAATCTGTTAGAAAACAGCCATGTTTGCTTGTGTTCCAGTGAACCAAAATCAAATTAAAAGGAAGACCAGCTGTGGGAGTTTCACAGAAGCTCTGGGAGGACAGCTATCTATAGGTGGGTGAGTACCACGGTCACCACCCTATAAGGGGTCTGCAGTACAGTAGCATTCATAAACAGGCAGATGCACTTCACCGCATGAAGTCGGCTTCCTAGATCCGGTGAGCTCCATATACCATTTTTTTGACTGATACAAACACTGGTCGATATACAGCACATGCACCTTTTTATGAAGAAATGCTTTTTAAAGGATTTTTTTTATCATACATTGATTTGGCAATTATGTTTGTCCCTTTCTAAAGGGGATAAAAGGGTTGTTAATACGAAGTGTTTTTTGGATATGCATTCATTCGTATATATATACGTACTATGAACACCCCTTTCCTAGGAATCATTTTTATGATTGCATTCTTGGACAGTATATTTTTAGGGGATATATTTCGGAAGATTTGGTAAAGAAATCTGAACAGGAAGAACAGCGCTACTATATTCTTTATATTTTCCTATTTTTTACATTCAAAAAATAAAATCTGCATGGTATTTATACTGGCTGTGCATGGTACAGTACTCTTATTTGACCCAGGTAAAAAGGATGCTGTTTTATTAAAAAAGATATTAGACTGTGTATGGTACTCTTATTAAACTTGGATAAAAAGGATGTTTAGTGATAGTGATAACTAGGGGTGAGCGGGTTTGGATTTCTGAAATCCGAACCCCCCCGATCCGAGTCAGATCTGAGTCAGGCTCGACTTTTCCCGCCTGACTCGGATCTGAAATCGAGGCAAAACGTCATCATCCCGCCTTCCGGGTCTCGCGGGTTTTGGATCCTATATAAGGTACCCGCGTCGGCGCCATTTTCTCACTCGGCTGTGGACAGTGAAGAGGGAGGGTGGGAGTTAGGGCTGGCTGGGCTGTGTAGTGTAGTGTAGTGCAGAGTAGTGTTGTGCTGTGCTGTGCTGTGCTGTGCTGTGCTGCTGTTGTCCACTACTTCAAAGTCCATAGGGGCTGGCTGTGTTGTGCTGTGCTGCTGTTGTTAATAGGGTCTGTGTCCACTACTTCAAAGTCCATAGGGGCTGGCTGGACTGTGTTGTGCAGTCAGTTCTCCATAGGGGCTGTGTTCACTCCAAAGTCCTGTGCAGTGTCCCAGTCCTAAAGGGGTGCTGTAGTGTTGTCCAGGGGGTGCTCTGTCCATCAGGGGTGCTCCCCCCAAGTGCTAAAAAAATAATATTTTTTGTGTGTTTGTGAATTGTGTGCGCAGTAGCCGCACGTGCATCAACAAAGTAGTGCCAAGCGTGCGCCTGTGTCATAAGTAAAGGGCCGGCTGGCTTGACCGTTAAAGGGTGCTGTAACCCCCAAAGTACACTCCAGTCCAAACCAAAAAAAAAATTATTTTCTGTGTTTGTGAATTGTGTGCGCAGTAGCCGCACGTGCATCAACAAAGTAGTGCCAAGCGTGCGCCTGTGTCATAAGTAAAGGGCCGGCTGGCTTGACCGATAAAGGGTGCTGTAACCCCCAAAGTACACTCCAGTCCAAACCAAAAAAAAAAATATTTTCTGTGTTTGTGAATTGTGTGCGCAGTAGCCGCACGTGCATCAACAAAATAGTGCCAAGCGTGCGCCTGTGTCATAAGTAAAGGGCCGGCTGGCTTGACCGTTAAAGGGTGCTGTAACCCCCAAAGTACACTCCAGTCCAAACCAAAAAAAAAATTATTTTCTGTGTTTGTGAATTGTGTGCGCAGTAGCCGCACGTGCATCAACAAAGTAGTGCCAAGCGTACGCCTGTGTCATAAGTAAAGGGCCGGCTGGCTTGACCGTTAAAGGGTGCTGTAATCCCCAAAGTACACTCCAAACCAAAAAAATATATATTTTCTGTGTTTGTGAATTGTGTGCGCAGTAGCCGCACGTGCATCAACAAAGGAGCAGCGCCAAGCGTGCGCCTGTGTCCCATAAGTAAAGAGCCGGCTGGCTCATTTCTTAAAGGCTGGTGTAACCCACAAAGTGCACTACTCTCCAGCAAAAATAAAAAAATATTTTCTGTGTTTAGCCGCACGTATATATCAAATCGATATAACATAAATGGAGGACAAAACTTTCTCCGATAAAAATAAAATAGAGAAAGATCAAGAACCACTTCCTCCTAGTGCTGAAGCTGCTGCCACTAGTCATGACATAGACGATAACATGCCATCAACGTCGTCTGCCAAGGCCGATGCCCAATGTCATAATAGAGGGCACATACAATCCCAAATGACAAAGTTCAGGAAAATGACCTTGAAAAAAACATTTAAATCAGCTGAAGAGAAACGTAAACTTGCCAATATGCCATTTACGACACGGAGTGGCAAGGAACGGCTAAGGTCGATCCCTAGTATGTTCATGACTAGTGGTTCAGCTTCACATGACGATGGAAGCCCTCCTCCCACTAAAAAAATCAAAAGAGTTAAGCTGGCAAAAGCACAGCGAAGAACTGTGCTTTCTAAGAAGATATCACAAATCCCCAAGGAGAGTCCAAGTGTGGTGGTGGTTGCGATGCCTGACCTTCCCAGCACTGGACGGGAAGAGGTGGCTCTTTCCACCATTTGCACGCCCCCTGCAAGTGCTGAAAGGAGCACCCACAGTCCACTTGCTGATATGCAAATTGAAGATGTCACTGTTGAAGTACAACAGAATGAGGATACTGGTGTAGCTGGCGCTGAGGAGGAAGTTGGCGAGGAGGATTCTGATGGTGATGTGGTTTGTTTAAATCAGGCTCCGGGGGAGACAGTTGTTGTCCGTGGGATGAAAAAGCCCATCACGGTCATGCCTGGGCAGAAGACCAAACATTCCACCTCTTGCAATGGTCTGGCAATATTTCTATCCAAATCCGGACAACTGTCTTGCCATATGTACCATATGTAAAGGTGAAATAAGTAGGGGTAGGGACGTCAACCACCTAGGAACATCCTCCCTTATACGGCACCTGCAGCGCGTTCATAAAAAGTTACTGTCAAATTCAGAAACTTTGGCTAAGACCGTAAGCAGTCCAGGGACACCTAAATCCCGTTGTCCTGTTGTATCCAAGCGCCTGCAAACCACACCGTCAACTCCCTCCTCGTCAATTTCCTCCTTAGTCAGGATCGGAAGTAGTCCTGCAGGCCATGTCACTGGCATGACTGACTCTCCTATCCGGGATTCCTCCGGAGGATCCTGCATTGCTACGCCTACTGCTGCCGCTGCTGCTGCTGCTGAGAGTCGTTCATCATCCCAGAGAGGAAGTAGGAACACCACTACTTTTACTAAACAATTGACCCTCCAACAGTCCTTAGCGAGGAGGATGAAGTACGACAGCAGTCATCCTGAAGCAAAACGTATAACTGAGGCCTTGACTGCTATGTTGGTGTTAGACGTGCATCCGGTATCCGCCATTAGTGCAGTGGGATTTAGACAATTGATGGAGGTAGTGTGTCCTTGGTTCCAAATCCCGTCTAGATTCCACTTCACTAGGCAGGCGATACCGAGACTGAACAGAAACGTCAGAAAAAGTGTCCTCAGTGTCCTGAAAAATGCCGTTGTACACAATGTCCACTTAACCACGGACATGTGGACAAGTGGAACAGGGCAGACTAAGGACTATATGACTGTGACAGCCCACTGGGTAGATGTATCACCTTACGCAGCAACAGCAGCAGCGTCACTAGTAGCAGCATCTCAGAAACACCAGCTCGTTCCAAGGCAGGCTACGCTGTGTATCACCGGTTTCAGTAAGAGGCACACCGCCAACAACCTCTTAGAGAAACTGAGGGAAATCATCGCCCAGTGGCTTACCCCACTTAGACTCTCCTGGGGATTTGTGATATCTGACAACGCCACCAATATTGTGCGGGCATTACATCTGGGCAAATTCCAGCACGTCCCATGTTTTGCTCACACAATAAACTTGGTGGTGCAGAATTTTCTGAAAAGCGACAGGGGCGTGCAGGAGACGCTTTGGGTGGCCCGAAAAATTTCTGGCCACTTTCGCCATTCAGCGACTGCATGCCGAAGACTGGAGCGCCAGCAAACACACTTGAACCTGCCCCGCCATCACCTGAAGCAAGAGGTTGTGACGTGGTGGAACTCAACCCTCTATATGCTTCAGAGGATGGAGGAGCAGCAAAAGGCCATACAAGCCTATACATCCACCTATGACATAGGCAAAGGAGGGGGTATGCACCTGACTCAAGCGCAGTGGAGAATGATTTCCGTGTTGTGCAAGGTTCTCCAGCCCTTCGAACTTGCCACACGTGAAGTCAGTTCAGACACTGCCAGCTTGAGTCAGGTCATTCCCCTCATCAGGCTTTTGCAGAAGCAGCTGGAGAAAGTGAAGGAGGAGCTAAGACGGAGCGATTCCGCTCGGCATGTGGGACTTGTGGATGAAGCCCTTCATTCGCTTTGCCAGGATTCCAGGGTGGTCAATCTGTTGAAATCAGACCACTACATTTTGGCCACCGTGCTCGATCCTAGGTTTAAAGCCTATGTGGTGTCTCTCTTTCCGGCCGACACAAGCCTGCAGAGGTGCAAAGACCTGCTGGTGAACACACTGTCAGCTGAAGCGGAACGTGACACGTCAACAGCTCCTTCTTCATTTTCTCCCGCAACTGGGGCTGCCAGGAAAAAACTTAGGTATCCTAAGCAACCCACTGGCGGTGATGCAGGGCAGGCAGGACCAAGTTTGGACATCTGGTCCGGACTGAAGGACCTGCCAACAATTTCTGACATGTCTACTGTCACTGCATATGATACTGTCACCATTGACAGAATGGTGGAGGATTACATCGGTGACAGCATCCAAGTAGGCATGTCAGACAGTCCATACCTGTACTGGCAGGAAAAAGAGGCAATTTGGCCCCTGTACAAACTGGCTCTATTTTACCTGAGTTGCCCCCCCTCCAGTGTGTACTCCGAAAGACTGTTTAGTGCAGCCGGGAACCTTGTCAGCGAAAGGCGTAGGAGGTTGCTTCCACAGAATGTGGAGAAGATGATGTTCATCAAAATGAATTATCAGCTCTTCCAGGGAGACCAGCCTCCAGAACTGGTGAATAGAGGCCAAAATATGAAAATTCTATCAATGTCCCAATATTTATGCACCTGACTGTAGGAAAGACCACATGTGCATTCAACCAAATATATAACATTGGGGTGCGGCAGGTGATAAAATCTTTGATTTTTAGATTTATACCATTAATCTTTATTTCTGTATATTTAGTAGAATGGTCTGCAACCGATACAGCCCTCGTAGCGATTAAACCCTTTTGTTCGCATAAGGTTCTTAGTGGCCATTGGTAATGCACTCCTAACCGACTAATTCTTCAGATTCTTGGCCTTGCGATATATAAATACTGGATTTTCTGGGATTATTCAGCACAATACTGAATCTCTTAAGTAAATGGCAGTGCTTTTTTTAAAAATTTTCTATTTGTTTGTGTAGTGCTTCATATTCCATAATTAATGCCCATATTTGTTTGATATTTTCTACATTGATGTTATTGCTTTTATTGGCTGTTGTGTAAATAAGAATGGGCATGTCTTTCTTTTCTGTTTCTTCCATAATTTTTGTAAGTTTTATACCCTTTTTCAATTAAGTTATCCTTCATTTGACTCATCTGTAGTTTACATATGTCCTTATTACTGCAATTTATTTTTTTCTCATGAATTTACTTTTAGGAACTCCTTTTACTCACAAAGTGTGGTGTATCCATGAGGATATACGTATTCCCATCTGTTAGTTTATGATAGGTTTTGGTGTTGATTATATTGTTCTCAATATAACAATATGGATAACCATATTGGCCATTGGGAGGTGATTTGAACCTGGGTACTCAATCACTATCTAATGTGTATTTTCCTGCCTTGGTTGAAGGCCCAATGTGGTACGTGGCCATTTTTGTACTATATGTTTCGATTGATGTATGTTTTACTTTGTGTGAAAAATTTTTTATCAGAGTTACACTATGGTTGTTCCTCGATATAATTTTTTTTGAGGAATTGGTGAATTGGATGAAATTCGTATGTCCTCCGGCTGAGCAATAATTACTCATAAGAAGAATTTAAGGAGGAACAAGACTATATCACTCAGGGGGAGATAGACTACTTAATCCTACATGTAAGTAGGAGATAAAAATGTCATTATATATACAAAACCGTTTTCCAACAATACATTCTTCTCCTTTGTTTGAGGAACACTGGAACAAGGAGCTTCCCAGAAGAAAAGTTTTCTATGTGAGACTCATTTGAAAATTCTGGACTTTATTTATCATTTGTACTTTGTATATATCTCAGAGAAAGGAGCGCTTGAAACATTGTATTTTTTTATGTTTGTATGATATGTGGTGGGAACCACATTGTTATCAGGCAGCACTTTCATCTTTGTGAGCGCAGGAGTCATATAATTTTTTTCTAAATAGTCTGACAAAATAACATGCAATGGCGTCTAAACCTTTACTGTATTGTATACAGGTATGAAGAGATGTAATATCTGCGGAAGCCTGGGAAAATGTATGACCCTCAATTTTTTCTTTATATAAACCTTGGCCATTCAGGAACCGGACCTGAACCCACCCTCCAGGTTATACTCGTTCCCATTCAGTGCAGCTCTCCCCCAAATGATACATAATTTAATGTAGTTTAGTTTTAGTATGTTTTATTACTTGTTTGATCACATATATTATTACTTTTATGCTATTTAAGTACACATTATCAGATCACCCACAAAAAAATTAACTTCTATGAGATTAAACTGAACTTAATTAGTGTACCGTATGTGATGTATGCCAAATTAATCTTGTACAACTTTCTCCACTGTAACCAATAATTATATGTGGACTAATAATCAATAGTGCAGTATCAGTGAAAGCTATCTGTGACCACCCACTGAAGCACTTAAAGATACCTTTATAAGAGTCAATAAGGGGACAATCTGTACACTCTTTTGGGCAATTGAGTGAATGTCAATCATGCCTTTTTTGGGAGTTCTCGATTATTTTCTATGTATTTATGAAAAAATACCAAACCAACAGTGATGTGAATGACACAAAAACAGTAAATAAGAGTCTCTATACACCCTCTAGATAAGTATACTCATTGTATGTCTTTAAGATCGAGATGTGTTTTGGCCTACAACAGCAGCATATGCATCCGTTTTTACAATAGTGTAATAATGTCAGACAACCCACTTATGAACAAGACCATGTTATTATTTTACATTATGTGCAACAATAGCATTTGTTATTAATAGAGATGTGTACAGACGCTTGTGTTTTGGTTTTGGTCCTAAATCATTGTCTTGTTTTGGTTTTGAATTTCTTTAAAAGTTGATAAATAGAGCTAAAATCATGTATTTTTTGACTTGTTTTTGTTCCACAAGTATTATAAACATCAATCACATTGATTTTTAGTCATTGCCAGTCAATTTGACCACCTTACAGCTCACAATATTATTTTCACTAATAATGGCCAAAGGCTGCAACAAACTGGCTGGCTAGACTAAGGGCCGTATCCAAGTAGTTTCGCACCCGCGATACTTTTTCGCATGCTGGAGTTTTCGTCTACATCGTGTGCTTTGCATGCAAAAAAGTATTGGGCGCGCTCCCGCTATTCCCCGTATTCAATTAGTAAGGACATGAAAAACAGCACCCGGCGAAACTGAAAATTGCAAAAAGTCCTGTCAAAAATAAGGAACTCAGCCTGACACCCCCAAAAGATGCACTAACATTGGGGATCACTATAGATCCCCCCGATTAGCACTAATGAAGGTATTTGGGGTACTTAGGTTGTGACAATAGGTTCCAAATAGCTCATAAACACAAGTGGTGAAGAATAGCATTAAGTAGCATTTTTTGGAGGAAATAACTCCCATGAAATTTGAGGTATATGAAACTGGGTACTAGCACATTTTGATGTTGCAGAATTGACGTTTTAAATCACGTAAAAAATCCACCTGCCGCAAGCACCTGCAATTCTAAACACACCTGCCCCATCCTTGCAGACCCCCCAGAAATCTATTTAGCTAGTTTTTAAATTTGTCTCCCAATTTGGCATTTTTTCACCCCCAAAATGAAAGTACTTGTTTGGGGTGTTCTAAAGTCTTCTTTACAATTTTTTTGACACAGTTTATCTTTCGGGGACTGTCCCAAGGGTGCAAGGGGGCAGGGTTTTTTTGCGAAGTTTGCACAGCAAAACCGCAATTCTGCACTTTTTTCTGCCTGCTATTCATAGGCAAAACTTTTCCGCCGATTACATTGCATTGATTTTTCGCATATGCAAAAGTCTTTGGAATTCAATACGGTGGAAATTACGTCATCCGCAATACTTTTCCGCGGATTCTGACTTTTCGCCTCTAATTGAATACGGTCCTAAGTGACAGAGCAGCTGCACAATCATATGGCAGTTTAAAATAATACACAGCCGTAGCAGAAAGGATGACAGTTTAATAAACTATACCACCCTAAGAACTAATAGTATAAAAGTAAAATACTAGTAGAAAATATAATATATTACCAATACCAACACACTTCTTCAACCAGCAAATCACGGGCCTCAGGCCAGTACAGGTAAATGGAGATGGAGTAACATGCTATTAGTCTTTACACCAATGCAGCAAGGTGGGCAAAGCCCATAATGAAAAGTGATGCACAATGTAATTGTCCTTGGGAAATGTGTATTAAAATGTTTAACAAGCAAGCACTTCAGTGACAGGGACTGCCATTTTTTTTTATCACTGAAGTGCTTAGTTTGTTTGTAGCCCCACAAAATATAATATCTTGCTTAAGCCAAGCTATCAATGGGCTTAATAATAACAGTGCTGATTATCCTCATAGTTGAAGATGTCAATATTCTCAACATCACCATGATCTCTTTTGTTAATATCATCATCACACAACATTAGCTCATCCCCACTGTATTCCATGGTTGCAGTCTCTGTTTGTAATTGGCAGCAAATGTAATCCTCATGGAATTTGTAGTTCATTTTGATGAACATCAGTTTTTCCACATTTTTTGGAAGTAGCCTTCTTTGTCGATTGCTCACAAAGTTCCTGACTATGCTAAACACTCTTTCTGAGTACACACTGGATGGTGTCAGTGTAGCATACTTCCCAACATGACCCTCTCCAGGAGGGACACAATGCTCTGGTCCTGGACTTCCCTGGTAATTTATAATTGATGGTGGCTCCAGAGGTGGCACTGCAGTTCAGTCCACAATTCAAATAGGGGAGTCACACCAACTGCCAGTGAGTCCCAGCCAGTGATGTTTGGCAGCGTGTGAAATGACAGTCGGTGTGGCTCCCCTACTTGACTTTTGAACTGCGCTGCAGCCCCACCTCTTACCAGGGAAGTCCAGGACCAGAGCATTGTGTCCCTCCTGGAGACGGTCATGTTGGGAGGTATGGTGTAGAGTAAGTACACCATAGCTAGTTTGTACAAGGTGCTCCAAATTGCATTTTTCTCCTTTAAGTATTCAAAGGACTGTTTGACATGTTACTTTGTACATTATAATTAAAGTAATTGTCGACCTTTATATTGATGCTTACTGTTTAAGATTAAATCATGGTAAATGTGTCAATAATTGTGGGCAATTCCTTTAAGCCTGACCAGATGTCATGATGTTTCTCTCTGGTGTGCTGAGTTGATTTATCATCATCATCAAATGTCTTGGAAAGTGTCAGATTTTTCCTGGCAGAAGAATTTACAGGGAAAACTGAAGCAGGAGGCATAGCGGCATGTGCCACATAAGCTGATAACTAACTTGCAAGGAACTCTATGTGTTATGATTCCTGGGAGTATTTATTCCCACCACAAGGCTTCTTATACAATCTGAGTTGTAGTTCCAGAGTTCTCCAGAGGTGCTGCTCTTTTGAGCCTGTTCTCTGGTTTAGTTGTCAGGTAATTGCCTAGACTAGAAATGGGCAATAAGCGGCCCCCTAGCTGTTGTAGATCTACACATCCCAGAATGCCCTGCCACATTTTCTTTTTGGCCATGCTAAAACTGTTGCAAGGAATACTGGGATTTGTAGTTCAACAGCTGGAGGGTTGCTTATTGCCCACCCCTGGCCTAGACAGTAGTTCCTCTGCTGACAGGCACAGAAACACAGGAGTTCATATTAAGATAAGAATCCAGAGACAATTTTTAATTCAGCCATGAGTGCTGGATCATATAGACTTAAATAGCCAGGTGGCAGGTGTAATCCATGCTTATTGATGAGAAGGCAATTACCTGACACCTGAACGGAGAACATGCTCTGTAGTACAATGCTTGTGGAGGACTCTGGAACTGCAACTCAGATTGTATGAGAGGTATCTGGGATCTAATACTGCCAGGAATTGTAACACTTTGCATTTCTTTGTCAGTTGGTTAGAAATACATTAGATAGACCTTAAACCTAGGATCAAGCATGGTTGCCAAAATTTAGTGATCCAATTGCAAGATGTTGCAAACCCTTTGTTCCTGATGAAGCAAATAAACAACTTGAAGTCCAACACACTTAGCAGAATTGCTTACTTTCATATCCTTCTTCAGCTTCTCTAGCTGCTTTTCTAGTAGTATGTTTAAGTATATGACCTGACTGCCAGTGTTTATATTCACTTCATAGCCTACAATTTCAATAGTATCAGTAACTTGCATAAAACCTAGAGTATTCACCAGTGTGCTGCAGTAAGATGGTAACATGTCCCCCCTCTTGCTATCTCATGGCTTGATGTGTTCCTCTGGATGGCTTGTTGCTGTTCTGCCAGTCACTAAAGCATATAAAGGGTGGAATTTCATCTGTTTACTACCATTTGCTTCACTTGGTGGCATGGCAATTGGAACTGTCCTTGCAGCGGCTGCAATGTTCTACATGCAGTTGCTGAATGCCAAACATGCCCAGTAATTTTACAGGCCATACTCAACATCTACTGAACAGACCTGGTATTTTTTAAGAAGTTCTGAACAACCAAGTTTATTGTGTGCAAAAAATATGGTGCGTATTGAATTTAACCCAGTTGTAGTACTCGTACAAATATCTACTTGTGTTTTTGCAAATGACAAATACTGAAAGACCTTCTTAGTGAGGTAAGCCATTTTGTTATCACATCACTGAGTTTTATCAACAGATTGACACCAATGTGAAGTAATTAATACAGAGAGTAGCCTCACTGTGAATTGACCAGTACCGCTTGTCCACATATCTGCAATGAAGTGGATAGTATGTAGTTTAACATCCTGGTACAGGTGAGGAATTACTGTTCTGGCAAAATAGTATTGAAATAGAAGTCGGTAGCATAGACACATGACCTCAACTAATCGGCTAAAACCAAATGTATTGATCTAATGCTAATATACTTATACATACTTGGTTCCTCTTGCAAATGATTGTTTCAAAAGCAATTGTTTGAAACTGACAGTTTTCTTGGCCCCTGATTCATCCACAACAGCAGTAGCAGCAGCCCTGAGGACTACCTCTGATTGCTAATGAGGAGGTTGATGATGAAAGTGTTGGCGGTGGAGGTTGCATGCGCTGGTATTTATTAGAGATGTGCAGTTCAGTTTTTACATAAACCAAGCACACCCGGACTTAGGAGTTCTGAGTAATCTGAGTCCTGGCTCAGGTCTTCCCACCAGCTCGGATCCCAAAATAAGGAAAAATGCCATTTTGAAAGAGTCGGATCTCGCGGGTTTTGGATTGCATATAAAACTCCCTCCCTCGAGATCAGGCGCCATTTCCCACAGGAGAGCGGAGGGGAGAGGATGTGGGACTGTGGGCTATAGCACTGCAAAAAAAATAGCATTAGTACAGTATGCCATCAGAGCACCATTAGAAGTTTAGGAGGACAAAGAATTATTATATTAGTAGTAGGTAGACGGTGTAGGTGTCTGGAAAGGATGACTGCAGGCATCATTGTCAGTGTATATATGTTTGTTTGTTTATCACACACATTGACTGCACACCTATACACAGCAAACAAACAGGCTACTGTACTGTCTGTGGGGTATTCAATCAGGAAACTGGCTAATGTAATCCCGACAGCCGGCTTCCCGATTACTTTATCCGGGTGAGGCTTAAATGACAGGTGTCTAAATCTAGACGCCGACGCTGGGAGACCGGCGACTTGACATCCCGATCGAAGGGATGCCGGGTGCCGCGAGGGTTAGGTTTAGGGCACCTGGGGGGACTTAGGGTTAGGCACCCCCCCGGGAGGGTTAGGGTTAGGCTAGGGAAAGGGGGGGTTGGGGTTAGGCACCCCCAAGGGGGGGTTAGGGTTAGGCACCCCCCCGGGGGACTTAGGTTTAGGCAGCGGGGAAGGGGGGGTTAGGTTTAGGCAATTAGAGGGGGTATTAGGGTTAGGCACAGGGGGTGAGCTAAGGGTTAGGCACCCCTAAGGAGGGTTAGGGGGTTAGGTTAGGTTAGTTTGTACTTACCTATGGCTGATCGGGATTTCCAGCGCTGTCAGGCTGCCACTGCCGGGATCTCTGCATCTGTCGGACTGACGCTGCCGGGAATCGAACTGCTGGCCATGCGTCAGCTGGTATTTCATACCGATTCCATCTGTGCTGATGCAAAAATTAAAATAGGCTATTGTTTATTTGTCAAAGGCAACCTAAACTTTTTTCCTCAAAACAATCTACAGCATTTTGTTTGTGTACAGTATGAGAGCAGAGACCATGTTGATTTCAAGATTATCTGTCCAAAAATACTGCTCTGTGTCTGAGCTGTATCCCAAAAATACGTTTTCCTATTATTAAAAAACAATTATTACACTGGGGAACAAAAAAATATATTTTTTTTCTTGCCAAGTATTTAAGATCGGTTTGAGAGTACTCGCAGGTCCTATTTTCGCATTAGATCTTTGCTATAGCTGAATTGGCTCCAGGTTTCAAATTAATTAAATATTTAAAAATTCAATTATTTTATCCATTTGAAGTACCTTACTAGTCTATGCCTGCTTTACATAACAGAATCAACTTAGTTTAGCTTTTTTAACAACTGCCCTCTTTCAACAATAACAAGATTTTGTTTTATTTGTGATAACGTAGCTGGTAGTCACGTTTGAGACACATAACACATTCAAATCTCCTCATTAACATTGAGACGAGGCGTGGCAGTGCACTGCTGAGCCTGCTGGGACATCCTCGGACCACAGCCACGCCTCCTCCCAGCATACAGAGAGGAGCACCGGAGAGGACCGAGTGACTCAGTTAGCACACCTCCTGTTCCTTTGTTCGTCCATCTCTCTGTCCCACCACAACCAATTTTCCACCGTTTGGGCTTGTTTTGTTCAGTACGTTCTCGGATTTTGTTGCGAGTTAGCACTGAATGTGTGAAACAAAACGTTTTCGCCGTAAAAATTAGTTCTTCTTGGAGACTGTGTACTAACAACCCATTGCAAAAGAAAGAAAAAATATAACTGTATTCGTAAAACAAGCGTATTAGGCTTATTTTGGACATCATATAAGCCAGCAAGACAAGATTTGGGTGCCTCACAAAGTTTGTAAAACCTCCGTGGAATCACTCCGCAATTGGACTAAAGGTAATCGAAAAGGACTTAATTTCGGCATACCTGTGATGTGGTGTGAGCCAAAAGATCACTTCAGTGACTGCTACTTTTGTGCTGTAAATGTGAAGGGTATGAATAGATTTAAGAAACACAAATGGGAATACCCAAGTATGAATTCTGCAAAATAACCGATAAAACATAACGAAGATTTACCTGTACCATCATTCAGTTCTTTGTGCGAAGTTGAATGTGATGATGTGGAAATGTTAATTTCATCCAGTGCAAGTGACAACACAGATGAAAGTGAGTTTGAAGAAAGTTCCTCTACTCCAAACAAATTTTCTCAAAAGGAACTAAAAGATTGAATTCGTTACTTGAATTTATCGAAATAAGAAGCTGAGCTTTTAGCATCCAGATTACAAGAAAAGCACTGTCTTAAGCTGGTTGTTAGTATAACGTTGTATTGAAATAGAGAGCAAGCCATACTGCCATTCTTTAGCCAAGATAACAATCTTGTGTATTGCAACAATATTCCAGAACTTCTCCAGATGATGGGTTTACCAGAATATCGAGCAGAAGACTGGTGGCTCTTTTTGGATAGTTCTAAAAGCAGCTTAAAATGCGCATTACTGCACAATGGGAATACATTTGCGTTGATTCCTATCGGTCATTCAACAAAACTTAAAGAACAGTATGAAAATATCAACTTAGTCTTAGAAATAATTGTTTATTCTCAGCAGCAGTGGTCTGTTTGCGTCGATTTAAAAATGGTAAACTTTCTTCACAGATCCCTGAGGAGAGCCTAAGGGTATCCATGAGTGCTATGTGTGAGTCGACATTTCTGACACTTTAATCCTAGAGAAGCCTCCTCCCAAATTTCCTGCAATTTCTGCAAATGTGAGGATGAGTAGTAGTAAAAGTAATAATGGTTACATAGAAATTGAAGATGCTACTGTGGAAGTGCAAAAGGATGAGGGGGATATTTGTGTAACTGACGCTAATGAGGATGTTGATTATAAATGTGATGGACAAGAAACAGTAGATAAAATTTAGGAGGATGTTGTTTGTGTCAAAGTAAGTCAGCCACCAGCGGCAGCAGTTCTTTTTAGTGATAAGAAGAAGGCCATTGTCATGCCTGGACATAAGACTAATAAAGCCGACCCCTTTATGTGAAATTATTTTTTCTCAATTCCTACCAACATGCTGTGAGTAGAAAATGTGTGTACAAATGTGCGTACGGCCGGCCCGAACGCGGCTCGTCGTCCACTGTTTCCTTGAACCTGCGAAAGCATGCAAACCTATTGTACACATATTTTCGACTAACAGCATCTTGCCTGTACACTTTCACCAACATTTTGTGCATCTCCATCGCTGGTTTACCCAATGTTGTGTCATTGCTCCATTGCTGTTCGACGCACACAGCTCAGGACACTCTGTTGAAATGAATGCAATGGCAGTGCAGTGGGGCTCTCAGGCAAACCCCGACTGGGGGAAGGTCCAGACAGGTCCATGAATGTCAGCGCGCATGAGCAACCTTATTGCAAGTGTTGCATACAGATATAACCGACCATTGACCGAACTTGTTAGACAGACCTCGTATATGTATACTGTATATATAATATTAGCAGACCAAAAATGGCCACTGGGCTGTGGCTCTTTATCATACCGTATTGAACCTGAAAACTGTTAATCTCCTAATGGACCTCCTCACCCTCCCATGTGAGTGGGCACTCACCATTGTGATATTTCTGATTACTCTAATTCCCCATTTCCCCTCTCTGTCCATCACCTTCTCTCTTTTAGTTTATCCCTCTCTCCAACCTCTCTTCTACCTCCAAAGTATACCATTAATAAGCATAACATTGAGGCACTGTTTCTTTTTCCTCCCTGCTAGACTCTCTTTTTTGCCCTATACTTTCTCTCCTGCTCTGAACAAGTCACTTCCCTGTACAATACCTCCCTTCTGCTCTTGACTCTGTTGCTCCGGCAATCACTCCTCACCCTCGTAGATTCACACCACAACCCTGGCAATCCAAATGCACCAGACACCTACAAAAGTGTTCACGAAACGCGTGTCAGTGGAAGAAATCACACTCTAAGGTAGACTTCCTCCATTTCAAATTTCTGCTCTCATCCTACAGTGCTGCCTTTTCCCTCTCCAAACAATCATATTTCAATAACCTCATCTCCTCCCAGTCCTAGGCATCTCTTTGCCACTTTCAACAATCTCCTCTGTCCTCCCCCTCCTCGCTCTCTGCCCTTGACTTTACCATCTACTTTATATCTAAAATTGACTCCATACGTCAGGACATTATAGCCCACCAGACCCTGAGCACTCCTCCCCCTCCATTCCCAGACCATTCCTCCCCATCCATGTTAACGACTCTGACATCCTTCTCCCCTGTATCTGGAGAGAAAGTCATGCTCCTCATGCGGACCTATCCTTGATCCTAACACCTACCCATCTCTCTCCTCCCTTTTGTTTCCAAACTCCTTGAGTGTATTGTTTACAACCGCCTTACCACCTTTCTTTCCTCCCACTCCCTCCTTGACCCATTTCAGTCTGGCTTCCCTTCTCTCCACTCCACTGAAACTGGCCTCATGAAAGTCAGCAATTACATTCTTGCTGCCAAATCCAAGGGCCAATACTCTTTGCTCATTCTCTTTGACCTCTTTGCTGCTTTTGACACAGTGGACCACCCTTTCCTTCTGCAAATCCTTCACTCCCTGGGACTATGTGACACTGTCCTCTCCTGGCTGTCCTCCTACCTATCTGACCAGTCCTTCTCTGACTTCTCTGATGGCTCCTCTTCCTCCCCACTTCCACTAACAGTAGATATTCCCTAAGGTTCTGTTCTTGGACCACTCCTATTCTCCCTATATATGTCCTCTTTAGGTGAACTCATCAACTCTTTTGACCTACAATATCATCTCTATGATGATGATACTCAGATCTACCTTTCCTCCCCTGACCTCTCCCCCTGTCTCCTCGCCTGTATCTCCAACTTTCTCTCTGTTATCTCTTCCTGGATGTCCCAGCGCTTTCTTAAACTTAACATGTCTAAGACTGAGCTTATCATCTTCCCACCCTCCCGCATAACCTCACTTCCCACAATTTAATTATCAATTGATGGCACAACTATCTCCTCTAGCCCCAAAGTGCACTGTCTTGGAGTTATCCTGTACTCCTCCCTCTCCTTCAAACTACACATTGAGCACCTCTCGCTGTCCTGCCATTTCCATCTCACAAATATTTCCAGAATTAGACCCTTTCTCACCCTAGATGCTACTAAAACCCTCATCCACTCACTGGTCATCTCCAGATTAGAATACTGTAACCTCCTACTATCTGGACTCCCAGACTCCCACCTCTCTCCCCTCTAATCGATCCTCAATGCTGCTTCTCAGCTCATCTTCCTCTTCAAATGTTTTACATCTTCCTCCTCTCTCCTTCAAGCCCTACACTGACTGCCCTTGCCTTTCAGAACCCAATTCAAGATTCTTAACACTCACCTACTATGCCCTCACCCAATCCATTTACATTTCTGACCTCATCTCCCTTCACACTCCCACCCATCCACTTTGCTTAACAAATGCATGCCATCTCTCCTGCCAACTGATTACTTCTTCCCACTCCCACCTCCAAGATTTTGCCCGTGCTGCTTCCTACCTATGGAACGCTCTTCCTCTACTTATCAGATTCTCCACCTCTCTACAAATTTTCACACTGTCTCTCAAGACCCACTACTTCATCATGGTCTTCCAGCTCTCATCCTAATCCACTACTCTTTGTTCCTTGTCTACCCTATCTCTGTCACGCCTGTTTGTCTGCCCCTCCCCTTTAGAATGTAAGCTCTCACGAGCAGGGCTATCTTCCCTCATGTGCTTCTCTTTACACTTTCTTCCACTCTTTTCTGCCCACAAGGGCACCTAACACTTGATTGATGACTCCCTGCTGCTCATTTTGACTGTTTTAATCGCTAACACAGCAATGTGTATAAACCATGTCTTTGTCCTGCACTGTATTGTACTATAAGTCACTGGATTCTTGTTCACTTATTTGTTTATGTACTTTGTAAGGTGCTGTGGAACACTTGTGGCGCCATATAAATAAAGGATAGTAATAATAATGCTGCCTCTGATAAGTATCTTGCTGGCAACTATGGCTTGTGCTTTGTTTAGATAAATGGATTGAGATATGTTTTGATTTACATTGGTGTGCTGGCCTCTATAAGCCCTCATGGATCTGCAGACACACTGTGCTATTAACCCATTATGACTGAGCATCCTTTCTTAAGGTGCCCACACACATACCGACTTTTCATCCAATTTGGCCGATTTTGACGAATCGTGACGACAGATCATGTAAAAAATGGCCAAATCGTGAGTTTCTACACTTGATCACGATGCCGATGCGCGTCCCCGCTCGTCGTACATCGCATCTTCAGATCTGCCGTGCTGTAGGGCAGATTAGCCAATCTGGGATACAATGCATTGGCTGCAAGATAGATCTTAAGTCAGATTGGACATTTTTAACTCCAAATCGTGACCACGACTGCCTGGGGAGAGTTCAGGGGAAATCGTGTACATTGCCTGATTGGGAGCAAGTCGGTATGTGTGTGGGCACCTTTACATTGATGAAGTGTGTGCTGCTGCATTCTCTATCTCTCTCACTATGGGCCTGATTCAGAGCCGGACGCAATTAGCGCTCGCTCGTCCCAAAAATAGGGTTGGCTATTCAAATGAACCGTTTGCTCTTTGCGGTCTGTTCACGCCTCTAGGTCTGAACGAGCGAACAAAACTTGCGGTCGTTATTTGGAAAACTACACCCCCTGGCCGCTCGCATCCTACGTCATGTCCGCTATTTATTAGATTAATCGAGTACATCGACCAGCGTATGAACTGCTCGCTATTCTTGTGGCTGGTTTTTGCTACCACAATTTTGCGAGCAGTTCTGGCTATAAAATAACCCAGTGACGTGGTCAATGACGCTGCTGTTTTAATTATGCACACCCATAAAACACCCGTTTTGACCTTTAAGCACGCCTGCGTTCTGCTCTCCACTCCCCGTTTTCAAGCACCTTCCCCTGTTACCACCCACATACGCCTCTTTCTGTCACTCAAATTATCAGGCATTCGCTATTTTGCGAGCACATGAATTTCGACCACACTGACTAGTTCGTGCATGCGTATAACGATCCGTATGCATGCGCAGTTGGGCAAACATCGCTCGGAGCGAACGAGCGGCCGCTTACGAGCGGCTCTGAATCAGGCCCTATGTACAGTATCTATCTATCTATCTATCTATCTATCTATCTATAATGTGTTTCTTTCATGTGGGTAGAATGTGATTAGTGTGACAGCACATAGTTGAATGATTGTTATATCAGTGTTGCTAAACATATTGTAAACTGTACAGTATATTATTGTTTAATTGAAGCACCTACTCATGGAACAGGCTGTGTCAACTGCAATAATTGTAGTAACCAGGGAGATATTAATGCACCAATTTCAGTGGTGCAGAATAGGTATTGCACATATTCATTGTACTACAGCAGCTATATATTCATACATTATTAAGTACTGTACTTACTACTACCTCTGCTAACTGCGCAATTACTACTTTTTTTTTCTGGATAAATAAACATGCCAATGTGGTATTTACAGTTACAATGTGTTCTTAAGTTATTGTGTGTTTATGGGTCTTTATACAGTAAGTGGGCCTGATTCTCCCCCTGGTGTTCCTGTATCCAGACGCCCCCAGAAGATCTGCGTTGGGTCAAGAGTCAGATGGAGGCTCTGCTAGGTTACGTCAAGAGTAAAGGCATCAATATAACTATACTTGTGCAAGTATCCCATCCACCTTCACTCCAGCTGGGTCCAGTGAAGATGGTGAAGATAGTTTTCCCTTTTTACCTCTAATAAAATTCAAACCATAACTGGTAAAACTCTCATTGTGGGGCATAATTATGCAATAATATGTGTGGGATATTCCCTGAAAACATTCATTTTCAAAGGATACCCACAAATAAGAAGATACCCCAAATGTATGAAGATGGGGCTGTAGCAGATATCCGGGATATCCAGGTTTCAGATTTATGTGGGGGTTCCAGTTTTCTATGGTGGCTGCCAAACTGTCAGATTTACCGAGCTCTGGAATGCAATGCATTCCGGTACTTAGCCTCTAGTAGCCTATGGGCTACTAATTTGCTAAATTTTTTAGAGAGGGAGCCATCATCTCCCTCTCTGTCGCCCCCCAGTGATGCATGCGCCAGCTACACATGCGCATTGGCTGCTTTACGCTATCACACTGTTTCCAGGTCTTTGCCAGGATGGGCTCTTTTCGGAACCCATCTCTTGGCAAGAGGATTTTAGTAAATTTATTATATTTATCTTAACTTTGCGATATGACGCAAAAAATATTCATCATATCTGCATTAAAAATGTGGATTGTGATATGCCAATGTGTATTTTACTGTTAAGGGGTATAATTAAGTCTTAAGGTATAATACACTGTACCCCTTACCCTGGGGTTCTCCAAAGCCAACCCCTTTGGCCAACTGTCATCAGTCAAGATCTTACAGACTCGGGAGGAGTCATTGCAAAAAGTTCAAGCAGTAAGAAGACTATTGTATCCCTGTTATCCCTTGACAAATTCCAAAGAGAGTGGTAAGCAGGAGTTACATTTGCAACTGTTAATAAGCAATAAATAGAATTGAGCTTGACAAACATTCGCTAGAGCACTTTGAAATAGAATATCAGGATTATATCTGTGTGGACTAGCAGACATCCAGGAATAAGTAAATACTTTTTTACTTTAAATCCATATATTTTTAAAGAAAACACAGAGATAAACAGTATAATTTACCTAGTGTTGCCTTTCCTGTATAAGTGAGCTATGCCGTGTCATTTGGCAACGTGAGTAAGAAAGATATTTCAGTTTTTGTTAGACACTGCATATTATGTGCCATTACTATCACAAGGTATGCTGAATAAGAATGTAATAAATCACTATTCCGGATGAAATGTATTCATTATAATGCAAAAGGAAGGAATACGAAATGTATTGCAGCATAAATAACGTTGATCCAAGCAGATATATACTGTACAGATAAAATGATCCCACTAGAACAGTACGAACTACAGTATCTATAACCCTATTTTTCCTTGTTCCAGGCTATCTACAATATTTATTTTTATTTTAAATGTTTTAATATTTTTATAATTTATAATTTATGCTACCAGATTGTAAATTGAGTACATCACTATAAGTTAACATTTATTTTAATAAAATGCAAATGTCAATTGAATGCCTTTTTGTGTGGACCACGATAAATAACAGGGGATGTAGTTAAGAGACCGGCGTTGGAATCCCAACAAGGGAGTTAAAATAGGCATAGAAATACCAACACCTATCTTAATCCCGATGCCGGAATCCAGGAGGGTGCGTGCCCGAACAAAGGTAAGCTGGAGCGCCCCTAGTGTTAACCACGGGGGAGAGGGTTAGGTTTAGGTCAGTTAGCAGGGTTAGCATTATTGTTTGGGTGGGGAGGTTAGGGTTAGGCACCCCTAGGGGGTAGGGTTAGGGTCAGGTACCACTTTGGGGGATAGGTTTAGGCACTAAGGGGGGTTGGGTTAGGGTTAGGCATGAAAGGGGGAGACTTAGGTTTAGGAACTAACGGGGAGGGTTAGGGTGCGGGGTGGGGAGGGTTAGGCTACAAGAAGGGAGGGTTATGGGGAGAAGGGGAAGGAGTACTTACCCATCCCCTGTTGGGATACCAACCATTAGGATGCTGCTGTCGGTATTGTGAGGGAGGTTAGGGTTAGGCACCCCTAGGGGGGGGGTTAGGGTCAGGTACCACTTTGGGGGCTAGGTTTAAGGGGGAGAAGGGGGAGGGGTACTTACCCAACCCCTGTTGGGATACCAACCATTGGGATGCCGTTGTCAGTATTGTGAGGGAGGTTAGGGTTAGGAACCCTTAGGGGGAGGGTTAGGGTCAGGTACCACTTTGGGGGGTAGGTTTAGGCACTAAGGGGGGAGGGTTAGGTTAGGCATGAAAGGGGGACACTTAGGTTTATGAACTAATGGGCAGGGTTAGGGTGTGGGGTGGGGAGGGTTAGGCTACAAGAAGGGAGGGTTAGGGGGAGAAGGGGGGAGAGGTACGTACATAACCCCTGTCTAGATACCAACCATGGGGATGCCGCTGTCGGTATTGTGACAGGAGGCATCCCGACAACCTGGCATTACATACCCATTCCATTTAAATAACAGAAAACTTCTGTATTATCACCATACAATACAAATAGCATCATGCAGACCATTGTACATTACAGAGAGCATCTTCATGACTGTTATACAATACAGAGAGCACCCTTGTTATATATCCACACAGCTACTTACTTGTTTGAGGTACTGTACATCAAGCCAGTCACATTTTCTCTCAACCACATATTGGGCCTGATCAGAGCTGGATACCACTGCACCCGCTGGTGCACCTGTTTATGGAGTTGCTGTGAAAATATGCAAATGCTAGTTTCAGTAATTTCCTTGTGTACTAGCGTGCACCTGAATCTGCAAGCACTGAAATGCCCACTTTCAGCATCTCTGCACAATATAACACTGCCGGTGATTGTTGACACACCATCATTGGCGCACCATCGACATTTGCAACAGACCTATGGCAGGTGTCTCCATCTAAACTTTGCCTCTGTGGCTGTGGCTCTGAATCTTAGAAGGCAGCTGCTTTCACTGACACGCCCATAACACGCCCTTGGAATGTATATTTTTTTTGCGCTCACTTCAGGCCACCTCCCAGCCACCAGCCAGGAATGACCATCACCCTGTTGCCCGATTTTTGATGATTACAGATTGCAACAACATCATTGCTAGCACACTTTTTATAATGCATGCAACGTAGGGGTGTCCAGAACTTTTTGCGCATGCGCAGTTGAAAATAATCGCTCAACTACTTAAATATCGGCGTTGTATTCAAATTGCATGCATGTTTGAATTAGGCTCATCAGCTCATCCATTGTCCCTCCCATAAAAATGGATCAGTCTACAGGTCCAAAATTTGCACCATGAGTGGCACTCACTCAGATCAAATCATTCAAAGGCAAGAGAGAGCCAGTGCATGGAGTTACCCTTTTACTCTTTCTTCCTTTTTTATCTGTCATCCACTTCTATCCTCCAATACTTCCATTTGTTCTTCCTTCACTATTCTCCTCCTGCTCCATTTCCATCCCTAATATTTCTCTATCCTCTTCCATTTCTATCCTTGATTCTGCTTTAGCCTCCTCCTCTATACTCCTCCCCTATATTCTCCCTGATTGGTTAATCAGCACATATAATTAGTGAGTGTCAAAGTGGTGCAGTGCATCTTACCATAGCCACAATATTGAGGTGTCCTTCTGCAATAGGTGTTTACATCATTAGTGGCAGGGAACTAAGAACATTGGTAGTAGGAGTTGGGCCACCGATCAGCCAAGGGCTGATCTATGTCAGAAATAATAAGGTTCCTTGTATAGGGGCCAGTGAACAGCATCCAGGTTCCTCCAGCTACCAGGTGCCACCATCAGGGAAAATCCCAGTGCGTTCTATGGCCAATCTACCCCTGTCTACCATATCAAAATGACATATTAGTGTAAATTTTATTTTAAGAAGAATTGTCTGATACATGAGTCTAGTTGATAATTTGTATTGCCCACAGTGGTTATCATGTAATTTATTTTGAGAAAACTGAATATGATAGTTTTTATTTATCTGACAGATTGTTTGACCAACTCTGTGATATATAGAAGCCTATTTATCAATACTGGGTGATAAGAGAGATGTACTATTGCCATTTATTGCACAGATAAAAAAAAATGTTTAACACAATTTACTATTAAAATAATGCTGGGCAGCAAGATGATACTCGGCTCAATGGCTGGCAGCAGTGAAAGGAACCTTTCTGCTCCACCAAGACAGTCAAGTGTCAGGTGGGTAAATGGATTCTGTGCCTTACTTAAGTTGCACAGTCTAATGAGCCCTCTGGTCTCCATTGGAACTGTTGAATTTTGGTATGGACTTAGCTGCTAGAAACCCACATGTTGTGGCCCTCTAGCTGACTCCTTACCATGACTAGATGGGAGTTTAGATAGTATGATAATGAAGTGAAGTACCAAATCAGATTGAGAAGAAAGTCAAAAGGAAGCGCTGGATCACAAATGGTACATACTGTGCCAAGGTCACAGATGCAAAACCAATAATGGATTTCACAGGCAGATTATAGTACATAGGAAGCAGGATGCTGGAGTACCAGGATAAGAACTAATACTCTAGGGATTAAATAGGGTTCCTGATTAAAAAAAATGGTGACACTTTAGCTGACCATCACTTTAAATTTCAGTGAGAGGCCATGCACCAACCCTTAGGTGTAGCACTGGTGGCATGCAGAGAAGTGCCAGCGGAGGAGATATCAAGTCAACTTATAGAGATGACTGTGGACTATCTGAAGAGCCCAGCAGGGAGCAAAGCAGCGGTAATGGACCCAATTGTGACACATTTGCGAATTCAAATTAAATATAAAATATAAATATAAATATGGAAAAATATAGAAAAAAAATAATGAATTTATGTATCTAAGGATATTTTTTTGCTTGCGAGAGGGTTAATGCTGCTATCACTGACTGTCAACTTCACTGACTGTATACTGCAGTGCTACTTGTACTGCCGCAATACCTATTCAGTTAACCCCGTTTTATGATTCCGATGACTGGTGAAAATAAAAAAATACTTTATTCTATGAATAATTACATTTGTAATGTGTTCATGTTTTTATTAAATAATGAATTTCATAATTCTATTATTTTAACTTCTGTTTATTTTTTTAATAGTGGAACTGAATTCCCAAATCTAGTCAAGGTACTGTAGATGGCATAACACAATTTTAGTGGTATGGGGTAGAAACTTTAGGGCATTCACTATTTCTTATACTGGTGCTATGATTGTCCAATGTTGGGCATGAATTGCTGTAGATGTAATTTTGCGATGTTCAATGCCACTTTATCAATTTTGGGTTTTACTAAACTAGAGCCTTGCTCGAAATTAGTTTTATCTCTGCCAAATGTATTCTTTTTTAAAATTAAATCCTGCCGGTCTGTCACTTTATCTTCATTTCCCATTGCTTGATTCTCCAGTGAAGTTTGGATACAATTTTAATTAAACAGAATAATCCAATTGGTTAACCCATCAACAAACCCACAGAAAAATGAGATGGTTGTGACAGATGAGATGGCTCAAAAAGCATTGCTGTTTGTGTGATCTGGTCACTGAGAAGCAGAGGAGTCACAATACACATATAATGAAAGCAATCATTATGTATTGAATAAGGAGGCAGAAGACATTGATAATATTGAGATATTATTTTATTATTCCAGTAGGTAAAAATATATTGTTTAATTTTCTTAAGAGAGCAACATTATTTATTAATGATATTAAAGGAGCAATATGAATTAATTGTTAATTGGCGTTCAAAATGTTTATACTAGGGGCATCATTTAATGTGTTATGGCTTTATAAATGGTATTCACATTATATAATAATACATTTTTCCCTGTCATAAAAATATTTTTTGACACCAATTAACAGTTATTAAATATTGCCCATTTAATATAATTAGCAAATAATATTTATCTCTTAATAAAATTAATACAATTAAATAATAAATAAATAATAAAATTAAGCATACATTTCTCCCCTTATATATTCATAAAATAGTATTTCTACCATAAGAGAATTATCAATGTTATCTGTTTCCTTTTTCCGCTGCTGGTTTGCTCAAAACCCTAGAAAAAAAACACCACATAACCGCTATGAAACAGATGAAAATTTACAGTGGTTTTCAAAATCCCATCAAAACCACTGAATAGTAAATTCAGGGGTTTGGTGCTTCAAATTGCCACTGAAGTGCAAAGGTTTCAAATTTGCAGCATACCCATCACTTAGTAAATTTACCCCGTCAGCACATTTAAATAGCAGCAGTGCAGTTCAAGTTTATCATATATGCCATTATGATGACACAAAACATTTTGGACCTTGCATCTGCTTGGATGTTCTTGGTGAAATGCTAAACAATAATAGTCATATTTTGGGTTTTGGTATTTTGGGGATATTGGCCCCGATTCAGAGGCGGACGATCTGAAAGAGAGCACGCTCAGAATCAGGGCATTCTTTTTTTTTTGGAGCGGCCTCCTGGGCGCTGCGATAGCTGTGGGTGACCACCCACAGCTATTGTGAGCAGCCAGGATGATGGTGAAGACCATCGCGACCATCGGGCTTGCAATGAGACCCTTGTGGTAGGGTCTCGTGGCCGCAAGCCCCAGAGAGCTTCTGGCTCTAATAGAGTCGGAAGCTCTCCCACTGATATCACTGGTGATGTCAGTGGGGCTGCCCACAAACAGCAGGCGTTCGCATGGGAATGCCTCCGTTTGTGAAGCCACTCCCATGCCACGCCTCCAAAATGGTGTGAGCTGTCTATCAAAATCGACAGCCGCCCCCTTTTGGTGCGAGACCTGGAGCGACGGAGCGCACGTCACTAGCTAGATCTCGCACATGCGCACGTCGGAGCCGGCTCCGGCGTGCGCATGCGCAGTGGCCTAACATCGAACGGGTTTGAATCAGGCCCATAGTCAGTATCCTGCCATGCGGGATGCTGACAGATAAAATATCGGCACCTAAATCTCGACAGCGTCGGTATCCCGGCACCAGAATCCCGACTGCCTGCATCTCGAAGGTAAGTATCAAGTATTAGGGGGAGGATTAGGGTTATGGTGCAGGTTTAGGGTTAGTCATTAGAGGGAGGGTTAGGCACTAGGGGCAGGGTTAGGTTTAAGGTACGGGGAGGGGGAAGTGAGGTTTAGGCACTAGGGGGGAGGTTAGGTTTAGGCACCGGGGAGGGAGTGTTAGGTTTAGGGTACAGGGAGGTTAGGTTTAGGCACTAGGGGGGCAGGTTAGAGATAGGGGTAAGGGTTAGTCTTACCTTATTTTCTTATGGGTGTCGGGATTCTGACTGTCAGGATGCCGCTGTCGGTATTCTTACCAGCGGAATCCCGACAGCCGGGATCTCATACCCAACCCGGTTCATTGCTACCAGGAGAGCTAATGCAATTGCCTAGAACACCAAGTTTTAGGGCATACCTGAAACAATAAATGAGTTGCACAATGTGTCTCATTCAGAGTTTTGCATTTTCTGGCTGTACTCCTTGCAGCCGAAAGATTTAAATTAAGCACACACAGCCTTCTAATTGGCTAACAATGGTGGAGAGGGGAGTGTGTTAAATAATGTAAATGTTTACTGTGCTGCCTTCCCTTCCCACCTTGCTACTTATATTGTGCAATAAGTGGCTATAGGAGGTGGGTATCAGTATGTGTGGAGAAATTATCATACACTTCACCTGCTTCTTGATGCTTCCACTAACAAGGAGGAGCAGCAAGATGCAGCAGTGTGATGTGTAGAATCAGCTGTAGCTGGGCCACTCTCTTCATTCTAACCACATGACAGGTCCAGTACTTGTTTTTGTAGGCAAACACAGAAGCAAAGTAGAATTCATGATCCACTTGCAGCCAAACCTTAACTGCTCTGGAAACTAAGCCTATTGTGTGATTCCCATTGGCCTACTTTTTTGCCTGAAACTCAAGAGGGTTACAGCTGGCGTCGCCAGGCTGCACCATTTTATTCAGCCCTCTACATTTCCATCTGCATCTCTTTTTTGCCAAGTTTAATGGTGTTCTCCTGTGGGTGACTGCAGCGGTGTTAATCTAGCAGTTGCAGTTATTCACGGACGCAGAAGATGCCACTGGGTTCGGTTGTTACCTGGATGGGACTCTTCACCATGATTGTTGCTCTGGAGCTTTGAGTTGTGGCTAGTTTAGTTATTGAGCCTTGCCCTCCTTATGTTTGGCAGGTCATCGAGCCAGCAAGGAGAGTTTAGCTAAGCGACCCCTTGCTCCTGGAGTAGTTCATTGTTATCAGACTTCTTGGCTGAATAGTTATATTTAAAGGTTCATTTTAATACATTAGTTTTGGTTTTAAGGGCACCCATCACCATCCTCTATGCAATTGTTGTTGTTGGGCTTAGCCTTGCTGGGCTGTGTCGATTAGGGTCTGTCCTTTCTATGCCACAATACCGTTTTTAATATTTATCAATAAATAGCATCCCAAATCTTGCCTCCATGTTTTTATTTCCTTATTAATTAAGTTTATTTGGAGGAAGATGAACACACACACACAAGACACACCTCAGCCGTTACTAGGTTTATTGGAAGTGTCTGGGGCTGTGCGTCAGACAGAGGCCTGTTCACTTTTAATATGTTCCCTAGTTTGCTTCTCAGCAAGAACTATGCTAAATCAGCCACCCCCCCAAACTTTTTGTTTGAGTGGCCCAAATGTAGGTGTAACATGTAAGTGAATTGTTCTTGGATGACCTGAACCATGCTGAAAATAAAATAAAAAACATATAAGGTGCACAGGGAGCCACAACTGCAGGTTATATGTAAATAAATGTTTAAAAAAAAAATTTGGGGTATTGGGATTGCAACAGCACCCTGTATTTTTGCCACTTGTTATCAGATATCTTATACTGCTCTTCATACAACAATCAGATGTGTCCACAAATACCTATCCTCAAATCAGGGCTCACCATGAACTTTGCAACTAAGCCACACTAAGTAAATTTTTCCTTAAAATATGCATCTTATATTGCTACTTTATACTAATTTCTTTATTAAATACTAATCCTAGGTAGTTAGTACACTATTAGCAAATTAAAAAGCAAAGTTCAGGAAAAAGTACTCAAGCACCAGACGTCTCTCGCCATAGCAAAATACGATAAGACACATCTGTACCCTTTAACATTTCACCACTTTTTTTGAAACAACAAGAAAGTTTTTTAGTTTTAATTTTGTCTTTCAGCCACAACACCCGTATTTATTTGTGTCGCTTGCTAGGAGAGGTCTGAGTGATAATGTTCCTCTCACACTAAACCAACCAGATTAAAACTATTATTAAACAATTGCTTTTAAATTTAAGGGGCTCCAGCCACAGTTATCAAACAGCTTCTCTACCCTGGATTTCTACTGCTTGCTAACAAAGATGTGACACTGCCTCTTGGCCAATAATATCCAACTGTAAGCTCTTGGATTATAATAAATATTAAGGAGTTAATGCATCCGGTGCTATGCGAGCTCATCTTGTAATGTCATTCTGGGGTTGACAGCCGCAACTGGCGACACATATTCAGTACTTCATATACAACCATTATGAAGGTCCACTTATGTCAGCACATACACAAAGGGGTTCCCTGCCAGGGGTAATGAAGACAGTCAGCCAGGAATAAGTCTTATTATTACATTTTATTTATAGGGCGCCAAAAATGTGGTCCGCAGCGCCGTACATACAGTACAGGGTGCACAGAAACGTACTTTACAATACAGTAACCAAAATATAAACAGAGCACAAGTAACAAAGTATTGTTTTATATTATTCCTGCATTATTCCCTGCATTACTGAAATGTAATTACCATATATTCATGTAGCCCCTACATCTCTACTTTAGCACAGTCAATTCGTAATCCAGGGACCCCTCTTTCACTCAGTCCTCAATACTAGTTTCTAATCTAAGACATGTATAACACAAAAAGTCAGTTTGTAATCTAGAGATCCCTCTTTCAAACAGAGCCCACTACTAGTTTCTAAAGTCTAGTATCTAAGTCTGGGATGCACTGTGTCTGACTCCCGACCTGCTCTACTGGGCATGCACACTACTATGAGACTCCACACTCCATAGCGCGACTAGCAGGGCGCTAGGGAGCACCGTACACTACTTTCTTAAGCACACAGTGCATCAGCAGTACAGTAGCATAGAAATGCCAGGTGGTATGAAGTTGTGGACAATGTATTGAGTTTAGTTGGCTTTGATAAAAATACTGAACTTCATTGCTCTGTCTTTATGCAATGCTGGGAGTGCATTTTTGGTCAACACAGATACCTGTATAAATGACAGAACTCAGACACCACCAAATCCTGTAGTGAAGATTTATATAAAAAAAACCTCCCTTACCAGGTTCCAAACCCATGACACCCACCCTTGCAATGAGGTCACCCATACCACTAACCCATACACGCAAGCCGTGTCGAAATCTGCACCTGTTGTGTACAGGACACAGTGCATCAGCCTAATGCTGATGCACTGTGTCACGCCCGATCGGCTCCACTGGGCATGCACAATACTATGAGACTCTAAACGCCATAGCACGACTAGCAGGGTGGGTACTGTATACGTGGGTACTGTATGGACCGCCGTACACCACTTTCTTGAGCACACAGAACATCAACAGTACAGTGGCATAAAGTAGCATAGAAATGCCAGGTGGTATGAAGTTGTGGACAATGTATTGAGTTCAGTTGGCTTTGATAAAAATACTGAACTTCAATTGCTCGGTCTATATGAAATGCTGGGAGTGCATCTTTTTGGTCAACTGAAATACCTGTATAAATGTCAGAACTCAGACACCACCAAGTCCTGTAGTGAAGATTTAAAAAAAAAAAGTCCCTTACCATGTCTCAAGCCCGTGATGCCCACGCTTGCATTGCGGTCACCCATACCACTAGCCCATACATGACAGCCATGTCGAAAACCGCACCTGTTGTGTACAGCACACAGCACACAGCGCATCAGCGAATTACAGCTGGCAATGTGTACAATGTCAATAGCGGGCTCATCCTTTGTGCACTCCACCCACCCGCTGCTGTTTTTAATAAAAAAATGTATCTTCCTTTCAAAATATTATACTAGTACATATATACACAGTACCCCACCATTAGAGAATAATTCATGCTGTCTCATTGAAAGCTGTGAGTGCGTCTCATTGATGTATAGAGTAGTATCGGTTATACCGTCATAAGAACACAGCAATTACACTACTGTACAGCTATGTATGTGTACTGATTTGCGTCCCGTTCCCATATGTGATATTAAAAAAATTGGTTGTGCAAACATGCAATATGCAAATACACAGAGTGAATGTGATATCCATCCAATTTAACAGAATGGCATTCAGTACAAGTTACATCAATGGAGCACTCGCCACCTAGTGGTTAAGCAGTGTATTACATGCCGTTGCGTATCTTTCGTTGTAGAATACCACGGTACGCCAAAGTACAGCCAACACGTAACGTTCCATGGCGCGACACAGAGGCCTGAATGGCGCGCTATGAGCAACAAACTAGCTGGCCCATCTGTAGGTAAACAAAGATTAGTTTATTTTATCCCTGACTTAAAACCCAGTTGCAAATACTGCTGTTTTTTACTAGCCTCATCTTCTGAAGTGCAGCTGGCTCATACAATATGCTATCTTTGCTGGATGTATCTTCGCAATTGTCCAGCTCTACGAGCTGCACAAAATGTTCCTTTTTTGGAGTACATTTTACCCCTCACTTCTTGGCGCAAAATGTGTCCAAATATGCACGAGCCCCACTGTTGTTATTGTAAATCACAGCAAAAGATTGCATAATGAATTTATAGCAGTATTTTCATAAAATCCACATTTGTATATCAGAAATTCTGACAATGTCTCAGGTTTAACTCAGTTCTCTTTAACCTATGCATCAATTTGTGGAGCTGTTTAATATTTTAGAGTCTATTTTGGACTGGATTATTGAGCTCACATTGTTAATAATAAAATCTCTCTTCTACCGCACTAGTATGTATAACTCATTTCATGTTTTTATCCCCAAAGGAGTAAATAACAATAGAGCTGAACAATTCAATTACATGCGAGTGCAGCTGAAAAGGGTGCGTGGGATAGTCATCAGAAGCTGATCTCTGCTCGCAGCTTATGTGAGCAGGGATCAGCCAATCATAATTGTGGTCATAAGAAGAGCACAAGTTGCCGGTGGCAGCTCACGTGTAATTGAATGGACCCTTCTATCGCCTGTCATCTAATAGTTAACTACAGGCTATTGGAAGAGGTTAAGAAAAAGAAGAAGAAAACATTTAGGGGCATATCCAATTGGGGGCGAGGTTTAGCAAGGCAAAAAACCTTGCGCCTCTCGCGCCCAATTTTGGATTACAGCGGGTATGTGCACTCCTGTTATCCGCAGTATCCAATTAAAACAAAGTGGTTGCTAAGTTTTCAGAGCTGAAAACCCCATGGTGCATAAAAAAAATTTATTTTCACCTGTCCGGTGGTCTCCGGTGATTTCTGCGGCTCCCGGTGGCCTCCTCTCCATCTTATCACTTGGGAGGGGGTTGCTGGGAATCGCGGGGGTTGCTGGGAGGCACCGGGGGCTGTTAAAATGTGCAAGGGCTGCTGGGAGATATAGTTCTACCAGCACCGTCTATACACACTTGGGCGGGTCACTCACACCGGGGGTCACTCGCGCACACATACACACACACTCAAACACACTTGCAAACACTTACTCTGCTGCAAAAAAACGGCTTCCGACGCTGGAGGAAGGTGAGTGATGCTGCGTATCCTTTATCCTTCTGAGGAAACTGCTATTATTGGTGGAGAAATGCGTCAAGGTGTTTGAAGATTTTATTTTGAGTCCAGCTGGATCTTAATGTTGTTGTTTTTTTTTACTATAACTTTAAATTGCTCTATAACTAATCTCCCTTGTGAACCAACGGACAACTATTAGTCCTGACTAAGTAATAAATCTGATACAGCCAGTCACGAGTGGGAATTTTCCTCTAAAACATACTGTTACTTTGCAAAGTGCTGCTACAGTTTCCAGGTAACCTAGCAAATGTCCTATACTGCGTAAATCCTCAGTGGAACTCAATGTGATCAGCAGTAATCTATGCTAACGGCTACATCTACACTTAGGCCCTGATTCAGAGCCGGACGCTCTGACAGAGCGCTCGCTCTGAATCAGGGCCGTCCTTCTGAATTTTAGAGCAGCCTCCTGGCCGCTCGTATAGCTGTGGGTGACCACCCACAGCTATAGCGAGTGGCCATGCAGATGGTCGCGATGGTCAAGACCATCAGGCTTGCGACGAGAACCTTGTGGTAGGGTCTCGTTGCCGCAAGCCCTGGAGGGCTATCAGAGCCGAGAAAACTCCCATGGGAACACCTCCGTCTGGGCAGCCGCGCCCCCGGCACGCCCACCAAAGGGGGTGTGCTGTCACTCACCATCGACAGCATGCCCCCTTTGTAGCGAGACCCATAGTGACGGCTTGCCCGTCGCTATCTGGGTCTCGCGCATGCGCACGACGGAGCCGGGTCCGTCGTGCGCATGCACAGTGGGCCAACATCGACCTGCTTGCGAGCGCCCAGCGCTCGCGAGTGGGTCTGAATTAGGCCCTTAATACTTTCACAGTGAAAAGCCATCCTAGTACCTTAGATGGTAAAACAGTACATTTTTATGGTTTTTTGTGTACATTAATTGGTCTGGAGTGATAAATAAACATTCATTTAATAAAAAATTTAGAATATTTAATCATGGAGATTTAAAATAAAAATTTTAATTCTTTATGGACTAATTATGGTTGAAACAGATAATTTAATCAAACACAGATACAACTGTTTTTTCTTTGCTACAATCAGCATACATCCCAACTGTCATGATCTACAGTAGACAGGATGGTGTTAGTTTGATGAGACTGCCCCACCATCCTGATTTTGTACAGGTAGGAGGTACAGTGTATCTCAGTGCTCCAATGCTCCTGAAAAGATGTGCTATTGGGGGAGGGGAAGAAGGGTGGCATAGCACTATATAAAAACTAGATACACTCTTGGGAAGTGGCCACAATTACTGCGATTTGGACACACCCCTAATAGGATGTAGACATGCCCCTTTTTGGTTATGTGCCCCTTTTTTAAATTTGTTCGGTAGGTACAACATCAGTATGTGCAAACATGATGTGAAACTTTGAACATAGGGGTATATTTACTAAAGTGTGGGTTTTTAGAAGTGGAGATGTTGCCCATAGCAACCATTCAAAATCTAGCTATTAACTTCTAGAAGGTGCTAGATAAATGATTAGTAGAATCTGATTTGTTGCTATGGGCAACAACTCCACTTCTAAAAATCCTCACTTTAGTAAATATACCCCATAGACAAGGGCGTATTTATAATGGGTGCAGGGTGTGCGGTGTACACTGGCCCCCTGAACCCTTACTTTTTTTTATATACTTAACTCTCCGATGTCCCACGGAGTAGCGTTGCAGAAAATAGCCGCCGCGGCCATTTCCAAGCATTTAGCACATGCGCAGAAGGAAATCACTGAGAAAATGGCTGCCATGCCATTTTCCCCGTGATCTAGTGCCCCGAGTCTACCGCTGCTGTCAGTTCACTGACGTCAACCGGGGAAAGAGGAGGGGGCCCCGGATGGGGAGTGAACACGGGCCCCCTCCTCTCTTAATACGCCCCTGACCATAGAGCTTGATTCGTGAGATATATACGCAAACACAATGGTGTCCAAACATCCAAACATCTCCAATGGTTACTGATCATTACTGGACATGTGTCTATCTGTATCTGCGAGATCACTCGCAGTGCTCCCTAAGCCACAGCATGAGTGACACCCTGTGGGCATGTGAGGGTGGGACAGTGGCTGTGTGTCACCCTCGTTTTGTAGGCATGCCGAGGCCAGAGGCTCAGATTTTCTGGCCCTGGCAGAGGCTTACTCAGATGGCCAATGACTGCCCAATGGTGACCCCATGCTGTATCTCAGATCTGTATTGCCAGCAGTGGTCTTCAGATGCCTCCTGCGGCATTACCATATTTTCACATTGCTGCTGCGGCGGCGATGCATACTGCGAGCAAGATGTTTCAGGCATTTAGCACCTTTTTTTTTTTTTTGCTTATTTGGTCTTATTTGATTTATCAGAGTAACAAAGCATGTTTTGTCTTATTATGGTGAACTGAACTTTGTGGTTACTTAACACTAATTATACAGTGTATATTTCTACATTGTTTTATATTGTTAGTCTTGATGGATATATGAATTTCTTTAAATCATTTCTTTTGGATCATACAGTGATTTCTAGAGCACTATTTCCTAAACAAAAAATTAAAATCAGTGTGCCCACATATTGGGACCAGTGCATTCTATCTGCAGGTTTTTTCAGAATCCCCTGAGAAAAGAATCCAAATCCCCATCTTTCTCCAGGGCAGGGAAGTGATCTGTATGGGGTCTGCTGATCTTTGGATCTCTTGCTGCAGACTGGATGTGGATCGTAAGGTGCACATCAGGGGCTGGCTGGCAACTTTCAGCCTGGGGGGCAAACACAAGCAAGTGGCCCCGGCTTTTCTATCAGCACACTGTGAAGCATTCCGGAACTTGGCCCTGATAGAGTAATGCCATCTACATATGGCATTACCCTATAGTAGCCTATGGGGTACAATTTAGCAAATTCTTCTACAGCGAGGTGCTCCGGATCTGATAGCCGCACATGTACAGTGTTGTGCACCGTGGACCCGAACCAGGAAACAGTGTGATAGTATTACACTATGACACTGCGTCCAGCTCTTTAACAGGACAGGATCTTATTGGAGCACATCTCCTGGCAAGAGACGTTTAGTAAATGTAGGTGAATATATTAATATACACATTACAAATTTGCCAAAAAATATTTATCACAGCCAATTTAAAAATGTGGATTGTGATAAATATGCCCCTTAGTAACAGAAAATTGTGCTTACCTGCTCTCCTTAGGTTCAGTTTTGTGGCGTTGAATGCGAATGATCCTTCATCCATCCACACTAAGGGCCATAAACAATTAACTGCGAAAAAAGCAAAAACTTAACGTCGGAGAAGTTTTTGCAAAATTTGCGTGTTTTGGTGCGATATTTTCGTGTATTTTTTTCTATGCACGCTCCCATTTTTCGCACTACAAAGACGTGAAAATGCATATGCACGACAAACTAGCGAAAAGTACAGGTGAATTTGGGGAAATCGGTCTGTACCCCACAAAAAGCCTAAATGCCATAGTAAATCAATATATAAGTGTATTAGTGACCCTAAGAAAAGTATTTGGGGTTCTTAAACTGAGTTAAATGGCTGTTTTATGCATATTTGTATAACATTGGAAAAATGAAAAAACACAAGTTTTTTGGGCCAAAATAAATACTGCACTTAAATTAGGTATACATGAAAACGGGTGCAAGTATATTTTGTGTCCTAAAGGTGCGTGGAAAAATACACCTGGTGCAGCCACCTACAATGTTTAAAATACATGTCCCATCCATAGAGCGCCCCAAAATATCTGACCTTTTACTTGAAATCCACTTTTAATATTTCACCCCAAAATTATGTCATTATTGGCCAAATGAAAAAAATATTTTTGCCTAAGTTGCTATTAGGGACATAGGGGTCCCCACATTTTTAACCAAAAATAGGGATTTTGCTAATTTTTTCACCTGTCCTGAGAGGGTGAAAACAGTTAGCAATTTTTTGTCTATGGAGTTTTTCCACATGAAAAAACTTCGGCAATAGGATTGCACGATACGCAGTTTTGTGCAAAAACTTTGCACCTGTGAACACTTACAGCCAAAACACGGCTTTTCGTGGCTAATTGGATATGGACTTAGGGCCTGATTCAGAGCCGGACGCAATTAGCGCTCGCTCGTCCTGAAAATAGGGGTGGCTATTCAAATGAACCATTCGCTGTTTGCGGTCTGTTCACGCCTCTAGGTCTGAATGAGCGTACAAAACTTGCGGTCGTTCGAGTGGCTCTGAATCAGGCCCTTAATTCTGATTGCAGCCACCAGCCATGTTGTAAGGGGAAAAGGGCACACATGTGGGGAGGGAGCATAGGCACATGTGAGTAAAGAGGGCAGAGGCACAGATGGGAAGGGTTGTGTAGCAGAAATTTATCAGACAATAATGAAAGACTGAAGGGGAAAAGTTGACAGTGGGAGAGACTGCAGAGGGAGAGCGGACAGTGATTGACACTGCAGGGGAGAATGGGACAGTGAGAGAGAAGGCAAGGGAAAAAGGTACAGTGAGAGACGGCAGGGGATAAGGGGACAGGGGGAGATACTGCAGGGGAGAAAGGGACAGGGGGAGATACTGCAGGGGAGAAAGGGACAGGGGGAGATACTGCAGGGGAGAAAGGGACAGGGGGAGATACTGCAGGGGATAAGGGGACAGGGGGAGATACTGCAGTGGATAAGGGGACAGGTGGAGATACTGCAGGGGAGAAGGGGACAGAGGGAGATACTGCAGGGGATAAGGGGACAGGGGGACATACTGCAGGGGAGAAAGGGACAGGGGGAGATTCTGCAGGAGAGAAAGGGACAGGGGGAGATACTGCAGGGGAGAAGGGGGCAGAGGGAGTTACTGCAGGGGATAAGGGGACAGGGGGACATACTGCAGGGGAGAAAGGGACAGGGGGAGATTCTGTAGGGGAGAAAGGGACAGGGGGAGATACTGCAGGGGAGAAAGGGACAGGGGGAGATAATGCAGGGGAGAAAGGGACAGGGGGAGATTCTGCAGGGGAGAAAGGGACAGGGGGAGATACTGCAGGGGATAAGGGGACAGGGGGAGATACTGCAGGGTAGAAAGGGACAGGGGGAGATACTGCAGGGGAGAAAGGGAAAGGGGGAGATACTGTAGGGGATAAGGGGACAGGGGGAGATACTGCAGGGGAGAAAGGGACAGGGGGAGATACTGCAGGGGAGAAAGGGACAGGGGAAGATACTGCAGGGGAGAAGGTGACAGTGAGACAGATTGCAGGGGAGAAAGGAACAGTGAAACAGATTGCAGAGGAGAAAGGGACAGAGAGAGACTACAAAGGAAAGGGAGTACCTCTGTGGTGTGGTGTGCTCCGCAGCTACAGTGCCAGCCTTCTTCTGTGCCGTGCCAATGAAAGCAGGGACTCGGAGGAAGGAAGAGAAGAGAGGAAGAGAGCTGGGGGCGGGGCTACTGCAGAGCCGAGGAAGTGGTGCTAATCTGGTGGGGGGGCTGAGGGAAACATGTCTGTGACAGGGGTTTGCTCCCAGGGCAGGTTCTTCCATCATAATCCAGTCCTTCTGCAGTCACTGATCAGAGAAGCAGTTTGTAGTTTAAATCCCCGGCCACACACCATCTGCTTCTGTCCTAAACACTTGTAACTCCTGAACCCCCCTGAAGGCCACGTCTGTATAAGCCGGCCCCTTCTCAGCCTAACTTCACTGTTCCACAGCTGACACTGACAGCCAGGAGGCAGATGGGGGAACTTTCCCGGCTGTCAGGCATAGTACACACACAGCGCTGCTGCGGCCCTAGTTCTGCACAATTGTACTGGCCTGGCGGGCAGATGGCACCCTGCCCCCCGGCCCAGCCCGCCACTGGTGCACATCCACTAGATGATCTACTCCCTGTCCAATCTCTAAATTATTTTCCCTTGATTTTTTCCCTTGAAATTTTATCTTTCAGTCTGAATGATTTGCAAACGATTTGCAAACGATCTTTAATAGATCAAGTGAAATTGACCTGCATGTTCGGTCGACTGACGAGACGATCAAATGACCAGTGGAGGCGTGCATCGTTGATCGTTAACGACCAAACACTGCACGATTTATAAATGATTTTTAAACGATTGAACGATAAAGACGTTATTGTTCAATCGCCTGCTAAAATTGTGTAGTGGATGCCCCCCTTAAAGGTCCCCATACACGGTGAGATTTAAAGTTGGTAAGATCAGTTGTATGATTTCCCTTGAAATTCTTCCCTTGAAATACTTCATAAGATGTGATCAAATGGTGTACGATTGATCATCAAGATCATAGGATAAGATGCATAGAAGTGTATCACATCGTACATGATCGATCAGTTGAGATCTCTCTGCAAAACCATCTGATCTGCGATCCAACTAGACGACGGCGGGGACGCGCATCGGGGTCGCAGAAGACTCAAGATACAACTATTTGCAAACGACTGGTCAGTCCAACCTGTAGAAACTGCCAAAATCGTGTTGCAAAACGTCCCGTGTATGGCCAGCATAAGCCATCTTTAGCTAGAACCTGCATTCAGCCTCTTGTTCTTCAGCCTCTTTATCTGTGACTGCTTGGCATTCTGCAGCCTCACGTTGTGCTTGGGGTTCTGCAGCCTCTCATTCTGCTTGGCGTTCGGCTTGAAACTGCTGTATAAGTTGCATCTTTGTCACATTGCCTGCATCCCTCACATGTTTCAGGGTAGTTTGTAAGTACAGTACATATCCAAGGCATAATCCTCACTGGAATTATTAGAGGTTACCGAAAGGTCCAATGCCAAACGATTCTAAGGAACAGAGCTGGAGTCTGACAGGCTCCCTAGTGCATCAGGGCTCTGTGTTCTTGGATCAGTTGATCTGTGGCCTTGCCGTCGCTGGTAATTCCTTTATACATACAGTGTGTAATACGCATGTCCTTTGTCAGATGCCATCTTGGTCCTCACAAAAGATAGAATAGAAAAGAGAAAGGGAGGGGAAATAAACCATTTGTCATTATCTTATTTATCTGTCTATGTCTTTAAAATATTTTAAACATTGAGTTTTGTTTCTGGTGAACTTGGCTACTCCAGGCTGCTCTACACAGTTATTATACCTGTACATCCCTAGGCCTATATGCTACATGCATGTTGTTTCTACATGAATAAATAAACTTAATGTCTGGTTAAGCTGTACCACGTGTGGACTAACCACTACCATTACCAACATACAGGCCAAGTGTATTGTTCTCTAACTGGACAAATATAATTACACCCAGTGTGCCGAACCTAGACACGTCTCCTGCTGTGACATACTGCTAACAGGCTACAGACGCAGTCCTGCAGCCACAAGTAAATAGGTTGTGGACTCCAGTGCCCTGCTGCACAATACTTTGATAATAGAATTAACCATTTAAAAAGGCTATGGGGCAGATTTCATTATTATATTGGGTTCCAGACCTGAGGAGGCAATCTTGATAACTAAAACTTTCATATTGCTGCCTTTTAAAGATTGAGAGACTGTATTAAAAATACCAGCAGGGACAGGTGTGTATAAAGGGAAGTGATTGCTAATGCAATCACATCCTTTCTTCTTTATTACCACGTGGCGTGGCTACGCATTCATGGGTGGTCATTGCCGGGGATCTTTCTCTGGGTAAATGTGTAGCCTATAGGCTATGATGGCATTAGCTACCGAGGCCAAGCTCTGGAATGCTTTGCATTCTGGAGCTTAGTAAATTCTAGAGATGTGCGGGTCCGGTTCTCAGAGAACTGACAACAAGTCTGAGTCGAACCGATTCCCAGTTTGGGTCTTCCTGCTGTTTGGATTTTTGATTGCATGCTAACAGGCCAAAGATTAACAGACCCCATCCAGAACACTTCCCTGCACTGGAGAGAGATGGGGATTTGAATACTTTTCTCTAAAAGAACCTGCAGATAGAATGCACTGGTCCCTATTAAGGATGTGCGCCGACCCTCGTGTTTTGGTTTTGGATCTGTATCTCCTTCAAGGTTTTGGAACTGGATTTGGTTTTGAAAAACCACCCTCAAGTGTTTTGGTTTTGATTTTGGTTTTGGATCTGGATTTAAAAAAAAAAAAAATAGATAAAAAGTTTTAAAAGCACCTAAAATCGTGTAATTTATGCAATCCAAAACCCGAAATTCAGATTTAGAATCTGAATTCCGAACCGCAAAAAGGTCAGAACTGCGACACGGATTTACCCGGATTCATGAATTTCGGGTGGATTCGGATTTCTGGAGAACCGAACCGCACATCTGTAGTCCCGATTCAGTGGGCACACTATTTAATTTAGTTGTTAAGGTCCCATAGACAGTAACCTTTGTGTCTTCTCTTTTTTCCCTTCCAAATACACTTTAATCACTGATGTTTGGTATTTTACCAGTCCACACCTCCAGTGGTGTCTTGACCTTGACTGCCACTGTCGGTGATAGATTTTTGTGGTAAACAGCTGTTTGTACTGCTTTAGCCCAAAATCATTTGTCAAGTCTTGTATCATTCAGCAATGCTCTAGTTCTTGCAAATATTGTTCTATTTGCTCTTTCACTTACGCCATTCTGCTTTGGCGCATATTCAATAGTTAGATGATGTTGTATGCCATTTTCTCTAAGATAGTTGTCTAGATCTTTATTCTCGTATTTTTTGCCGCTGTCAGATCTCACTATCTTTAGTTTCAGACCAGTTTGGTGTTCTACAAAGTTCTTGTACACTTTGAATTTACTTGTTACTTATGTTTTGTTCTATAGAAAGTAAATATGTGTCATCCTTGTAGCATCATCGATGACTATCATGGAGGAATGGTTCTCACTCATCGATTCTACCTCCATGGTGATCAGTGTACACTGATTCCAGTGGCACTTGTGCTCTGGATGCAAACTTGGGAAAGGTGAAACGTGTTTGCTTGTCCTTCATGCAGCTTTCACATTATGGTCTTATTGGACCAGCATGTAATGCTTAGCATTACTGCCTCACAGCACTGAGGTTGTGGGTTCGATTCCCACTACGGCCCTAACTGTGTGGAGTTTGTATATTTTCCCTGTGCTTGCGTGGGTTTCCTCCGGGTGCTCCGGTTTCCTCCCACTCTCCAAAAATATACTGGTAGGTTAATTGCCTCCCAAAAAAATTAACCCTGTGTATGTGTGTGATAGGGAATATACATTGTAAGCTCCACTGATGTGAATGGCCAAATACTCTCTGTAAAATGCTGCAAAATATGTGTGCGCTATATAAACAACTGGTAATAATAATAATTGGACTGTCCATTGACATTACAGTCGCCATGCCATTTTAAAACTTCTGTGTATTGTCATAGCCTAGGCAGTGTCCTAGCCTTTGGTGCCACAACTCCATTGATTGGTTGGATCCAGCAACCACCATTGCACAACATTCCACTGTGTCTAAGGTACAGTACATATTTGTTGGCACCGGGTTGCTGCAGCAACTACAGTCCCTCTTTGCATCGACCCTTTGTAAATTGGACTCTGTATCACCTTTCAAGAACACTTATGGCAATTACATTAGTTCATAGGTTAGGCACAAATAATACATCTTCAGATTCTGTGACAATTGCTTTGCCTTTCACTTTCCAGCAATAATCATCCAGACTTTTGTGTCAGTTTGGACCTTGTGTCCTATCCCTCTGACGTTTACTGACTCACATAGCTTTAGTATTTGAACAAACTTTTATTAAAGCTGAAATGCCTTGTGGAATTTTTATGGTGAAGTCCCTCTTTACTTTTCACCTCAGGGCCCATTCAACACATCCACAAATATCATCCAGACTTGTCTGTCATCTGGTGGTCTCTGTTGGAATCTTCTTTTTTTTCTGACCTTATGGAAATGTATATGTTTACTTGAATTGCCCAGTAGTTGTGCGACAATACTTTTAACTTTCTCAACAATATTTTCTATTTTAACACATTTCAAATAAATCCTTTTATGCTTCATTAGCCATTCCAATACTTTTCTTTGAACATCTAGCCTGACATTCTCTATAGCGGCAATCATCTCTTTTTGGTTGTATTTAAAATTGTCACTTACTTTCCTCACATTAGATGGCAGGATGCCAGGACTTCCATCTTGTACACTTCTGTTGTTGGACGCAGGCCTTTCCTTAGACGCTTCTGGATCAGACAAGTCAAGTTTTCTCATGTTTAAACCTCTTATTGGCACACCAAATGGCAGACATCTGTTTGAAACCTCTGGCATGCTTCACTGGTAACTCATACTCTTTCAAGAGCCACTATCATCCTGCATCCCACCCTCATTATAAACTTCAGACCTTGGCTTTATGTCAGAGGACGTACTGGCACTAGCATTCTCAGATTCTGGACTCTCTTGTCCACATAACATACTTGAATGTTTACTCCATTGACCCATTAACTTGATCTCATAGGTTTGATGACTATTAGCCACTTTAATAGTGCTCATATCTCTCAGATCTTCTAGGGCATCCACTTGTTGGGCATTTCAAATATGGTGAACAACTGCAACATGTTCCATCAGCACGGATTCAGATTCACCCTCCACAGAGGTCTTTAATTTCAGCTTCTGAATAGGTGTTTTACCTGCTATAAGCCTTATAGTCAAAACATATTCACTTCCTCACAAACAAATTCAGCTGCGATGCAAGTTCCATCCTGGTTGCATAAATCCACTGTTTCACATACAGGAGTATTACTCATCTCAAGACTGTCAATATTAACTTTCTTTAAGGCTCTGCTTTTCACTGCAAAAATTTTTATGACCTGCTCAAATTCACATCACTCTGATCACATGGCAACACCACAGGCTCTTCCTTGGAATCCATAAATATCTTTGTAGGCTTCTGTATGAATTGTACCTTTGCCTCAAGGGACAAACAACCATCATCTGTATTTGTCAGCTTCGCAAAACTAATGTAAGAAACAGATTTATCATCTGGAACTGTAACCCTTTGGAAGACTTCAGACATAACAGGAAGCTGAATGTCACTACAAGGTATCTCATACAATTTTGCAACACAGTTAGGGAGTTTTCCTACTTTGACACTTCAGTCCCATTTTGCACACAGGGACTTAATGAGGACATCTCCATTGTCCCACTGCTGCTTTCTGAAAAATATTATCCCTTTGGAACATCTTACTTTGTTCAAGAAATTCACTGATTGTGTGATGCTCATTATACAAGTCTTTTCATGTACTCTCCAAATCCCTTTGCATCTGTAGCATAGTCTTCACCAAAGCCTTCTCTGTAGCAACTGCTGCTTAAGTGTTTGTATTTCTGTCCACTAGGTTTAGTGAAGACATCGGATGCCATTTTGGGTCCAGAATCCAAGTTCAGTGTGGTAACCAACTTATTTTCCTCTTCTGATTTTCCCACTTCCGAGCTGCATGTCTGTGTCATTTTTCCTATGGTGCTTTTCAACTTGTTCTGAGTTTGTAGAAGACGGCTCTCCATATCTTCATAATTAACTAGTCTCAACTTTTGCATGGCTATTTCAGATTCTGCCACTTTTATTTTATACTGAAGTTCTTGTTCTTTGGCACTTATTTCCCCCTGGAGGTTGCACAACTGGTTCTGTGTGCCTAACAGACATTGTTTGAGACTATTCTTCTCTCCTTGAAACTTCTCATCAATAGCATGTACATGGCAAAGTTCTTTCTGCAAAGCTTCACTTGGTTCTACTCTGTCATGCAGTCTTTCCTCCAGAAACACATTCATATAATCTCTCTCTAATTCAAGTTTATCTTGTGTGTACACAATTAATGACTCTTTTCTGTGTAACACCAGAGCTAAGGCCCTCATTCAGACCCACTCGCAAGCGGGCGCACGTACGTTAGGCGTACGTACAAAAATATTTAAATTCAATGGCTCGCTCGTATTTTCGTTCGCATCTAAAATTCCTCCCTAAACTCAGGCGACCCCTCCTCTAACTAACGAGCGTGCGAAATAGCGAGCGTACATCCCCGAAATGGCTTGAAGGGAACGCACGCACAAGTGAAACCGGAAGTGGCCTTGTCAGATGTCGATTACCTGCTCCTTTATTCAGCCTACCTCCCTCAATCGTATCATGCCAATCACTGTATCAATTAGCTTAATTTTTTTTTTTTTCCAACACAATGCAAGAAACTTTACTCTTGTCCGTGTTTGTGTTTACCCGCAGAATACGTACGGATGGAACATTCGCTTTTATTGTTCAAAAAACATGTGAACCACAATTAAACAATTGTTCTATTGCTGTGGATCCCCGCATATTTTCCGGGGTTCATTTCTTTATTTAAATTTGCAAACGCATGTCACTGCATCAAGCCTATCATAACTCTCCAGAGATTTCTGGCCCTGTTGAACACATGACTCATACACTAACCAATAAAATTGCTCCTGTTAATTTCCAAAATACATTAGCCAATCAGAAATTTTGGCCACACTTTATCAAAAATGTTTTGTATGAAAAACTCCATTGCCATCATGAGAGCCTCCGCATTCACCAGGCGCGAGCTGCTGGTGCTTACGGAGGTGATGGATAGGCGGATCACCAGCCAGCCTCCACCCATCACCAACCGGCAGAAGCGCTCCGCGTATGCGGAGCCACGGTCCCGCCTGCGGTCGATGGGTTCACGCCGCAACATCGGGCAGCTTGAGCGCAGGTGGTCAGACCTGCAACGGCGAACGCCCCGCTTGCTGGCATGCAGATCGTTGAAAGTAAGTGTTATGTATTGTGGTTTTTGTGTTTGTGGGGCAAACTGCGTGTGCATGTTTTCCTGTCTGTCCTATTAATTATTTGTCCTCATATCTGCGTGTGCATGTTTTCCTGTCTGTCCTATTAATTATTTGTCCTCATATCTGCGTGTGCATGTTTTCCTGTCTGTCCTATTAATTATTTGTCCTCATATCTGCGTGTGCATGTTTTCCTGTCTGGCCTATTAATTATTTGTCCTCATATCTGCGTGTGCTTGTTTTCCCTCTATTTCTGTTTTTTTCATTCTACTCCATTTTGCATGTTTTTTGTGGCTGGTTTTTTTTTATTAATTTGTGCCCCGGATTTGCCCAGAAACTAACCTCAATTTGTTTGACATATTTTAGGAGGACAGCCAAGACTACGCCGTCACCGTCCGGCCAGACGGCGTTCCCGGCCACTATCCCCAACCCCCAGCCAACACTCCACCCCAAATATTTCCCCTATACCCCACTCCTCCCCAGCCTTCCCAGACCCTCTCCCGGAACTGTCGGGCCTCCTTCCCCTCCGTCCCACTTCCCCCTCTCCTCCACCCACCCCTCTTCCAATTACCCCCTCCCCGGAGTCCATCATTACCCCTCCCCGTTCTTTGGGCAATGAAGGCTCCTCCGAGGAGGAACATGGAGGGACTTCCGGAGCTCCCGTTTTGGCTCCCGGTATGTTTTTCTTTCTCATTTTTTTTAACCACAAACTGTTTGTATGTAATCATGTGTCGTGCCTTTGTTCGTGCTTGTTTGGTTTACTTTTGGTGATTTCGCAGTTTGCCTTTACCTCTTCCTGCTGATTTCAACATACACATATCACACCTGTGTGAATTTGTACATAGGCCTTGTATTTTTGCCAGCACCCCCTTTTTGTTTTGGTTTTCTTTTTTCGGTTTAGGAGTGATTTCGTTGTGTTTTTGTTTTTTTAATGTGGATTCCCTATTGTTTTATTAATCCACACACTTTTCTCACCCACAGAGGAACAGAGGCGTCGTCAAGAGGTGGAGGATTGTGTTGGCCAGATGCGCCAACATGTAATTGGCCTTCTTGTGGCCCTTGACCGGCTGTCTGGCATCCTTCGCCAGTAGTTTTTTTTGTTTTTTTTCGTTTTGTAAATAAATTTTGTAGTTCTAATATACGTTCTGGCTCATTCTTTTTTTCTAAAACACAAATAGTTTTCCCTGACATAAGTAGACTGTTCCTGCAAGGATTTCCCTTTTTTAAAAGTTAGATTGTATTTGGTATTTGTATGTTAAACAGCCACAAGAAACACATAACAGTAACAATGTCATTTCCCTTTTTGGGTGTAGTGTCAATTAGATATTTCGCCATTTTACAGGTTCCTAGTTGGTGTGCAAGCTGCTTAGGCCAATCTTCAAAATCCAAAGGTTTGGACAGGCTTCCTTTTGGTGTGGGTTGGGAACCTGCAAACATATTTCAGTTTACATCAACTGGTGTCAGTACTGGATTACCCCTTAGTCAATTGTAAGGTGTGTTAACCTGGTTCCACTTGCTGTTAACGTCCAAAAAAAGGAAGACCATTTCACTCTCCAAACATTTATTCACAACATAAATGAGAAATCAAAGTGGTCAGTCCCAAAACAAAAATACAGTGATAATCTCAAATACAACACATACAAATAAAATATTTAATAAAAAAAAAAAATCAAGAACTGGTTGACGAAGGACCATGCCAACATGATTCCACAAACATGGCGTTGCGATATGGGTTCCAGAATATATGGACAAAATCACCAGATCCAGGTTTGGTAAGGGTAGCAGGAAGTAGTGAGCATTGGAGTGGCAAAGATTATGTGAACAAACAGAAGATGGTGAAAAAAATAAAAAAAATTAGATGTTCGCAAACAAACACAAACACATTAGGGATAAACACTGTAGTTTGGGTCAAACTTACCTAAAAAATCTGGCCACCACATCATCGCGTATGGCCCCCCCACATACTGACCTCTGACCAACCTCGGGGGGGCCATCCTCAGGTAAGGCATCCTCTGGCTGCATTGGGACACCACTCCTTATGGCGATGTTGTGAAATATCCCACACAGGACCACAATTTTCGACACCATATCCAGCAAATACATGAGCTCGCCACCAGAGCGGTGGAGGCATCTGAATCGGCCTTTTAAAAGGCCGATACAGCGCTCCACCACTTGCCTGGTGGCTGTAAGTGCGGAATTATACTCACTTTGTGGGCCTGGTGTGGGAGCCAAATGAGTGAGCAGCCAGGACATGCAAGGGTATCCACTGTCTCCTGTGAAAAATAAGAGACAACATCAGGAACACTGTGTATCAAGCTTAACATTGTTATGTACTAAAGGTCTCCACTTACCCAGAAGCCACGCATCACCAGCTTGTAGGTTGGTTAATTTCTGCCATATCCCTGATTGCCGGATGACGAAGGAGTCATGTGCACTTCCTGGTAACTTAGCATTCAGGGACAGGATCTGGAGGGAGGCATCACATACCACCATTACATTCAGGGAGTGATAGTGTTTCCTGTTTCTAAATATTGCCTCCAGCCGTGCTGGAGACTGAAGTGGTATGTGAGTACCATCCACAACCCCTATGATGTGTGGGAAGCCAGCTATTTGGTAAAAATTGGCCTTGGCCACACTAAGGGCACCCATATCCAAAGGCATTTGAATAAAATGATGGAGGTGCTTGAAAAGTGCCTCCATCACTGCCCTCAGGATCCGGCAAAAGGAGGATTGGGAGATGCCCGCCACTATTCCCACCGTTGTTTGAAACGATCCTGAGGCACAGAAATGTAACACTGCCATAAATTGCGTCAGTGGTGGTATTGCTGTTGGACTGTCAATTTGCCGCTCAAGATCACTTTCTATTAATGAGAGAGTGTCTATGATGATTTTGGGAGGTAGACGGTAGTGTCTTAAAACCTCATCATCGGGCATTCCAAAAAGGGTGACACGTGTTCGAAATATCTGGGGCCTTGCATGCCTACGATGCCTACGCCTGGGATGAGATTGAGGTTGGTCGGCTTCCGGGAGCATGGCCAGAACAATCCTCCCCAGATCAACCTGAAATTCCAAAATTTAAAAGTAAGGCTTTTGACCCACCCCAAAACTATATTAAAACAACTTAGCTTGATGATACCATCCATTGCTGCTTACATGCCGGGGTATTGTCATGATACGTCCAAACTGAAAATAAACAACAAAATTACTTGACACATTTCACTCTGTGCATTTTTGTGGATACATTTTGTGCTAGACCAAAGTTCAAATATGCCAAACACCCATTTAGCAAAACCGCAAAGCGACATTTAACACAGTACATCAAAACGGGTAGAAATGTTGGCTCAAAAAGCGAAAGCTAAACCATCAAAAAGTTAGAATGATTATTAAGCTGTTTAAAATGCGCTAATTAGTTCGCTAATACAAGTCACAAGAGTAACTACTAAAAATGCGCTAATTAGTTCGCTAATACAAGTCACAAGAGTAACTACTAAAAATGCGCTAATTAGTTCGCTAATACAAGTCACAAGAGTAACTACTAAAAATGCGCTAATTAGTTTGCTAATACAAGATAAAAAATGGACTTACCAAGAGCAAATATCTAAGATGCAAAATCAAAAGGTCTTTGGGGTCGAAAATACACAAAATCTAAAATAGAATAAATTAGGTATCCAAAAATTACAAAATATACGAAACACAATGAAACAACAATTGAACAAAAGTTAGACTTCACAAAACTTACCAAATCAACAAACGAGGTCCCAAAAATATAAACCAACAAAGATAACGGAAAAAAAACCGCAAATCTAACCAACAAACGATTCTCCAAACTCCAACTCCTTTCTACACAATCAATAAACTCCAGCCAAGATAACCTCCAACAATCCAAAAACGCCACCTCGACTTGAGACACACCAAGCCATAAATAGTGTTTCGTTTCCCGCACAAATTAAGGAGGGATCATAGGGCCGCACAATCAATGATGCGGCCGCAAAATAAGGACGCATGTATAAATACGTCACGAAAACACATTCAAATTCTGGTGTATTTCTTGTTTGGACCGCAGACATGGCGACAGACCAGGGAAAAAATGCCCAAGAGTCAGGCGGTAAGTCTTTCATGCATTTTCTATCAACGATTAATTTGAAACATAAGATGAGGCAAGTTGTGATTTTGTGAATTCTGTAAATTTACACAAATAGGTGAGGAGGATGACATGGAAGAGGCTGCTGGGCCCAGTATTCCGGCCAAAGCGGCCAAAAAAAAAAGGCAGCCACATTTCACAAGAAAGGAGATGGAGGTTTTGATCCAGAAGTGTGTGGACATCCTGCCACAGGCAGACAGGAATATGAGTCTAAGCCAGAAGTGGAGAATGTGGGAAGAGGTAGCCGTTGCTGTCAATACGGTGGGTGATTATGTCCGTCTAGCCCGGGATGTCAAACGGCGGTAAGTAAACCCTTGCCCCCCCTAAAAACAAACCCCATTTTAAACCAAAGGATAATGGCTTCCATTTTTCCCCACAGATGGGGCGACTTCAAATATCGCCTAAAGCAAAAACTCACGGACAGGGCTAGGCATGCAAGGGGGACAGGTGGGGGTCCCACCCCTGTGTCATTGGAGTTGACGGATTTAGAAGAGCTGGCACAGGGGTGTGTGCAGCCTGTGGAGGTGTTTGGCGTGTCCAACATGGATACGGACATGCCAGACTTTGCGGCTCGTCATGTTGGCCCAGGTAAGTATTGTGATGTCACCAACTCTGAAATGCTATAGTGCCAATATGTAGATTCTAATGTGAGTCTTTTCTCATTTTTCCAACAGAGACACAGGCGGATGAGTCTGCTCCAGAGGGAAGCCTTGGCCGCAGAATTTCTGCTGGCTCTGCAGGGGAGGAACCAGTACATCCGGCTGAGGACCCTGCAGAAGCCAGTCCAGGGCGTGCCCCCTCGCAGGCAGTGGGCCTCCTCACAGAACTCAATTTCAAATCGGATTTCCATACGGAGATTCTGCAGAGGATGGACGCCAGTCTGCTACGGGTGGCTGAGGCCCTGGAGCAAAATGCTGCGGCCAACATGACCATTGGTCAGGCCCTGGCGGAAAATACCAGGGCCAACATCCGCATCGCCGATGCCCTGGAGCAGCTCGTTCGCCAGCACATGGTGGAGCCGACCTCCCTTCCTGCCGGAACATCAGGATCCTCCACCTCTGGCACAACATCAGCCAATCCTCCAAATGTGCCTAGCCCTGTGCCTAGTCCAGAGGCCACAATCTGCCTCTGGACAGGCCAGCCCGATGGCATCCCGGACCCGGTCTGGCGCCCACCCTCCCCCATCCAAACGGGCAAAAAAACGGTGACAGCAATGGCGACTTTTCCCACACTCCTTCTGTGCTTGGCTCATATTCCTTTCTGGGCAAAACTTCCCTCTCCTTTCTTGTGAAATGTTTTTAAGTTATTTTTGTACGTTTATGTTATCAGTTATTGTTTTTTTTTTTTGATAAAAAGTATCTTTGGCAGAAAAACAAAAAAAAAATATTATGCCAATTGGTTTGTGTTTAAACAATAAATTTATGAAAAAAATCTGACATTGTATTGTGACATTATTGGACAAATGGGTTACATTTAATCCTGGCCCTAAAGGCAAAAAAGGACACCAAAAACCATTTCATTTGTATAAAAAAAAGGCCTCTTGAAGGAACGTTTAAAAAAACACATAACGATGCAAATTGCACATTTAAAAAAAAAAGGGGAGCTAATTAAAACATGATGACATTATTGTCACAATAGGCCATAAACAACAAATTGAGCCCAAAAAATAACCCAAAAAATGTACGCCAATTGATTGTGTAATCCTGACATTAGCAGGTATGATTTCCACCTGCGTACGGTTTTGTGCTATCCCAATAAACTGCTTTCCAAACACATACCAAGCCGGTTTTCAATACAACACTAATTGCTTTTGTGACCACCCGCGATTAATCGCTGCAACATCGTGGAGTCCCGGGACGGAGGAGAAGGCCATCGCCAATGTGGTCGAGTAATCCAGACCCTAAACTGTGCGAGCATTTTGAAGGGAAAGAGGATGTTCCAGTGACGTATGTGACGGTCCGAACACATTTTACGCTCGCATCTGCTAATGTATGTACGCCCCAAAAACGCCTCGCCACGCCTGCGTTTTTCCATCTCCACCCCCGTCAACACCCAAAAACGCCCTGTTCTGTCAATCACATTTGACATGTCACTTCCTGTACGCTATTTTAGGAACGACAGATAAAAAGCTAGCAATCTGCCGTACGCACATGCGCAGTGTAACACCGACGCATGCGTGGTTAGTCAACATCGGAACGCAACGAGCGTACTGCTGTTTGCGAGTGGCTCTGAATGAGGGCCTAAATCCGCTATTTTTTAGTATTAACAATTTTTCTTCTAACACAAAAAAAATAAACAAATAAATATTACAGCAAAAAACAAAGAAAATACAGTATAAATATTCCACATACATATAAAAATAAAATACAAACAAAGTATAATATTACAGAATAGAAGACCTAGATGATAATTAATTCAATAATGTAATCTCAAACGATAATATTTTGACCGAGGTCTATTAACAAAGATTAATAACGACAAACATGTTGTTACATACGTCATTTTGATAAAATAAAAATAAAGAATAACAAACAGAACAAAAATTAATTAAGGTCTCTACTTAAGTTCACAAAATATATTTAAAAGTATTCGCCCAAAAGATCAATGTTCCAAACAACCGTTACTGAATGAATTACTGTAGATTTATTGGATAACTTACCCTCCCAAGTTCTCAAATGTCTAAGTAGTTTTTGCATATAGATCCCTAACTTATTCCCCCAATTAAAACATATAGATCCTTAAAAATAACAAAAAATATTCAAAACAAGTTATGAAGATTGCCTAGTAAGGGACCACTAGGAAATTTCAAATAATTTCATAATATGTTCTCGGGTCAAATCCGCTATTTATACTAGCATGCACTCTGCATCACTCTGATGTCCCTTTATACATTTTTAATTCTTCTACTTCCATCTAAAATTCCAAACACCTTTGACGAAGTTCAACAATGTTTTGCTCTAATACTTCTTTCTTTGCTATCAACATATTGTAATACATTTTAATGCTTCAGCCTCCCCAAGGTGTTCAGACATAACTGCAAATAGGTGGTCTGTCTCTTTAAGAGCCTTAATCTCCAATTCTCTCTTTTCTTCCTCTTTGTTTTGTAATATATTTTTATTGAAATAAATAAAATATATGAATAAAACATGTAACATCAGCATTATTATTGTATAACAAAGAAAAAAGGTCAATTGAAAATAGAAATTATCTGAAATGAGACATAACTGTATAAGCCACTTACAGTGATTACCAATAAAGAGCATGGGAAATAAGTGTACACATCAAATATAAACATTTACATATAAGCCTTCACAGCTACTGCCAGTCTAGCAAGACGTTTGTTTCCGCGTGTAAGAACAGGGGAAGGGGATGGGGATACATGTTCCATAGTGCCGATATATTTGTCAATGTAATAGAGATACCTAGGTTATTCTGGATATAGCTCTGCAGTGCCATCCAAAACAACTGCAATTTGGTACAGGACTTCATTGTCATTTTTATAGGATATTTTTAAAGAGGAAATTTCACTCCGTAATTTCTTTTCAGCTTGTTCATGCAAACTTCTCTCATCAGCCAACTGTTCCATTATGTCATCTACCCAGCATGATACGTATTACTTTCATTCAAAATGTTATGCATACGGTCAAATTCTTCCAGGCTGATCTAGTCCTTTTTTTGTGGGCATTGCCCGATACACTTAACACACACACTTCCAGTTTTACTCTGCTTTGGCAATTTAAATGTCTTTATCACTTTGCACCCCAGTATCTTGAAATTAGTTACCACAGAGGATTTCAAACAACTTATATCATCTTCTGTCACCACAACTGCTTTACTTCCAGACTGTAAATTCCCAGGATTTGCAATTCTCCAGCTTGCAGTTGCACCTTTGCAGGCACCAGGCCCCTGCTGAGAGCATGTTTCTTTTTATTTCCCATATTTATCTGTACACAATAAACATTGGAACAATTTCTCTGGTTTCACTTGTACCACCTTGTATTTTCAAAAATACAGCAAAACACTTTACTTGACACTGCAGTTCTGGAACTACAATTACCAACATGTATCACAGCAACTGTCCCTTTAACAGTCTTTGTCAGAGGTATCTGCTCTGTCAGTACCACACCCTTCTTTAAGGAGACATAGAAAACACATTTTTTTTCTTCTTCAGCAGCCACAACCTGGGTTTGCACTAGGGGTGAGCGGGTTCGGATTTCTGAAATCCGAACCCCCCCGAGCCCCCCCGATCCGAGGCGATCCGAGTCAGGCTCGACTTTTCCCGCCTGACTCGGATCTGAAATCGAGGCAAAATGTCATCATCCCGCCTTACGGGTCTCGCGGGTTTTGGATCCTATATAAGGTACCCGCGTCAGTGCCATTTTCTCACTCGGCTGTGGACAGTGAAGAGGGAGGGTGGGAGTTAGGGCTGGCTGGGCTGTGTAGTGTAGTGTTGTAGTGTAGTGCAGTGTAGTGCTGTGCTGTGCTGCTCTGTGCTGCTGTTGTCCATAGGGGCTGTGTCCACTACTTCAAAGACCATAGGGGCTGGCTGGACTGTGTTGTGCAGTCACTTGTCCATAGGGGCTGTGTCCACTCCAAAGTCCTGTGCAGTGTCCCAGTCCTAAAGGGGTGCTATAGTGTTGTCCAGGGGGTGCTCTGTCCGTCAGGGGTGCTCCCCCCAAGTGCTAAAAAAAAAAATATTTTTTCTGTGTTTGTGAATTCTGTGCACTGTGGCTGCACGTGTATCAACAAAGGAGCAGCGCTAAGCGTGTGCCTGTGTCCCATAAGTAAAAGGCCGGCTGGCTTGTCCGTTAAAGGGTGCTGTAACCCCCAAAGGGCACTCCAAACAAAATAAAAAAATATATTTTTTTGAGTTTGTGAATTGTGTGCGCAATAGCCGCACATGCATCAGCAAAGTAGTGCCAAGCGTGCGCCTGTGTCATAAGTAAAGGGCCGGCTGACTTGACCGTTAAAGGGTGCTGTAACCCCCAAAGTACACTCCAAACAATATAAAAAAATATTTTCTGTGTTTGTGAATTGTGTGCGCAGTAGCCGCACGTGCATCAACAAAGTAGTGCAAAGCGTGCGCCTGTGTCATAAGTAAAGGGCCGGCTGGATTGACCGCCAAAGGGTGCTGTAATCCCCAAAGGGCACTCCAAACAAAATAAAAAATTTTTTTCTGTGTTTGTGAATTGTGTGCACTGTGGCTGCACGTGCATCAACGAAGGAGCAGCGCCAAGCATGCGCCTGTGTCCCATAAGTAAAAGGCCGGCTGGCTTGTCCATTAAAGGGTGCTGTAACCCCCAAAGGGCACTCCAAACAAAATAAAAAAATATATTTTTTTGTGTTTGTGAATTGTGTGCGCAATTGCCTGCACGTGCATCAACAAAGTAGCGCCGAGCGTGCGCCTGTGTCATAAGTAAAGGGCCGGCTGACTTGACCATTAAAGGATGCTGTAACCCCCAAAGTACACTCTAAACAAAATAACAAAATAATTTCTGTGTTAGTGAATTGTGTGCGCAGTAGCCGCACGTGCATCAACAAAGTAGTGCCAAGCGTGCGCCTGTGTCATAAGTAAAGGGCCAGCTGGCTTGTCCGTTAAAGGGTGCTGTAACCCCCAAAGGGCACTCCAAACAAAATAAAAAAAATTTTGTGTTTGTGAATTGTGTGCGCAGTAGCCGCACGTGCATCAACAAAGTAGTGCCAAGCGTGCACCTGTGTCCCATAAATAAAGGGCTGGCTGGATTGACCGCTAAAGGATGCTGTAACCCCCAAAGGGCACTCCAAACAAAATAAAAAAATATTTTCTGTGTTTGTGAATTGTGTGCACTGTAGCCGCACATGCATCAACAAAGGAGCAGCGCCAAGCGTGCGCCTGTGTCCCATAAGTAAAGAGCCGGCTGGCTCATTTCTTAAAGGGTGGTGTAACCCACAAAGTGCACTACTCTCCAGCAAAAATAAAAAAATATTTTCTGTGTTTGTGTGCGCCTTAGCCGCACGTATATATCAATATAACATAAATGGAGGACCAAACTTTCTCCGATAAAAATAAAATAGGGAAAGATCAAGAACCACTTCCTCCTAGTGCTGTTGCTGCTGCTGGGAGTTGTTCATCATCCCAGAGAGGAAGTAGGAACACCACTACTTTTGCTAAACAATTGACCCTCCAACAGTCCTTAGCGAGGAGGATGAAGTACGACAGCAGTCATCCTGAAGCAAAACGTATAACTGAGGCCTTGACTGCTATGTTGGTGTTAGACGTGCGTCCGGTATCCGCCATTAGTGCAGTGGGATTTAGACAATTGATGGAGGTAGTGTGTCCCCGGTTCCAAATCCCGTCTAGATTCCACCTGCATCCTCAAAGCAGCAGCGACAAGCGTGCTTCTGTCTGTTAAAGGGTGATGTAACCCTCAAAGTGCGCTCCACAAACAATAAAAAAATTCTTCTTCTTTTTTCTCATTGTGAAATGTGTGGGCTGTAGCCGCACCTGCATCCTTAAAGCAGCAGCGACAAGCATGCGTCTGTCTGTTAAAGGGTGGTGTAACCCTCAAAGTGCGCTCCACAAACAATAAAAAAAATTCTTCTTTTTTTCTGTCTTTATGAATTGTTTGGGCTGTAGCCGCACTTGCATCCTAAAAGCAGCAGCGACAAGCGTGTGTCTGTCTGTTAAAGGGTGGTGTAACCCTCAAAGTGCTCCAAAAAATAAAAAACTATTTTTTTTATGTGTTTGTGACTTGTGTGCGATGTAGCCGCACGTGCATCAACACAGTAGCAGCGCCAAGCGTGCGCCTGTGTCATAAGTCAAGGGCCGGTTTGGACATCTGGTCCGGACTGAAGGACATGCCAACAATTTCTGACACGTCTACTGTCACTGCATATGATACTGTCCTCAAAGCAGCAGCGACAAGCGTGCGTCTGTCTGTTAAAGGGTGGTGTAACCCTCAAAGTGCGCTCCACAAACAATAAAAAAATTCTTCTTTTTTTTCTGTCTTTGTGAAATGTGTGGGCTGTAGCCGCATCTGCATCCTTAAAGCAGCAGCGACAAGCGTGCGTCTGTCTGTTAAAGGGTGGTGACACCCTCAAAGTGTGCTCCACAAACAATAAAAAAAAATCTTCTTTTTTTTTCTGTCTTTGTGAAATGTGTGGGCTGTAGCCGCACCTGCATCCTTAAAGCAGCAGCGACAAGCGTGCATCTGTCTGTTAAAGGGTGGTGACACCCTCAAAGTGTGCTCCACAAACAATAAAAAAATTCTTCTTTTTTAATCTTTTTGTGAAATGTGTGTGCTGTAGCCGCACCCGCATCCTTAAAGCAGCAGCGACAAGCGTGCATCTGTCTGTTAAAGGGTGGTGTAACCCTCAAAGTGCACTCCACAAACAATAAAAAAATTCTTCTTTTTTTTTCTGTCTTTGTGAAATGTGTGGGCTGTAGCCGCACCTGCATCCTTAAAGCAGCAGCGACAAGCGTGCGTCTGTCTGTTAAAGGGTGGTGACACCCTCAAAGTGTGCTCCACAAATAGTAAAAAATTTCTTCTTTTTTTTTCTGTCTTTGTGAAATGTGTGGGCTGTAGCCGCACCTGCATCCTTAAAGCAGCAGCGACAAGCGTGTGTCTGTCTGTTAAAGGGTGGTGTAACCCTCAAAGTGTGCTCCACAAACAATAAAAAAATTCTTCTTTTTTTCTGTCTTTGTGAAATGTGTGGGCTGTAGCCGCACCTGCATCTTCAAAGCAGCAGCGACAAGCGTGCGTCTGTCTGTTAAAGGATTACATCGGTGACAGCATCCAAGTAGGCATGTCAGACAGTCCGTACATGTACTGGCAGGAAAAAGAGGCAATTTGGAGGCCCCTGTACAAACTGGCTCTATTTTACCTGAGTTGCCCCCCCTCCAGTGTGCACTCCGAAAGTGTGTTTAGTGCAGCCGGGAACCTTGTCAGCAAAAGGCGTAGGAGGTTGCTTCCACAAAATGTGGAGAAGATGATGTTCATAAAAATGAATTATCAACTTTTCCAGGGAGACCAGCCTCCAGACCGTACAGAGGGACCTGTGGTGGTGGATTCCAGCGGGCACGAATTAATACTCTGTGAGGATGAGGATATACACAACACTGAAGAGGGTGAGGAATCGGTGAATGAGGAGGATGAGGATGACATCTTGCCTCCATAGAGCCAGTTTGTGCAGGGCCAGATTAATTGCCAGCTTGTTTTGTGGGGGCCCAAATGAACCAATCATTTCAGCCACAGTCGTGTGGCAGACCCTGGCGCTGAAATGATTGGTTTGTTAAAGTGTGCATGTCCTGTTTATACAACATAAGGGTGGGTGGGAGGGCCCAAGGACAATTCCATCTTGCACCTCTTTTTTTTCTTTGCATTATGTACTGTTTGGGGCCTAGTTTTTCAAACTGCCATCCTGTCTGCCACTGCAGTGTCACTCCTAGATGGACCACGTGTTTGTGCTGCCCACTCGTATCTCTTAGCATAGTCATCCAGCTACCTCGGTGCAACCTTTTGGACATAAAAACACTATTGTGAGGTGTGAGGTATTCAGAATAGACTGGAAATGAGTGGAAATTAAGGTTATTTAGGTTAATAATAGTATAGGAGCAGAAAAACCCACAAATTCTGTGATTTTAGCTGTTTTTATGCTTTTTTAAAAATAAATACAGATCCAAAACACAAAACCCAAAACACGGAAGGGTGGTTTTGGCAAAACCAATCCAGATCCAAAACACGAAGAAAGATCCAGATCCAAAACCAAAACACAAAACACGAAAAGTGGCCGGTGCACACCCCTAGTTTGCACTATTAACCTCTGCACACTGCTACAACAAATTTCATAAATACCTGCTTTTCTTTGGAGACATGTTTGAACACGTAGTTTACTTTGTCTCTAAGGGTAAAGTGTACACTTTAACACTTGTGATTTCACATACTGGCACGTTTAGTAAACTTTGCATCAAGTTTTTGCACATTTGCAGATAATTTTTCTGTTCAAACAACACCTTATTACAGGCTTTGTTTTCACTCACCAGCTCCTTCAGCTACACAGGTGAGTATTCTTGTCCTATTGTCTTCAAGCTAAAGCTGGGCATACATGTCCAGATAAAATGCCTGTAAGACATTTTATCTGGCAGCCTGCCAGCCACAAATGTCCGCGGGGCATACACTGTGAGATTTCTCACAGTGTATTAGCTCGACATCTGCACTCCACCCCCAGGGAGGAGACATTTCCCTGTTCCTTCCATGGAAAGGAACACAGGAAATGTCTGTCTGTCGGCCGCGGCTGGGCATACACTGCCCGATGTGGCTGACAGTTTACCTCATAAATATCGCATCGGCAATATTTTACCCTCTGTCACCCACACATGCTACAACTATCGGGTCAATCCGTGGATAGTGGGCGGATCGCCCCGGTAATTGTAGCATGTATGGCCCCGATATTTGTAGTGTGTATGGCCAGCTTCAGCATCCATTATTACTGTGTAGACCTCTTGTGTAAATCTGATTATGCATGCCCACATTGGGGTAATTTAGCTCAGTAGATGGGTCAATGGGGCAGTATCTAGGTGCATAATAAGAGTCCACATGCAGCTTTCAGGTTAAATGAAAATAAATGGTGCTTTAGTGTCAACATTCAGGAACAAAGTAATAAACGACCTAGCCCCCATGCAGGGCACTTCCTCACTTCTTGGCCCCTCTCTGGTCTGCCTCAGTCCTCCCTGGACTCCCTCCACTTGGCAACCCTGCGTGGGCGGGTCCCACCAGCCCAACACAGAATCCATGGCTCACTATCGCCACCTAGCTTCATCTTGCCACTATATATATATATCTATATATATATATATCTCCACCGGTGAAGTCCGGAGTGACAAAACGTGCCTGTAGGTGGTTACAGTGACGTTGGCAGACTTGTAGATGAGGCTTGGAACACACGCGGTCCAGCGTGGTTCATGGTTCTCTGCAGGCGTCCTTACCTTAAAGCAAAAACTGGAGGAGTCGACAATACCGGCGTCTCAGCACAGTTATACCTGTGCTGGGAAATGAACATCAATGAGTCCCTGGAGACCGGCGGCTGATACTGGCTTCTGTTATGCTGAATATTTTTAACCTTGGTGTATGTAATAGAGTGCTTTTTTTACTACATAAAATTGAATACCTTTTAAATTATGCGCTCCTTGTTTGTTCCTAGAATACTTAAACTCAGACATGGTGAAGCCGATATAAGGAAGCGGCACGATTACAAGGAATTTCTGAAAGGACTTTATGTGGACTGCTTGCTAAAGTAGTGGACAGGTGGACACATTGCCCGGTTAAAGTTTTTTCTTACTATATATATATATAAATATATATATATATTATATATATATATATATATATATAAAGTATATGTTCTTTAGTTTATTTCTATTTTGTTTTAAAGGGATGAATAGATATGCCAAATTATATTATGTATTGCAGTTGGATGGGAGACTCAACAGAATTAGGAACTACAGTACCTGAGCCAATCATGGGATGCTCACATCCACTTATATTATGTCCTGGCCAAGCACATTAAACAATGCAATTCATGCAGGTTACCTGCTATATCCCAATGAAAGTGGGATATAGCCTCCGTCTTCCCAGTTGTCACCAGCAGTGATTCCAATACATCAGGTGGATAGCAAGCTACTACGCTATTTAGTAGGCTATCCAGTACAGCTAGCAAGTTAATCACTGCTTCTTTTGTACCTATAGTCTATTCCAGAGCAGAGTGAGCAATGCTGTCAGGGAGCATGATAAGGGAGTGACATTAATATAATGTGGACGCTTGCTACCTGTCCCTTTCCCAGGCACACTGACGGAGCTGGGGGACTTGTAATTTCCTGCAATAAGTCCTGTATTTGAAATGGTAGGTATTCCATAAAGGTTGTTGTGTTAACTGTTTTTTTGGTAGATAAACTAAAGCTATACGCAGGTATAATTACACAAGACAAACACATTATATCTAAGTTTAGAATGATGGAAAAATACTTCATGTGCTCTTTGTGGCTGAATCTACAGCTAGAATGACCTTCAGCCTCAGATTAAAGCAGAAACATGACTCATCTAGCATTTTCTAGTCTGCATTTATCCATTATGTTTTACTAAACACAGACCTTTATCTACTTGTCAGGTCTCCACATCCATTCATCTGTCTGCCTGTACAGACTAAATACATATTTTCACAGTTGATTGTACAATAGAATAAATGAAACTAAAACCCAGGTATACAAATTAGCAGTAATTCAAGAAACTGTTAATGATTGAGAACCACATTCCTGTATGAAAGTAGTTGCAGGAACAGGGGGCCCGATTCAGACCCGCTCACTCAGCCTGCCGATGCTTGCAATGTATGCATGCGTATGCATCGCAGTGCGCGCGTGCGCACCAGTCCAAGCTATCGGGAAGCGTTCGCTCGCTGCGCATAGCCACCTCGCTACAATGAGTGACAGGACAAGCACAAAAATGCACAAAAATAATTGACAAATTGCAGTGTGCACTATATATTTTTCCTCCTTTTTTCAAAAGTCTGGCAATACCGGCGGCTCGGCACAATTATACACTCACAGAGAGCATTGAAAGATTTAAGACTTAAGAAGAACCAGAACACAACACCTCAACTAATCATTCCCAAATGTAGGCAGTTCTTACCTTAAAGGTGAGAGGTGGCCACTTTTGATCACATGGAACTTTCAAACTGGTTAATAAATATCATAGGGGTCCCGGCACAATAAATCAAATCACAGAAAATAATAACAATGAAAGATGAAGTCCCAGAAAGGACAAAGAGGAGGAAAATTGCCAGTGGCAAAAGCTAAAATATAAAGGTAAAGCCTATGTAAGCGTGGAGCATAAGTCAATTTTCAAATGTATAAACATACAGTAGGTACTCATAGAAGTAAAAGTTGCCCCGATAGCCATATCAATGACTTTTGCAGACACGTCAAACTATTGTTACAAGTAGCACTCACGATTTGTTTCCTTCCAGCGATTTACCTCCTTCTGGCCGTGCTGTTCTAGTTCCATCAGTTGCTAGGTGATCTGGACGCCGCAGGATGTCACGTGTTAACCACAACACAGCATGATTGAGTCCTTCCCCTAATTGTGCATGCTGGCTCTTTGCTGCCTTGCTGACTATAGCATTCCCTGTGGATCTCTTGTCTCTGCTGCATGGTTAGCGCTCCTGTAGCTTTCCTTTGCTTTGTATCCAGTGACATCAGCTTCCCAGCCACACCACCAGCTCCCAAGCTGCTACCGGCTTCGTTTCTGCTCCTTCGGCTTCCTAGCCGCACCATCAGCTCCCAAGCTGCTACCGGCTTCATTGCCGCTCCATTGGCTTCCCAGCTGCACCATCATCTCCCAAGCTGCTACTGGCTCCGTTTCCGCATCTCACCACTGGCTCTCCAGCCACACTACCAGTTCTAAACTGTATCTCACCATCGGCTCTCCAGCCACACTACCAGCTCTCACAACCACATCTCAATACTGGTTCTCCAGTTACACCACCGGCTCCCAAAGCTGCATCACTGGCCTCCAAGCCACTGCATCCACTCTTCAAATTGTACTACTGGCTTTAGCCGCACCATCGGCGTTCTATGCCACACCATTGGCTCTCATAGCCGCAACATCTGCTTCTTAGCCGTACTACTGACTGTTCTCCCAGTTTCCACTATTTTCTGCTATTCTCTGGTTTCCGAAGGTAATCAGTGTAAACCTTTACTACTTCGAGTATTAAGTCCAGGCGGCCACTTAATTACCGGTGAACATCTTCCAGTTCTATGGGAACATCGGGTGGCTGTTATTGGTGGAAGACCTCGCTAGCCTGGGTTCTAGGGGTTTACACAGAACAGCCTAGGAATCCGTAACACCTATACAAATTTATATGCAAACTGATCTTGAGGGAGCTATATATGAAGGACAGAGACAGCAAACAGCAGATTCCAAGATAAAGGAGGAATATATACACGCTGGACTACAAACACAATCCACATTTTACCCACGCAACTTAAAAAGACAATTCAAAAAACTTTCCAAAGAATGGTAAAGTAGGATCTTGAAGAAATGCCAACCAAAACTGGTAAAAACAACCTCACCAAGCAAGAGCTGAATGAGTTGAAAAAACTGAAGGAAAATGAAGATATCGTAATAAAATCACCAGACAAGTTGGAAGGATCCTATATGAAGAAGAATATATAGAGGAGACATTCAAAATATTAAAGGATAGCGCCACCCATTAATTATTACCATCGAACCTGACTGCCGAGTATAAGAAAGGAAGGGACAATATGCTGAAATAAGCATTTATGTCAGGAATCTGTGGAAAGGCCTAGTTACCTTCATTATATCTCTATGTTAACTCTTTGCATAAGCAGCAATTTTAGTTGAACTATATAACTGTGGCTACATTCTAAAGATTGATCTACAGTACTTAACCACAAACATTTTTGATAGCACTATTTTAAGTTAGGGGCCTATTCAGTGGCGGGCTGGGCCGGGGGGCAGGGTGCCATCTGCCCCCCAGGCCAGTACAATTGTGCAGAACTAGGGCCGCAGCAGCGCTGTGTGTGTACTATGCCTGACAGCCGGGAAAGTTCCCCCATCTGCCTCCTGGCTGTCAGTGTCGGCTGTGGAACAGTGAAGTTAGGCTGAGAAGGGGCCGGCTTATACAGACGTGGCCTTCAGGGGGGTTCAGGAGTTACAAGTGTTTAGGACAGAAGCAGATGGATTTAAACTACAAACTGCTTCTCTGATCAGTGACTGCAGAAGGACTGGATTATGATGGAAGAACCTGCCCTGGGAGCAAACCCCTGTCACAGACATGTTTCCCTCAGCCCCCCCACCAGATTAGCACCACTTCCTCGGCTCTGCAGTAGCCCCGCCCCCAGCTCTCTTTCTCTCTTCTCTTCCTTCCTCCGAGTCCCTGCTTTCATTGGCACGGCACAGAAGAAGGCTGGCACTGTAGCTGCAGAGCACACCACACCACAGAGGTCTCCCTTTCCTTTGTAGTCTCTCTCTGTCCCTTTCTCCTCTGCAATCTGTTTCACTGTTCCTTTCTCCCCTGCAATCTGTCTCACTGTCACCTTCTCCCCTGCAGTATCTTCCCCTGTCCCTTTCTCCCCTGCAATATCTCCCCCTGTCCCTTTCTCCCCTGCAGTATCTCCCCCTGTCCCCTTATCCCCTACAGTATCTCCCCCTGTCCCTTTCTCCCCTGCAGTATCTCCCCCTGTCCCTTTCTCCCCTGCAGTATCTCCCCCTGTCCCTTTCTCCCCTGCAGTATCTCCCCCTGTCCCTTTCTCCCCTGCAGTATGTCCCCCTGTCCCCTTATCCCCTGCAGTATCTCCCTCTGTCCCTTTCTCCCCTGCAGTATCTCCCCCTGTCCCTTTCTCCCCTGCAGTATCTCCCCCTTTCCCTTTCTCCCCTGCAGTATCTCCCCCTGTCCCTTTCTCCCCTGCAGTATGTCCCCCTGTCCCCTTATCCCCTGCAGTATCTCCCCCTGTCCCTTTCTCCCCTGCAGAATCTCCCCCTGTCCCTTTCTCCCCTGCAGTATGTCCCCCTGTCCCCTTATCCCCTGCAGTATCTCCCTCTGTCCCCTTCTCCCCTGCAGTATCTCCCCCTGTCCCCTTATCCACTGCAGTATCTCCCCCTGTCCCTTTCTCCCCTGCAGTATCTCCCCCTGTCCCTTTCTCCCCTGCAGTATCTCCCCCTGTCCCTTTCTCCCCTGCAGTATCTCCCCCTGTCCCCTTATCCCCTGCCGTCTCTCACTGTACCTTTTTCCCTTGCCTTCTCTCTCACTGTCCCATTCTCCCCTGCAGTGTCAATCACTGTCCGCTCTCCCTCTGCCATCTCTCCCACTGTCAACTTTTCCCCTTCAGTCTTTCATTATTGTCTGATAAATTTCTGCTACACAACCCTTCCCATCTGTGCCTCTGCCCTCTTTACTCACATGTGCCTATGCTCCCTCCCCACATGTGTGCCCTTTTCCCCTTACAACATGGCTAGTGGCTGCAATCAGAAGTAAGGGCCTGATTCAGAGCCACTCGAACAACCGCAAGTTTTGTACGCTCGTTCAGACCTAGAGGCGTGAACAGACCGCAAACAGCGAATGGTTCATTTGAATAGCCACCCCTATTTTCAGGACAAGCGAGCGCTAATTGCGTCCGGCTCTGAATCAGGCCCTAAGTCCATATCCAATTAGCCACGAAAAGCCGTGTTTTGGCTATAAGTGTTCACAGGTGCAAAGTTTTTGCACAAAACTGCGTATCGTGCAATCCTATTGCCGAAGTTTTTTCATGTGGAAAAACTCCATAGACAAAAAATTGCTAACTGTTTTCACCCTCTCAGGACAGGTGAAAAAATTAGCAAAATCCCTATTTTTGGTTAAAAATGTGGGGACCCCTATGTCCCTAATAGCAACTTAGGCAAAAATATTTTTTTCATTTGGCCAATAATGACATAATTTTGGGGTGAAATATTAAAAGTATTGGAAAATGGATTTCAAGTAAAAGGTCAGATATTTTGGGGCGCTCTATGGATGGGACATGTATTTTAAACATTGTAGGTGGCTGCACCAGGTGTATTTTTCCACGCACCTTTAGGACACAAAATATACTTGCACTCGTTTTCATGTATACCTAATTTAAGTGCAGTATTTATTTTGGCCAAAAAAACTTGTGTTTTTTCATTTTTCCAATGTTATACAAATATGCATAAAACAGCCATTTAACTCAGTTTAAGAACCCCAAATACTTTTCTTAGGGTCACTAATACACTTATATATTGATTTACTATGGCATTTAGGCTTTTTGTGGGGTACAGACCGATTTCCCCAAATTCACCTGTACTTTTCGCTAGTTTGCCGTGCAAATGCATTTTCACGTCTTTGTAGTGCGATAAATGGGAGCGTGCATAGAAAAAAATACACGAAAATATCGCACCAAAACACGCAAATTTTGCAAAAACTTCTCCGACGTTAAGTTTTTGCTTTTTTCGCAGTTAATTGTTTATGGCCCTTAGTGTGGATGGATGAAGGATCATTCGCGTTCAACGCCACAAAACTGAACCTAAGGAGAGCAGGTAAGCACAATTTTCTGTTACTAAGGGGCATATTTATCACAATCCACATTTTTAAATTGGCTGTGATAAATATTTTTTGGCAAATTTGTAATGTGTATATTAATATATTCACCTACATTTACTAAACGTCTCTTGCCAGGAGATGTGCTCCAATAAGAGCCTGTCCTGTTAAAGAGCTGGACGCAGTGTCATAGTGTAATACTATCACACTGTTTCCTGGTTCGGGTCCACGGTGCACAACACTGTACATGTGCGGCTATCAGATCCGGAGCACCTCGCTGTAGAAGAATTTGCTAAATTGTACCCCATAGGCTACTATAGGGTAATGCCATATGTAGATGGCATTACTCTATCAGGGCCAAGTTCCGGAATGCTTCACAGTGTGCTGATAGAAAAGCCAGGGCCACTTGCTTGTGTTTGCCCCCCAGGCTGAAAGTTGCCAGCCAGCCCCTGGGCCTATTCATCATCACTAATGGTCTCATTACACACGCAGTAGTGCTAGTTTCTGTATGTTTTAAGTAATGGGCCCATTCATTATTAGTTGCCCAATAAAGCTGCATAATAATAATCAGTAAACTTTGAAAACATAAACTTTTCCGAAATTGCCTGCAAGATCAACCACCATCTTCAGATAGTGTATGTTCCCGAAGCCTCACTCCTTCCTATTGTGAACAAGGCTCCAAGCGGATCCCTCCACCGCATCTTCACTGCACGACCTTTGGCTGTGCGCATGTGTGACCTCAGGTCATGCATACGCAGTCGGCCAGGTAGTCTACGATAAGTAACACTGCTACTTCTGTAGCAGTGTTTTCGGATTAGCGGGGACAGCTACTTTTGTCCCCACAATGCTGAAATGCTCCAGTAATTAAGTATCTACTGCCGTAACTCACAGCACGTTGGACACTAAGGGGTCTATTTACTAAGCCTTGGATGGAGATAAAGTGTACGGACTGTAATTTTTCAAACGCAGCCTGTAACATGGCAGGTAGGAGCTGATTGGCTGGTACTTTATCTCCGTTCACTACATCTCCATCCAAGGCTTAGTAAATAGACCCCTTAGAGCCTGATTCAGAGACAGACGCTAATGCAATCGCAGCTGCGATTTCATACACAACCAAGCTGCGAAAATACGCAAATTTTTACAAAGATCATCCGAGCATAAAGACGCCCACTGCTGCCTTCGTACCTGCATGTGACGATGCATACCAGCATAAATATCAGTAACATCGACACACATCGTCGGCCATCTTACCCTTGTGGACCTGCTGCAGCCTTGGGAGCTCTTCTGACACACAGAGCTGCGTATGCACTCTCAGTGGCTAATTTATGCACGCCCATCACCATCACCCCGTCACCACCCCCAAACGCTGACAACCTGTCACTCACTCTGCGATGGATTCCTATGTGCGTCCGTAATCACGGTGTATTTTGTTTAAATGCATACGTGATGGCAAACAATCGCTCGATTGCATGCGTAATCGCCTTTGCGTCCATCTCTGCATAATCCGGCCCCCATTGATGAATAGGCACCTTAGTATCCTAACATGTATGATTATTGTTTTTATCTATAAGCCTGTTATTCATTTATATGTTATAGTTATTACATATTTATTAACCCTCTCCAATCCTTGGTTGTTATTGCGCCAAGAACCCTATCATATTAATTTTGTATAACTTATATCACTAGAGGTGAACTCCCAAATTCAGCGCTACCCATTCCCTCTATATACTGCGCACTTTCCAAACTAGTAATGCAACTCCAGCTCGGGTAGCTGATCCAATACGACCACGCTCTCATATAATGAAACTATCACCAGGTATGAATCAACTCCTTTCACAGTTTCGTCTAAATGATGCTCTCATAGTTGTTTATGTAACTCTTCAGTAAATAAGAACTCCGGGAGCTCTCTAATTGGAACACGCCACTTTACTCAATTAGCCACAAGCTGCAGTTGTTGCATATCATAAAAAAGGTATTGAAACTAATTGTCGAATCAAATTAACATTCTTTAAAAAAGAAGAACATCTGGAAGCAAATCCTCTATATTCTCAACCATATGGAAACAATTAGAAAGAATATATCCTAGATGTTCAAAAGAAAACAAAATAGAATCAACATCAATCTCTAGCACATCTTATCCGTATAAATAATTATATTGCTGTTCTTCATGAGAACGTACTCAGATTAAGATCACGGAGACAATTTAGTTACATAAATGTGATGGGTCCTTATGCTTATTTATATGTAATCTTCATTTACTTTCATTAGTTTTATTCACTCATGATACATCAAAGTATAAATCCAATAGCCTTACACAAATTTCATACTCAAATCGGAGCTGAAAAAAAAAAATAGCTATTCCAGAAAATTATAGCACAAATATTTATATTTCGTCCTCATATACATTTAAGTACAGTCCTCACAATCTTTCAGTTCTAACAGGAATAACTCTTACATCTCTTTAAGCTGCTTTGTGTATCGGATGCTACTGCCATTTCTTACCATTGCAAACTGAATACATGTTCTATATATGTAAATGTATTCATTTTTATGTATTCAATTTGCAGTGTGGCTGATGAATAACCCTCATCACAGATTTCTTATCTGCAGAAATTAGGAAATTGCCACAATCATATTGTATACTCTATTATCTACAAGGTGGGAAATACACAAATTACTAAGTATGTCCTACAGATATCAAGGGTCAAAATTGTATTGTTCCAGAAAAGAGAACTTGATATACAAATACCCCTTAATAAAAACAATGGGCGTGATTAGTCACACACAACTATGCGCCCCCTGCCCTTCATCTGCTCTAGCAGCTGTCATCACTATTATTGACACTTATACATGCCTCTGTGATTGGCACACTTCCTTTATGCTGCTACATACAGTATGTTGCACTACTACGTAATTAAAGATAAATCTCCAATTTAATGACTTACTATGGCACAAGTGGTCTGGAGTTTGAATCCCCTGCAGGATGAGCTATGATATGTGTATTTTAATACAGAGAATGATGTAAAATTTAAAGTAGTCTATATTAATTGTTAAAACGACCCCTAAAAGGAAAGTGGAGATCAGCCCCAGGTTGGCAGTCAGAGGCTGAGCCATTCAAAGGCCTGGCCAAGCAGCTCCGCTTTCTGGGGTTCTGCTGAGCGGGAACCAAGAGGAGGATGCTAGGTGCCAGATGCCACCACTGAGGTGAGCCTCTGTATTTTAAATGCCAGTGCCACCAATCAATAGCCCAAATCCGGCCATGGTCCAACATCATATACCTTCAGTATCACCCCTTTCATCTGATTTAACCTTTGATTTGTTATTTCATTTTTATATAGGGCTTAAATTAGTCATGAGTGAGGGGACATCAGGATTGTTATTATTAAGTGTTATTTTTGTGTGCACTATAACACAGGGTGGGGTCTTCCTACCATAGTGAACACAAACTCCAGGCTGGTCAGCAAAGAGCTCCTACACAGACATGCAAACAGCATTGGAGCCAGGATAATTAACAAGATTGGGATCCCTACAACTTTGCTCCCTCAGTAGACCCAGTATAAGGGACAATGGGGGAGATGTATCAAACCTTGGAGAGAAATAAAGTAGAGAGATATAAAGTACCAAACAATCAGCTTCTGTCATTTTACAGGCAGTGGGGGAGATGTTGTAAGCCTTGGAGAGTGATAAAGTGGAGAGTGATAAAGTACTAACCAATCAGCTCCTACAGTAACTGTTAGTTTAAAGGCTGTGCTTGAAAAATGACAGGAACTGATTGGTTGGTACTTTATCACTCTCCACTTCATCACTCTCCAAGGCTCAGTACATCTCCCCCATGTTTGAAAAAATTACAGTGTTAGAAGCTGATTGGTTGGCACTTTATCTCTCTCTGCGTTATCTCTCTCCAAGTTTTGATACAGAGATAATTAGAGATTTCGGTACTTCCGTATCTTTGCAGCACCTGGTTACGATACTTATAAACTTATGGCTTATAAACTTGTGTCAAACGTCATTTCCTACCATCCAACGTCATTTCCTACCATCCAAGTGGGTATGGAGGGGGAATAAATCCAAGTGGCGAGCAAAGCGAGCCACCGTGCCCACAGCATGGTGAGCGCAGCGAGCCCGCAAGGGTCCAAATAGTATTTCCTGAAGTTTACGCTACTTCCGTATCTTCAACACACATCCAGCAGGGGGCCGCAAAGATATGGAAGTACCGAGATTTCTATTCATTACCTGAGCTACAAATTCCCTGCAAGCACTGTCAAAAACAACTAAAAATTCATACCATAGTGGTGATTCTGAGTCAGTGTCAGTGACTGCATATAAAGACGCAGTTTCACTAACACCTGCAGTCATGATTCCTCGGACATTCTGCGTCTGGAATAGGCAAATGCAGTGTCCCATAACCCTGCCAATGCTCCACCGATAGTGCGTCTTTGTACAGACATTGGCGGATTCACGCCGCTGCCACTGGGCATCTCAATAGGATGCCCATTGGCCATGGCACTAACATAAAGATACCGTAGTGGCTGTGACAAAAGTTGTTGCCAACTCTGAAAACACCTCATGTATGTTCTTTCTATGGGGTAAATTTACTAAGAATCGAGTTTGGTCGAGTTTTTTCGTTTTTAAACTCACTTTGCTTCACCAAAACTCGGGTGAGTTTTCCCTTTTACAACTTGCAAATTTACTAAGAAGTGAGTTTAGCTGAAAGAGAGTTTTCCGATGGTGAAGCAGATCGAGATTTCTCCCCCTATTTGCGAGTTTAGATGAGATTACTCACCCGAGATTGCAGTGTTTTCTCTCTGGCAAACTCACCTGAACAAGTGAAATATGTGTAAGCTGCTTGTGTTTTATACCTGTAAAAAACAGGTTAAATGTTATAAAACAAAATGACATAGGGTCCCCCCCCAAAAGCCTAACCAGCCCCGGACTTGCCAACCTGTCCTGGTTCCAAAAATTACGGGGAACAAAATGAGTAGGGTTCCACCGTAAATTAGGTACCAGCACCAGGCTGCAGGGCCAGTCCTGGTTTAAATTATGGTAGAAAAAAATGTTGTTGGACCCAGCCAATGAGCAGCCACTATTGTTAAGCCCATGTGGGTCCCAGCCAAAGAGTGGCCGCTAATTTTAAGCCGCCGCTGATTGTCTCGCGGCCTGGTACTAATGACAACTCATTCTCATGAGCTGTCATTCACGTATTGTAACAACATGCTGGAACATGTTGTTACAGTGTGTCCGTGGCCCTTATTGGATTTCTGTGGAGAACATCGTGGGACAAAAGGTGAGTATTGGATCTTTTTTTCAGGTACTTCCATAGGATACTTTACGGTGACAAGGGGATGTGAACATCTGTCAGCAGGTGAGTATGTGTGAGTGTGTATGGATGTAATAAAACTTTATTTTCACAGGTGTGTGTGTTGTGTATTTTTACACATTTCTTTACAGGTGAACTACACGTACCAGCGGGCCCCTAATGCCCCGCATGCTGGTACTTGTGGTTCTCCAAGTAGCAGCATGCTGGGGAGGCTTGCTGGACTGTAGTTCCACTGTAAAGACAATGTTGTTAATTCTAATTTTTACACACTACATATACTATCAACCCGCCACCACCCAGGGCTATCTGACTAGGCCAGGGGTGCCCTGGAGAGGGGGACACCTTTATTGAGGGGGGTCCCCAACTACCCAGGGATCCCTGGCCTGGGCTGACTAGCAGTCAGGACTGATGCTGCGGCTGGGGAGCCCAGTGAATGGGCTCCCCTGGCTGCGGCATCAGCCCCCCACTAGAAAGGGTCCGGTGCAGGTTATAATTATAGGGGTACCCCTATGCAATTTTTCCCCCTATAATTAAAACCAGGACTGGCCCTGCAGCCTGGTGCTGGTACCTAATTTACGGTGGAACCCTACTCATTTTGTTCCCCGTGATTTTAGGAACTAGGACTGGCTGGCAAGTCTGGGGCTGGTTTAGCTTTAGGGGGGGACCCTATGCCATTTTTATTTAATAAAAACACTTTATATTAGGTATACAGGCAGAAACATACACAAATCACACTGATCTGTGTATGTTTCTGCCAAACTCGCAACTCAGGAGGTGACTGTTTAAAACTTCTATTTCACAGTGAGTTTGCTACAATCTCACACGAGATTGGAAACTTGATTCTTAGTAAATTTGCGAGTTGCATCATTTTCATGGAAAGTACTTCCTAATTTGGCCGATGGTGAGTTTTTTCGAGTTTGCGATCTCATATGAGTTTTAACAGTGAAAAGAGAGAACTCACTTCCAAACTCACTCGAGTTTGTCTTTAGTAAATTTGCGAGATGAAAAACATGCCTAAACTCATGTGAGTTTGCAAACTCACCCAAACTCGAAGCTTAGAAAATTTACCCCTATGAGTTCAAGAAACATATTGAAGTGGGAAAGGTTAAGAAAACAAAATATATGAGTAGTTTATATAAACTTTAATTGATGCAAACTTCCAGAGTTAATCTAAATACTTTTCATAATGTGTTCATGACAACCAGTTCTGTGCTTATCCACAGGGATGTTAATCGCTTGGATACCAGAATTAAAGGTTAGGTCAGGGCATTGCACTACTATAGCAGCTGTTTGACAATGCTCAACTTGCTACGTTATTACTAATTACATGTTCCTGGAGGTTTTTTGTTTTCACTGTTTGAAATGATAAGAAAAACTGATTTGGCAGTAGCTATTACTCATTAAAAGGTTTACAGGGCTTTTCTCTGCTTGGTGCAGTTCACAGAGTGGGTTACCATCTAGAAGTAAATTACTTCTTAAGTGGTACCCCCGCTCCGTGGCTGAATCGCATCACCATACTTTAGTATGGCGAGTGTGATTCATTAAAGGACGGAAAGCTCAGCTTTTCGCTTTTCCTACTGTATGCGTTCAGATTCGCCATCTCAGGATAGCATAATCTGAACACCGTCACGAAAGGGGCAGGGAAGTTGGTTACCTCCCTGTCTTCTGCCCGCAATGCCCGGCAAACTGTGCTGGCTCTGTCACCTTGATGTCCCAGCAGCCACTGAACCCTCCCCTGACCTCAGCCGCCGTCATATGCGCAAGAGATACGTGCCTTCACCTCTAGGTTGCTCACCCTGGACCGCAGCCGAAGACAGGACCGCCGAAGCCCTGGATACCGGATCGCATCGCCAGACAGGTAAGTATACATGAATTGCTACATAACAAAGCTCTATATCGCATAACTGATGTGATATATAGTGATAGGTAACAATTCTGTTTTCATTTTCTTTATGAATAGACCCCATTGTGGCTGACCACCCATGGGACCGACAGAGAGGCCGATTAGGAGCCATAGTTTGATCTATGCGGGCTTCGTTAGATTTAAAAGGATTGAAAAAAGAATGTTTAAAAAATGTGTGCACCCCTAGATTAATATCTAGCCCTCGACCTCAGAGCTTGGTCTTGTAATGGAAAATAGAAGGGGGGGGGGTTATTGTATTCCCCCTATTGTATTTCCAAATACCAGCACCAGGCTGAACTAGTTGTGGGGATAACAGTATAACAAGGAGACACACAGCTTGGGATCCTCCAGCCATAACATTAACCAGCCCCAAGCTGGAATCCCTCAGAAAATAAGGACCCCCAAAAAGTGGGACCCCCCTCCCAAGGAACGACCACCCCTGGGTGTGGGGGTAATCGCATTAAAATAGTTAATAATATTGTTCTTTACCGGTGGCCTATATATTCCAGCATGCACGAACATTAAGGGCCTACTGGCGCTTGTAGTCATCCTTTAAAAAAATATTAAAATAAAGACAAGAGACACACACACCGAATTTTGTAATGCTTATTAAAAAAAAGAACAAAAAAAAAACCACTCCTCTACACAGCCTTCGCTTTCCAATGCAATACTCAAAAAATCCCTGGATCAAACTGACGGACTGGCTGCTTGCAGAGCCACAATGAAATGACAGGTCGCTTGTGGACACTGCTGTAGCAATGAATGGGCCAATCAGTGGTTCCCCATTCATTTTATTATGGCAGTGTCATCAAGTATTTTTTCAATACCAGACAAGGCTTAGAGGTCCAGGTCTGGCTATGGATTTGGGGGGGGGCTCACACATTTTTTTTTATTAACATTTTTAACTACAGTATTTCTATCCTTTTAAACAGAATAAAGCCTGCACAGTTCATAATGATCTGTTCAGTGCTTGTCTATTGTTTAGTTCCTATTCCACAGTGTTTTCATTAGAAACCACTGTAGAATAGAGCTCGCCACGGCGGGTTGTCATTTAGAAACCGCCAGGGATCGACAAGGATTTCACTTTAGACATCAAAACTGACCTTTAGTACTATAAATGCTAAACATTGCAGCCGTAATCAATTGATGGCGTTTTACGACGTGTTCTAAATGACACCAAAGTCGCCGCTTACTAAATTTAACCCTAGAACTTTTTCACACTGTTCAATCACATTCTGGAAGAACATCTGTCACAGAGTTAATTAAAAAAAAACAGCCATCTGGTCTAAAAATGATTACACTCCCCGGTACAGTAGCTCACACATTTACTATTAATTCTCAAATTCTATCACTGCTAAGGAGCATATTCATCATCACTTAATTTTTACAAAAGCAGGTGAAAATAAACATTTTCACATGCATTTATAAAAATTAAGTATTCGGGCCATTCATCAAGAAGGTAAAGCAGGAGATATCACAGATATCTCCTACTTACCTTCCTCTTGCGGAATGGCCCACTGTCCCCATATACTCGTATAGGGACAGAATGACTATATACTTGGATGAATTTGCTCTCCTTTTTTACTAATTGATTGTACTAGCAAGTAGCAATTATCTCAAAGTTAGACTAAACTCCTGAGCTCCATCATCCCGATCTCACTTGGATGAAGTGCATAACCCTAAACTTGGAAGAAGGATTAATAAGATTCTCAATTAAACAATGTATTTTTTATAAATCTGATTAGGTTAATCTGAAGGGAGTGATTAATAGAAAAACCCTTCTCAAGACAACAGGTCTTTTGTGTCAGAGAACCATGAGGCGAATAAGGATTTAGACGAGTAATCGGATGACAGTGTACTGTAAATCTAACTGTATTATAAAATTAGTTGGGGAAGATGCCAGCAAATGAAAAAAATAAATAAAAAAGTAAATGTCTTCAGTAATGTAGTCCTTAAAGCACATACAACAAATTGCATTTTCAATGATTTTTAGAAAAAAGTCAGCGTACAGTAGCATCATTTTACTTTTTGCCTAGATGCGCCCTATAAAATGGAAGGATTGTCTTGATTTCTAATCACAGAGGACCTCTACTTACAGCGTGCCAGGTCCCTGCTGATTTGGCTCCGCAGAGCTTCTTTTTCACTCAAAATGTGTATAATTTGCATAAATAAAACAACTCGAAGCGACAAACTACTTTTCTAGATTGCACTGATCAAGTGCTTTTTCTCACTCTAAGTTCCGTTGTGCTTCATTTTTGTCAGTGTGTAAAATTAATTTCTGTGTAGTTAAAGTCGCAGCCCAACCTCTCCAGTATACTTTGAGTTGTGTTTTGCTGTATCCAGAGGCACAGCATAGTGCTATGGCACCCGGAACATGACCATGTTATGGCGCCTCCCCCATCCATCATATCCCTGATGTGTATCTAGGGAGAGAGCTTGGTCAGCATATTGGGGATTATTGAAGGAAAAAGTAAAACAAGCAGTGCCACTGCTGGACTTGGACATGTGCTTGCACAGTACTTTACACACAATATATATAATGTTATGTGTGGAGTACAGGTTACATATAGAGGACCTGATTCTTACCTGCTCGCAAGCGTCCGCTCTCTCGTACACGGCTGATGTTGTCAGACGCGCATGCGTATGCTTCGTTCTGCGCAGGGGTGAACTACTCGGAGCAATCGGAATCCCCTCGCTCACCCATGAAAGACAGCCCAGTGTAATGAGTGACAGGAGAGGCCATTTGTGGGTGGTAACAGGGGCAGGACACTAATAATGGGGGAGTGGAGGTGCGAACGCAGGCGTGCCTGAGTGTAGCAACGGCGTTTCAGAGGCGTGCATAATTATCAGCCAGCGTCATAGTACACGTCACCTGCCTGTTTTTTACACTGAAGTCCTCGCAGTGCTTGCAGTAAGATAAGGCAACCACAAGCGCTGCAAGCCCTTCAGATGGTCCACGATGTACCAATGTTTTAATACACTTCCAGGAGATGACGTGCGCTAGTGGGCATCTCTACATACGCTAATGGGCGTCTTTAGACACAAAGTGATCGCTCGACAACACAGAGTGGGTGTGCTTATGCCTTCCGAGCAAGCACCTGCCATGCTGTCACTTAGCCGAATTTGCATACGCTGGGTGCGAGCGATCGCATCTAGCGAGTGGCTCTGAATGAGCTCCAGAGACAGCACAGCAGTGTGAGGGTGCTTGAACATGGACTGTCTAAATCCGTGTCAGTACTGATCACTATTCTAAGATTACTCACTTATCCTAGTGCTGCACATTATCTGGTTTCACCCACTACACTTACCCTTCACCAAATATACCACGTAACCACTAAAGTACCACTCGTCTATCCATCAATGCAGTATACAGTACCTGAGTATACAGAACCTCATACCCACTAATACTCACAGAAGACATCCCTAAAACACTAAAATACCCCTCACTCATCACTGATCCTTGTCTGACCCCTTACATCACTCAAATACCCTTTTCTCACCAGCAATCCATGTCACCATACCTCATCTACAGAAATATACTGTAAAAAATCTATTTAAAAAAAAGCACCAAAAGAATTTGTATATCATTTTTACAATTGACCTACCCCTAATTGCCGAGTGTCCGTACACATGCTGCGAGACCCAGCAGTGATTTACAGCTCAGCTGGGCAGGCAGTTTAAATGTCCTCCCAGTTGAGCTGTGAAGTCCGGCACATCAGACAGACAATTGGTACCCAGCTATAGACACAGAGTGGGTCTATAGGGGGATTGTTTCATAAAGCAAAAAAAACAAAACAATGTAGGATGTAGAGAGAGAAAGAGTAATGAGGCGACACTCAGCAGTCTTGTAAATAAGATACTTTTAATCCGATGTATCCCCCCGTCTTCAGGGATACATATAATATATAATGCAATAATGCACAGAACATATAAATACTAACACAACCTAATTAGATGCCCATTGCACTCACCTGTTGATCCCCGCCGGCAGCAGCACCGGGCTCCACGCTAGAACAGGTGTCGCTATCCTGCGGACACCAGCAGCCCAGTGCAGCATGGGAATCATGATGCGGTTGCCTAGCAATTCGTCGTCACTAGAATAAAAACAATGACAAGACACATTAAAAACAATAAACAGCTCCCAAAAGGTGGATCATATGTTAGGCACCCAGGAATAAGCTGTAAGTTATCCTGTAAAGTGCCGATACGGAATATAAATGACTAATCGGAGCATGACCTATAAGAAACACTGTAAGCCCAGTGATTCATTTAACTTCTTAGCGGTAAGGGTATTGTGTGTGCAGATCCATCTACATTCTTTCTGTAATAGAATTTTATCCCTATTACCTCCCCTTTTACTTATGGGTACATGGTCAATTATGATAGCCTGAATAGATGCCACCCCATGTTTTCCATGCATACAATGCCTAGCGACATTCCCTGAATTGGCGCTGGGTCTTACCCCGTAGGCCTTACCACAGGGACAAGTTAACATATACACCACATACAGTATGTGGTAGTACAGGTAACAGCAAATTAAATCCTATGGGAGCAATCCAATTAGCTGCGAGGGGTGCGAATTGGATGCGTTTTGCCGTTCCCGCGATGTTCAAAAGCCACCAACGGCACCACATCTCGCACCCCTCACGGCCCTCTTTTAGGCTGAATTGTCTCAAGTTTGTATGCAGCCCTATGGGGCTGTGAACAATTGTGAGCGAATTCAGGCTGCTGTGAAGCGCGGCCATTGTTGCGATGTCGCACATAATTGGATTGACCCCTATATGTTATCTTTATATATATATATATATATATATACATATATATATATATATATATATATATATATATATATATACCAAATCTGATGGTGCGGCGCTCAGGGCTTGTAGAACAAATAATTCAGAAACGTGAAGATAATTTCAACATTTTAATCCATGTTAGATTGCCATCATTCCCTGATGACAATCTAACGTAGATTGAGACGTTGAAATTATCTTCACGTGCCTGAGTTATTTGTTCTACAAGCCCTGACCGCCGCACCATCAGATTTGGTATCATTGTGCTTTGTGGCGGCACCGGGTTAAGTTATGCATTATTATATGAGTGCCCGGACACCTGTTGGCTTTTATATATATATATATTTTATTGTCATGTGACAAGAAATGTTAATAAATTCATTGTTTATCTGATCTAATAGTGGGCCTTATGGCCATTTTGTTTCGGGTGTCTTTTTGGTGAGTGGGTCTTTTTTAGATGATTTTGCAGCCTATGGAATTTACTTACATCTATATTGAAATTTATCAAGTCCAATAAAGAAGAACAGTGAACCATCACGCAGTAAAATCTACCAAAGAAATATATTGGACAAATTATTATTTATGTCTGCATATATATATATATATATATATATATATATATATATATATATATATATATATATATATATTAGGGGTGTGCACCGGCCACTTTTTGTGTTTTGTGTTTTGGTTTTGGATCTGGATCTTTCTTCGTGTTTTGGGTCTGGATTGGTTTTGCCAAAACCACCCTTCCGTGTTTTGGGTTCTGGGTTTTGTGTTTTGGATCTGTATTTTTTTGAAAAAAAGCATAAAAACAGCTAAAATCACAGAATTTGTAGGTTTTTCTGCTCCTATGCTATTATTAACCTCAATAACCTTAATTTCCACTCATTTCCAGTCTATTCTGAACACCTCACACCTCACAATAGTGTTTTTATGTCCAAAAGGTTTGCACCGAGGTAGCTGGATGACTATGCTAAGCGACACGAGTGGGCGGCACAAACACGTGACCCATCTAGGCGTGATACTGCAGTGGCAGACAGGATGGCAGTTTGTAAAAAAAGGCCCCAAACTGTACATAATGCAAAGAAAAAAAAAGGTGCAAGATGGAATCGTCCTTGGGCCCTCCCACCCACCCTTATGTTGTATAAACTGGACATGCACACTTTAACAAACCAATCATTTCAGCGCCAGGGTCTGCCACACAACTGTGGCTGAAATGATTGGTTCGTTTGGGCCCCCACAAAACAAGCTGGCAATTAATCTGTCCCTGCACAAACTGGCTCTACGGAGGCAAGATGTCATCCTCATCCTCCTCATCCACCGATTCCTCACCCTCTTCAGTGTGTACATCCTCATCCTCACAAAGTATTAACTCGTCCCCACTTGAATCCACCACCACAGGTCTCTCTGTACGTTCTGGAGGCTGGTCTCCCTGGAAGAGCTGATAATTCATTTTGATGAACATCATCTTCTCCACATTCTGTGGAAGCAACCTCCTACGCCTTTCGCTGACAAGGTTCCCGGCTGCACTAAACACTCTTTCGGAGTACACACTGGAGGGGGGGCAACTCAGGTAAAATAGAGCCAGTTTGTACAGGGGCCTCCAAATTGCCTCTTTTTCCTGCCAGTACAGGTATGGACTGTCTGACATGCCTACTTGGATGCTGTCACCGATGTAATCCTCCACCATTCTGTCAATGGTGACAGTATCATATGCAGTGACAGTAGACATGTCAGAAATTGTTGCCAGGTCCTTCAGTCTGGACCAGATGTCCAAACTTGGTCCTGCCTGCCCTGCATCACTGCCAGCGGGTTGCTTAGGATACCTAAGTTTTTCCTGGCAGCCCCAGTTGCGGGAGAAAATGAAGAAGGAGCTGTTGACGTGTCACGTTCCGCTTCAGCTGACAGTGTGTTCACCAGCAGGTCTTTGCACCTCTGCAGGCTTGTGTCGACCGGAAAGAGAGACACCACATAGGCTTTAAACCTAGGATCGAGCACGGTGGCCAAAATGTAGTGGTCTGATTTCAACAGATTGACCACCCTGGAATCCTGGCAAAGCGAATGAAGGGCTTCATCCACAAGTCCCACATGCCAAGCGGAATCGCTCCGTCTTAGCTCCTCCTTCACTTTCTCCAGCTGCTTCTGCAAAAGCCTGATGAGGGGAATGACCTGACTCAAGCTGGCAGTGTCTGAACTGACTTCACGTGTGGCAAGTTCGAAGGGCTGGAGAACCTTGCACAACACGGAAATCATTCTCCACTGCGCTTGAGTCAGGTGCATACCCCCTCCTTTGCCTATGTCATAGGTGGATGTATAGGCTTGAATGGCCTTTTGCTGCTCCTCCATCCTCTGAAGCATATAGAGGGTTGAGTTCCACCGCGTCACAACCTCTTGCTTCAGGTGATGGCGGGGCAGGTTCAAGAGTGTTTGCTGGCGCTCCAGTCTTCGTCACGCAGTCGCTGAATAGCGAAAGTGGCCTGAAATTTTTCGGGCCACCCAAAGCGTCTCCTGCATGCCCCTGTCGCTTTTCAGAAAATTCTGCATCACCAAGTTTATTGTGTGAGCAAAACATGGGACGTGCTGGAATTTGCCCAGATGTAATGCCCGCACAATATTGGTGGCGTTGTCAGATATCACAAATCCCCAGGAGAGTCTAAGTGGGGTAAGCCACTGGGCGATGATTTCCCTCAGTTTCTCTAAGAGGTTGTCGGCGGTGTGCCTCTTACTGAAACCGGTGATACACAGCGTAGCCTGCCTTGGAACGAGCTGGCGTTTCTGAGATGCTGTGACTGGTGACGCTGCTGCTGTTGCTGCGTAAGGTGATACATCTACCCAGTGGGCTGTCACAGTCATATAGTCCTTAGTCTGCCCTGTTCCACTTGTCCACATGTCCGTGGTTAAGTGGATATTGGGTACAACGGCATTTTTCAGGACACTGAGGACACTTTTTCTGACGTTTCTGTACAGTCTCGGTATCGCCTGCCTAGTGAAGTGGAATCTAGACGGGATTTGGAACCGGGGACACACTACCTCCATCAATTGTCTAAATCCCACTGCACTAATGGCGGATACCGGACGCACGTCTAACACCAACATAGCAGTCAAGGCCTCAGTTATACGTTTTGCTTCAGGATGACTGCTGTCGTACTTCATCCTCCTCGCTAAGGACTGTTGGAGGGTCAATTGTTTAGTAAAAGTAGTGGTGTTCCTACTTCCTCTCTGGGATGATGAACGACTCCCAGCAGCAGCAACAGCAGCAGCGGCAGCAGGAGGCGTAGCAATGCAGGATCCTCCGGAGGAATCCCGGATAGGAGAGTCAGTCATGCCAATGACATGGCCTGCAGGACTACTTCCGATCCTGACTAAGGAGGAAATTGACGAGGAGGGAGTTGACGGTGTGGTTTGCAGGCGCTTGGATACAACAGGACAACGGGATTTAGGTGTCCCTGGACTGCTTACGGTCTTAGCCAAAGTTTATGAACTTGACAGTAACTTATTATGAACGCGCTGCAGGTGCCGTATAAGGGAGGATGTTCCTAGGTGGTTAACGTCCCTACCCATACTTATTCCACCTTTACATAAGGTACATATGGCAAGACAGTTGTTGTCCGGATTTGGATAGAAATATTGCCAGACCAAAGAGGTGGAATGTTTGGTCTTCTGCCCAGGCATGACCGTGATGGGCTTTTTCTTCCCACGGACAACAACTGTCTCCCCCGGAGCCTGATTTAAACAAACCACATCACCATCAGAATCCTCCTCGCCAACTTCCTCCTCAGCGCCAGCTACACCAGTATCCTCATCCTGTTGTACTTCAACAGTGACATCTTCAATTTGCATATCAGCAAGTGGACTGTGGGTGCTCCTTTCAGCACTTGCAGGGGGCGTGCAAATGGTGGAAAGAGCCACCTCTTCCCGTCCAGTGCTGGGAAGGTCAGGCATCGCAACCGCCACCACACTTGGACTCTCCTTGGGGATTTGTGATATCTTCTTAGATTTGATTTTTTTAGCAGGATGAGGGCTTCCATCGTCATGTGAAGCTGAACCACTAGTCATGAACATAGGGAAAGACCATAGCCGTTCCTTGCCACTCCGTGTCGTAAATGGCATATTGGCAAGTTTACGTTTCTCTTCAGGTGATTGAAATGTTTTTTTCAAGGTCATTTTCCTGAACTTTGTCATTTGGGATTGTATGTGCCCTCTACTATGACATTGAGCATCGGCCTTGGCAGACGACGTTGATGGCATGTTATCGTCTATGTCATGACTAGTGGCAGCAGCTTCAGCACTAGGAGGAAGTGGTTCTTGATCTTTCCCTATTTTATTTTTATCGGAGAAAGTTTGGTCCTCCATTTATGTTATATTGATATATATGTGCGGCTAAGGCGCACACAAACACATAAAATAATTTTTTATTTTTGTTGGAGACTAGTGCACTTTGTGGGTTACACCACCCTTTAAGAAATGAGCCAGCCGGCCCTTTACTTATGGGACACAGACGCACTCTTGGCGCTGCTCCTTTGTTGATGCACGTGCAGCTACAGCCCACACAATTCACAAAGAGAACAAAAAAGAAGAATTTTTTATTCTTTGTGGAGCAAACTTTGGGGGTTACATCACCCTTTAACAGACAGACGCACGCTTGGCGCTGCTCCTTTGTTGATGCACGTGCAGCCAGAGTGCACAGAATTCACAAACACAGAAAACATATATTTTTTTTGTTTGGAGTGTACTTTGGGGGCTACAGCACCCTTTAACGGACAAGCCAGCTGGCCCTTTACTTATGGGACACAGGCGCATGCTTGGCGCTGCTCCTTTGTTGATGCACGTGCAGCCACAGTGCACACAATTCACAAACACAGAAAATATTTTTTTTATTTTGTTTGGAGTGCACTTTGGGGGTTACAGCACCCTTTAACGGCCCAGCCAGCCGGCTCTTTACCTATGACACAGGCGCATGCTTGGCACTACTTAGTTGATGCACGTGCGGCTACTGCGCACACAATTCACAAACACAAAAAAATATATATTTTTATTTTCTTTGGAGTGCACTTTGGGGGTTACAGCACCCTTTAACGGACAAGCCAGCCGGCCCTTTACTTATAAGACACAGGCGCACGCTTGGCGCTGCTCCTTTGTTGACGCACGTGCAGCCACAGTGCACACAATTCGCAAACACAGAAAATATATATTTTTTTTGTTTGGAGTGTACTTTGGGGGATACAGCACCCTTTAACGGACAAGCCAGCTGGCCCTTTACTTATGGGACACAGGCGCACGCTTGGCACTGCTCCTTTGTTGATGCACGTGCAGCCACAGTGCACACAATTCACAAACACAGAAAATATTTTTTTATTTTGTTTGGAGTGCACTTTGGGGGTTACAGCACCCTTTAATAGCCCATCCAGCCGGCTCTTTACCTATGACACAGGCGCACGCTTGGCACTACTTTGTTGATGCACGTGCGGCTACTGCGCACACAATTCACAAACACAAAAAAATATATTTTTTTATTTTCTTTGGAGTGCCCTTTGGGGGTTACAGCACCCTTTAATGGAGAAGCCAGCCGGCCCTTTACTTATGGGACACAGGCGCACGCTTGGCGCTGCTTTTTGATACACGTTCGGCTACTGCGCACACAATTCACAAACACAAAAAAATATTTTTTTTATTTTGTTTGGAGTGCACTTTGGGGGTTACATCACCCTTTAACGGACAAGCCAGCCAGCCCTTAACTTATGGGACACAGGCGCACGCTTGGCGCTGCTCCTTTGTTGATGCACATGCAGCCACAGTGCACACAATTCACAAACACAGAAAATATTTATTTTTTTGTTTGGAGAGTACTTTGGGGGTTACAGCACTGTTTAACGGACAAGCCAGCCGGCCCTTTACTTTTGGGACACAGGCGCACGCTTGGCGCTGCTCCTTTGTTGATGCACGTGCAGCCACAGTGCACACAATTCACAAACACAGAAAATATATATTTTTTTGTTTGAAGTGTACTTTGGGGGTTACAGCACCCTTTAACGGACAAGCCAGCCGGCCCTTTACTTATGGGACACAGGTGCACGCTTGACGCTGCTCCTTTGTTGATGCACGTGCAGCCACAGTGCACACAATTCACAAACACAGAAAATATTTTTTTATTTTGTTTGGAGTGCACTTTCGGGGTTACAGCACCCTTTAACGGTCAAGCCAGCTGGACCTTTACCTATGACACAGGCGCTACGCTTGGCACTACTTTGTTGATGCACGTTCGGCTACTGCGCACACAATTCACAAACACAAAAAAATATATTTTTTTATTTTGTTTGGAGTTCACTTTGGGGGTTACAGCACCCTTTAACGGACAAGCCAGCCGGCCCTTTACTTATGGAACACAGGCGCACGCTTGGCGCTGCTCCTTTGTTGATGCACGTGCAGCCACAGTGCACACAATTCACAAACACAGAAAATATATATTTTTTTTGTTTGGAGTGTACTTTGGGGGTTACAGCACCCTTTAACGGACAAGCCAGCCGGCCCTTTACTTATGGGACACAGGCGCACGCTGGGTGCTGCTCCTTTGTTGATGCCGTGCAGCCACAGTGCGCACAATTCACAAACACAGAAAATATTTTTTTATTTTGTTTGGAGTGCACTTTGGGGGTTACAGCACCCTTTAATGGACAAGCCAGCCGGCCCTTTACTTATGGAACACAGGCGCACGCTTGGCGCTGCTTTTTGATGCACGTTCGGCTACTGCGCACACAATTCACAAACACAAAAAAATATATTTTTTTATTTTGTTTGGAGTGCCCTTTGGGGGTTACAGCACCCTTTAGCGGTCAAGCCAGCCGGACCTTTACCTATGGGACACAGGCGCACGCTTAGCGCTGCTCCTTTGTTGATGCACGTGCAGCCACAGTGCACACAATTCACAAACACAGAAAATATTTTTTTATTTTGTTTGGAGTGCACTTTGGGGGTTACAGCACCCTTTAATGGCCCAGCCAGCCGGCTCTTTACCTATGACACAGGCGCACGCTTGGCACTACTTTGTTGATGCACGTGCGGCTACTGCGCACACAATTCACAAACACAAAAAAATATATTATTTTATTTTCTTTGGAGTGCCCTTTGGGGGTTACAGCACCCTTTAATGGACAAGCCAGCCGGCCCTTTACTTATGGGATACAGGCGCACGCTTGGCGCTGCTTTTTGATACACATTCGGCTACTGCGCACACAATTCACAAACACAAAAAAATATATTTTTTTATTTTCTTTGGAGTCCACTTTGGGGGTTACATCACCCTTTAACGGACAAGCCAGCCAGCCCTTTACTTATGGGACACAGGCGCACGCTTGGTGCTGCTCCTTTGTTGATGCACGTGCAGCCACAGTGCACACAATTCACAAACACAGAAAATATTAATTTTTTTGTTTGGAGAGTACTTTGGGGGTTACAGCACCCTTTAACGGTCAAGCCAGCCGGCCCTTTACTTATGGGACACAGGTGCACGCTTGACGCTGCTCCTTTGTTGATGCACGTGCAGCCACAGTGCACACAATTCACAAACACAGAAAATATTTTTTTATTTTGTTTGGAGTGCACTTTGGGAGTTACAGCACCCTTTAACGGTCAAGCCAGCCGGACCTTTACCTATGACACAGGCGCTACGCTTGGCACTACTTTGTTGATGCACGTTCGGCTACTGCGCACACAATTCACAAACACAAAAAAATATATTGTTTTATTTTGTTTGGAGTGCAATTTGGGGGTTACAGCACCCTTTAACGGACAAGCCAGCCGGCCCTTTACTTATGACACAGGCACACGCTTGGCACTACTTTGTTGATGCACGTTCGGCTACTGCGCACACAATTCACAAACACAAAAAAATATATTTTTTTATTTTGTTTGGAGTGCACTTTGGGGGTTACAGCACCCTTTAACGGTCAAGCCAGCCGGCCCTTTACCTATGGGACACAGGCGCACGCTTGGCGCTGCTCCTTTGTTGATGCACGTGCAGCCACAGTGCACACAATTCACAAACACAGAAAATATTTTTTTATTTTGTTTGGAATGCACTTTGGGGGTTACAGCACCCATTAATTGCCCAGCCAGCCGGCTCTTTACCTATGACACAGGCGCACGCTTGGCACTACTTTGTTGATGCACGTGCGGCTACTGCGCACACAATTCACAAACACAAAAAAATATATTTTTTTATTTTCTTTGGAGTACCCTTTGGGGGTTACAGCACCCTTTAATGGACAAGCCAGCCGGCCCTTTACTTATGGGACACAGGAGCACGCTTGGCGCTGCTTTTTGATACACGTTCAGCTACTGCGCACACAATTCACAAACACAAAAAAATATTTTTTTTTATTTTGTTTGGAGTGCACTTTGGGGGTTACATCACCCTTTAATGGACAAGCCAGCCAGCCCTTTACTTATGGGACACAGGCGCACGCTTGGCGCTGCTCCTTTGTTGATGCACGTGCAGCCATAGTGCACATAATTCACAAACACAGAAAATATTTATTTTTTTGTTTGGAGAGTACTTTGGGGGTTACAGCACTGTTTAATGGACAAGCCAGTCGGCCCTTTACTTTTGGGACACAGGCGCACGCTTGGCGCTGCTCCTTTGTTGATGCACGTGCAGCCACAGTGCACACAATTCACAAACACAGAAAATATATATTTTTTTGTTTGGAGTGTACTTTGGGGGTTACAGCACCCTTTAATGGACAAGCCAGCCGGCTCTTTACTTATGGGACACAGGTGCACGCTTGACGCTGCTCCTTTGTTGATGCACGTGCAGCCACAGTGCACACAATTCACAAACACAGAAAATATTTTTTTATTTTGTTTGGAGTGCACTTTGGGGGTTACAGCACCCTTTAACGGTCAAGCCAGCCGGACCTTTACCTATGACACAGGCGCTACGCTTGGCACTACTTTGTTGATGCACGTTCGGCTACTGCGCACACAATTCACAAACACAAAAAAATATATTTTTTTATTTTGTTTGGAGTGCACTTTGGGGGTTACAGCACCCTTTAACGGACAAGCCAGCCGGCCCTTTACTTATGGGACACAGGCGCACGCTTGGCGCTGCTCCTTTGTTGATGCACGTGCAGCTACAGTGCACACAATTTACAAACACAGAAAATATATATTTTTTGTTTGGAGTGCACTATGGGGGTTACAGCACCCTTTAACGGACAAGCCAGCCGGCCCTTTACTTATGGGACACAGGCGCACGCTTGGTGCTGCTCCTTTGTTGATGCCGTGCAGCCACAGTGCGCACAATTCACAAACACAGAAAATATTTTTTTATTTTGTTTGGAGTGCACTTTGGGGGTTACAGCACCCTTTAATGGACAAGCCAGCCGGCCCTTTACTTATGGGACACAGGCGCACACTTGGCGCTGCTTTTTGATGCACGTTCGGCTACTGCGCACACAATTCACAAACACAAAAAAATATAGATTTTTATTTTGTTTGGAGTGCCCTTTGGGGGTTACAGCACCCTTTAGCGGTCAAGCCAGCCGGACCTTTACCTATGGGACACAGACGCACGCTTGGCGCTGCTCCTTTGTTGATGCACGTGCAGCCACAGTGCACACAATTCACAAACACAGAAAATATTTATTTTTTTGTTTGGAGTGCACTTTGGGGGTTACAGCACTGTTTAATGGACAAGCCAGCCGGCCCTTTACTTTTGGGACACAGGCGCACGCTTGGCGCTGCTCCTTTGTTGATGCACGTGCAGCCACAGTGCACACAATTCACAAACACAGAAAATATATATTTTTTTTGTTTGGAGTGTACTTTGGGGATTACAGCATCCTTTAACGGACAAGCCAGCCGGCCCTTTACTTATGGGAACACAGGCGCACGCTTGGCGCTGCTCCTTTGTTGATGCCGTGCAGCCACAGTGCGCACAATTCACAAACACAGAAAATATTTTTTTATTTTGCTTGGAGTGCGCTTTGGGGGTTACAGCACCGTTTAACGGTCAAGCCAGCCGGACCTTTACCTATGACACAGGCGCGCGCTTGGCACTACTTTGTTGATGCACGTGCAGATACTGCGCACACAATTCAGAAACACTAAAAAATATTTTTTTTTATTTTGTTTGGAGTGCCCTTTGGGGGTTACAGCACCCTTTAGTGGTCAAGCCAGCCGGCCCTTTACTTATGACACATGCGCACGCTTGGCGCTGCTCCTTTGTTGATGCACGTGCAGCCACAGTGCACACAATTCACAAACACAGAAAATATTTTTTTATTTTGTTTGGAGTGCACTTTGGGGGTTACAGCACCCTTTAACAGTCAAGCCAGCCGGCCCTTTACTTATGACACATGCGCACGCTTGGCACTACTTTGTTGATGCACGTGCGGCTACTGCGCACACAATTCACAAACACAGAAAAAATATTTATTTTTTTTGCACTTGGGGGGAGCACCCCTGATGGACAGAGCACCCCCTGGACAACACTACAGCACCCCTTTAGGACTGGGTCACTACACAGGACTTTGGAGTGGACACAGCCCCTATGGACAACTGACTACACAACACAGTCCAGCCAGCCCCTATGGACTTTGGAGGAGTGGACACAGCCCCTATGGACAACAGCAGCACAGCACAACACAGCCAGCCCCTATGGACTTTGGAGGAGTGGACACAGCCCCTATGGACAACAGCAGCACAGCACAACACAGCCAGCCCCTATGGACTTTGGAGGAGTGGACACAGCCCCTATGGACAACAGCAGCACAGCGCAGCACAACACTACACTGCACTACACTACACTACACAGCCAGCCCTAACTCCCACCCTCCCTCTTCACTGTCCACAGCCGAGTGAGAAAATGGCGCCGACGCGGGTACCTTATATAGAATCCAAAACCCGCGAGACCCGGAAGGCGGGATGATGATGTTTTGCCTCGATTTCAGATCCGAGTCAGGCGGGAAAAGTCGAGCCTGACTCGGATCGGCCTCGGATCGGGGGGCCTCGGGGGGTTTGGATTTCAGAAATCCGAACTCGCTCACCCCTAATATATATGTATAGATATCCACAAAAGGTTGCTCCACGGTTGTGGAGATTAAGGCACTCTCCAGACTTGTTTATTCACAATAATACATAAGCTTTATTAGCATGCGTAGAAATAGTTGCCAACGTTTCGGTCCACATTAGAACCTTTATCAAGGCATAGTATAAGAAGAGATACATATAGCTAAAGACATAGTGGCTAGAGCAAACACATGCTGTGCTAGAGCAAACAGCATGTGTTTCTCCCTGTCTGGTGCCCTCTGCAGGCTTCAGCGCCCGGAGCATGAGCTCCACTTGATCCACCCTCGCTACACCCCTGGCTGTGTCTGGGATGCAAAAGACTCTACGCTACACCTCTCAGAGCAGCTCAGTTGCTCCAGGCATTTAATGCCGTATGGTTTATTCAAGCTAGATGTATGAGGACATATCTGTAGGTGACTCTGCAAAAGTGAAACCTATTTTATAGTATAAATACTATACAACTATATGGATCACATAAACCAGCAGGAGTCATCTATTTACATAAGACGCCTTCTTCAGCATTAGCAGCTACTGTGAATCAGGCCCTTAATGGAGTCTTTTATGAGAATACTGGATAAAGTAAGTGTGGGTGCCTTGACAGCAGGGCAGAGATGAGGGAGGGGGCAGCCAGAACGGTAAAATCGGGTGGGCGTGTCTGGCAGTTGTGGGGGTGTGACCACACGATTGCGTCATTTTGGCCCCGCCCCAACTACACAATGCCGATAATCCCAGGAATTGTGAAGCAGGGGGCAGGGGCAAAATGACGCAATGCGACGTGAATTGCGTCACAGGTCCCTTCCGCTGCCAGGGATTCTCATGTATTCGCTGGAGGGGCAGGAGAGGTGGGCAGCTTGCTGGAGGCAGGGCCGTAGATAGGGTAGTGCGGCCGGTGCCATCGCACAGGGGCACCACAGGTCAGGGGGCGCTGTTTGGGCCTGTCAAATTTCTGTTTATCATCATTCTCACTTATAGCTTCCTCTTATTTCATTCCCAGCATCTCCTGGCCTCCACTATCTCTTCCCTGGCTCTTCCCCATGAGGCCATTGGCCTTTATTGGGTGCATTATGTCCCCTTGAAAAATTAGGGGGGCGCCAATGCTATTTCTGGCACAGGGCACCAAAAAATCTAGTTACGGCTCTGGCTGGAGGCTTGCATGTCTTCCTGGGAGGCCGGGAGCAGCACCCGATTTTCGGGAGGCTCCCGACCAAATCGGGAGGGTAGGCAAGTATGCAGCAGAGGTATATCTATAATGGATGCGCCCATATTTTTAATAAATACCTCTCCGGAGTCCCACGTTGGCGGTATCAGTGCTGTAAAAATTGGCAGGAAAATGGCTGCTGCCGCCATTTTCACCGCATTTTGCTCATGCGCAGTAGGGAAATCAGTGACCTGTACATGCGCAGTAGGGAAATCAGTGACCTTTACATGCGCAGTAGACACTGGGCACAGACTAGAGCCCAGAGCCTTCTGCTGCGGAGCTGCGCTCAGTGCGCTGAGCGTGGCCACTGGAGAGAGAAGGGGGCTCCTGATGGAGACAGCACACTGGCCCCCTCCTCTCTTACACCCCTGCATGACAGATATAGTCTCCTGATGATACTATTCTAAGAGCTAAAGTAAACAGACAGGCAGTAGATGTGACCACAGCAAAGTGCCTGCACGTCTGATGTCTTCCTGCAGTAGATAGTGAAACTGGAGTTCTCCACAGTACTGAAAGTAGGATGTAGATCAGTGGTGTCAAACTTGTGGCCTTCCATCTGCAGTGGAACTACACATCCCAGCATGCACTGCCACAGTTTGACTATTAGAGCATGCTAAAACTGTGGAAGGGCATGCTGGGATATATAGTCCCACAGCTTCTGGATGGCCACAAGTTTGACACCCTGATGTAGATGAATGCATCAGTATGTATTGGTCACCTGGAGAAGGAAGCAAAGTGCAGAACAGCCCATGTGGTAGACGCTTGAGATGAATGTGGACTGATTGGATGCTGGGATGCACTCATATACAGGTAGCTGGAAATTGAGTTTGATACAGTATGCACTTAAATACAAAACACTTGATTCAGCAAGGAACGCACGCTAGCAGATGCATGCACCCAGCCGCTGCGAGCATATGCTAATGAATGCATACGCACGGAGACCGCAGCACAAGATGCAGACGCCCAGCCCCATATTAAACCACCCATTTCCCTTTACTCAAAGCCTGATCAGTACGCAAGATAGCGTAAACATCGGAAACATCTACCACATTTGCATAATAGTGGTTGACCAGACCTCGCGCAGAATCTTGACAACTTCCTGTGTGCACGGAATGTCATCACTGAGTCCGTCACTGCACTGGCTTAATTATGGACGCCCCTAAAACGGCATCCCAACGCACAGGCATGCCTGCGTTCACACGACCACCCCCCGTCACCACTCACAAACGGCACTTCCTGTCAGTCAACATCGGAAGGGGCCTGTGTACATGCTGCGTGAAGTCAGCATACGCTTACCAGCTCGCACCAGGTAGTTTGCGCACGCATAGTGTGGTGCATACACATGCGCAGTACGGAAACATCGGCCAAGTGCGTGAGTTCTCTCCTGTACGTTCCTTGCTGAATCAGGCCCTGAGTCAGATGCAGATACACTATGTAAATGCAGAACACTGGAGGCTGAGTCAGATGCAGATGCATTTTGTAAGTTCAGATCACTGAAGGCTGAGTCAGATGTAGTAACTGTAACAGAGCTGGAAGCCACTGCAGCCCTGAGCCAGGAGACTGTTCTCTGGGAGAAGAGTGTTGTTCTGGCAATGAGCTGGACAGAGGAAATGGTTAAAATCCGGTGCCCCCAGCTCCTATTGCCCAAGCATGTAAGCACGGCTGTTGAATCTGGTTGGCAGATGTAGTCTTGTGGGAACTGACATGCACCCATGCTCCACTTCTGTGGGAACCGACAAGAGGGGAAATACCAGGCACACATGCAGTAGTGCCAGTGCAGGTCTAAGAGATGCCAGAAGTGACCAGGGAGAATACGGATGGCAGTAACATGACACCACCAGACCGATGTATGTCAGTACCCCTCCTCTTACGAGTAGTCACTGGACAACTCCAAGATGTCTTTGACCTTGTATTTTTCTTCCTGAGGGGTCTAGACCTTTGGAAAGCTTTGATTTGGATAATAAAACTGGTTCAGGAACAGTGGTAGACAGCCAGACTCTGTCTCCTAGTTGTAGATTAGGAATGACTTATCACTTTCTATCAGCATGGATCATACTGTATAGTGTTGGGACACTTTGACAAGTGAGGTTCATACTTGTTGCCAAATTCTTAGCAAAATCTCTTAGAACTGACTCATGGTAATGGTTGGGCCCTAGGAAGTAATTCTGACCAATCATCCTGAGATGAAAAAACATATATCCAGAAGAAGATCTCTAAGTCTTGATTAACTTGATTGGTGTGGCCATTGGACTGTGGGTCGCAGGCCGTCGAGAAGTTGAGTTTAATCTGCAGAGCTTTACACAAAGATCACAAAAATTTGACTACAAACTAGACACCATAATTCAATACAATTTCTGACAGAACATTTCCTTGACCAAGATTTGAGGTAATACTTGAGCTGACGGAAGACTACAAAGAGGAACAAAGGGAGACATTTTTGAAGATCGATCCACAATGACCTATATGGTAAATTTATTGGAGGTAAGTAGGTCAGTCACAAAATCCATTAAGATAAGAGTCCAGGCAGTGTTTGGAACTTGGAAATGGCAGAGGCAGAAGTTGACCTGGTGGAGCTAATCTGGAGCTTTTGAGCTGAGCACATTTAAAGTTGCAACAAACTGTTTCAAATCTTGAAGAAGCATGGGCCACAAGTAATTCTGAAGAATGAATACTTGTGTCTTATGAGCTCCTGTGTGCCCAGCAAATCTAGAACAAAAAACCCACTGAAGCAACTTTTTGTGCATACAGTAGTCTCAGGAATTAATATTTTCCAATGAGGAGGGGTGATGACCAGTGAAGTGGCAGCAATACCTAAAGGATTGATGATGAGTTGTTGCTAGAATACAGTGGATCTTTCATCCTCTATAATAACAGTGATAAAACATCTGCTTTCGATTCTTGGAACCCATAATCTTTGTCTCCAATTGTATATTTAATTTCTGCAGGCAAAATTTTATAGAAACGAACCCACAGGGATGCAACTACCAATCTGGTGCTCTTCGAAAGAGGACCACCCCTGCACCAACTGATGAGGCATCTGCCTCAAAAAAGAATGGAATGGCAATGCCTGGCTGATTGAGATTAGGTGCTAAAATGAAAGCCTGTTTCAATTGCTGGAAGGCAGTTTGGGCTTCTTTGGCATATTATCGGGATTAGTCCCTATTCTGGTAAGGGTGGTGATTAGTGCAACCGCCATCGAGTACCCCCAGATAAATTTACGAAACTCATTTTGAGAAGCCTAAAAATCATTTGACTGCATTTAAGGTGGAGGGTTGAGGCCAATTGAGAATTTCTTGAACTTTATCCAGATCCATTCGCAGAACTGACCAAGAGATGAAGTACCAAAGGAAAGGAATGGAGTCCACCTCAAAGATATACTTTTCCAGTTTACAATATAACTTGTTATTTCTAAGCTGTTGAAGAACCTCTGTAACATATCAGCAGTGAGTGAGGATGTCATCTAAATAGACTACAACAGTGATGTAGAGCAAGTTTTGGAAAAGTCCTGGAATTCAGCTGGGGAATTGCTCAGACCGAACGGCACCACTAAATTTTCATTATGCCCATGCCGGTTATTGAAAGGTGTTTTCCTCTCATCTTCTCAAATTCAGATCAGATTGTAGGCCTTTCTAAGATCAAACTTGATGAATATGGTAGCTTATTTTACTCTGAAGAGCAATTTAGATATCAGGTGCAGATGTCATTGAGATCCCAATTGTCGATTCACAAAAACCCTGCTCACACAGGTGAAGAAGATAGGTGGATGAAGTCTCTATCCAGGTTCTACTTGTACATCTATTGTGAGAAGGTTCTCAGGGAGTTCTGGCAATGAGCTGAATACAAGAGTTGATTTAAATAGGACATTCCCAGTCCCTATTGGCTGAGCAGGTCATGTGAGTATGGCTGCTGGAATCTGGTTTGCAGATGTAGTCAAGTGGGAAAATCCAAGATGTGGGAACTGACAGAAAGAGAGTAAATGCCAGGCACACATGCCTCAAGGCCATCATAGGTCTCAGGGATGACATAAGCGACCAGGGAGGGCATGGATGGCAGTGATGTTACACCGCTGGACCCGGTAACTGGGGTTAAGAGCCTAAGACCCCGATGTGTGACAAATGTATTACACACAAGTGGATGTCTCCTCTACCTCAATAGCTGCTCAGTGGAAACAGTATTTAAGATCATATTCTTATATTTGACTAAGCAATTGTAAAGTGTCATAAAAATGCCTTCAGAATCTACTGTATAAAATCTGAAAATTATGGTTAACATCCATTAAGTACACTATGTACCTTACAGACAATGACCCTTGTGGGAAAATGGATTTAACTGTGAATACAGGAATAATAATTTAATAAATACAGGTTTAACCTGCTGCAACGGTAATACAGCATTGGGTATATGTGTATAATGACTTGAATCCATTTCAGCCCATGTAGTTTCAAATCCTTGGTGTTCAACCTTGAACAGGATATTCTTGCAAAGCACATGTTTGCTTTCATGCATCTCATTTTATAATTAGTACATAATAAATGGGATGCATAATACTGCATGCTTGTTTGTCCTTTTTTAATAATATGCACATTTTGTTATCATGTTACAATCATTTTTTTTAGAAAGTATTTATAGAAATATCAAGAGAGTATTACAATGAAATTGCATAAATCATTTATTGGTATACACAGTAGAGCTGTTTAATGTACTTTTCAGATCCTGATTTTCCTCTATTTTCTACTAAGGTCCTCTCTGTTCTCAGATGATTACTCCAGAGTGTTTTGATTGGAGATTCACTCGGTCAACAATGTTTTGATTTTGGCTTTGGTTTCAGCTGTGCCCAAATTTTCTTGTGTGTTTTGGTTTTGGTATAGGATTTCATTAAAAATGATCAAAAACAGGTAAGATTACAGTAAGTAAATTGTCGGGGGGGGGGGGTTATTTCCTATGTTACTACTAATATTATTAGTGTTCATTTATAGTCATTTTTACATAAAATTTTATCAATGAATACCTCAAAACTTTTTTATTATTTTCATTATTGTCTAAGCTTAGCGATAGCAGTGGCACAAACACACAGCAGTTTAATAATAAGTGCAACACCTATGGATTACAATAGAAATAAATAGAAGCGAGGTCCTTTTTGTCCAACTGAAACAGAAACTAAATGGTGGCAGATTTAGAAGCCTGCTCTTTTTAAAAAGTAAATACTGATTATGTTGATTTTATTGATGAAGAGTAGAAATCAAGAATTATGAATATAAATAAAATATTTAGGGTCTCTACATTAATTAATTAATTCATTCATTATTATAACATGGATATAGAAGTAGAGTTTCAGCCCATTTTTTAAATTGATGGAAAAATAAAATAAAATTAAATTTGGTTAAAACGATTAATATAATTTAGGGTTCCATGTACTAAGTGGAGATAAGGGGGATAAACAAAAATCCCTTATCAATATGTACTAAAAGGTTTTCTCTGCCTTAACCTGCTAGCGCTAAAAGCAGGCTAGAACTGTGTTGTGTCATAAGCACCTATGGCAGTGTTAAGTGACCCAGCTATTTCTAAGAAGAAATGTCACTTACCGTCCGCTGTCTTCTCTTCTCTTTATCACATCTAGCTGCCGTTATCTGCCTCTACTCACTGGAGTAGCAGGAAGAGAGCTCTTTGTCATTTTGGCCACTTGTCTATAAAGTTTTGGCCAAAAAAAACTAACTTCTGAAGCTGCACACTGGGATAGAGGTGAGTAGGAGAGCCCACACAGTGCAGTCAGGAGGAGTTGGAATACATCTCTGCTCTTCATCGGGTTCTTCTTAGTGCACATCGCTGTAGTCACTTCCTGCAGTACTTCACAGCGATGACAGGCGAAGCAAGAGCCCCTTTTTATCTACGGTAAGTGGGGTTTTAATACATGGACCACTTAGTTTTTAAGGAGACTGCAGAGCTTACTGGCATCTGTAGATGACTGTGGTTGTGGCAAGAAAGAGGTGTACCATACAGTGAGCTTCTTGCCAATATTTTTCAATAGAAAAAAATATTACAAATCAATATGAGGTAATTAAGGCAGTGACAATTGATTAATTTACAATAATTACTACTATTAGACCCTGAAATCTGTGGCTTACAGTAGTTAGGCTGCTATCCTGCAGTTGGAGAATTAACACCAGCTCCTCTCCTGGCTTCTTGGCACCTCCTGGCCACAATGGCCCATGATCAAAATTAGGACACTTTAAATTCTCTCAAGAGCACCCATTATATAATATATATATATATATATATATATATATATATATATATATATATATATATACAGTATAATGTGTGTGTGTATGTTTTCTCCACAAGGGCTGAGACTGATGCGAATAGCCAAATATTCACTGCATAATATAAGTATGAATATAATTAAAAAATCATAATTGACAAGAATAAAATGTTGGTCCAAACTCCAGGTCAAGACAAGAACGAAGATTGAAATTGTGGTCCAGGACAGCTGGCGATAGAAGCAAAGTTCCATGTCTTTGGCTGTATGTCTCCATTCCCTTCCCTGCATTGGCTTAGTATTAATTAAAGTGTCTGCAGTTTATTGGCTTAGGGTTCAGTGGTCATGTTTGTCACTGTTGACATTGACAATTTCATCATCATTGTCATAGGCATCATCCTCCTCATTGCTGATCTCAAGCTGATCATCAACATCTTTCCCCAATTTTAGTTCATCCCCACTGGAATCTAGACTTGTATACAATATTTTTGAAGACTATGGTGTTCCTCAAACAATGTGTAGTTCATTTTGATGAATACCAATTTCTCTACATTTTTGGGTACTAGGCTCCTACATCGATCACGATCACTCACTGTGTTCCCTGCTGTGCAAAACACTCTGTCACAACTCACAAGTGGATAACGGATGCAGCCCGCATTTGGGGATTGGCGAGACCTATTTCTGAGGCATGGAGTCTAATGTGCCGGTGGTATTCACCAGCGACCCTCGCAAGAAGGTATGGACTTGACTGCGTCTGACACACAGGTCGCGGCCCTCAGGATAGGTTCCCCTATATAGGTGCAGGTGAACTCTGGATGGAGCTTTATACACTTTCAACATAGTCGACAAGCCGGGTGAGAACCAAACGGACAGGATGGTACCAGGGAGCAACCGTATGCAGGTCATGGAGGATAGCCATGGTCAAAACCAGATATACAATGCAGTACCAGGGATCAGACAAAATCGTAGTCACAAACAAGCCAAGGTCAGGAACAAGTAATGAGAATTTCACAGGAACGCTGGAGTAAGGTATTGGAGCCTATACTCTGGCACTGAAGTGCTCCCAGGAACTTCCTTATATAGGTCAGGGTTCAACCTAGCCCCAATCAGCAATTCCCTAATCTCTTTAACTCTTTAACAGCACAGCGCGCATCCCTATGGGAGCCACCTGCACACAGAGCCGCCGGAGGAGAGAGAGCAGCTGACAGTGAGCGCTGGGGATCTCCGGCCCACTGTCCTTCGCCAGCCTGGACCCCAGTGCCATTGGACCCAGTAAGTGAGCATCGGGCTGCACTGTAACATACTCTTTCAGAGTACACAGGAGGGCAACTTAATTACTCCATATCTAGTGTGTACATGCTGCTCCAAATTTCCTTCTTGCCTGCCAAAGTCAGATTGCATTTGATCCAATGATAATGGACTTCTTCATATTGTCCCTAAGGAGGTGTTGGTGTCAAGCCCGTTTGTTTATTGGCTTCAATTGCAGGAACTAAGACCAGAGGGCTAAGGGCAGTGGGTGACAAGAAACGGGAGGGCAATATATACGTCCTTTTCATACGTCCCTCCCAGGTGTTGGCTAGACCTACCCCAAGGCACAGAGGACCTCATTCAGAGTCGGTCGCAAGCGCTGAGCACTCGCAACCGACTGGATGTTTTTGTCCTGCGCACGTGCAGTGGCCGCACTGCGCGTGCGCAAGCCCCGGAGTGAGAGAGAAACTCTCTAGCTCCGGAGCTCACTACAAAAGGGGCGGCTGTCGATGTTGATCGACAGCTCGCCCCGTTTTGTAGGCATGGTGGAGAGGTGGCTACACGAACGGAGGCGTTCCTGACGGAACGCTTGCCATTTTGTGGGCGGCCGCACTGACATCAGCAGTGATGTCAGTGAGGAGTTTCCTGCTCGATCAGAGCAGGAAGCTCCCTGGGGCTTGCGGGTGCCGAGACCCAACCTTAGGGTCTTGTCGCAAGCCCCGATGGTTGCGATGGTCTTGACCATCGCGACCATCACCCTGATGGGTCGCTAAGCTGTGGGTGGTAACCCACAGCTTAGCTAGCGACCAGGAGGCCGCACAAAAAAAAAAGAAGCGCCCGCCCTCATTCAGAGAGCGCAATCGCTTTTTGCGACCGCCTCTGAATGAGGGCCAGAGTCTAGTCCACCTGATGGTATTCATCACGGGATATGGGTTTCGCAGCACCAAGTAAACAGGTCACGCCCCCTGGGGCAGGTACCTGGAGAAAACACAGAGGTAGATCAGGGTTCAACTATAGAACTATATAAGCACTAGATATGAGTGCTGAGTAGCGATGGTAATCAGCACTTGATATGAGACACTGAATAGCGATGGTAATCAGCACTTGATATGAGACGCTGAATAGCGATGGTAGTCAGCACTTGATATGAGACGCTGAATAGCGATGGTAGTCAGCACTTGATATGAGACGCTGAATAGCGATGGTAATCAGCACTTGTTATGAGACACTGAATAGCGATGGTAGTCAGCACTTGATATGAGACGCTGAATAGCGATGGTAGTCAGCACTTGATATGAGACGCTGAATAGCGATGGTAATCAGCACTTGTTATGAGACACTGAATAGCGATGGTAGTCAGCACTTGATATGAGACACTGAATAGCGATGGTAGTCAGCACTTGATATGAGACACTGAATAGCGATGGTAGTCAGCACTTGATATGAGACGCTGAATAGCGATGGTAATCAGCACTTGTTATGAGACACTGAATAGCGATGGTAGTCAGCACTTGATATGAGACGCTGAATAGCGATGGTAGTCAGCACTTGTTATGAGACACTGAATAGCGATGGTAATCAGCACTTGTTATGAGACACTGAATAGCGATGGTAGTCAGCACTTGATATGAGACGCTGAATAGCGATGGTAATCAGCACTTGATATGAGATGCTAAATAGCGTTAGAAACAGCTCTGGTGAACCAGTCGCTGGTGCCCATGTCCACGCTAATGGAACCAAGACGTGTACATGAGGATTCTAGCAGACCCTGGGGAGAATAATCAGCCGCAACCGCTCTTAGGCCTGGTATCCACATGCATCGGAGCATGAAGACGACGGCGTAGGGGTGAGTAGTGGCCAATCCCAGGCCGCATCCTGACAGTTGGTGGTGAAGATTGCATGAGGAATGTATCCATGCTGCTGGTAGCTGTTACTGGAATGTTTATTGAACATGATTTCACTTTTTGTGATAAACCACTTACATGATTACGCTGACACCAGTCACACTACTAACACTACACTTAGAGCAAGAAACTAGTGCTTGCGAAGTTGCAGGAGATGCAAGACTGTGTTTGCCATGCACTTTTGACCTGGGCTTGTTTCTACTAGTACCATGTCTTGCAAAGTGACCATGGCCTGAGCCTTTCTTTGCCACTATGGGTGATGCATAGAATGTTCACTATTTTTCTTCTTTTGGCCTGAATGACCTGAATGGGCCAATCAGGTTGGAGCATCTTGTGTTTACTTTCAGCAGCCTATCATGCACTTTCCCATGGTACTTAAGGGTGTTCAGCACGCCCTCTAGTTTCCAGTGCAACATATACACAGCACAAGCTGTGTGAGTTCTTGGTGCTCCTTACCTCAGTGTGATTATTGCAGTCCCAGCAGTGCTCCAATTCCTGCTCTGTCTCCATCATAGGCTGTTCCTGGATACCCGCATCTACCCTGCTATACTCCGTTACTCACCCCACGGTTTGTGTACCCTCCAGCACTCCTGACTCAGGACCTACTCCAGCACTTCAGACCTCTGTTCCTCAGTCACACCTCCATTGGACTTTTGTTTTTTCTGTCTGACACCTGCTCCTAGCCTCACTAATTGGACTTTGTATTTTTTGCCTGACACCTGTTTCCAGCTTCATTAATTGGACTTTGTTTCCCTGACAGACATTTGTTTTCAGCCTCACTTCACTTGAATTTGATAATTTTCTGCCAGTTTATATATGTATTACCACTTCATGAATAATAATACTCCTATTAAACCTGCTGCATGCCAATACTACAAACCCATTCCTGTTTCTTCTCCTGCATCCACCCTGGGTTCAAAAAATAATCCAGACCTGACACTGTTCAGATACAGAGTATTTGGGATATCAGCACTGAACTGTAACTTCAGCAAGAAGCGATGTTTTACTGGCAACAGAGGCCAGTTTGGAAATTGAATTAATAGGGGAGGATCACAAGAGATTGGATGCTACGATCAGCTGGTCTAGGCTCAGCACTCTGAGTGGAGGAAGAGCATCAGGTGACAGAGTCCAACATGGCTGTGCTCATAATGTTGTTTAGGAGGGAACTCTGGGGCATGCAGCCTGTGTGCCATCATGCTGGGAGGACACACTGTAGCCATCTCCATGCTCAGTGACAGTACACTGAGCAGACGAGGCAGGAGAAGAACAGACAGACCTCAGTACCAGCCCGGGAGCAATATGCAGCGTGAGCGGACCTCTGCTATCCTGGACAGGCACCAGAGCTGTAAGAAAGTGGTTTTAATATTCCTGATCGTGACACCCACAAAAAACTTGATTCCACTAGTAGATGATGTTGAATTAGCAGTGGTAGTAGTAGTACTAGTACCAGTGCCGCTAGTACTAGGATGATCCTCCTCACCCATAGACTGATCCATTATTAAATATTATACAGTCTATTTTTTATAGATGTGCGCTGACCCCTGTGTTTTTTGTTTTGGATCTGGATTTATCTTCGTGTTTTGGTTTTGCAAAACCACCCTCAAGACTTTTGATTTTGGATTTGGTTTTTGATCTGTTTTTTTTTTTTTTAAATTGATAAAAAGTTTTTAAAAACAGCTAAAATCATGTCATTTGCCATCCAAAACCTGAAATTCAGATTTAAAATCCAAATTCCATGGGAAGATCAGAACTGCGACTGTGCTAAGACATCGGGTTTATGTTTATCTCTGAATTAGACCCTGAGTCAGGAAACTGAAGAGGAAGCAAAAAGCACACTGTGGCATTTAAGTGTCATTTCCAACACAAGTGTCACAGCTGCAGAGCAGCCAACCCATGGATGTCTGTAATTACTAGAGATGAGCAGGTTCGAATCTCAGAGATCCAAACCCACCCAAATTTCAGGGATCCAGGGCGATCCGAGCACAGCTCGGATCTCCATGCCTGCCCCGGATCCCTGACCTGAGGCAAAACCTCGCAACCCCTCTGTCGAGTCGCGAGGTTTTGTTTTGAGTGGGCTTAACGCTGATTGGCTGAGAGAGCCGTCTGTCACGGCTCAGCCAATCAGCGTTAAGCCCATTGAAAACAGCACAATCAAGAAAAAGCCCGCCATCCCCCGCCGACTGACACCGCTGGAACTCCCGCTGCCGACACTGCCGGCACCCCCACTAGCAGCATCCCACGCTGCCGACACCACCGCTGCCGACACTCCTGCACTGCTGCCCAACGTACTGAGGACACCGCCAGCGACCCCACACTGCCGACACTCCCACACTGAGGACACCCCAGCACCCCTGCACTGCCGACACAGTCAGCAAACCTGCACTGAGGACACTGCTGGCACCCCCGCTCTGCTGACACCGCCGGCACCCTGTATTGAGAACACACCTGCACTGCCGACACAGTCAGCAAACCTGCACTGAGGACACCGCTGGCACCCCCGCTCTGCCGACACCCTGCATTGACAACACCCCTGCACTGCCGACACAGTCAGCAAACCTGCAATGAGGACATCGCTGGCACCCCCTCACTGCCGACACAGTCAGCAAACCTGCAATGAGGACACCGCTGGCACTCCCGCACTGCCGACACAGCCAGCAAACCTGCACTTAAGACACCGCTGGCACCCCCGCACTGCCGACACAGCCAGCAAACCTGCACTAAAGACACCGTTGGCACCCCTGCACTGCCGACACAGCCAGCAAACCTGCACTAAGACACCGCTGACACCCCCGCACTGCTGACACAGCCAGCAAACCTGCACTTAAGACACCGCTGGCACCCCCGCACTGCCGACACAGCCAGCAAACCTGCACTAAAGACACCGTTGGCACCCCTGCACTGCCGACACAGCCAGCAAACCTGCACTAAGACACCGCTGGCACCCCTGAACTGCCGACACAACCAGCAAAGCTGCACTAAGACACCGCTGGCACCCCCGCACTGCCAACACAGCCAGCAACCCTGCACTAAGACATCACTGGCACCCCCGCACTGCCGAAACAGCCAGCAAACCTGCACTAAAGACACCGCTGGCACCCCTGCACTGCCAACACAGCCAGCAAACCTGCACTAAGACACTGCTGCACCCCCGCACTGCCGACACAGCCAGCAAACCTGCACTAAAAACATTGCTGGCACCCCCGCACTGCCGACATCACTGGTACCCTTCACTGAGGACACTGTCAGCAACCCTGCTGTGCCGAAACTGCTGTCACAGTAAGTGCACTATTGGTGTATACATACCACACTGTATAACACACTGTATCCGTGTTGGAAATTAGAAACTGAACTGCCACATGTTAGTGCTGCCCACTGTGTCACTTAGCTTAGTCAGCCAGCTAGCTGGATGCAACCTTTTGGCCTTAACTAGATGAAGCAAATAATATTGTGAGGTGGTCAAAATTGATTGGAAATTACTGGAATAAATGTTATTGAGGTTAATTATACTGTAGGAACAGAAACAGGCACATTTTATTTTATTTTAGCTGTTTTTATGATTGTTTTAAGAAAAAAATCTAGATCCAAAACCAAAACACGAAAACAAAACACGGAGGTGATATTTTGGCAAAACCAATCCAGATCCAAAATCAGGGTAGATCCAGATCCAAAACCAAAACATGGGGGTCGGCGCACATCTCTAGTAATTACTGACAGTGATTCTTTACCTACAGTATATGCCTATTTGTCAAATGGCAGATGAGTGTCCTCACACTGCCCTTATATGCGATCGAAAAAACGCAAGCACAGAGAATTATTGGAAAGTTACATTTAATCTGCTTTACCTCAGGATTGGATTATGTGATCGAAAACACGAGAAACCAATTTCCAGGAAATGGCATTTTGCCTCATTACAAGTTCCAATTTTTGTACTCAAATTTGAGTCATGACTCAGCACTATTCGGTACCCATAAATTTGGTGCTGTTGGATTTCTCATAGTCCAAACTGCTCATTTCTAGTTTCAAATAAGCTGTTTTTTCAAGGGTTTGGAGAATAGTAGTCCCTTCTATCCTTTTAAAGTACAAGCGTCCAATCACAGACATCATTGATGGTAACCAGAAGAATCTGAGAACATACATGTTTACACTTTCTTTTACAGTACAATAAAATAGTAACCAATTAAAACAAAAGAGGATAAATGTTTTCACCCCTTTTCATTACTATTGTTGCTCGCAATGAAGATTTATCTGCAAAGTGATTGACGGGCAGGGAGCGTTTGTGAGCGGCAATGGGAGGTGGGGACCCAAATGCAGATGTTTTCTGACCATTTTCAGGGCATGTTTCAGCCTGCAACTGTGATCCCTCCCGTATGCAGTAAAAATGGCTCCAGCATCTCAATTCTGGCAGCCAATCTAAGTAACCATGGGGTTACTCAGGACTCCAATATAATTGACTGATCTAAAGCGCCAAAGCCACACCTGTGATTAAGGGGTACCTGCTGCAGGCAAAATATGAGTATTGCTAACAGACACTGGTAGAAGAAAGCAACTGCGCTTGTAAACCTAATTAATAAACAGCCAATATGTTAAAAAACGACATGTGTTCTATTAAGACACATGAAACAATGTAACGAGAGATAGTTACACTGCTTATGAAAGCAATTTAAAAATACATTTTCACAACAAGATAAAATATACAGTATGCATAGAAATATATGCATAGAAATATACAGTATTTTCACACAACCACTGCGTACAAATTCACAGCAGCAGTGGCATTATCGCACATCTCTACATCAGTCAGGTACAAATATTATATCATTATTTAGATTATGAGATGCTTACAAAGCCTGCACCTTAGCGATGGAGGCAATTTGGTTATGACATTACTGTATATAATTACATCACACATTCATTTGACTAAAACTGTTTGTTCTCACTGCAGACTGATGATGCACTTGCTGTTTGTCAGTTTGTGTAGTTTAAAATGTAAGAAAAAAGTTCACATATACTGAATATGCTTTTCATTAATTAAGATTTGCAACTTTCTTCTATAAGACTGGTTAAAGCACCCCGGAATTGGACTTTGCACAGGATGTAGTCGGGATGCTGGGGCTCAGAATACCGGAATCACGAAAGCAGTCAGAATGCTGGCTCCAGAATCCCGACCGCCGGCATCCCAATGATAAGTATTAGGGTGAGGGAGAGGGTTAGATCTAGGGTCAGGGTTAGGCACTAGGAGGAGGGTTAGAGTTAGGCTGTGAGAGGGGGGTGTTGTTAGGACTAGGTTGTGGGAAAGGTGGGTAAGGGTTAAGGGGAGGGTTAGGCTACTTACGTTCAGACGTTGGGATTCTGACTGTCGGGATGCAAAATATATATGCATACAGATTTGTGCAATGTGGCACTTGTACAGTACGTGCTTAGTAATGGAGAGGTGGAAAAGGGGGGAAGGGGGACGGAATAGGAGTTCCAGTGTAGGTTGAGCACAGTACTGGCATGTTCACCTGGAAACATACTGTATCTAGACTTACACAGAGAGAAATTGTGAACGCTTGGGCTGGTGCAAATTAGAGATGAGTGGTTCGGTTTTGATGAAAAAACAAACACACCCAAACTTTGGTGTTCCAAGTCGAATTGCGTCCAGGCTCGGATCACTTTGAGGTTCTGAGTAGAACCAAATTGGGTCTTCTTGCCAAGTTTGTAACTGAGATATAAAAATCTGATCTGATGTGTCCATCTTTCTTGATTTCAGGTGCTGTTAGGTGGCCAAAATTCACTGGAAATGACTGGAAATTAATGTTATCGATGTTGATAATATTATAGGAACAAAAAAAGGTCCAATTCACATGATTTTAGCTGTTTTTATCAATTTTCTAAAGAAATACAAAACCGAAACTGAGCCAAAACACTTGAGGGTAGTTTTGCCAAAACCAAATTACGACGATGATTTAGAAGCAAAACCAAAACACGGGGGTCTGTGCACATCTCTATTGCAATTACACGCTGTTCATGATGAGCAGAACTAACTAATCCACGGACTCCCAAACTCCGTACCCTAACAGTTCAGCATTTTCAGGTTAGTCATACTTGTGCACAGATGGTATAATCAACTGACTGAGGTACTAACTAAGGTCCTCATTCAGAGCCGGACGCTCTGAGCAGAGCGCACGCTCTGAATGAGGGCCGTCCTCCATAACTATGGAGCGTCCTCCTGGACGCTCGTATAGCTGTGGGTCACCACCCACAGCCTATACGAGCGTGCAGTTTGATGGCCGCGATGGTCGTGACCATCGCGACCATCGAAACTGCGTACAAAAGCCTGTGGTTGAGTTTTTCAACCACAAGGCTCGGAGTGATTTTGGCTCTATCAGAGCCAAAATCACTCCCACTGACATCACTAGTGATGTCAGTGGGCCGGCTTCTGACGGGAGGCGTTCCCGTGGGAACGCCCCCGTCAGGGAGGCACGGCCCCGGCACGCCCACCAAAGGGGGCGTGCTGTCAATCAACATCGACAGCACGCCCCCTTTGATCAGACACAACGAGCGAAGGAAAGTCCTTCGCTCGTCGTGTCTGGCGCATGCGCAGGACGGAGCTCCCTCCGTCGTGCGCATGCTCAGTGCCGAACATCGACCCACTTGCGAGCGGACAGCCGCTCGCGAGTGGGTCTGAATCAGGCCCTAAGGCCCTCATTCAGAGCCGTACGCTCTGAGTAGAGCGCACGCTCTGAATGAGGGCCGCCCTCCATAATTATGGAGCGTCCTCCTGGACGCTCGTATAGCTGTGGGTCACCACCCACAGGCTATACGAGCGTGCAGTTTGATGGCCGCGATGGTCTTGACCATCGCGACCATCGCCACTGCGAGCTGGAGCCTGCGGTTGAGTTTTTCAACCGCAAGGCCCGGAGTGATTTTGGCTCTTATCAGAGCCAAAATCACTCCCACTGACATCACTAGTGATGTCAGTGGGCCGGCTTCTGACGGTAGGCGTTCCCTTGGGAACGCCCCCGTCAGGGAGGCACGCCCACCAAAGGGGGCGTGCTGTCAATCAACATCGACAGCACGCCCCCTTTGATCAGACACAACGAGCGAAGGAAAGTCCTTCGCTCGTCGCGTCTGGTGCATGCGCACGACGGAGCTCCCGCCGTCGTGCGCATGCGCAGTGCACAACATCGACCCACTTGCGAGCGGACAGCCGCTTGCGAGTGGGTCTGAATCTGGCCCTAAGTTACCTGTACTTAAGCATGGATATCCTTAAACCCTGGGCTGTTAGGGGGCCTTGAGAAAAGGGTTTGGGAACCAATGAACTAAGCTTTACTGATTGGCTGATTGCAGATTTACTGTTTAAGCTTTTTGTGTGCGTATTTTAGCAAAAAAAAAAAAAAGCCATACTAAAGAACATACTCACCAGGGCCCGGCAGCAGTGACATCTGTCACAGGCAGCCTAGCAGCCAATCTGAGTGGCTGCCTGTCATTACAATGTCGTGTGGAGTGCTCAGTCTCCTCTGCAGTACTTTGTACATTAGTGTGGTGAGCAGTCTCATGAGAATATTCTGATCTTGCAGGACTGAGAGCTTCCCTGCTCACCACACTGATGTGCAGACTGAGAGCTCCATGCGGCTGCTGCACTGTAATGACAGACTGCCAATATGATTCGCTGCTAGGCTGCCTGTCACACATGTCCCTGCTGCTGTAAGCCCGCACCCGGAGCCAAGTCCTGCCCACCGCACCCGACGATTGACCGGCGCTAGGAACACATACTCCGACCCAGCACCGGCTACCCGACGCCTATGCTTCCCCGGGTGTCTTACAGGGGACACATTTCCTCCTGCTGTGCCGATGCTGGGATCAGCCACCTGATCCCAGCACGGCTTTCCACATGGCAGCAGCAGCAGCGGGACAGGGGGGAGGGGCATGCAGCACCAGTGGGGGGGGGGTAACTGCGGCAGAGCCCTGGAATGCCCCTAGGCATTCCAGTCACCCCTAGGCATTTGCTTAATATGCCTCTGCCTAGGGCCGGCTCTGAGTGCAGGGTCATGCATAATGATGTCGCACGTCGCAATGTCATTAGTATGTACTGGCTCACTATACGGAATGGACTAAGGGGGCTTGGGGGCAGCTTAATCTTTTTTTTTTTTTTTTTGACAGATATGCTGCCGGCCCGGACTGCTCAGCTTATAACTATTATGCACCAAGGCCAAATTTTGTGCCCCTGAAGCTCGGGGCCTCTCTGAACCTTGGGGCCCAGGACGGGGTACCCATTGCACTGCCCTATAGCTGGGCCTGCCCATAAGTAGCTATACCTCCTGCGGATACCCTCTATGACACCTACAGGCAAAGCTCCCATCTGACAGGGACCCAGGAGAGGCTAACTGCAGGCTCTATCAATAGTCGTAAAGACTATGGGCCTGATTCAGAGCCGGATGCTCTGAACAGAGCGCTCGCTCTGAATCAGGGCCCTCATCCATTAAAATGGAGCGTCCTCCTGGACGCTCGTATAGCTGTGGGTCACCACCCACAGCATATACGAGCGTGCAAAAAGATGGTCGCGATGGTCTTGACCATCGCGACCATCGGACTTGCGAGGGAAACCCTGCGGTTGGGTTTCCCAGCCACAAGCCCTGGAGTGATTTTGGCTCTATCAGAGCCAAAATCACTCCCACTGACATCACTAGTGATGTCAGTGGGGCCGGCTTCAGACGGTAGGCGTTCCCATTGGAACGCCTCCATCTGCCAGGCATACCCCCGGCACGCCCACCAAAGGGGGCATGCTGTCAATCAACATCGACAGCACGCCCCCTTTGGTGCGAGACCCCGAGCGATGGAAAGCCCGTCGCTCGCCGGGTCTCGCGCATGCGCACGACGGAGCTCCCTCCGTCGTGCGCATGCGCAGTGGGGAACATCGACCCACTTGCGAGCGTTCTGCCGCTCGCGAGTGGGTCTGAATGACCCCCTATATACATACATATGCCCACCCCAAAGACTATATACACACATATGACAAAGTCTTCCACCACAATCACTACCTCTAGTCACATATAATTTGTGAGGTGTTCTTGAGATACATTTCATAGATATGTAATTGTAAATGTTAATATTAGTTGCCTTATATAATACAGCAAATGAGCTATAGTGGCCCTTTAAGTCTGGTGGTAGCCATGGCAACGTCAGTTGGTTATTTTCAAACTGGCCGTGAGCTCAGATGCCTTATGGTGACTGATGGTGACGCATCTACCTGACCACTGAGGAGCTGCACTACTTGGCTAATTATCTTCATTTATTACTATATTTATCTATTTTTACATTTTATTATATTACACTTTTATTATACAACTAATCAGTAACATTTATATATATTATATATTGGAGTTTAGTGGGGTATAGTGTATATATATATTTTTATATACTGTATATATATATATAAATATATATATATATATTTATATATATATATATATATATTACTAAAGGTTTCTACCTTTACCAACTATACAGCTTTTATTTATAATATATTTTTGCTAACACTTTATTATTTTTTAAATTTTAAACAATTATACAGTGTAAATCAATTTAAAATATTGAGATTTACACTCTGTTGATTTTACCTTTACTTCTCTATTTATTGTTAGCTGTTACCTAAGCCTTTTTTTTAATAACTTTCTTCTGTTTGGAGTTGTTCTCTGCTAGGTGTGAGGGAGGACAGTAACAGAGAATTGGACAGTGGGTGAGTGCAATAAGCCAGTCACTATATATAGTAGGTTCTAGGGTTATAGGAAGAGTAGTGGAGGGGGTAACACGTGTAAGGGGCTGCCTATTTACTGAGCCTTGGATGGAGATAAAGTGAACGGAGATAAAGTACCAGCCAACCAGCTCCTAACTGTCATTTTTCAAACACATCCTGTGACAGGGCAGTTAGGAGCTGATTGACTGGTACTTTATCTCCGTTCACTTTATCTCCATCCAAGGATTAGTAAATAGACCCCATATATCACTAACTAGGGAAATATAGGGCCTGATTCTGAGATTTACACAATGCCGATATTTACACAGGTTGAACACAGAGGATTCACTCACAAAGTCAGTGACAGGAAGTCAGCGTTTCGGGGAGGTAACAGGTGGTGGCTAGGTAAGTTAGAGAAAGAGGGAATGCCTCCACACAGAAAATACTATTTGTAATATACAGCATATATCAAACCAACATTAAGGGCTCTATTTATTAACATTATTTTTACTAAAATAAAGTGAAAAAGGGTGTTTTCACACCCTTTTCACATTATTTTAGTTTCACCTGTATTTATTACAGGGCAATTGGAGTAGAATTAGTAAAATTCTACTCCAACCCCCAGTATCACTTATTTTTAGTAAAGCAGATCGCATTTCCCATAATTGTAATGGGAAATGTGATCTGTGTGCAAGTTACTAAAAATAAATTGTAAAAAAATACTGGGGGAAGCCCTGTGATCCAGGGTCTCCCCCGGTTACCGGGCTCCCACTCTGCTCTAACGGGGAGAGCAGAGGCGGGAGCCGGTACCAGTAATCAGCTATGTGGTCTAAAGAGACCGCAAGCTGATTGCTGTAAAAAAAAGAAAAAAAAAATTAAACATTTTTTTTTTCACTTACCTGAATCCAGGGACCGGTGATCGGGCCTCCGGTGATGGCTCCTCTCCGGTCAGCTGGTCTCCCACAGTGCACTGGGGCCCGGTCATCAGGTGATCGGGCCCCAGTGCAGTATGGGAGATCACCTGATCGGGAAGCCCGGAGAAGACCACCGGAGGCCAGGAGGATGCAGGTAAGTGTAATGAAGGGAGGGGGGGTCGCGGGGGTCCGCGATTGCCGGGGGGCAGGGCTTAGCGTCGGTGGGGGGGTAGTAGCGACGGTGGGTCGGCGCATGCGCGTGCTCTTAGTCGCGGTATTTTTTCCGAAAATACCGCGACTAGAGTGCGGATGGGATCCGCAGGGACAGAGCTTTATCGCAAGCTCTGTCCCTGCAAGGGATTTATAGTAAATCCCTGTGATATTACCTGAATTCGCAATGCGAATTCACTCGGTAATATCACACTACAATCCGCATTCAATATGCGGATTGTAGTAAATAGAGCCCTAAGTGATTTACCCTTTAAATATGTACAATCAATAGGTTGGTGGTGCTCCCCAGAGTCAAAATCATGTAGACAAACAAACAAAGAGAAAAGAAGGCTCTTTTGTTGGGGCACTCTTCTGTAAATATTTATATAAAATATAACTTTTACTATAATCTTTAAAAGTATTATGGTAGATACTAAGGGAGACAGGTATATGTATCACATAGACATATTGACAAAACATACATAAAACATATAGAATAGTTTGGCGAAAATATTATAAATAACTCATTCAGAGAACAAATTCTCATGCAGGGTACTCCTCACATGGGATACATTACATATTGCTCTGTTTTAGCAATACTATAAGATACCTTAATCTGTATATTGGTCTGCAAGGTCTATATGTAGGCATACAACAGATAGGTATCAAGGGTATATATGATAGCTATTACACAGCTTGAAGTATGTTTATTGACATGATGTAAAATCAAATCTGGTGTGCTTGGATATCTTGTGTGAATACAATTTTTGACCATCAGGTTATATGAATCCCCACACTACTACCCAGTTGTTTCAAACAAATTACACCACCAACTATCTATGCACAGATGTATCTGTGGTGGCACACCTGAGAAAGTCTGTCAGTCATCTTATAGTACAGCATCACCTGTTTGATATGCAGAAAATTTAGGCTATCAAGTACATTATACAGTTCTGTGAGACCACAGTCACTATTCACTTGTCTAAGCATCAAATATCGCAGTCAAACATCCAGACCATCGATTTATCCAAATACCAGTATGATTATCATATTCATAAGTTCATAACTGCATAGGGATAGCTATCAAGTAAGTATCACCTGAGATCATAAACAGATATACCTGCCAAAAATAATGTAAGTTACTTCAACCTAAATGTTGCTGTCTCTCTATTATCATCTGTGCAACAAATGGCAAAGTGACATAATCGGCATATATACAGGCAGAATCATTATCCAATCACCATGATACTTATCCCCTCTTTAAATCAGCATGGAGGAAGAGCCGGTGGCTAGGTAACGCAGGTGTGTCGGGAATGTTTAAATCTTGTTTCATTGCCGTGCATAAATTATCAATTGCGATCTTCTCAGCATGAGAGATCCCTGCGAGTCAGGAGAGCCGCAGTGTATGAGGTAGGTCAGACATGACTTACAAGCTGCTTGGCTGGCCAATCTGCATCAATGTTACCAATGTTTATGCTGTTGTACGTCTTGGAATGGATATGAGAAGGCAGCAGCGGGCGTCCCTATGCTCGGCTAAGCTATGGAGGCATTAACATATAGCACCTGCGATCCGTAAGAGATTGCAGTTGCGATTGCATTAGCCTAAATCTAGGAATCAGGCCTATAGTGTGTAGATTTGGATGTAACCTTGTTATAGATATACATCTAATATTTGTTACAAAAAAACATGCCACAGATGCTTTATGTTTGTTTAGTGAGGTTGTTTCTGGACAGATGATGATAGGTGGGTTTCTGGGTACCGGTGCACCCCCCTCCCCCTGAGTGCCACTGGCATTATAAAAATAGCCAAATAATGATAGAGGACACATGATATAAACAGTCTTTAGCGCTCTCATTCTCATAGTTACTGTAACACATAAATGAGGCTGGAGCTTGTAGGATTTGGGAGGAAAAGTCAATACAGATGTAGCCACGCTCATCTATCTCGCGATGCGAGCGGCATGGAGGTCGCGACTAGTGTGCAGCACTATGTGACCCTCATGTGCTAAGCGAACATGGTGCATTTCCGCAATAAAATATGAATTACAGGCGTACATTTATGGATGACAGGTCACTTATCTAATCTTTCATTTATTAAGTATTCGGTATTACTATACATAAAATAGAATCATTTATCACCTCAGGACGAGCACAGAGATGATGGCAGCAAAGAGGAAGAGAGTGGACGTCGCTGAAGAAGAAGACAGCAGGATGTGCGCAGAGCTGCACCCAGCAAAGAGGAGAAGACTGGACGTCGGTGGAGAAGACCAAGGCCGACAGTTTCCCACGCTAACACCGGAGGAGAAAGCGGCCTTTTATCTACTGCTGGGTACGACTTATTTCTTTACCATTTATTAAGACCACAAAGAACATGGAGGCCATGCTGCTGAATGCAGCATGCCCCCCGCTGTCGTTCTGTCGCTGCTGGCATCAGCAAGTGTGTATGCACTTACCTATGCCGGCACCCACACTGGGTCCCGCCGCTCACAATATTGCACTGGGTACACATCGTTTAGTGTGTACCCAGCTTTAGAGTGATGTTACTAATCACCGCTGTACAGATGTAGGAACCCCCCTCGTACCTGCACCACCTCACATCTCAGCCGGAGTGTCCAGCAATGGGGCTAGGGAAAGGTCTGTCCTTTTCCTGGCAATGTCGTCTGTACAAAAAGCGATCCCATGTGAGCGTTGTGTCTACAGTACACAAGCATCAGGCCCTATAAATCATGGTGGCAGAGACGCCCATCCCAGCGCAATATGATTTCACCTTTAATATGATAAAGTTCCCTTATAAAGTTTTGCCTAATATGCCACATTACTTCATTTATGGCATAAGGGATAATACTGTATGTGTAACTGGGTAGAAAAGTCAGTGTCTAATCCAATGAGATTCTGTCATTTTCTAATAGTATATAAATGAAAGCAAATGTCTGATTGGCTGCTATGGGCAACACCAACTCTTCTTCCCAGTTACCTGCAGAAAAGTCTATATAAATATTGCCCACTATATCATACAGCATGTCACCATTACTGCTTCTCATTGCAGAGGAAGGCCGCACCAAGAGGTTCCTCGCATCGGATAACTGCAAGGAAGTGTCAGACAAGGTATTTATGTTACTGTTACTTATCCATTACTGTTTCCTTATATTCATACTCAGTAGTGTGTAATAGGTGGTAAATAGGATTGCTGAGGTATGTACATACAAACGCGTTTCTCCATTCTGACTATATTTCTATTCTAGTACCTGCTGGCCACGGCGTTGGTGTACTTCAAGAGAGCCGGGCTGACTGTGAGAGAATACACCTGGCTCAATTTTTACAGCGCACTGTAAGTATTTTACCTCAGTGATTAGTCCAGTGATTCCCAACTTCGGTCCTCAAGGCACACTAACAGACCAGGTTTTAGTGCTATCTATGCTTATGCACAGATGGTTAAATCAAAATAACTGAGGTACTAATTAAGTCACCTGTGCTCAAGTACGGCTATCTTTAAAACCTGCACTGTTAGTGTGCCTTGAGGACCGTGGTTGGGAATCCCTGGATTAGTCAGATACAGCTGGAGATAAATCCCCAAAGAACTTATTAGCCAAGTCATAGGTTATTTACTCACATAAATATTAGTTACTGTGTGTCTGCTCCACATAATAAAGGAGACAGGGCCAAATGTAATAGGATGGGATCTTTCAAAGTGCTGATTTCCTGTTGATATATATACAGTTGGACTTAAAGCAGAAATGTATTAATAAAAACCATTCCAGGCTGGTTTTGCCTTTAATAAAATTGCCGCTTTAAGTCCAGTGGTAAAATAAATAAAAAATCTGCACTTTTGACAAATTGCACACTATTACATTTAGCCCAATGTGTTCAAATACTATATCCCACATTATACAGAAACTATGAGTGAGAAACATGATAGTCAGTGCATTCTATAGATGGTGTACACCTGTATCTGGACGTTCGTTACAGTTTTAAATTCTAAAAATATGTGGAAGATATAATTTATGTTATTATATTATATCTAAGACCTCTCCCAGAAAATACTATTTATTTCTGACGGCCATCTAATGACCCCATTCTTTTTATAAGGGTCCAGCCAGAAACAAACATTTACTGTAATAATTATATATTTCAGGCTGTACTTCCTGTTACTGCCATCCTGAGATGGCACTAATAGAAAAGGTTTCATGTTGGACTGTAGGTAAATGAGACCAGGGGATAAATTTACTAAAGTGAGAATTTTTAGAAGTGAGTTTTAGAAGAGATGCTGCCCATAGCAACCAATCAGATTCTACCTATTATCTTCTAGAAGGTGCTACTTAAATGTTAAGTAGAATCTGATTGGTTACTATGGGCAACATCTCTTCTAAAACTCACTTCTAAAAACTCTCACTTTAGTAAATTTACCCCCAGGTCTCTACCCTGTAATTAATACACCTTCTGTCTCTGCAACACCACAGTCTACATAGCTTTGTATGTAACAAAACAGGAACTGTGAAAGACATGGTAGATCCTCTTTAATAATGATACATAGAACATGTTGGTGACTATACGGCACAAACCTTACTCCTCATGGTCTGTTTCTGTAGGTATCTTGCAACCCAGATGGAGGAGGATGACATGCTCTACCGCCGGTTGGAGCGCCAGATTGTCCGCTGTATACCACTCGTGAAGTTCTGGAAGCTGAAGGACACCCTGTGGCACAGAATGGAGTACAGAACATTTGTGACCCAGGAAGAACTGGACGAGGTGTGTAACATGATACAATGGGGGAGATGAAAGAAGCCCAGAAGCGGTATTAGCACACGTTATGTGCGCTGATACCGCTTCTCCCCGATGTATGATCGGGGGTCTGGGTGGTAAATGACAGGGGCGCTATGCGCCCCTGTCATTATCAGCTCTGCTATCTACAAGATAGCAGCGCTGATAGCCTGGGCCATGTACGAACGGTCATATCGCCTGACCGTTTGGCCCGCTGTAGCTGTCGTTACCGACAGCTACAGCCTGGTGCTAGCCTATCCCCACAGCAGGGACAGCGCTGTCCCTGCTGTGGTTGCTGCCGGCTCCAGGACTGCACGCGGGGATCTCGCGATACTTGCGAGATCCCGCGCATGCTCAGTGGAGCCGGCCAGGACAGAGACACAGCGCATCAGCACTAGGCTGATGTGCTGCTGTCTCTAGCGGGTAGCGCCGGAGGTGGGAGTTAACGCTCCCCCTCTCCGGCCGATGAGATGGTCTTACTAAGAGGCGTCAACAGACCGCAAAGAGCGAGCGCTCAATTTAAATAGCCAGCCCCTTTTTCTGAACGAGCGTCCGCAAATAGCGTCCAGCTCTGAATCAGGCCCAGAGTCCCACTTATAGATAAGCTGTGCTTCCTTGTTTTATACTAATCAATGTAAGGTGGGGAATTCTGTGCATGTGAACTGGCCAACACAGTGGCACAGTGGTTAGCATTGTTGTCTCACTGCTGGGGATATGAGTTTGATTCCTGTCTAGCCCTATATCTGTGCAGAGTTTGTGTGTTCTCTAGATGCTTGCATGGGTTCCCTCCAGGTACTCGTGTTACCTCCTACACTCCAAAAAAGTATTGGTAGTGTAATTGGCTGCCGACTCTGAAAGCTCCGATGGGACAGGGATGATGTGAATGACAAATACTCTCTGTACGGCGCTGCGTAATTGGTGGCGCTATATAAATAAATGATGATTCTAACTTATAAGAAAGTCAGTAAAACAAGGAACCTCTACCCAACATTGAGGAATGTTAAACAAAACAAAGCTGCCCCTCTGTAGATGGGGATCTCTCCAAGGGGCCCATTTATTATCTGGTTTTAATTATAATTTCTTTTAATGGCAATAAGAAATGATGTCCCTGGGTGCATTAAAATACACATGTAGGGACATGGGCTCTGGTAGGAGTCTGTTCCGATTATGTGTAAAAGTAAAGTGATTGCAGATGGAACCTTCTCCTTATAACTTTTTCTGAAAAGGATTTATTTATTTTTTTCCAGGGAATATCCCACAAATATTCTTAGATAAATAGTCTCATTATTTGCCAGCATCATGCTCTGAATGTCTATAGGGTAAAGCATTGGCTCACAGGGCTGGGCATATTGTCACTGGGGAATAGGTCACACGTGTGTCAGTGAGGTTACATGTACAAGGGAACATTTTCCTTATTATTTTACATGGTAACAATTTCCCAGCATTTCCCTATGGCCAATAGGAGCTATTGCAGAGCACTGGTGCTGACCTTTTCTAGCTGATAATTCAGGTGTCACATTGCTCTGCAAAAGATGGTTCTCTGTCACCCGGGCATAGACTATCAGAATTGTCAGCGTATTTAAGCAAAACTATTGGTCACACGAGAGGGAGTTATTTGTGCGGAGAGAGTTTAGCAGTGTTACTGATGTCTGTGATGGGTGCGGTATGGTGGTATGATATGTCTACCTTCATGGGGGTATATTTACTAAAGTGCAGGTTTTTAAAGTGGAGATGTTGCCCATAGCAACCAACCAGATTCTACTTAACATTTATCTAGCATCTTCTAGAAAATAATAGCTAAAATCTGATTGGTTGCTATGGACAACATCTCCACTTCTAAAAACCTGTACTTTAGTAAATATACCCCATAATGTTGACATTAATCATGTCAACACGAGAATGTCAACATGGTCATAATGTCAACGTTGACAACATTCATCATACAGACACTGATGAAATGTTGTCATTTTAGAATGTTGACATATCGTCCATGGTGGCCTAATGGTCACTTACCTGCTCCTGGCTGCTGCAGTGGCTCTCATTGCGGTTTCCTGGTCCCGACTGTCATGTGACTGTCACTTCCGGGTCAGACCTACGATGCTCCAGTGTTCTGGTGAATATTTCTCCCCAAACCCTTCCCTAATGCCTAATACTAACCTCCCCCTTTTGCCTAACCCTAACCTCCCCCTAGTGCCTAACCTTAACCTTCCCATCCACAGCCTAACTGTTGACAGATTAACAATGTCGGCATAATAACTGTTGCCATTGTGATGTTTACTTTCAGAATATCGACATTGTAAATGTAGACCTACATTGACTACATCCCGTCTGTGACATATGCTATATCTCAGGCTCTGGTATAGGCAGAGTTATTTTTTGCACATGTCTTTTATCATAGTAACACTAATTAGGCAGCCAACTCTGCATAAGCACCAGACAATATCCGGGCAGTCAGGAGCCCAAAAAACAGATTCTTGGGCCTCATAAGATATATATATTTTTTCTAGAGCATCTAACAGACTGTGAGCTGATTATGACCTCAAAATCACTTGTGTGGCCCCCATCTAAATTATAGTTTGTTTATACTAGGTGATGAGAGAAGATTGTCATCCTGCATGGACAAGAGAGAGAAAATTCCACCATGGCTGGGCGATTAGAGAATATCCTGGGCATCCAATCCTGCCTTGTCATCGGTGTGGCCCTCCTCCACAGCCCAGATTCCCCTCCTGCTCACTGCTCTAGAGCTGCTACATCCAGAGGAGGAAGATAATATATTGAGAGCAACACAAGGAGATGTAGAGGGTGACAGGGAGAGGCAAAGGGTGATGTGGAGAGGTAAAGAGTGGCAGGGGGAAGTAGAGGGTAACAGAGAGAAGCAGAGGGTGGCAGTGGTTGACTGGAGAGGCAGAGGGTGGCAGGGCTAATAGTGGGTGGATGGGAGAGGCAGCGGGTGTCTGGTGGTGACTGGGGAGGAAGTGGGTGGCAGGGGGAGGCAGAGGGTGACAGAGAGAGGCAGAAAGTCGCAGTGAGTGATAGGTGGTGACTTGGGAGACAGTAAGTGGCAGGGCGAGGCTATGGGTGACAAGGAGAGGCAGTGTCGGGCAGGAGGAGGGGGACAGGGAGAGGCAGAGTATGAAAGGGAGAAGAAGAGGGTGGCAGGGAGAGGCATTGGGTGGCAAGGAGATGTAAAGGATGACAGGGATAGGTAGAGGGTGGCATGGAGAGGCTGTAAGTAGCAGGGAGTGGCATTGGGTGATAGGGAGAGGAATAGGGTGGCATGGAGAATTAGAGAGTGGCAGGGGGTCGACAGTGGGTGGCAGGGAGAGGTAGAGGATGACAGGGAGAGGTAGAGGATGACAGGGAGAGGCAGTATATAGAAGTGGTAGTAGTTTGTGAAATGGAAAGGCAGTCAGTGGCAGTCAGTGACATGGAGAGGCAGTAGGTAGCAGGGAAAGGCAGTGGGTGACAGGTACAGGTAAAGGGAGAGGTGATGGAGGCAGTGGGTGATGGGGAGAGGAAATGGGTGACAAGGAGAGGCAGAGGGTGACAGGGAGAGGCAGAGGGTCAAAGGGAGATGTAGAGGGTGACAGGGAGAGGAACTGGGTGATGGGGATAGCCAGAGGGTGATGTAAAGAGGCAGAGGGTGGCATTGAGTGATAATGAGTGGTAGAGGGTGACAGTGAGAGGAAGAGGGTGGCAGTGAATGCCTGGAGAGACAGACGGTGACAGGGCTAGGTAGTGGGAGATGGGAGAGGCATTGGGTGTCAGGTGTTGACTGGGGAGGCAGAGGGTGGTAGGGGGAGGCAGTGGGTGACAGTGAGAGGCAGAGGGTGTCAGTGAATGGCAGTTGATGTTAGGTGGTGACTGGGGAGACAGTAGGTGGCAGGGGTGGCTGTGTGTGACAGGGAAAGGCAGTGGGGGGAAGAGTGAGGTAGCAGTTGGCAGGGTAAGGGGCACAGGGAGAGGCAGTGGGTGACAGTGAGAGGCAGTAAATGGCAGTGGGTGCAAGGTGGTGACTGGGGAGACAGTAGGTGGCAGGGGTGGCTGTGTGTGACAGGGAGAGGGTCACAGGGAATGTCAGTGGGTGACAGGGAGAGGAAGAGGGTGGCAGGGAGAGTCAGAGAATGGCAGGGAGATGTAGAGAATGACAGGGAGAGGCAGTGGATGGCAGGGAGATGTTGAGGATGACAGGGAGGGGTAGAGGATGACAGAGAGAGACTGTAGGTGGCAGGTAGAGGGTGACAGGGAATGTCAGTGGATGACAGGGAGAGGAAGAGGGTGGCAGGAAGAGACAGAAAGTGACAAGGAGTGTCAGTGAGTGGTAGGGAGAGGTAGAGAGTGACAGGGAGAGGTAGAGAGTAACAGGGAGAAGCGGTGGGTGGTAGGAGGAAGCAGTGGGTGATTACAATATATTTGTTGTCTTGTGTGTCTCGTTTCCCCTTGTCTGCCCTACTCGGGGACTAGCTACTTGTCGCTGTTGGCAGTGGAAGTCTGGAGGGATTTGGGACTTTTTGCCTGAACTGACGGACTTAATTCGGCTAATTGGTAATAATAATTAGAATTCTTATGTCCCTCAGCAGGTTTTTGGTTTTACCTCCGGCCGAGTTTACTTGTGTTATCCTTGCTTTTCTCTCATACCCATCCCTCCCCCACTCTCCTACTCTTTTATATTCCCACCTTATTCCTAGTTTACCCTCATGTGTCTTTATGTTGCTTCTAATTGGCACTGAAGCTTGTCTTGATTCGGTATAGCATTTATTTTTGCTAAATATTTTTCTTTTTGGCAGAACCTCCTTTTAATTAAGTTTTCAATTTCAAAATGATTTAGGCCCCTATTTACTACAATCTGCATTTAAATTGCTGTTGTAGTGTGATATTTTCGAATTTCAAATATTTTTGAATTTAGATAATATCACATGGATGTACTAATATCCGCATGCAGGGACAAAGCTTGCGATAAAGATCTGCCCCTGCCAATCCTGTCCGCACACTTCTCTTTGTATTTTTTCTGAAAAAATACAGCGAGAATGTGTCTGCGCATGCGCCGCCCCTGTATACCGCTACCGCCCTTGACCTCCCACATCCTGCGATTTCCTGCTTAAATAACTAATTAAATAATAATAAATAACTAACAAATTATTCTGCCAAATTTATGTCTCTGAGTCTTTATTTATATTATGGATTACTTTTGAATGCTTTATAATTATATGGTGTATGCACAGGACACCCCTCAGACGATTGAAGTTTTATAAGAATTCAGGTGGCAAAATAGAATGTCATGTGAGACCCTTGTCTGTTCAAAGTGGGGTCTCGGGAATAACTGCTAATGTGTAATTTTAATGACAGATCCTATATCATAGCTATTTTGGCAGAGAGCGTTTCCAATCAAGCACCTAATAATTTTGCTTTGGAAAATGAGTTTGATAGGCATAGATTTTATGTAGAATCTGCCACCAGGTCTGCATTAAAGGTGCCCACACACATAGCGACATTTTACACGATTTGGCCGATTTCGATTAATCGTGACGACGAATCGGGTAAAAAAAAGTACAAATCGTGAGTTTATACTCACGAGCACGATGCCGATGCGCGTCCCCGCTCGTCGTATATCGCATCTTCTGATCTGCCGTGCTGTAAGGCAGATTAGCCAACCATGAACCCGATGGACGTCGATCGTGAGGGTTTTTTTCCTCACGATGAATCGTACGATTCATCACACAATGCGGAATTTGACTGACAGAAGCCTAGACACGCCCCATCGCCATCTTGTGCAGCATCGTGTATGGAGCAAGACAGTCGCACATTGAGGAGCCTGCACACTGAAGTCTTGTTTTGGACAATTTTTGGTGAGTATTGGTACAGTTTAAATTAGGGGTGTGCACCGGCCACTTTTCGTGTTTTGTGTTTTGGTTTTGGATCTGGATCTTTCTTCGTGTTTTGGATCTGGATTGGTTTTGCCAAAACCACCCTTGCGTGTTTTGGGTTCTGGGTTTTGTGTTTTGGATCTGTATTTTTTTGAAAAAAAGCATAAAAACAGCTAAAATCACAGAATTTGTAGGTTTTTCTGCTCCTATGCTATTATTAACCTCAATAACCTTAATTTCCACTCATTTCCAGTCTATTCTGAATACCTCACACCTCACAATAGTGTTTTTATGTCCAAAAGGTTGCACCGAGGTAGCTGGATGACTATGCTAAGCGACACAAGTGGGCGGCACAAACACGTGACCCATCTAGGCGTGAAACTGCAGTGGCAGACAGGATGGCATTGAAAAACTAGGCCCCAAACTGTACATAATGCAAAGAAAAAAAAGAGGTGCAAGATGGAATTGTCCTTGGGCCCTCCCACCCACCCTTATGTTGTATAAACAGGACATGCACACTTTAACAAACCAATCATTTCAGCGCCAGGGTCTGCCACACAACTGTGGCTGAAATGATTGGTTCGTTTGGGCCCCCACAAAACAAGCTGGCAATTTATCTGTCCCTGCACAAACTGGCTCTACGGAGGCAAGATGTCATCCTCCTCATCCACCGATTCCTCACCCTCTTCAGTGTGTACATCCTCATCCTCACAGAGTATTAATTCGTCCCTGCTGGAACCACAGGTCCCTCTGTACGTTCTGGAGGCTGGTCTCCCTGGAAGAGTTGATAATTCATTTTATGAACATCATGTTCTCCACATTTTGTGGAAGCAACCTCCTACGCCTTTCGCTGACAAGGTTCCCGGCTGCACTAAACACTCTTTCGGAGTACACACTGGAGGGGGGGCAACTCAGGTAAAATAGAGCCAGTTTGTACAGGGACCTCCAAATTGCTTCTTTTTCCTGCCAGTACAGGTACGGACTGTCTGACATGCCTACTTGGATGCTGTCACCGATGTAATCCTTTAACAGACAGACGCACGCTTGTCGCTGCTGCTTTGAGGATTCAAGTGCGGCTACAGCCCACACAATTCACAAAGACAGAAAAAAAAAAGAATATTTTTATTGTTTGTGGAGCACACTTTGAGGGTTACACCACCCTTTAACAGACAGACGCACGCTTGTCGCTGCTGCTTTGAGGATGCAAGTGCGGCTACAGCCCACACAATTCACAAAGACAGAAAAAAGAAGAAGAATATTTTAATTGTTTGTGTAGCACACTTTGAGGGTGTCACCACCCTTTAACAGACAGACGCACGCTTGTCGCTGCTGCTTTGAGGATGCAAGTGTGGCTACATCGCACACAAGTCACAAACACATTAAAAAAATAGTTTTTTATTTTTTGGAACACTTTGAGAGTTACACCACCCTTTAACAGACAGACGCACGCTTGTCGCTGCTGCTTTAAGGATGCAGGTGCGGCTACAGCCCACACATTTCACAAAGACCGAAAAAAAAAGAACAATATTTTAATTGTTTGTGTAGAACACTTTGAGGGTGTCACCACCCTTTAACAGACAGACGCACGCTTGTCGCTGCTGCTTTAAGGATGCAGGTGCGGCTACAGCCCACACAATTCACATAGACAGAAAAAAGAAGAATATTTTTATTGTTTGTGTAGCACACTTTGAGGGTGTCACCACCCTTTAACAGACAGACGCACGCTTGTCGCTGCTGCTTTAAGGATGCAGGTGCGGCTACATCGCACACAAGTCACAAACACATTAAAAAAATAGTTTTTTATTTTTGGAGCACTTTGAGAGTTACACCACCCTTTAACAGACAGACGCACGCTTGTCGCTGCTGCTTTAAGGATGCAGGTGCGGCTACAGCCCACACATTTCACAAAGACCGAAAAAAAAAGAACAATATTTTAATTGTTTGTGTAGAACACTTTGAGGGTGTCACCACCCTTTAACAGACAGACGCACGCTTGTCGCTGCTGCTTTAAGGATGCAGGAGCGGCTACAGCCCACACATTTCACAAAGACCAAAAAAAAAGAACAATATTTTAATTGTTTGTGTAGCACACTTTGAGGGTGTCACCACCCTTTAACAGACAGACGCACGCTTGTCGCTGCTGCTTTAAGGATGCAGGTGCGGCTACAGCCCACACAATTCACAAAGACAGAAAAAAAAAGAACAATATTTTAATTGTTTGTGTAGCACACTTTGAGGGTGTCACCACCCTTTAACAGACAGACGCACGCTTGTCGCTGCTGCTTTAAGGATGCAGGTGCGGCTACAGCCCACACATTTCACAAAGACCAAAAAAAAAAGAACAATATTTTAATTGTTTGTGTAGCACACTTTGAGGGTGTCACCACCCTTTAACAGACAGACGCACGCTTGTCGCTGCTGCTTTAAGGATGCAGGTGCGGCTACAGCCCACACAATTCACAAAGACAGAAAAAAAAAGAACAATATTTTAATTGTTTGTGTAGCACACTTTGAGGGTGTCACCACCCTTTAACAGACAGACGCACGCTTGTCGCTGCTGCTTTAAGGATGCAGGTGCGGCTACAGCCCACACAATTCACAAAGACAGAAAAAAAAGAACAATATTTTAATTGTTTGTGTAGCACACTTTGAGGGTGTCACCACCCTTTAACAGACAGACGCACGCTTGTCGCTGCTGCTTTGAGGATGCAGGTGGAATCTAGACGGGATTTGGAACCGAGGACACACTACCTCCATCAATTGTCTAAATCCCACTGCACTAATGTCGGATACCGGACGCACGTCTAACACCAACATAGCAGTCAAGGCCTCAGTTATACGTTTTGCTTCAGGATGACTGCTGTCGTACTTCATCCTCATCGCTAGGGACTGTTGGAGGGTCAATTGTTTAGTAAAAGTAGTGATGTTCCTACTTCCTCTCTGGGATGATGAACAACTCCCAGCAGCAGCAACAGCACTAGGAGGAAGTGGTTCTTGATCTTTCCCTATTTTATTTTTATCGGAGAAAGTTTGGTCCTCCATTTATGTTATATTGATATATATACGTGCGGCTAAAGCGCACACAAACACAGAAAATATTATTTTATTTTTGCTGGAGAGTAGTGCACTTTGTGGGTTACACCACCCTTTAAGAAATGAGCCAGCCGGCTCTTTACTTATGGGACACAGGCGCACGCTTGGCGCTGCTCCTTTGTTGATGCACGTGCAGCCACAGTGCACACAATTCACAAACACAGAAAATAATTTTTTTTTTGGTTTGGACTGGAGTGTACTTTCGGGGGTTACAGCACCCTTAACGGTCAAGCCAGCCGGCCCTTTACTTATGACACAGGTGCACGCTTGGCACTACTTTGTTGATGCACGTGCGGCTACTGCGCACACAATTCACAAACACAGAAAATAATTTTTTTTTGGTTTGGACTGGAGTGTACTTTTGGGGGTTACAGCACCCTTTAACGGTCAAGCCAGCCGGCCCTTTACTTATGACACAGGCGCACGCTTGGCACTACTTTGTTGATGCACGTGCGGCTACTGCGCACACAATTCACAAACACAGAAAATAATTTTTTTTTTGGTTTGGACTGGAGTGTACTTTCGGGGGTTACAGCACCCTTAACGGTCAAGCCAGCCGGCCCTTTACTTATGACACAGGCGCACGCTTGGCACTACTTTGTTGATGCACGTGCGGCTACTGCGCACACAATTCACAAACACAGAAAATAATTTTTTTTTTGGTTTGGACTGGAGTGTACTTTCGGGGGTTACAGCACCCTTAACGGTCAAGCCAGCCGGCCCTTTACTTATGACACAGGCGCACGCTTGGCACTACTTTGTTGATGCACGTGCGGCTACTGCGCACACAATTCACAAACACAGAAAATAATTTTTTTTTTGGTTTGGACTGGAGTGTACTTTCGGGGGTTACAGCACCCTTAACGGTCAAGCCAGCCGGCCCTTTACTTATGACACAGGCGCACGCTTGGCACTACTTTGTTGATGCACGTGCGGCTACTGCGCACACAATTCACAAACACAGAAAATAATTTTTTTTTTGGTTTGGACTGGAGTGTACTTTCGGGGGTTACAGCACCCTTAACGGTCAAGCCAGCCGGCCCTTTACTTATGACACAGGCGCACGCTTGGCACTACTTTGTTGATGCACGTGCGGCTACTGCGCACACAATTCACAAACACAGAAAATAATTTTTTTTTTGGTTTGGACTGGAGTGTACTTTCGGGGGTTACAGCACCCTTAACGGTCAAGCCAGCCGGCCCTTTACTTATGACACAGGCGCACGCTTGGCACTACTTTGTTGATGCACGTGCGGCTACTGCGCACACAATTCACAAACACAGAAAATAATTTTTTTTTTGGTTTGGACTGGAGTGTACTTTCGGGGGTTACAGCACCCTTAACGGTCAAGCCAGCCGGCCCTTTACTTATGACACAGGCGCACGCTTGGCACTACTTTGTTGATGCACGTGCGGCTACTGCGCACACAATTCACAAACACAGAAAATATATTATTTTTTTAGCACTTGGGGGGAGCACCCCTGATGGACAGAGCACCCCCTGGACAACACTGCAGCACTCCTTTAGGACTGGGACACTGCACAGGACTTTGGAGTGGACACAGCCCCTATGGAGAACTGACTGCACAACACAGTCCAGCCAGCCCCTATGGACTTTGAAGTAGTGGACACAGCCCCTATTAACAACAGCAGCACAGCACAACACAGCCAGCCCCTATGGACTTTGAAGTAGTGGACAACAGCAGCACTACACTACACTACACTACACAGCCCTAACTCCCACCCTCCCTCTTCACTGTCCACAGCCGAGTGAGAAAATGGCGCCGACGTGGGTACCTTATATAGGATCCAAAACCCGCGAGACTCGGAAGGCGGGATGATGACGTTTTGCCTCGATTTCAGATCCGAGTCAGGCGGGAAAAGTCGAGCCTGATTCGGATCGGACTCGGATCGGGGGGGCTCGGGGGGGTTCGGATTTCAGAAATCCGAACCCGCTCACCCCTAGTTTAAATACAACCACACTGACCACCAATATGTGCTCCCCACTGCCCACCAATGTGTGCCCCCAGGCAATAAATGCATGACCCAGCCACCGCCTGCCGTATTGAGGCGGGCGGTGGCTGGGTCATGCATTAAGCTCCCCCACTGCCCACCAATGTGTGTCCCCAGGCAATAAATGCATGACCCAGCCACCGCCCGCCGTATTGAGGCGGGCGGTGGCTGGGTCATGCATTAAGCTCCCCCACTGCCCACCAATGTGTGCCCCCAGGCAATAAATGCATGACCCAGCCACCGCCCGCCGTATTGAGGCGGGTGCGGTGGCTGGGTCATGCATTAAGCTCCCCCACTGCCCACCAATGTGTGTAATACCTCAAATAAATAAATAAACACTTTTTTTTAAAAAAAACACCATACATTACATTTAAAAACACACATTATTTCAAGCTGGGGGTCTTCTACCTTTCGGTCTCCAGCTGTTGTGGAACTACAGATCCCAGGATGACCTGCCACCCACCTTTGAAACTGTTTTTAGGGCATCCTGGGATCTGTAGTTCTACCACAACGACAGGCCCAAAGGTGGAAAACCCATACTGTCAAAGAAAAACATTATATTACCAAGCAATAAACACATAACATTCCTGTAAAAGAAAACATGATTAGAATACCATAACAAACCTTTAAAAACCTGTAAAAAAGAAAATATTAAAACATAAAAAATGTGAACTATAACAACATTACATTTTACAAAACTATATACACAAATATTTAAATGTCCTTTTTTTTCTTATTCATAGATAATATCCATGGATTCAGAACGTGAATTAGTCACAGGATTCATTGAAATCATGCACTCGAAAGACTGTCTGTGGAAGATCAGTTCTCGGAAGTACCACAATAAGTCGCAGAAGTTTGCGCGCACTCGAGGAACTGTTGGTGTATACAAAAAAATACATATATGATGCAGACCTGAAAACTGTACGGCAAAAGATACAAAATCTCAGGACAGTATACATCAAAGAAAAAAAGAAAGTGGATGACTCAAAAAAATCAGGAGCGGCTACAGATGAAATATATACTCCTGCGCTGTGGTACTACCAAATTATGTCATTCATCAGTCAACAAGAGCCTCAAAGGGAATCAATCATCTTGATGTCGGAGCGTGAGGGAGATGAGGAGGTTGCAGAAGTCTTGGTATGTAGTGACACAGTTTAAACCAAAATCCTTAATGTTTTTGTTGTTAAATCCCAAATGTCCAATTTAGTCAGTAGTTCACAGACAGTCCTCCTGCCATGGTACAGCACCTGGTCCATTGAAATAGGTCATGTACTCCTCCGTCACTTCTTTGGCACGTGCGGTGGATGTTGTTGTAGTTGTTGGTGCAGACACAGATGTCAAATGTCCAATGTCCTCCAGGGGTCCTACATCTTCTGGTCTAGCTGGGACTGGTCCTCGTTGAGTACATTTTCTTTGCAGAAAGTTGTGCAGCACACAGCACGCCATCACGACCCAGTCTATCTTCTCCACATGTAGATTGATGGTGGTGTGGAAAATGCGGAAGCGGTTGCTCATTATTCCAAACGCATTTTCCACAATGCGCCGTGCCCGGGATAGACGGTAGTTGTATATCCTTTTCACTCTGGTCAGGCCCATGTGTGCAAATGGCTTCATCACATGTTCATGTAATGCAAAAGCCTCGTCTGCAACGAAAGCGTGCTTTGTCTGGTCCAGTGAGGGCAGGTTGAGGGTTTTGTTGGCGAGTCTCTGGTAGAAAGCCGTCTTTTTGAAGGACCCACCATCTGAAGCACGCCCATTCTTGCCGACATCCACAAACAGAAATTCGTAGTTGGCATTCACCACTGCCATGAGAACGATGCTGAAAAATCCTTTGTAATTGTAGTAATATGATCCAGTGTTGGCAGGTGGGTTGATGTGGATGTGTTTCCCATCGATGGCTCCTCCGCAGTTAGGGAAGTTCCAACGTTGTTCAAAATCTTCCGCGATGCTGGTCCACTCCTCCACGGTGTTAGGAAACTTTAGATTTTTTATATCTTTTTTCCCTATATAGACTCCCACCCAAGACCCTGATTTAACATCAACACCGGACCTCAGTCTGCTCGGTGGCGACAGTGATCCGGAGAATAGCACACAAGTGGAAAGTCAAGTTCCACCTGGACCCTCATCTTCGTAACAACCCCAAAAAAAGAAAAAAAAAGGCAGAAAGGAGAATTTTACAGAACGAGAGGACCATTTTTTACAAAACGCAGAACGGCTGCTGCAGAAACCCCCAGATGCAATTGATGATTTCACAGCTCATGTGAACAGCACATTGAGAAATCTGGATGCAGATATCCAACAAAATTTTTTACGGTTAAACTACGACCTCTTGAGACGCTGTATGAGCAAAAATATCTCAAATTCGACATACATTGCAGATCCAATGCTATTTTCCCCTGCCCCAAATAGGTATGTCCGCCGCCCCCTGCCCAGTTAGATATTACTCCCCCACCAAGCACCCCAAGCACCAGCACCACCTTGTATAATGCTCTGCTGGATGCAGCAGATGAGTCGCCCCAATATACAGAGATGTAAATTTTTTCTATATTGTAATATCACCAAATTTTATGAATTCCAACCGGTGCTTGCTGCATGGGATAGGGTGGTGATGACGCCATTTGAACAAGGTCACTATGCACATGGCACAAGTACACAAAGCTGGAAGCCGGGGCCACAATGTGTACTTGTGCCATGTGTGTATTGGCCTGTTCAAACTGGCGTCTGACCCACCCTATCACATACAGCCGGCTACCTATTGGGATTCATAAAATTTGGTGATAATGTTCTTTTGTAAAGTTGTAATAAAAAAGTATTTTGCACACAGTTTAGTGCACACTTTCAGTTGCCTGCAGGTCAGTGCACATTGTACTAAAAGAAGGCAATTTCTTGCTTTATGTTGAGTAAAAAATAAATATAAAATTTTTTCTTTGCACAAGAAACCAATGTGTGGTGTTTTTTTTAACTTACCTTGCAATACTGGTACTGTAGCACTTTTACAATGGCTTTGCAGGTCTCCGGAATGATGACGCCCAAGGACTGAGGTGAGATGAGTGTCCCAAACTTTAGGTCTTCCAGTGACCTTCCTGTAGCCAGGTATCTCAGGGTAGCCACCAGTCTGTCTTCAGCAGGGATTGCCCTCCGCCACCTTGTGTCCTGTCTCTTGATGTGGGGGGTCACCAGATGCAGCAATTCTTGGAAGCTGGCGTCATCCATGCGCAGGTAGTTCCGATAGTCGTCCGGGTTGTTCTCCTTGATCTCTATCAGCAGGGACATGTGAGAGCGGGTATCCCTTTGTAGCAGCCACTCCTTGGTCCAGCATGCTCTCGTCCTTCTTCGCTGGGCCCTCTTCCTAATCTCCCGGACCCCGGCTTCAGCGACCAACACTTTATACTGATAGGGACGCATCAGTACAGAATTCAGAAACAGGATAGAATGCAGGTAGGTAGCACACACTTGCAGGTAGAATAAACTTTGTATAAGGCAAGCCAAATACAAAGAGCACAGTAGCAATGTACAGGATTCAGCAGGAATACACCTAGCCTCATCTAGTAGCAGAGCAGAATGTACACAGAGTTTAGGGTGCCTGCTTTTTTTATACTCCCAAGCTAGCCCCTCCCATTGTTATGACTATTTAAATTTCCCTCCAATAGTCAAGAGCCTGTTTTATTTTTTTTTTTCAACTCACGATTTGTTATGTCCAATCTCACGATGCGTACGATCCGATAATCGTGAGATCGTAAGACGGATTGGGTGTCTTTTTTCCCAAATCGTGATCACGACGGCAAGGGAGCTCCCGTGAAAGTTCATGAGGAAATTGGCCATAAAATCGTATCGTGAGCACATCGGTATATGTGTGGGCACCTTAAGATTGTATAAACAGGCTGATCTGGAGTCCCATCTCCTGAGGCTTGGACAAGTGTGTACCCAGCTTTAGAAGCTGTCATTACACTTCATTACACCTCTCTGGCTATCTCGCTATAATGCAGGATGGCCAACCCTGATATTTTTAATGCCATGATATTAATGCAGCTCTTGTGCAGTTGCAATCAAAACCAGGTTCGGGGGCCGGGGCTGCTGCTCTGAGACTCTCTGAGAGGCTGAGAGATCCTATCAGAAGACACCAAGAAGTTCCTTTGGTAGCCTCTCTCATCCTCTCAGAGAAACTCAGGACAGAGTAATACGAATGCAAGAGAGAGCTCAGATGGGAAAAGCCAGTGGGCAGATGAGAAAAATAGATCACTGCTGCAGAATCTATCCGTGCGATATATCATGTGTTATATCAACTACAATATCGCAGCATAAAGGGTGAAAATATCATGAAGTGTAAAATATTGCCTAATGATGCTCATCCCTACTATAATGAAGATTGTATAGCATAGTCCTGTCTTAGTGGGGAATTCAATTCACCATGACATGTGTAGAATGCCTCAGGTGAAGGTACTCTGCAACTGTTATGTTTGGTCATTTCTCCTTGCACCCCATATAAATGTGCAAGAAAATGAGTAAGGATTGCCTTCTATAGTAAGATGTAATGTGCCAGCCAGACACTGCGTTGATGTCTGGCAGCACTGACTTGGATTACCCACTTAGAAAGCAGCATAGCCTAGTAGATTTACACCTAATATCCATATCCGATTACAAAATGGCTCCCTGACAATTCATCAGTTGAAGAAGCCATTTTCTTTACAGCTACTTGCCGTAGTCTCAGGATGTCAGATCAATCTCCACAACAGTATAAATGATTTTTCTAATCAAGCACCTAATAATTATATTATATTTTATTATGTTACCTCAGCAATCCTCTGTCTTATTCCAAACAGTTCATTTGTGACGATCCTTAGAAAATAATTCCCATTGTGTGAGCCTCCATTCATAATGGTGGCTCAGTAATACATTTTCGGGGAACATCCTCAGACATATTATGATGAGTGGAAGTGATCTTGACAAGGAACAGAAGATTGTATTTCTCCTCACAGAAGGCCCCAGAGTGTTCATTCCATGCACCCTCCTCAGAGCTTGGCTGCGGTACTCCACAATTCCTTGCCACCATACAACTTATCCAAATACTTCATACTAACAAATTTATAAAGATACATATATACTGTGTATATATATATATATATATATATATATTTATGAATGTGTTTTTATATTATACTAAAATGTATTCGAAAGCCAAAATAATGATAAAGTTCAGTGTCTCGCAATCATTAGTTTGCCACTTATAAATGCAATGTATTTACAGTATATCTAGTGCAGTGGTTCTCAAACTCGGTCCTCAGGACCCCACACAGATCACGTTTTGCAGGTCACCCAGCAGGTGCACAGGTGTAGTCATTATTCACTGACACAGTTTGAAAGATCCACAGGTGAAGCTAATTATTTCACTTGTGATTATGAGGAGACCTGGAAAACATGCACTGTGTGGTGTCCTGAGGACCGAGTTTGAGAACCTGTGATCTAGTGGATGGTACCTTTTTACTGGCCTGTTATTGTTTGTTATTGATAGATGGACATTTTGCAGCATTTTTACTGACTGTCAGTAAATTTAGTGATAGGTGGTCACCAGGTCAGTAATACACAATCATGATGCACAGAGCCGGCCCTAGCCAATTTGGTGCCCTAGGCAAAATTTTGACTGGCGCCCCCTAGCATATAATCCCACCACCAAACGTATTATTTATAAGAAGACGCCATAAATAACACATTGGTTTATAACTTTTTATTGTTAAAGAAACATGTTCTAAAGCACAAATTATAGTATAAATACACAGGCACCAATCAGCATTTTTTTTGTGTATATGTATATATGTATATATATATATATATATATATATATATACAGTCAGGTGCATAAATATTGGGACATTGACAGAATTTTCATATTTTGGCCTCTATTCACCACCACAATGGCTTTGAAATGAAACAAACAAGATGTGCTTTAACTGCAGACTTTCAGATTTAATTTGAGGGTAATTACATCCAAATCAGGTGAACGGTGTAGGAATTACAACGGTTTCTATATGTGCCTCCCACTTTTTAAGGGGCCAATAGTAATGGGACAAACTAAATAATCCTAAATCTAACTTTCACTTTTTAATACTTTGTTGCAAATCCTTTGCAGGCAATTACAGCCTGAAGTCTGGAATGCATAGACATCACCAGACGCTGGGTTTCATCCCTGGTGATGCTCTGCCAGGCCTCTACTGCAAATGTCTTCAGTTCCTGCTTGTTCTTGGGGCATTTTCTCTTTTGTCTTCATCAAGTGAAATGCATGCTCAATCGGATTCAGGTCAGGGGATTGACTTGGCCATTGCATAACATATCACTTTTTAGCCTTAAAAAACTCTTTGGTTGCTTTTGCAGTATGCTTTGGGTCATTGTCCATCTGCACTGTGAAGCGCCGTCCAATGAGTTCTGAAGCATTTGGCTGAATATGAGCATATAATATTGCCCGAAACACTTCAGAATTCATTCTGCTGCTTTTGTCAGCAGTCACATCATCAATAAATACAAGGGAACAAGTTCAATTGGCAGCCATACATGCCCACGCCATTACACTACCACCACCATGCTTCATTGATGAGGTGGTATGTTTTGGATCATGAGCAGGTCCTTTCCTTCTCCATACTCTTTTCTTCCCATCACTCTGGTACAAGTTGATCTTTGTCTCATCTGTCCATAGGATGTTGTTCCAGAACTGTAATGGCTTTTTGTAGATGTTGTTTGGCAAACTCTAATCTGGTCTTCCTGTTTTTGTGCTCACCAATGGTTTACATCTTGTGGTGAACCCTCTATATTCACTCTTGTGACGTCTTCTCTTGATTGTTGATTTTGACACATATACACCTACCTCCTGGAGAGTGTTCTTGATTTGGCCAACTGTTGTGAAGGGGTTTTTCTTCACCAGGGAAATAATTCTTCTGTCATCCACCACAGTTGTTTTCCGTGGTCTTCAGGGTCTTTCGGTGTTGCTGAGCTCTCTGGTGCGTTCTTTCTTTTTAAGAATATTCCAAACAGTTGATTTGGCCACACCTAATGTTTTTGCTATCTCTCTGATGGGTTTGTTTTGATTTTTCAGCCTAATGATGGCTTGCTTCACTGATAGTGACAGCTCTTTGGTTCAGCTCATCTGATTCCAAATGCAAATGTCACATCTATAATCAACTCCAAACCTTTTACCTGCTTAATTGATAATTAAATAACGAGGGAATAGCCCACACCTGTCCATGAAATAGCTTTTGAGTTGATAGTCCCATTACTTTTGGCCCCTTAAAAAGTGGGGGGCACATATAGAAACTGTTGTAATTCCTACACCATTCACCTGATTTGGATGTAATTACCCTCTAATGAAATCTGAAAGTCTGCAATTAAAGCACATCTTGTTTGTTTTATTTCAAAGCCATTGTGGTGGTGAATAGAGGCCAAAATATGAGAATTCTGTCAATGTCCCAATATTTATGCACCTGACTGTAGATATATATATATATATATATATATATATATATACACACACACATCCGTGAAGGCGGCACTCTTGATGACTTAAAAGCATGACAAGAACCCCGTTGTATAGATCATACAATGGGGTTCTTGTCATGCTTTTAAGCCGTCGAGAGTGCCGCCTTCACGGATGTACATATGTCCTCACCTGCTTAGGAGAGGTAACACGGAGGGCACCGGACGCAAGTTAATATTGAGCATCTTGGGAGTGCCAGCTATCTGCATTTATATATTTATATATATATATATATATATATTAGGGGTGTGCACTGGCCACTTTTCGTGTTTTGTGTTTTGGATCTGGATCTTTCTTCGTGTTTTGGATCTGGATTGGTTTTGCCAAAACCACCCTTCCGTGTTTTGGGTTCTGGGTTTTGTGTTTTGGATCTGTATTTTTTTTTAAAAAAGCATAAAAACAGCTAAAATCACAGAATTTGTGGGTTTTTCTGCTCCTATGCTATTATTAACCTCAATAACCTTAATTTCCACTCATTTCCAGTCTATTCTGAACACCTCACACCTCACAATAGTGTTTTTATGTCCAAACGGTTGCACCGAGGTAGCTGGATGACTATGCTAAGAGATACGAGTGGGCGGCACGAACACGTGGTCCATCTAGGAGTGACACTGTAGTGGCAGACAGGATGGCAGTTTGAAAAACTAGGCCCCAAACTATACATAATGCAAAGAAAAAAAAGAGGTGCAAGATGGAATTGTCCTTGGGCCCTCCCACCCTCCCTTATGTTGTATAAACAGGACATGCACACTTTAACAAACCAAACATTTCAGCGCCAGGGTCTGCCACACGACTGTGGCTGAAATGATTGGTTCGTTTGGGCCCCCACAAAACAAGCTGGCAATTAATCTGTCCCTGCACAAACTGGCTCTACGGAGGCAAGATGTCGTCCTCATCCTCCTCATCCACCGATTCCTCACCCTCTTCAGTGTTGTGTACATCCTCATCCTCACAGAGTATTAATTCGTCCCCGCTGGAATCCACAACCACAGGTCCCTCTGTACGTTCTGGAGGCTGGTCTCCCTGGAAGAGTTGATAATTCATTTTATGAACATCATCTTCTCCACATTTTGTGGAAGAAACCTCCTACGCCTTTCGCTGACAAGGTTCCCGGCTGCACTAAATACTCTTTCAGAGTACACACTGGAGGGGGGGCAACTCAGGTAAAATAGAGCCAGTTTGTACAGGGACCTCCAAATTGCTTCTTTTTCCTGCCAGTACAGGTACGGACTGTCTGACATGTCTACTTGGATGCTGTCACTGATGTAATCCTTTAACAGACAGACGCACGCTTGTCGCTGCTGCTTTGAGGATGCAAGTGCGGCTACAGCCCACACAATTCACAAAGACAGAAAAAAGAAGAAGAATATTTTTATTGTTTGTGTAGCACACTTTGAGGGTGTCACCACCCTTTAACAGACAGACGCACGCTTGTCGCTGCTGCTTTAAGTATGCAGGTGCGGCTACAGCCCACACATTTCACAAAGACAGAAAAAAAAAAGAACAATATTTTTATTGTTTGTGTAGCACACTTTGAGGGTGTCACCACCCTTTAACAGACAGATGCACGCTTGTCGCTGCTGCTTTGAAGATGCAAGTGCGGCTACAGCCCACACAATTCACAAAGACAGAAAAAAAAAGAAGAATATTTTTATTGTTTGTGAAGCACACTTTGAGGGTTACACCACCCTTTAACAGACAGACGCACGCTTGTCGCTGCTGCTTTGAGGATGCAGGTGGAATCTAGACGGGATTTGAAACCGGGGACACACTACCTCCATCAATTGTCTAAATCCCACTGCACTAATGGCGGATACCGGACGCACATCTAACACCAACATAGCAGTCAAGGCCTCAGTTATACGTTTTGCTTCAGGATGACTGCTGTCGTACTTCATCCTCATCGCTAGGGACTGTTGGAGGGTCAATTGTTTAGTAAAAGTAGTGATGTTCCTACTTCCTCTCTGGGATGATGAACAACTCCCAGCAGCAGCAACAGCACTAGGAGGAAGTGGTTCTTGATCTTTCCCTTTTTTATTTTTATTGGAGAAAGTTTGGTCCTCCATTTATGTTATATTGATATATACGTGCGGCTAAGGCGCACACAAACACAGAAAATATTTTTTTATTTTTGCTGGAGAGTAGTGCACTTTGTGGGTTACACCACCCTTTAAGAAATGAGCCAGCCGGCTCTTTACTTATGGGACACAGGCGCACGCTTGGCGCTGCTCATTTGTTGATGCACGTGCGGCTACTGCGCACACAATTCACAAACACAGAAAATATTATTTTTTTGGGTTTGGACTGGAGTGTACTTTGGGGGTTACAGCACCCTTTAACGGTCAAGCCAGCCGGCCCTTTACTTATGACACAGGCGCACGCTTGGCACTACTTTGTTGATGCACGTGCGGCTACTGCGCACACAATTCACAAACACAGAAAATATTTTTTTTTTGGTTTGGACTGGAGTGTACTTTGGGGGTTACAGCACCCTTTAACGGTCAAACCAGCCGGCCCTTTACTTATGACACAGGCGCACGCTTGGCACTACTTTGTTGATGCACGTGCGGCTGCTGCGCACACAATTCACAAACAGAGAAAATATTTTTTTTTTTGGTTTGGACTGGAGTGTACTTTGGGGGTTACAGCACCCTTTAACGGTCAAGCCAGCCGGCCCTTTACTTATGACACAGGCGCACGCTTGGCACTACTTTGTTGATGCACGTGCGGCTACTGCGCATACAATTCACAAACACAGAAAATATTATTTTTTTTGGTTTGGACTGGAGTGTACTTTGGGGGTTACAGCACCCTTTAACGGTCAAGCCAGCCAGCCCTTTACTTATGACACAGGCGCACGCTTGGCACTACTTTGTTGATGCACGTGCGGCTACTGCGCACACAATTCACAAACACAGAAAATATTTTTTTTTTTGGTTTGGACTGGAGTGTACTTTGGGGGTTACAGCACCCTTTAACGGTCAAACCAGCCGGCCCTTTACTTATGACACAGGCGCACGCTTGGCACTACTTTGTTGATGCACGTGCGGCTACTGCGCACACAATTCACAAACACAGAAAATATTTTTTTTTTTGGTTTGGACTGGAGTGTACTTTGGGGGTTACAGCACCCTTTAACGGTCAAGCCAGCCGGCCCTTTACTTATGACACAGGCGCACGCTTGGCACTACTTTGTTGATGCACGTGCGGCTACTGCGCACACAATTCACAAACACAGAAAATAATTTTTTTTTTGGTTTGGACTGGAGTGTACTTTCGGGGGTTACAGCACCCTTTAACGGTCAAGCCAGCCGGCCCTTTACTTATGACACAGGCGCACGCTTGGCACTACTTTGTTGATGCACGTGCGGCTACTGCGCACACAATTCACAAACACAGAAAATATTATTTTTTTTGGTTTGGACTGGAGTGTACTTTGGGGGTTACAGCACCCTTTAACGGTCAAGCCAGCCGGCCCTTTACTTATGACACAGGCGCACGCTTGGCACTACTTTGTTGATACACGTGCGGCTACTGTGCACACAATTCACAAACACAGAAAATATTTTTTTTTTTGGTTTGGACTGGAGTGTACTTTGGGGGTTACAGCACCCTTTAACGGTCAAGCCAGCCGGCCCTTTACTTATGACACAGGCGCACGCTTGGCACTACTTTGTTGATGCACGTGCAGCTACTGCGCACACAATTCACAAACACAGAAAAAATATTATTTTTTTAGCACTGGGGGGAGCACCCCTGATGGACAGAGCACCCCCTGGACAACACTACAGCACCCCTTTAGGACTGGGACACTGCACAGGACTTTGGAGTGGACACAGCCCCTATGGAGAACTGACTGCACAACACAGTCCAGCCAGCCCCTAAGAACTTTGAAGTAGTGGACACAGCCCCTATTAACAACAGCAGCACAGCACAACACAGCCAGCCCCTATGGACTTTGAAGTAGTGGACACAGCCCCTATGGACAACAGCAGCACAACGCAGCACAGCACAACACTACTCTGCACTACACTACACTACACTACACAGCCCAGCCAGCCCTAACTCCCACCCTCCCTCTTCACTGTCCACAGCCGAGTGAGAAAATGGCGCCGACGTGGGTACCTTATATAGGATCCAAAACCCGCGAGACCCGGAAGGCGGGATGATGATGTTTTGCCTCGATTTCAGATCCGAGTCAGGCGGGAAAAGTCGAGCCTGATTCGGATCGGCCTCGGATCGGGGGGGCTCGGGGGGGTTCGGATTTCAGAAATCCGAACCCGCTCACCCCTAATATATATATATATATATATACGTACACATACATATATATACACGCAAACATATATATATCTATATATATATCTATACATATATACACGTGCACACACACACACATATATATATGGCTGGGACAAGATGGAGGCCCAAAGGCCCATGGGAGGCCCAAAGGCCCATGGGAGGTGTGGCAGCGGCTGGGCATGCGCAGCTTTCCCTCCTGCGGCCATCTTAGCTCCTCCAACCTGTACTGTCAGAATGAGCTTCTATGCAGAAGCTCATTCTGACTAAGGGGCCAGGCGGATAATGGTCACATGACTGGCCGCCGCCTGGCCATATGCCAGGCGGCGTTCTGGGGAGTTCCATTCGCGGCAGCACACTGGGGGGGTAGCTGTGCCGGCGGGCTCTCCTGGCTCTGGATAGGTGCCTAGGTGAAACTGGGAGGGATCAGCGGCTAGCGGCAGGTGCCGGCGGAGGGGGGGGGATTGGAAGGACTGTGACAGACAGGCAGGAGAGGCGGCCGCACGCAGAGCTCAGCCTCAACCCTTGATGGAATGCCCCTAGCATGCTGAGTCGCCCCTAGGCATTTGCTTATCATGCCTATGCCTAGGGCCGGCTCTGATTGGTCGGTTGCACCACCCCTATTGCAGATGCAATTTCTTTATGTGAACAAGGCATCCTGTGCCTGCACTACTGCGCCAAAAGATGCAGTTGCTGAACGCCCACAGAAATCCAGGGCTATTGCGTGCAGATTTGATCTGCGTCTCCTGGCCATAACCATTGATGCTCAGTGCGGCTCAGATGCAGTGCCACATAAATATATATAGAACACTGACTGGCTTCTGGAGATTATAGTTATGTCAATAAGAACACAGTGGAAATCATGAACACTTATTGTTAATTAATCACATTAACTTAATTCAACTTAAGCTTAACATAACAAAGTTGATATAAAGACATGGACAGCACAGCTGGGCTATATGGTCACAGCTTTTATTTCAATAATTAATCTGAGAGAGGTGGTCAGGAAGGCACTGCAATCTCCGTTCTTGCCTCTCCAGATGTAACACATTTAGGGGACGTCCCCCTACTGATGCACTTGTGCTGCAGAAGACTCACCTTCCCTCCCCTCACCTGGGCACAGTTGAATGCCTCCGCTCTAGAAGCACCCGGGTCCATATGCACAAGAAAGAGGAAACTCAACGTATAACAGAAGGTAAAAGCCGGGTACATATTAGACGACATGCAAACGATGTGATGACGCTCATGATTTCGACCAAACAATATACGTGAGTCGTTTGATACTACCAAATTGTTTGTTTTCGGCTAATTTAAATACTGGGCAGGAGTTTCAGGAGCGGTGGGCAGGACTTTCAGGAGGAGATAAATAGCCAATAAACATTGATGGGCAACAGAAAAAATTAGGTGCAATAGATTGGTGTAATCACAAAATAACCTTGGTGCTGATGGGGACCTGTGGTGAATAAACTCAGAAGGTACAGCTGCCAATTTGCAGAATTGGAGATTGCCTGTCTCACTCGCTACGGGGCTCACGCGTGCGCACTGCCTGGCCATCGACCCGCTTGCAAGCACTATGCGCTCATGAGCGGGTCTGAATCAGGCCCTCAGGCCAGAAAATGGAGGATGGGAGTGTCCAGGAAGTGGCTCTGATGACGACCACACCAGCCAGGTCGTGAAGACATATCGTTCGTCACCGCCACTAGTACCGAGCTGATTTCTGTGAGTAAGCTGGTGACTAAGCAGTGATGAGTGGAACTCTATATCACTCTGCAGCAGTTACCTCTGATGTGTTGTTACCATTACTAGCACCGGGCGTCTATCCCTGCAAGCTAGCCGGTGACTACTAATAATTATTCCAAGGAACTAATTTCTTCCCTACGGATCCTTGGATTCCTATTGTGCATCTTCCTTTCCCTTTTTGGATTTACGGCATACAAGAGCACATTAAAAATATTGGTGATAAAAAGATTGGAATATATACACACGCTTATTGAAGCGTACTGCTGTTTTTTCCGGATAATCATTCATTTTTTATTGACTTTTTTCTATAGCTGGTATATGGTATTCTTTAGTATTTTTTAATACTTTTTAATATGCTTTATTGGCCATTTTCATTTTAAGTTGTTACATGATTGATTGATACTAAAATTGTGATTTCATGTTTTATTAAAATATTTACAATTTAAATTCACAAGCGCTCTCTATTTTTCTATATTTATTTGTTTATTCCTTGTTTTGTGGAGTGTCCCCACCCTTTCTGAGAGCTGCTATATAGCTGTTGTTAAGGTTTATATTAGTGTGCGCCTGATATATGCTTTTTTAGTATATTCAGGCACCAAAGGCACTTGCCTGCCACCTGCACCAGGATATGCTAATCCATAAAAAGACATAAAATCCTTAATTAACAAGCACAAACCCAAAGAATGAATGTGCACTCCATCAGGCTTGAAATACCAAGCAATCGCAGAAATTGCAAACAAGGAACCGCCCCTCACCAGACTACGCACACCAAATCACTGAGCCCTAACCTCAGCCAATACCTCCTTCAAACGTACAATCAGTTCCAGCTGCTTCAAATTACTAGGGGTGAGCGGGTTCGGATTTCTGAAATCCGAACCCCCCCGAGCCCCCCCGATCCGAGTCTGATCCGAGTCAGGCTCGACTTTTCCCGCCTGACTCGGATCTGAAATCGAGGCAAAACGTCATCATCCCGCCTTCCGAGTCTCGCGGGTTTTGGATCCTATATAAGGTACCCGCGTCGGCGCCATTTTCTCACTCGGCTGTGGACAGTGAAGAGGGAGGGTGGGGGTTAGGGCTGTGTAGTGTAGTGTAGTGTAGTGCTGCTGTTGTCCACTACTTCAAAGTCCATAGGGGCTGGCTGTGTTGTGCTGTGCTGCTGTTGTTAATAGGGGCTGTGTCCACTACTTCAAAGTCCATAGGGGCTGGCTGGACTGTGTTGTGCAGTCAGTTCTCCATAGGGGCTGTGTCCACTCCAAAGTCCTGTGCAGTGTCCCAGTCCTAAAGGGGTGCTGTAGTGTTGTCCAGGGGGTGCTCTGTCCATCAGGGGTGCTCCCCCCAAGTGCTAAAAAAATAATATATTTTCTGTGTTTGTGAATTGTGTGCGCAGTAGCCGCACGTGCATCAACAAAGTAGTGCCAAGCGTGCGCCTGTGTCATAAGTAAAGGGCCGGCTGGCTTGACCGTTAAAGGGTGCTGTAACCCCCAAAGTACACTCCAGTCCAAACCAAAAAAAAAATATTTTCTGTGTTTGTGAATTGTGTGCGCAGTAGCCGCACGTGCATCAACAAAGTAGTGCCAAGCGTGCGCCTGTGTCATAAGTAAAGGGCCGGCTGGCTTGACCGTTAAAGGGTGCTGTAACCCCCGAAAGTACACTCCAATCCAAACCAAAAAAAAAATATTTTCTGTGTTTGTGAATTGTGTGCGCAGTAGCCGCACGTGCATCAACAAAGTAGTGCCAAGCGTGCGCCTGTGTCATAAGTAAAGGGCCGGCTGGCTTGACTGTTAAGGGTGCTGTAACCCCCGAAAGTACACTCCAGTCCAAACCAAAAAAAAAATTATTTTCTGTGTTTGTGAATTGTGTGCGCAGTAGCCGCACGTGCATCAACAAAGTAGTGCCAAGCGTGCGCCTGTGTCATAAGTAAAGGGCCGGCTGGCTTGACCGTTAAAGGGTGCTGTAACCCCCAAAGTACACTCCAGTCCAAACCAAAAAAAAAATTATTTTCTGTGTTTGTGAATTGTGTGCGCAGTAGCCGCACGTGCATCAACAAAGTAGTGCCAAGCGTGCGCCTGTGTCATAAGTAAAGGGCCGGCTGGCTTGACCGTTAAAGGGTGCTGTAACCCCCGAAAGTACACTCCAGTCCAAACCAAAAAAAAAATAATTTTCTGTGTTTGTGAATTGTGTGAGCAGTAGCCGCACGTGCATCAACAAAGTAGTGCCAAGCGTGCGCCTGTGTCATAAGTAAAGGGCCGACTGGCTTGACCGTTAAGGGTGCTGTAACCCCCGAAAGTACACTCCAGTCCAAACCAAAAAAAAAATTATTTTCTGTGTTTGTGAATTGTGTGCGCAGTAGCCGCACGTGCATCAACAAAGTAGTGCCAAGCGTGCGCCTGTGTCATAAGTAAAGGGCCGGCTGGCTTGACCGTTAAGGGTGCTGTAACCCCCGAAAGTACACTCCAGTCCAAACCAAAAAAAAATTATTTTCTGTGTTTGTGAATTGTGTGCGCAGCAGCCGCACGTGCATCAACAAAGTAGTGCCAAGCGTGCGCCTGTGTCATAAGTAAAGGGCCGGCTGGCTTGACCGTTAAAGGGTGCTGTAACCCCCAAAGTACACTCCAGTCCAAACCAAAAAAAAAATTATTTTCTGTGTTTGTGAATTGTGTGCGCAGTAGCCGCACGTGCATCAACAAAGTAGTGCCAAGCGTGCGCCTGTGTCATAAGTAAAGGGCCGGCTGGCTTGACCGTTAAAGGGTGCTGTAACCCCGAAAGTACACTCCAGTCCAAACCAAAAAAAATTTATTTTCTGTGTTTGTGAAATGTGTGCGTAGTAGCCGCACGTGCATCAACAAAGTAGTGCCAAGCGTGCGCCTGTGTCATAAGTAAAGGGCCGGCTGGCTTGACCGTTAAAGGGTGCTGTAACCCCCGAAAGTACACTCTAGTCCAAACCAATAAAAAATTATTTTCTGTGTTTGTGAATTGTGTGCGCAGTAGCCGCACGTGCATCAACAAAGTAGTGCCAAGCGTGCGCCTGTGTCATAAGTAAAGGGCCGGCTGGCTTGACCATTAAAGGGTGCTGTAACCCCCAAAGTACACTCCAGTCCAAACCAAAAAAAAAATTATTTTCTGTGTCTGTGAATTGAGTGCGCAGTAGCCGCACGTGCATCAACAAAGTAGTGCCAAGCGTGCGCCTGTGTCATAAGTAAAGGACCGGCTGGCTTGACCGTTAAAGGGTGCTGTAACACCCGAAAGTACACTCCAATCCAAACCAAAAAAAATTTATTTTCTGTGTTTGTGAATTGTGTGCGCAGTAGCCGCACATGCATCAACAAAGTAGTGCCAAGCGTGCGCCTGTGTCATAAGTAAAGGGCCGGCTGGCTTGACCGTTAAGGGTGCTGTAACCCCCGAAAGTACACTCCAGTCCAAACCAAAAAAAAAATTATTTTCTGTGTTTGTGAATTGTGTGCGCAGTAGCCGCACGTGCATCAACAAAGTAGTGCCAAGCGTGCGCCTGTGTCATAAGTAAAGGGCCGGCTGGCTTGACCGTTAAAGGGTGCTGTAACTCCCGAAAGTACACTCCAGTCCAAACCAAAAAAAAAATTATTTTCTGTGTTTAGCCGCACGTATATATCAAATCGATATAACATAAATGGAGGACCAAACTTTCTCCGATAAAAATAAAATAGAGAAAGATCAAGAACCACTTCCTCCTAGTGCTGAAGCTGCTGCCACTAGTCATGACATAGACGATAACATGCCATCAACGTCGTCTGCCAAGGCCCATGCCCAATGTCATAGTAGAGGGCACATACAATCCCAAATGGCAAAGTTCAGGAAAATGACCTTGAAAAAGACATTTAAATCAGCTGAAGAGAAACGTAAACTTGCCAATATGCCATTTACGACACGGAGTGGCAAGGAACGGCTAAGGTCGATCCCTAGTATGTTCATGACTAGTGGTTCAGCTTCACATGACGATGGAAGCCCTCCTCCCACTAAAAAAATCAAAAGAGTTAAGCTGGTAAAAGCACAGCGAAGAACTGTGCTTTCTAAGAAGATATCACAAATCCCCAAGGAGAGTCCAAGTGTGGTGGTGGTTGCGATGCCTGACCTTCCCAGCACTGGACGGGAAGAGGTGGCTCTTTCCACCATTTGCACGCCCCCTGCAAGTGCTGAAAGGAGCACCCACAGTCCACTTGCTGATATGCAAATTGAAGATGTCACTGTTGAAGTACAACAGGATGAGGATACTGGTGTAGCTGGCGCTGAGGAGGAAGTTGGCGAGGAGGATTCTGATGGTGATGTGGTTTGTTTAAATCAGGCTCCGGGGGAGACAGTTGTTGTCCGTGGGATGAAAAAGCCCATCACGGTCATGCCTGGGCAGAAGACCAAACATTCCACCTCTTTGGTCTGGCAATATTTCTATCCAAATCCGGACAACAACTGTCTTGCCATATGTACCATATGTAAAGGTGAAATAAGTAGGGGTAGGGACGTCAACCACCTAGGAACATCCTCCCTTATACGGCACCTGCAGCGCGTTCATAAAAAGTTACTGTCAAGTTCAGAAACTTTGGCTAAGACCGTAAGCAGTCCAGGGACACCTAAATCCTGTTGTCCTGTTGTATCCAAGCGCCTGCAAACCACACCGTCAACTCCCTCCTCGTCAATTTCCTCCTTAGTCAGGATCGGAAGTAGTCCTGCAGGCCATGTCACTGGCATGACTGACTCTCCTATCCGGGATTCCTCTGGAGGATCCTGCATTGCTACGCCTACTGCTGCCGCTGCTGCTGTTGCTGCTGCTGGGAGTCGTTCATCATCCCAGAGAGGAAGTAGGAACACCACTACTTTTACTAAACAATTGACCCTCCAACAGTCCTTAGCGAGGAGGATGAAGTACGACAGCAGTCATCCTGAAGTAAAACGTATAACTGAGGCCTTGACTGCTATGTTGGTGTTAGATGTGCGTCCGGTATCCGCCATTAGTGCAGTGGGATTTAGACAATAGATGGAGGTAGTGTGTCCCCGGTTCCAAATCCCGTCTAGATTCCACTTCACTAGGCAGGCGATACCGAGACTGTACAGAAACGTCAGAAAAAGTGTCCTCAATGTCCTGAAAAATGCTGTTGTACACAATGTCCACTTAACCACGGACATGTGGACAAGTGGAACAGGGCAGACTAAGGACTATATGACTGTGACAGCCCACTGTGTAGATGTATCACCTTACGCAGCAACAGCAGCAGCGTCACCAGTAGCAGCATCTCAGAAACGCCAGCTCGTTACAAGGCAGGCTACGCTGTGTATCACCGGTTTCAGTAAGAGGCACACCGCCGACAACCTCTTAGAGAAACTGAGGGAAATCATCGCCCAGTGGCTTACCCCACTTAGACTCTCCTGGGGATTTGTGATATCTGACAACGCCACCAATATTGTGCGGGCATTACATCTGGACAAATTCCAGCACGTCCCATGTTTTGCTCACTCAATAAACTTGGTGGTGCAGAATTTTCTGAAAAGCGACAGGGGCGTGCTGGAGACGCTTTGGGTGGCCCAAAAATTTCTGGCCACTTTCGCCATTCAGCGACTGCGTGCCGAAGACTGGAGAGCCAGCAAACACTCTTGAACCTGCCCCGCCATCACCTGAAGCAAGAGGTTGTGACGCGGTGGAACTCAACCCTCTATATGCTTCAGAGGATGGAGGAGCAGCAAAAGGCCATACAAGCCTATACATCCACCTATGACATAGGCAAAGGAGGGGGTATGCACCTGACTCAAGCGCAGTGGAGAATGATTTCCATGTTGTGCAAGGTTCTCCAGCCCTTCGAACTTGCCACACGTGAAGTCAGTTCAGACACAGCCAGCTTGAGTCAGGTCATTCCCCTCATCAGGCTTTTGCAGAAGCAGCTGGAGAAAGTGAAGGAGGAGCTAAGACGGAGCGATTCCGCTCGGCATGTGGGACTTGTGGATGAAGCCCTTCATTCGCTTTGCCAGGATTCCAGGGTGGTCAATCTGTTGAAATCAGACCACTACATTTTGGCCACCGTGCTTGATCCTAGGTTTAAAGCCTATGTGGTGTCTCTCTTTCCGGCCGACACAAGCCTGCAGAGGTGCAAAGACCTGCTGGTGAACACACTGTCAGCTGAAGCGGAACGTGACACGTCAACGGCTCCTTCTTCATTTTCTCCCGCAACTGGGGCTGCCAGGAAAAAATTTAGGTATCCTAAGCAACCCGCTGGCGGTGATGCAGGGCAGGCAGGACCAAGTTTGGACATCTGGTCCGGACTGAAGGACCTGGCAACAATTTCTGACATGTCTACTGTCACTGCATATGATACTGTCTCCATTGACAGAATGGTGGAGGATTACATCGGTGACAGCATCCAAGTAGGCATGTCAGACAGTCCATACCTGTACTGGCAGGAAAAAGAGGCAATTTGGAGGCCCCTGTACAAACTGGCTCTATTTTACCTGAGTTGCCCCCCCTCCAGTGTGTACTCCGAAAGAGTGTTTAGTGCAGCCGGGAACCTTGTCAGCGAAAGGCGTAGGAGGTTGCTTCCACAGAATGTGGAGAAGATGATGTTCATCAAAATGAATTATCAGCTCTTCCAGGGAGACCAGCCTCCAGAAGGTACAGAGGGACCTGTGGTGGTGGATTCAAGTGGGGACGAGTTAATACTTTGTGAGGATGAGGATGTACACACTGAAGAGGGTGAGGAATCGGTGGATGAGGAGGATGAGGATGACATCTTGCCTCCGTAGAGCCAGTTTGTGCAGGGACACATTAATTGCCAGCTTGTTTTGTGGGGGCCCAAACGAACCAATCATTTCAGCCACAGTTGTGTGGCAGACCCTGGCGCTGAAATGATTGATTTGTTAAAGTGTGCATGTCCTGTTTATACAACATAAGGGTGGGTGGGAGGGCCCAAGGACAATTCCATCTTGCACTTCTTTTTTTTCTTTGCATTATGTACAGTTTGGGGCCTAGTTTTTCTAACTGCCATCCTGTCTGCCACTGCAGTGTCACTCCTAGATGGGTCACGTGTTTGTGCCGCCCACTCGTGTCGCTTAGCATAGTCATCCAGCTACCTCGGTGCAACCTTTTGGACATAAAAACACTATTGTGAGGTGTGAGGTGTTCAGAATAGACTGGAAATGAGTGGAAATTAAGGTTATTGAGGTTAATAATAGCATAGGAGCAGAAAAACCTACAAATTCTGTGATTTTAGCTGTTTTTATGCTTTTTTTTAAAAAAATACAGATCCAAAACACAAAACCCAGAACCCAAAACACGGAAGGGTGGTTTTGGCAAAACCAATCCAGATCCAAAACACGAAGAAAGATCCAGATCCAAAACCAAAACACAAAACACGAAAAGTGGCCGGTGCACACCCCTACAAATTACCAATGTCATTACCCCCAACATGCAGTACCAACCAGTAAGGTGCACCACACTAAGCTTTAGAAGAGACAAGCAACACCAACAAAGCCTCACAACAGAGACCACAAACAACAATTCAACACATCTTGCACCCACCCAGCAAAAACTCAGCACGCTGAGCCAGCCCATGTTTCTTGGCCCAATAAATATGACCGACCAGCTAAACCTGCCCAACCAGATGCTTTTCAGCTGCAAATGAAACAAAACCTAAAACATCCAATGCCACATTGCCCACAACATCTATCAATGCCCACAAAACCTGCAAATCAATAGGCTTGTGTAAATCGGGCAGACGGGGACCTCTTTCGCTCAGCCCCTATGGGTCTTCAAGAGAACAAAAGACTTAGTGGGATCGGGTAAACCACGTAACCTGCAAAAGAACTAAATTCCAGACAGCCTTAGAGCGACCCTGCTGATAATGACTCGAAACAAAAAAAACTGGTCCCTGAACAGACTTCCTTTTTGGATTACCCTTAGCAAAGAAAGTCTCCCAATCATGCCAGGTCATAGTGAAAGTCCTTAAAGTTGTTGGGGCCAGTGACTTCAATGCAAGGCCTTCTATGATGACTTCAGAATTTGCCATACAGACAGGGCAAGGGGCCTGATTCAGTACGGGTCGCAATTGCTATCACATCTGCGTATTCGCCATTAACTCTGCTGTGAAAATATGCTAATGCCTGACATGGCTCAGCCAGCATAAAGATGCCCACTGCTGCTTTCTCACATCTGTCCAGCCTCGCACTTCTACGCAAACATTGGTACCATCGAAGTACATTGGCCCGTCATGCACATTTACAGCATGTCTGACCATATGTAGAAACTGCAAGTCTCGTCACACGCAGTGTGTACAGAAGCTGCGTATGTCATCACAGTGGCTAATTTATGCACACCCAGAGAACGGCATTCCAACGGACAGGAATGCCTGCACTTCTCCGACCACTCCCAAACAATGACAGCCTGTCACTCACTTTGCGATAGATTCCTATGTCTTTACGTAATTGCAGTGTGAACACCATGCACGTATGATCGCTGCTGAATCAGGCCCAAGGTAAGCCAACTGTAGAGGCCACATGAGCCAGCAAACAAAACTAAGCAAATTTAAAATTATTATTATCATTTATTTATATGACGCCACAAGTGTTCAGCAGTGCCTTACAAAGTACACAAACAAATAGGGAACCAGCAACTAACAATACAATGCAGCACAAGTATATGAACATTGCTACATTAGGGACCATAACACCCAAATAAGCAATAGAGCATAAGCAACCAAGTGTTAGGTGCCCTAGTTGGGAGTAAGAAGTATCTGAAAGTAAAGTAAGGAGAAGCATATGAGGGAAGAGGGCCCTGCTCGTAAGAGCTTACATTCTAAAGGGGAGAGGCAGAAAAACTGGTGTGACACAGATGGGGTAGAAAGGGAGGAAGGAGCATGTAGCAGCAAGTTAGGAAGAAAGCTGGAAGGCTTTGATGAAGTAGTGGGTCTTGAGAGCCCATTTGAAGGATTGTAGAAAGGTGGAGTGTCAGATGGGGAGAGGGAGAGAGTTCCAAAGGTGGGGAGCAGCACAGGCAAATCTTGGAGGCGGGAGTGGGAGGAAGTAATCAGTTGGCATGAGAGTGAAGGGAGATGTGGTCGAGATGTAAATGGGGGAGGAATGAGACAATGCAATCTCATTGTTAATGCCGGGAACATGATGGGTTAGAAAGTGAACATTCTTTTCAAGACAACACAAAACTAAATGTCTCAACAGCCACAAAGCCTGAGCAGAAGATGCCTGCGGATTATTAACAGCATGAATTGACACAGCAGAAAATGATATGCTGATTAGAAAAGTTAGCCAGCCAAATCTCCACCGCCAAAATAATCGGGAACAGTTCAAATAACAATAAATTAGCAGTGAGACCTCCAGCATGCCAGAAGGCACCATTACCTGTCAAAGTAGGCCCTAAAACCAGACACCCCAGCTGCATCAGTAAAAAGCTGCAAGGTAGAATTAGCCACTGACAGCAAAGGCCAAATTCTTTCATTATTGAAACAGACCAAAAACTGGACACACACCTGAAGATCATCTATAACCTATTTTGACAAATGAATATGATGATGGGGCTGGGACACCCTGGCCGTCGCCCTCTCCATCTACAAAAAATCCTTCCCATGGGAATGATACAACATGCAATGTTAACTTAATTTAAAAAAGACTAAAGCTCACGCAACTTAACCCTATGAACCTCCAAACAAACAGCAATCTGCCCACCAACTTTACCACTTTGTCAGCTGGCAGGCGACAACAGCCGGCATCGGCGGTTTGGGCCACCGGGAAAGTTCTGCTGGGCCGGTCCCATGCTCCCCACTAATAGGACCGGCCACGCTGACACTGACAGCCTGTCCACGCCAATTCATATGTGTGCAAGGGCTGGCTACTGCGCTTCCAGGAAGCCGGCTCCTGTTTCCCCTACCTCATTCTCCGCCACCTGATCACCCCGTCTCTGTGGGATGGGATGGACTGTCCCCTGAGGTTGCTGGAGGTGAGCTGAACCAAGCATGGAGGAGAGGGGTATGCGCTGCTGCAGCTATGTAGATTGGAGAAGAAGCCGGCTGCCAGTGCTGTACACGGAGGGAGGAACAGTAGCCGGCACCTGGGAGCTGCGGAGAAGACTTCTTCCAGGTGAGTTCCTTCCACTCCCATCCTTCCTGCTTCTTCCCACCACTACTCCCATCCTGCTCCCTGCTTCCCACTACTACTCCCATCCTGCCTCCTGCTTCTTGCTACTACTCCCTTCCTGACCTCTATTTCCCATTACTGCCTCCTGCTTCCAAACTATTACACCCATCCTGCCACAGCTTCCCACTATTACTCCCATCCTCTCCCCCTTGCTTCCCACTATTACTACTCCCATCCTGCCCCCAGTGGCAGAGCGTATGGAGCTTGTGCTCCAAGCGCTGGCTTTGGTGGGGTGCGATAGGCTACAGTCCCACCCCTGCCTCTGGAACATATAAATATACAGTACCCCCAGCCCAGGTACATATGCTACCCACATCCCCCTCTTCCTGTCTGCCCCAGGGATGTACAATTACCACCCTACTCCCCAGCTCCTTCGATATTGTAGCAAGGGACATACACTGTCCACCCTATTTTTTTCTTGTGTAGGCCAATGTGGGGGTTAGTGTGTTTTTATTTCTTTTTATGTGGGGGCCAATGTGTTTTTTTCTGTGGGGGCCAATGTGTTTTATTGTACTTTTTTATTTCCTATCGGGGGTCGATGTGCATGCATCTGAGTTGCATTGCACATGCGTCCCGATGGTGTTCGTAGGCACATCTAGGCATTGCCTGGTTGGCTAATCAGATGCAGATGCAGATGGAGCGTAGTATGGGCATGTTTCTGAGAGTGGTTGTGTACAGAGACACTGAATTGGAGGCCATATTCAGATGGATGATCTACACCTAGCAGAGGGCTGGTGAAAGTTCCAATGGTGCGACAGATGGTGGCATCTAAAGACGCACAAAGCACGTTGAGGCACATTGAGGCAATTTGTCACAGTATTTCCTTCAATCTCTTTGCTGCAACCCCACCTCCCCCACCATCCGTACCTCCCGGCCACCCCACCTTGTGCTCCTTCAGCCCCACCACGGGCAATGAGGTCCACTCCCTCATCTTGTCCTCTCCCCCTTCCACCTGCCCCCTTGACCCCCTCCCTTCTCGCCTTCTACGCTCCCTCTCCTCCACTGCCTGCTCCCACCTTGCTCACCTTTTCAACTTATCTCTCTCCACGGCATCTTTCCCTCCTCATTCAAACATGCTCTTGTCACACCTATTCTTAAAAGAACCTAACCTCGATCCGTCCTCACCCGCCAATTACCCCCCCATTTTTCTTCTCCCTTTTGCCTCCAAACTACTTGAGCGGCTTGTCTACAACCGCATCACCAGCTATCTCTCTGACAACTCCATTCTTGATTCTCTTCAATCTGGCTTTTGCCCACTTCACTCCACTGAAACTGCCCTGGCCAAGTCACCAATGACCTGCTTGCAGCCAAATCCAGGGGTCACTTCTCGCTGCTCATCCTCCTGGACCTCTCTGTAGCCCTCAACACCGTGGATCATACTCTCCTCCTCAGCACCCTTCAGACCTTTGGCATCTCTAACACCATCCATGCCTGGTTCACCTCTTACCTCACCAACTGCTCCTTCTCTGTGTCTGCCTCTGGCTCCACCTCCACCCCTTCCACCCTTCCCATTGGTGTCCCACAGGGTTCTGTCCTGGGACCACTGCTCTTCTCCCTGTACACCTCTACACTAGGAGAACTCATCAGCTCCTTCGGCCTCCAATACCACCTCTATGCCGATGACAAGCAACTATACCTCTCCTCCTCCCCCTCTCTCAGGTATCCAGCTACCTCTCCACCATCTCTTCCTGGATGTCCAAGCACTCTCTGAAGCTCAACATGGACAAAACCGAACTCATAATCTTTCCCTCTAATAGAGTCTCAACTCCAACAAATCTCGCTATCACTGTTGACAACACCATCATCTCACCTGTCCCCCAACTTCGCTGTTTGGGTGTCACCCTTGACTCCGCACTCTCCTTCACCCCCCACATTCAATTTCTGGCTCAATTCTGTCGGTTCCAGCTACGCAACATCGCTCGCATTAATCCTTTCCTCTCCCAGAATGCTACCAAACTGATTATTCATTCATTAATCATTTCTCAGCTTGACTACTGCAACCTTCTCCTTACTGGCCTCCCACATTGCCATCTTGCCCCCTCCAGTCTGTTCTCAATGCTGCAGCTATACTTATCTTCCTCTCCCACCGTTCCACTTCTGCTGCTCCCCTTGCACTGGCTCCCATTTCCCTACAGAATCATCTTCAAACTCCTCACCTTCACATACAAGGCATTCTCTAACTCTACTGCTCCCTACATCTCCAACCTCGTCTCCTTACACACTCCCTCCCGCTCTGTCCAAGATTTTACCCGTGCAGCCCCCCTCCACTGGAATGAGCTTCCTCGCTCAATCAGGCTCTCCCCAACCTTGCACTGAAAACCCACCTGTTCACCAAGGCATACCCTTCCACCACATAACCATGTTACCAGGTCTCTGTCCCTCCCGCCTCAGCCATCTCTACCTTGCTTACTTCCTGCACTCAGGTCCCCCTCTACACACTCATGCCTCATGTCATCTGTCTGTCTCCCCTTTTCCCTAGATTGTAAGCTCCTAGGAGCAGGGTCCTCCTCCCCACTGTCTCACAACCTTCTTCTCTAGCACTTCTATGACAGCCTTCACCTTCAGAGCTGTACTGTGTATGGAGAATTGTGTCGCTAATTGTTACTTGAGTTCTGTTTATATTTTGGTTACTGTATTGTAATGTAATGTATTGTGTACCCTTTACTGTATGTACGGCGCTGCGGAACACTAGCCGCGCCCTATAAAAATGTAAAATGTAATAATAATAATAATAATAATAGACACTGAAAGTGACCTTCTCAGTCCTTGCATATTTGGCTGTACACCAGGAAAAGACATTGTAGCAGCATTAGCCTAAAGTCACAGATGCAACTGCACCAAAAGACCCAAGGAAGGCTGCAACTGCGTTCAACTCAAAATCAGACCCTATGAGGAGAGATACTGCCCCCTCAACAGTCCTCGCCCCTAATAAGGCTGCTTCCATAAATTTCCTGGGTTGGTTTTCCACCCCAATCTGCCGCTCACAGTCAGCAACAGTTTCAACCTCAATATCCAAATTGAAGCACCAAGGTAAAAACTAACTGAATTTCTTAAAATAAGCACAGGAAACTGCACAGCCCATGGCAAACATTTATCAACTTAATAGCTACTGCCCAGTTTAAAACCACCACATGGATAAGACAACTGTAGAATCAGGCCATCTTAGAGACTTTCCACCGTAGGAGAAAGACACAAATTCAGCAAAGGAATGAAAGGGAAAGGACCACACATCCTGGCTAAGTGCATTTTATCATCCACCTTAGCCTGACCAGACACTGGTAACTCCCTGAAAAACTGAAAACCCTGCAGGAAGAACACAGCATGAACCCACGCAGTTACCAGTCTAACCATTTGCTCATCTAAACAACACAAATGTGGGAAGTATGCTTTAGCTAGGCTCTGTATGACTGCTGCCCCGCTCCGCAGGTGCTCCCCTAGGGCCACAGCAACATACTTTGGTGGGATGACCTGCCCCACAGATGTGCCAGGAGTGGCAAAAATTCACTTCTCAGTGGGAGCCAAGATGGCCACCCTACTTGAAATGGCTGCCGACCCCGCTGCACAAATAGGAGCTAGTGGGCCACACACTGGAATCTCATAGACCCCAGCAGGGCTGCAGGTGCAGGGACTGAACGAGGTTGGAGGAAGAAGCACTTCTGCAAGCCAGCAGCAGAGATGCCAGCAAGGACCGCGGTGACGTACGGCGCTGCTGGTGCAGCGGAAACCATGGTGGGGGAGGAGGATGCCTAAAACCATATAAACCAATCACATTCAGCCAATCAACAAAAAAAACAGGATTCTTATATATCCTCAAGCCGAGCCAGCTTTTGTCTACTCATCCATGTTAATACATAAATATTTCCTCTGAAAAGCATTTACTTTCATGTATGTTGAGATTTTGCAGTATGTTCAAAATTAATGAACTATTATTTTATTTACTGTTTATTGGAACCTTTTGCAATGTAAATCATGCATTATTGTTATAGTGCATGTGCCAGGAGAAGATTGTCATTGTCATCTCTCAGGACTTGCTTCTTCACAATGGGGTCTCCATGAGCTGTATGATTGATGTTGAACATTTAACCAAAGTTAAGTATATATTATATACTGTACAGTGGTAGATTGGGAACTTAAAGGCCTCCTCCCCCCAAATTCACCCCAACATTAAATCAACAGCACACACATGTTTTAAAAAAATAGGCTTCCCTACCTGCAACCAGCACTGACATTAAATAGCATTCACATTCAATAAATAAACCCATTTCCCATAAAACAACCCCATATTGAATAATTAGTATTCACATTTAATAAATAGCAATCCTCCTGCATCACATTCAATTGATAGCCTCCAAACCATCAAATAAACTTGCCCCATCAATAGATTAATCTTTCATACTGTTATATGATTAGCACTAGCTTTCACCATTAAATGAATAGCCTACACACCACCAGCCACATTACATAAAGAGTCCTCCTTCCACCAACACTTATCTTCTGCTCAATCTTCCCAACTAGTTCTCTCCACCAAGTCAGCACTGGTTATCTCCATCGACAGCAGTAACAAGATGTGCGACATATAAATTTCAGCACTTTGAAGAAGTAGAAGTCAGTGTATGAGAGCGGCATTGGATCACTCAATCAGTGTAAAAGAGACAAATCAGTCAATGTAAGTGGCAACAGCAAAATCAGTGGAGGTGTTGTTCATTGCAGTTTAAAGAAATAGATCAAGGACGGGATGCACCAATGTAAGAAATGCAGTCAAACCCCCGAAAATGCAGTTTTAGGGGGTCTGACCGCATTTCTCATATGCACAAAGCCCTGGAATGCTATACATTCTGGGGCTTGGATGCGGTGGGTAATGCCATCTTCAGATGCACTTGACACAACAATATCTCCTGCTTCAGTTTCTCCTGTAAATGCTTCTTCCAGGACCTTTTCCAGAACACCTCTGAGGAAACTGCCACAATAATAAGAGCCGAGAAACGCATTAGTGGATCCCACTTTCAAGGACTTTTTTAAGGAGAACCTACAGCACTTCCTATTCTGATGCTAATGTCAGAGACTGTCTTATAAAACAGCACTGTCTCACAAGCCGATCAGCTGCAGCTTGTATTGCTGGACCAGACCCTGTGAGTTTAAATTATACGGCCATCTATTAGTATGCGGCCGCCTGTCAGGAAGAGAGAGGTACTCCGGATACTGCCCTCCGATCTACGCTGCCTTTGATCCATATTAGGATTTATCATCAAAGTGTAAGCTGAGCTCTATCATAGAGCAGTTCATATAGTATTGATTCTGATTTGTTTTACCTATTAATATTATATATTGTTTTACTAGCTGTATTATGGGGATGTAGTTATGAGACCAGCGGCCATGATGTCGCCGATCTCAATATTGTCAGCTGAATCCCGACAAGCGACTTAAGATAGGCGTCAAAATACCGACGCCTTTCTTAACCGTGACTCAACTGGTACAGTAAGCATCAATAGGATGGTGGAATGAGATATCGGCAGCTGGAGGTGACGATGCCGGCGCTGGAGAAGACAATCAATGGTAAGTGACAGCTGGGACACTTAGCACTACCATATGTGCCTATGGCAGGGCGATATTGGAGCCTGCTGTTAGCACTAGCAGGCAGAAGGCAGAGGAAACCCCTTAGTACATATTGAGAAATTATATGTACAGGGATTTTATGTCTTTTTCTTTTTGGTCCCTTATCTCTCTTTAGTACATGGACCCCTTAGTTTAGCAATAGATATACTGTTGGTATTGACTCCTCTGCTGGGTTCTCAGTGTCATCCCACTACTGGCTTCATCTGCCCCAAAATTTATAAAATAAACATGATTCACCACATAGACCTAAGTGGATTGAGGGTTTCATTCAGACCTGCTCACAAGCGCCTATGCGCTCGCAAGCGTGTTGATGTTGAGACCCTGCGCACGCGCAGCGGCCGCACTGCACGTGCGCAAGCCCCGGAGCGAGAGAGAAATTCTCTCTCTCCGGGGCTCACTACAAAAGGGGCGGCTGTCGATGGTGATCGACAGCTCGCACCGTTTTGTAGGCGCTTGGCCAAACGGAGGCATTCCCGACGGAACGCCTGCCGTTTAAGGCGGCCCCACTGACATCACTCGTAATGTCAGTGGTGAGCTTCCGGCTCTAATAGAGCCGAAAGCTCACTGGGGCTTGCGGTAGGCGAGACCCTACCACAAGGGTCTCGTCGCAAGCCCCGATGGTCGCTATGGTCTTGACCATCGCGACCATCAACCTAGCCACTCGCTAAAGCTGTGGGTGGTCACCCACAGCCTAGCGAGCGGCCAGGGGCCGGCTCTGAACATAGAAGTGGCCGCCTTCATTCAGAGAGAGCGCTCGCATTTTGCGAGCGGCTCTGAATGTGGTCCTGAGTGTGTGCCATCAGCTGGGAGAGGGGGGGGGGGTCATTCACTGGCTTTATTTGGACAAGGTGCAACAGTATGGCAGCAATAATATGGGGCACTGCACTGGCATACAAGTGCTATGACAACTATAATAACCTACGCTCCAACATGACGCCTTCCATCAGGTACAAAATGCTCTGCTCCTGGACTTCCCACCTACTGTAAGATTGCAGCCACCTGTGTTGAACTAGGTAATTGATGAGAAGAGAGTTTCAACACAGGTGTCTGCAATCATACATTTAGAAGGAAGTCCAGGAGTAGAGCATTTTGTACCTAATGGAATGGGTCATGTTGGAGGGTCTGTAATAATCCCAATTAGTGTTTCTAGTGTAGACAGCCATATTCAAGACACCTGCCTTTCACCCTCTGCTTACCTATATAACACACAGTGGGTCTGATTCTGTGCTGGATGCAGCTGCAGTCGCAGCTGCGTCATGTGGCGAACGCGTGTCTGTGACTTTATGCAAATGCAGTTACAAAGCCCTTTTATATGTGTACATCCATGTACATGAATGTGCAAGGACTGTGATGCCCATTTCCAGCGTCCCTAAAAACTTTACCGTCAGTGAGTCTTTAGGCACCACCATCGGTCGCATCTTTGAAACGTTCATGGCCTCCTGCATTTGTGTATGCAGCTGCTTTCACTGACATGTCCGCGAGACTCCCATAACACGCCCAATTGGATGGACCATATTTGCGGGCATTAATAGCCACCTCTCAGCCAGCGCACAGGAATGCCCATCACTTTTCCAAATAATTTCTGTTACCCTGTGTAGCAATGCCAACTGCTCCTTTGTGCTCGGTAGAAAAATATCGCTGAACTCGGCAGACATCGGTGTGTGTGACTCAGAATCAGGCGCCATATGTTCTATAAGACGTCACCAAAGCATTGTAGCATTTAGTCAAATAACTGCTAGAAAAGCTTTTAGGTATAATTATAATAATGGAATTCAGTTAACTTCAAAGTTGCATAAAGCTAAAGCATGAATAGTCTCAGGTACATTTGTACAACAAGCATTCATTTTCTATCCACTAAATAATCACATTAATGTTCCACATACAGTGACAGCATAGTAACCTTGTACAGAAATAGCATATTGCGTATGAAATGAATGATGAAGAACCTTCTATTTCCTTTGAACACTTAAAACATATGCTTTGTGGCATTGAAATTATTATTGTTGTTATGCTACATTACAGTCTTTATTATTATAATAATGATGATGATGATTATTATTATTATTATTATTATTATTATTATGATGAATTATGATGCGCCCCTGCCAGAGGTTGTCCCAGTGTCAGTAGTGCAAATAGAAGAGAAATTTGCCTGCACAAGCATTCCTGGTGCTACGGGTATGCAGAGGGCATTTGAATATCGTAAGCAGGTAACCGATTAGTCAAGACAAATATTCGTAAGAAAAGTCTAAACCATAGGAAACTACACCTGGCAGGGGAGTGTGGTGCCACAATCATACCATCGTGGCTCCACCACCTGCTGTTCAAAGGAGCGATCAGTGGCATGCGGGAAACTGGCCCACTTTCTTAAGTGTCTAGGAGAGCCCCCAAAATTGGGGACTTTCCAGACATATCGGCAGAGTTGGCAAGAATGTGCCATAAAAGCAAAATAATAGAATGAAAAAAATATATTTTATTGTTGAATTGTTTTTTTTGCATTAAATAACAATTCAGGTTAAGACTTAGGGGCCTATTTATCATCATTTAATTTCTACAAAAGCAGGTAAAAATGCACATTTTCATCTGCAATTATAGATATTAAGTATTCAGTCCAATTATCAAGAAGGTAAAGCAGGAGATATCACAGATATCTCCTGCTTACTTTCCTCTCGCGATGGCCCGCTGTTCCCATACAATAGTATGGTGACAGAATTCATCAATATTGTATTTTTCGGAGCTTGAGTGCGGAAGCATTTGCCATCTGCCAGATGGCGAGAACTCTCACTCCGGGCTCGCAATTCACAACCCAGTCCCGGGTTGCGAAGAAGCATCCTTTTAGATCCCTCCGCCCCTGTCCGACTCCTTCCGCCAGACGTCGGGGCGCACTAGTGTCATTGCTCCCAAAGGAGTGCATCTATAGACACAACATTCCTACTTGGTGCATCTTTAGAAGCAGCCATCGGTCGCACCATCAAAACGTGCACCTGCCCCATGCTAGCTGCAGAATCTCTGTCAGAGTATGGCCTCCAACGTAAGCGATTAGTTGTCTGCGTTTGCACAAGTTATGTGACATGCCCGCGTCTCTCCCATACAGGGTTGGACTGGCCCACAGGGGTACAGGGGAATTCCCCGGTGGGCCCCACTGTCTGGGGGCCCACCCCTTCCTCTAGGTGTCAGGTTCCAGACTGTGCACTCAATTATACATTGTTACTCTATTAGAGGGTCAGTTACCTGGTGGAGCAGGACCATGGATAAACATGGGTGCTTGATGCACTTCTAAAGAAACTACACCAAGATTTGCCTAATAGTTAGCTAAGCAGCTGTAGTGGCTGACCACACCCCCTCTGGTGGCTGACCACACCCCTTAAGCATGGGCCCCTAGCACTGCATACCCCCGGTGGGACCTTCATGCCCCAGTCCGACACTGCTCCCATAACACACCCATAAGACTGTGCATCTAAATACATCTGAATTAGCCACTTCCCGATCACTACCCAGGAATGATCAATATACTTCAAGTACATTTCTGAGAGAGTGCACCTCAATCAGTAATGCATACACAAGGTGGGATGCATGCAGTGTGCAACATTTTAGCTACTAAGACGCATGCACAGTTGAAAAAAATCAACCATTAGCATGAATATTGCCAAAGCATCTAACTCAGAATCAAGCCCTAAATCTGGTAAAGCCAGTGGGGTCCCTCCCCGTGGTGACACCTGGTGTGTGGAGAGCCTGAAGCCCAATTGTAATCCGTCCGGGGGTCCGTCCCGAAGGTGCAGAGCTGCCATCAAAAATTGTGGGGCCCAGTACAAAGGAAAAAGGCAGGGTACCTACCCACCACCACCTTGGTTCCTGATAATGCTCTGGCTGGATTGGCTGAAATGAGTCACCTGATGAAATCCAAGATGGCAACACCCATGTAGTGCTGCAGCACTTCCTAAAGTGACCTAAACTGACATCTGCATTCAGAATGTGTCTGTGTGACCCCAAAGTATGCAGCGCTGACCTCCAGATGCTTGCACCCCCGCCAGAGGGACCCCGCCACAGCGTCCGAACAGGTAAGGCTCACTGGCCCTGGCCACACACTGCTACCTTAGGGTATTTAGCCAGGCTCTGGACAGCAGGAAGTTGCCTGTACAGCGTTGTTACTTCCAGTGAATGCTTGCTGTTGCAGCGTTCCACAGGTTCCAAGCTCCTTTCATCTAGTGATATATTCCTAGTGTTAATCCACAGTGTGTGTACTTAGTACATCATCTGAGTACAATCTCCTACGGGTCATTCTTCTGTGCCAGTTCTGCATCTGGAGCCACAGTGTGTGTACTCAGTACATCATCTGAGTACAATCTCCTAGTGTCATCCTCCTGTGCCAGTTCTGCATCTGGATTCACAGTGTGTGTACGCAGTACATCATCCGAATACTATATCCTAAATGTCATTCTCCTGTGACAGTTCTGCGTCTGGATCCACAGTGTATGTACTCAGTACAAGTGCAAACTCCCAGTATCGTTCTCCTGTGTTTTCCCTGCAATTGTGTTCTTCCATTTCCTACTTGGCCCGAATACCTGACCAAAGAGCGCGACCTACTTACTGGGTGCAGCTTAAACCCAAATCCCAATTGGAGGGGTCACTGGTGAACACCTCCCAGTAAGTTAGACTCCGCACCTTTGGTCAGGTCAAGCCAACATTCAGTACTTGTGGATGAGGAAGGCATATATCCAGGCACCTCGCCTCCGGTTCCGTTCCCAACAAGGGACCCCGACTTCCAATCCCTCTGTAGAGGATCTCCATGACCCAAATGTGACAATCGGGTCCTCATAGGGGGACCTGTCTGTGAGAGGGGGCCTAGTGCCCGGTAGGTGTGTGCTGCCAGCACTGGCTGGAGAGTTAATTAATGATTGACTCATTATAGACAGCTTAGCTATGTCCAGTGTGTGATGACTCATTCATAGAACTCTCCGACCAGCACTAGCAGCTTCAGCTGTCTTATGTGATGGTAATGAATTAGCACCCCAGCGCCAGATTAAGGTCTGTGGGGGCCCCTGGGCAAGAAACGTGTGGGAGCCCCTATCAAAAAAGTTTATATATATATATATATATATATATAATATTAGGGATGTGCAGGCTCGGATAGGTTCGAGTTTGCACGCCGAGTTCGGATTTTTCCCTCCAAAAAAACGGAACTCAGAAAGAGGCAAAACATCATCTTGCATGGACAAACATCATCATTCCTGGACTTTGTCCACATTCCTAATATATATCTATATACATATATATATATATATATATATATATATATACCAGGCTCGATTTGTCCGGTACTCCTCTTTCCAAATCTCAGTGCTCCTGTGCCCTCAGTAAGTAGTAGACAATTGGATATAGCTGCGGTGCTAGGAGTCTTTCAGCCAAAAAAAGACTTGTTTCAGGACTATCACCCCCTTTCATCACGGTTACAAAACAGCGTACTGCGTCAACCTAAAGTAGCTACACCCGATAGTGCTGCACGCAGTCCCAAGAGGCGCCCGCCCCGGCTCGTTAGGAGACGTCCCCTGGTGATGACGCACACCCGCCCGGCGCCCACTGGTCACCATGGAAACCAGATGCTAGCTGGGACCAATGTGACATCAAAGACTGCTAGAAAAAGTAAAAAATAGTAAAGTAAAAGTAGTGAAGGAATGTAGAAACAGCATTACCAATAAAAATGAAATAAAAGTAATGTGTGATACATGCAGTAGAAATAATCAGGTTGTCTGGACCCAGGTATACAGGGCTGATTGAGAATGTTAAAGCAAACTACTGCAAGGACATGGGGGGGATACTGCTAAATGGCATCATCTATAGTGCATTTACTGGTATTCCACCTAGTCAGACAGGCAATATGCAAGGAAAATATCAGTCAAAAGGATATCAGTCAAGAAAAACAGAAAGTGTTTATACAAGAGCGTTCCAACAGATTTTGTTGTTTTACCCACTTGGAGAAATTGTGGCTAGTTTTAATTTCCACCTTGACTCCAGTCGCAGCAGTTTGTCTGCTCTGTCACCTCCTCCTCAGGTCACTGGCGCGATTCGTGGGTGTTTGATGAGGGGGGGCGGAGCCTAATGCTTAAACGCGGGCCGCGGCAGACGGCTTCGTTAATAGAAAAAAAAAAGGTTCATCAGGAGGATGTGGAGGATCCCCCCTGATGTCAGCCCTGCCCCCTTGTGACGCCGCTGGGTAAAGCCACAGCGCAGAGTCCTCCTGTTGTAGTGGTACACAACCAGCCTGTTAACTATGGATTATATTAGAAAAGAACAGCCCGAGCTGATAACACGAGGGCTACTATCAACACCCTTGTACAGTAGGTGGTTGGGTAATAATATTTAAGGCCATATAATAGCATTTTCTGTATGTGACATTGTTGCTCCCAGGAAGACGTGACAGCTATAAACCAAAGCAGGTAAGCATTGTAACAAAGCAATGAGAAAGGCAAGTCAGAAGCTTGATTGCATTAGGAGAGGAATCAGTAGCAGGAAGAAAGAAGTAATAATGCCACTGTATAGGTCACTGGTAAGGCCTCATGTCCATTACTGTGTCCATTTCTGGAGGCCACATCTCCAGAAAGATATAAATACATTAGAGACTGTACAAAGAAGGGCAACTAAAATGGTGCGTGGCCTACAGCTCAGAACTTACCAGGAAAGACTAGAAGATCTTAATATGTATAGTTTGGAGCAGAGAAGGGATAGGGGGGACATGAGAGAAACTTTCAAATATATAATGGGTTTTAACAAGGTGCAGGAGGGAGACATTCTTCAAAAGAAAAAAAGTAGTAGAACATGAGGACATGCACTGACACTGGAGGGAGGTAGGTTCAAAGGAAATTTGAGGATGAATTACTTCACAGAAAGCATAGTTAAGTGGAATAGCCTCCCATCAGAGGTGGTAGAGACTAAGACAGTATAGCAATTTAAACATGCATGGGATAGACATAAGGATATCCTAACAAAGAACTGAGGATGACATAGGGGTGAAGGTTACCAAAAGGTAAAAAAGGGCAAAGTAGATGGGGCAAGTAGTCTATGTTTCTATGTAAATATGCTGGAACTTGTAGAACTACAGATTGCAAAATGAAAGACTAACTCAAATCCAGTCTTTGACAACACATGTAACAGCCACAGTAATGCACTCCAGTATATCCACAGCACTTTTATAGGTTACCATATAAGCTCTGTCTTGTTTCCTTAAGTTCCAGTTTGCATCTCCTGATCACTAACCAAGGAATTAGGTACCCACAGTGAGGACATTTCCTGCTACGTAATGTTAAAGCCAATACTAAACCAAATCAATAATGGTAGTGTTGAATTCTACTTCTATCCTTATCATTTTGGCAGTCATTTTTTCTTTAATCCATGACATCAAAACCATGAAAAAGATTAAAACAGGACAAAAATCATAGTGCAATATGTTAACACAAAATTCTAATTTTGCCACAAGATAGGACATCAGAAGTGTGTACCATAGGTAAGTGGGAGAATATGGAGTGACCCCCTCTGCTCTTCACTCTAAAATTCACACGTCAGAGAGGCTTATAGAAGCTTAAAGGTTGATTTATTTTCAGAGTTCAGCTTTCTTTCAGCAGTATGAATCATTCAGTATAGGTATAAAATCATATAAAAAAAGGGCATACCGTATGCTGCACTGTGCATGCTATCCAAATGTAAATGGCACACAATAATACAAGTTGATAAACCAAAATACAAGAGAGGTTCAATAAGTAAGGTAACAATACCTCTCACTTGTGTAATGTTCTTTATTTCATTCTAATTTCCAGCCAGGCCAGAGCAGGTAGACCACTGCTTCCCTTATGGCCTTTAGACTGCGCCTCACATCAGTCATACTGTTTCAACACAACAGTTGCAAGATGGCGGTGCTGGTGGAAACATGGTCAGACATTGAGGTGCGCAGTGTGACCAGGTTTCTGCGTCTAAAGGGCACATCAGCAGCTAAAATTCATCACCAAGTTGTCGAGGTGTACGGTAATAACGTCATGTCATGGAAACAGTTTTGGCTTTGATGCACTGCCTTTGGTAAAGGCAGGACAGACGTTTAAGAATGGGAGTATCGATTAATAAGATAGCTGGAGCCAAAAAGTTCTTTAAGTGCCTTGAATATAACTAGAAAGAATAATGAACATAAAAAATTTATATGTACAGTAACTTGAAAAAGTTAATGATACAGGAAACTAAGAACCTGTGGGAGGTTGCAACATTTGAAAAGTCTATGAAAGTTGAAACAGTCTCATTAGAGTTAGTGGCTTCAAAGACATAAGCCTCTGATTGAGGTGACCCATCTGCAAAATCGTAGTGGGATAAGATGTTTCAGCTTTTCAATTAAAAAAGTACAATGTATTATTGAACACAGGAAAGATAAATTAATATACTGGCAGTGATGTAAATGAGCTTTTAGAATGCTGAATTCATTTAAAGAAATACAAAACTATTGCAAAAGACAAATGAATAAGTTGAAACAATAAATGTGAAAAGAAGCTGAAAAAATTGCCTTAGAGATTTAGGGCTAGATTTGCAATGTGGCGGCTTTTGTAAGTAACAGCTTCTCGGAATGTTTGATCTTAATATAAGTGCCATTTTAAACTAAACAGCATACTATCATCAAATATTTCTTAGGACCAGACAAGAAGAAGCAGACAAGATGGATCAAAGGGGGCAAAGCACACAAATAAAAACAGCAGGCATTAGACAACCAAGGTATTTTTTATTTCAGTAGTTATAATCTAACTAGAAAAGACTGCTGTACCTTCAATAAGACCTACATTTTTCACCATCTATAGGCTTTATTAAGTTCCAAGATTTTATTAGTACAAACATTGTTATTAAGAATTGTATTCTTGCAAAATATTATGAACAGTAGAAGTGACAACACAGTAGACAACACCTTTAAACAGTAGACTCTTATGAATATACAAATCTAAACAATATATCAGATTTTTTATTCCCTACAGGAGAAAACATCTGGCTATTGAATAAATTCTCAGGGGTAAATTTACTAAGAATCTTATCTGATCGAGTTTTGTTTTTTTTAAACTCGATTTGCATCACCGAAACTCGGGTGATTTAAGGCTTCTGAAACTCTTAAATTTACTAAGAAGTGTGTTTAGCTGAGATCGAGTTGGCCGATGGTGAAGCAGATTGAGATTTCTCACTCGAGTATCACATTACTCACCCGAGTAGCAAGTGTCTTCTTTCTGCCTAACTCTCCCGAACAAGCAGCCTGAACATATCAGTGAGATATGTGAAGGGTGCTTGTGTGTTCTACCTGTTTAAAAACGGGTTTATATAAAAAAAAATTGCGTAGAGTCCCCCCCAAAAAAGCATAACTAGCCCCGGACAGCTCAAAAAGTCCTGGTTCCTAAAAATATGGTGGGAAAAACGTGTAGGGTTCCCCCTGTATTTTAGGAATCAGCACCTGGCTGCTGACCAGTTCTGGTTTTAAATATAGGGGAAAAAGAAATTGTGTAGGGGTCCCCCTATTTTTAAAACCAGCACCAGACTCAAATCTGGTCGAGGTCTACAGCCAGGGGACCCTATCACCAGGTCTCCCCGGCCAAAGCATTAACCCAAGCCGGTCAACCCAAGCCGGGGATCTCAGGGGAGGTGGGAACCCCCCTCTCCCAAGCACCCCAGGCTTAGTCTGAAGCCTGGGGCTCTTCCCTCCACCCCTGGAGCGATGGGTGCTGGGGAAATAGTAATGTAAATAGTAAGAAATTATTGTTTTTTACTGTGGAACTACAGGTGCCAGTAGGCGGCCAGCACCCATACCCCCGCTGTAAAAAGAATAGTTAAAAAACCACAACACACACCGTAGAAAGTACAACTTTATTACATACACCTACCTCACACATACTTACCTGTTGTTCGACGATCGGTCCACTTCTCCAAGTAGAGATCCAATGGGAGTACCTGTGAAAAAAGATCCTATACTCAACTCCATCCTGGCGCCGGTCTTGGCAAAAAAGCAAACCGACACCTGGACCATACACTTACACCGCTAACCCGGCTCCTGAATGACCAGCCCAAGTGGGAACTGTCAGGAGCTGGAGCCAATCAGTGGCCGCTCTACAGTTAGGGGCCACTGATTGGCTGCCAGCTCCTGACAGTTTACACGTGGGCTGAGCAGTCAGGAGCCAGTGATGATATGATGATTAGTAGACCCATTATTCAAGCAAATTTGAGCAAAGTGGAAAAAAGCAGATTTTCTGATTTAAAAAAAAAACAAGAAAGAAATTATTCTACCAGCTAAGCACTTTATAGAATAATTACTGCACGATTACATAAAATACTGTACATTGTGAACTGGAAAGTTATCTTAATAAAGGGTGACAATAGGGTATTCTAAGTAAACTAAAAAAACACACAATTGTATCCAAGAATCTCCATATTTTATCATATACCCAACATATACAGTAGTACATAAAAGCTAAAATACTATTGGATGAGTTTATAAATTGAATATTTAATACCAATATAAAAAGCAATTGCAAAGACACAAATAAATGAAATAATCATTATGTGAATATCAGGATAATGGACAAGCAAATTGCATAGATATACAATATATAAAGTGAGTAGTAGTGTAGCAATTCAGGCTACAATATGGAAAAAATGTAATCATTCACTTAAAGCCATATATTGATCTCCAGACTGGTTTCTTTAAAAAGATAAGTTCAAGTTTCATGTTGTACGTATATATATATGTCACAAGGTTGCTTGTAAAAATGTCTATAGACCGGAGTTGGTACTCACACAATATAGTCAGAGACCCATATATTTTCCTGCTATCCTTTAATCTCCGAGCCATATAATATCACGGTGTGCCAAGGTAATCCTAATGCGGGCCGGAGGTGGTACTCACACAAAGTAATCAGAGACCCAAAAGTATCCTCCTTTAGTCTTCTGGTCCCCACGGTGCACAGGATGACAGTGTGCTGGAATAGTCCTGGCAGCAAGCAGGGCTGCCAAGAGAAATCCTGGGCCCTGGTACAGCAACTTCCCAGGGCCCCTCCCTTGAGGGGGTGTGGCCACAGCTTGATAAGGACAGGGCTGCACCTCTCTGGGGACGTGTCTATCATATGAGAAGCACCCACCCATAATATATACTTATACACACACACATATATATATATATATATATATATATAGTGATAGGATCACTGGTAAAGTGGTCTGTAGCAGGTACATTTGTCCCAGATTCCTGTCTTTTGTGTTTTAAACCCCCAGGAGAAAGTCTGCAGTGTAGCAATCTTGAGTTTCGGCTTTTTGAAAAGCCGGTTTGGGACCTGGGGGTTGTGGGTGAGAGGAGAGGGAGGGCTCCACCCATGGCCACTCCAGGTTTTGGTTCTCGCAGCCTGGTAACAGGCTTGATTGGGTTCCCACCTGAGAGTGGCCAATATAAGCCTAGTGTGTTGAGGGCTGATTGTCTCACCTGGGAGAGCAGACAGGGAGTTTGCTCAGAGACACTTGGATACCTAACTGTGAGTGTTGTGCTGTGCTTTTGTTGCTGGCGAGGGCATTAGGCCCTGCCAGGTTCTGGTAGTGAGGGAACTACCTGTGAAGTGCCCCGACAGGGCTAGGATTTATATTTATGTTTTCTTTATGTTTCTGACATTGTACAATAAAGACTGGCGCCGACCAGCTTGTACTTGCATCCAGACTGGTGTGCTGCTTCCCTGCTGCTGTGTGTGTGTGTAAGGAAGGAGTCCTCTACCCAGAAGAGGGACCCCCTAACCTAACTGTGTCACAATATATATATATACACAAACAGATGAGGTGGCACTCAGGACAATAACAAGACACCAAACAACAGATACATAATCAATTTTTCAGAGATTTTAATTCTCCATCATCCGGCGGGATGCCCGGAGAACAGTTCTGACATGGGGAGGTGTAGGTGATAAAAGTAGGTGTTGGTGTTTGTATTTTTATATCCTGATGATGGAGAATTAAAATCTCCGAAAAGTTGATTATGCACCTGTCGTTTGGTGTCTTGTTATTGTCCTGAGTGCCACCACCTTATCTGTTTGCATATTTGGTCTGTAGAGGAGGGCACCAGGCCTACAGTTGTTTGTTGCTGGAGTGCCGCCCTGATTGCACTGTGTAATATATATATATATATATATATATTAAGGGTGTGCACCGGCCACTTTTCGTGTTTTGTGTTTTGGTTTTGGATCTGGATCTTTCTTCGTGTTTTGGATCTGGATTGGTTTTGCCAAAACCACCCTTCCGTGTTTTGGGTTCTGGGTTTTGTGTTTTGGATCTGTATTTTTTTGAAAAAAAGCATAAAAACAGCTAAAATCACAGAATTTGTGGGTTTTTCTGCTCCTATGCTATTATTAACCTCAATAACCTTAATTTCCACTCATTTCCAGTCTATTCTGAACACCTCACACCTCACAATAGTGTTTTTATGTCCAAAAGGTTGCACCGAGGTAGCTGGATGACTATGCTAAGAGATACGAGTGGGCGGCACAAACATGTGGTCCATCTAGGAGTGGCACTGCAGGGGCAGACAGGATGGCAGTTTGAAAAACTAGGCCCCAAACTATACATAATTCAAAGAAAAAAAAGAGTTGCAAGATGGAATTGTCCTTGGAAACTCCCACCCTTATGTTGTATAAACAGGACATGCACACTTTAACAAACCAAACAGTTCAGCGCCAGAGTCTGCCACACGACTGTGGCTGAAATGATTGGTTCGTTTGGGCCCCCACAAAACAAGCTGGCAATTAATCTGTCCCTGCACAAACTGGCTCTACGGAGGCAAGATGTCGTCCTCATCCTCCTCATCCACCGATTCCTCACCCTCTTCAGTGTTGTGTACATCCTCATCCTCACAGAGTATTAATTCGTCCCCACTGGAATCCACAACCACAGGTCCCTCTGTACGTTCTGGAGGCTGGTCTCCCTGGAAGAGTTGATAATTCATTTTATGAACATCATCTTCTCCACATTTTGTGGAAGCAACCTCCTACGCCTTTCGCTGACAAGGTTCCCGGCTGCACTAAACACTCTTTCGGAGTACACACTGGAGGGGGGGCAACTCAGGTAAAATAGAGCCAGTTTGTACAGGGACCTCCAAATTGCTTCTTTTTCCTGCCAGTACAGGTACGGACTGTCTGACATGCCTACTTGGATGCTGTCACCGATGTAATCCTTTAACAGACAGACGCACGCTTGTCGCTGCTGCTTTGAGGATGCAAGTGCGGCTACAGCCCACACAATTCACAAAGACAGAAAAAAGAAGAATATTTTTATTGTTTGTGTAGCACACTTTGAGGGTGTCACCACCCTTTAACAGACAGACGCACGCTTGTCGCTGCTGCTTTGAGGATGCAAGTGCGGCTACAGCCCACACAATTCACAAAGACAGAAAAAAGAAGAATATTTTTATTGTTTGTGTAGCACACTTTGAGGGTGCCACCACCCTTTAACAGACAGACGCACGCTTGTCGCTGCTGCTTTGAGGATGCAAGTGCGGCTACATCGCACACAAGTCACAAACACATTAAAAAAATAGTTTTTTATTTTTTGGAGCACTTTGAGAGTTACACCACCTTTTAACAGACAGATGCACGCTTGTTGCTGCTGCTTTGAGGATGCAAGTGCGGCTACAGCCCACACAATTCACAAAGACAGAAAAAAGAACAATATTTTTATTGTTTGTGTAGCACACTTTGAGGGTGTCACCACCCTTTAACAGACAGACGCACGCTTGTCGCTGCTGCTTTGAGGATGCTAGTGCAGCTACAGCCCACACAATTCACAAAGACAGAAAAAAGAACAATATTTTTATTGTTTGTGTAGCACACTTTGAGGGTGTCACCACCCTTTAACAGACAGATGCACGCTTGTCGCTGCTGCTTTAAGGATGCAGGTGCGGCTACAGCCCACACATTTCACAAAGACAGAAAAAAAAAGAAGAATATTTTTATTGTTTGTGGAGCGCACTTTGAGGGTTACACCACCCTTTAACAGACAGACGCACGCTTGTCGCTGCTGCTTTGAGGATGCAGGTGGAATCTAGACGGGATTTGGAACCAGGGACACACTACCTCCATCAATTGTCTAAATCCCACTGCACTAATGGCGGATACCGGACGCACGTCTAACACCAACATAGCAGTCAAGGCCTCAGTTATACGTTTTGCTTAAGGATGACTGCTGTCGTACTTCATCCTCATCGCTAGGGACTGTTGGAGGGTCAATTGTTTAGTAAAAGTAGTGATGTTCCTACTTCCTCTCTGGGATGATGAACAACTCCCAGCAGCAGCAACAGCACTAGGAGGAAGTGGTTCTTGATCTTTCCCTATTTTATTTTTATCGGAGAAAGTTTGGTCCTCCATTTATGTTATATTGATATATACGTGCGGCTAAAGCGCACACAAACACAGAAAATATTTTTTTATTTTTGCTGGAGAGTAGTGCACTTTGTGGGTTACACCACCCTTTAAGAAATGAGCCAGCCGGCTCTTTACTTATGGGACACAGGCGCACGCTTGGCGCTGCTCCTTTGTTGATGCTTGTGCAGCCACAGTGCACACAAGTCACAAACACAGAAAATATTTTTTTTTTTGGGTTTGGAGTGTACTTTGGGGGTTACAGCACCCTTTAACGGTCAAGCCAGCCGGCCCTTTACTTTTGACACAGGCGCACGCTTGGCACTACTTTGTTGATGCACGTGCGGCTACTGCGCACACAATTCACAAACACAGAAAATATATATTTTTTGGGTTTGGACTGGAGTGTACTTTGGGGGTTACAGCACCCTTTAACGGTCAAGCTAGCCGGCCCTTTACTTATGACACAGGCGCACGCTTGGCACTACTTTGTTGATGCACGTGCGGCTACTGCGCACACAATTCACAAATACAGAAAATATATATTTTTTGGGTTTGGACTGGAGTGTACTTTGGGGGTTACAGCACCCTTTAACGGTCAAGCCAGCCGGCCCTTTACTTATGATACAGGAGCACGCTTGGCACTACTTTGTTGATGCACGTGCGGCTACTGCGCACACAATTCACAAACACAGAAAATAATTTTTTTTTTGGTTTGGACTGGAGTGTACTTTGGGGGTTACAGCACCCTTTAACGGTCAAGCCAGCCGGCCCTTTACTTATGACACAGGCGCACGCTTGGCACTACTTTGTTGATGCACGTGCGGCTACTGCGCACACAATTCACAAACACAGAAAATATATGTTTTTTTGGTTTGGACTGGAGTGTACTTTGGGGGTTACAGCACCCTTTAACGGTCAAGCCAGCCGGCCCTTTACTTATGACACAGGCGCACGCTTGGCACTACTTTGTTGATGCACGTGCGGCTACTGCGCACACAATTCACAAACACAGAAAATATTATTTTTTTTGGTTTGGACTGGAGTGTACTTTGGGGGTTACAGCACCCTTTAACGGTCAAGCCAGCCGGCCCTTTACTTATGACACAGGCGCACGCTTGGCACTACTTTGTTGATGCACGTGCGGCTACTGCGCACACAATTCACAAACACACAAAAAATATTATTTTTTTAGCACTTGGGGGGAGCACCCCTGATGGACAGAGCACCCCCTGGACAACACTACAGCACCCCTTTAGGACTGGGACACTGCACAGGACTTTGGAGTGGACACAGCCCCTATGGAGAACTGACTGCACAACACAGTCCAGCCAGCCCCTATGGACTTTGAAGTAGTGGACACAGCCCCTATTAACAACAGCAGCACAGCACAACACAGCCAGCCCCTATGGACTTTGAAGTAGTGGACAACAGCAGCACAGCGCAGCACAGCACAGCACAACACTACTCTGCACTACACTACACTACACTACACAGCCCAGCCAGCCCTAACTCCCACCCTCCCTCTTCACTGTCCACAGCCGAGTGAGAAAATGGCGCCGACGCGGGTACCTTATATAGGATCCAAAACCCGCGAGACCCGGAAGGCGGGATGATGACGTTTTGCCTCGATTTCAGATCCGAGTCAGGCGGGAAAAGTCGAGCCTGACTCGGATCGGCCTCGGATCGGGGGGGCTCGGGGGGGGTTCGGATTTCAGAAATCCAAACCTCCTCACCCCTAATATATATATATATATATATATATATACACATACATATAGATAGTCCGGCACTCTCAATTTATAATGTTCAAAATACTGGGGTGTTTTTAGGGAAATTCATATAGAGGTTCCCATAGATAATAGTCTAGCTTCTTCAATAAAGAAGAAAAACACTCTCCAACGCTGAGTGAACCATTGATGTTTAGAAGCTACTGTGCCTTGATAAAGGTCCATATTGGACCGAAACGTTGGCAAATTATGTTGGTTTAATCATTAAATACTGAATAATCTTGCTGAAAATCTGGAGAGTGTTTTTCTTCTTTCTTGAAGAAGCTAGACTATTATATATATATAATGCATCCATCACCATTCATGTATAAACTATGATATAACTAATATACACTAATGGTGATGCATACATTATATATATATAAATTATATAGCATTTATAGATTTGCAACTTGCAACAGCACCACAGTGTCAAAGTCCACTTACACAACACAGATTCACAGTGTCAGCCTAGCAGCCACTCCGCAGGGCCGGATTGGGATAGAAAACCAGCCTGGAAAATTTACAGAAGCAGCCCTAATGGGGGCAGGGTCTGTTTAGGGGGTGAGGTCTTTCAAGGTGGACAGGATGCCTCCTCATAGGGTCTTATTCGGAGTTGGACACAGTTGCGGCCTTCCTTGCATCTTTTGCTGCAGTAATGCCTGTGACTTTATTTATGCTAATGCCGCTAAAATGCCCTTCCCTGTTGTACATCTGTGCGTCCAAAGGTGCAAGAACTGAGACGCCCACTGTCAGAGTCTACAGAAGCTGCAATAATGCTCTGTGCATCTTTACATTCCACCATCAGTCGCACCACTGAAAAATTCACCAGCCCTATGCTAGATGCAGATCATCCGTCTAAGTATAATCTACAAAATGAGCAATTCAGCGTCTTTGTACGCAACCACTTTCATCAACACGTCACTCCTATAACGCGCCCATACTATGTTACATCTACGTCTGATTAGCCAACTCACTGTAAATCGCCCAGGAACGCCCAACACATTTCTAATACACTACACCATTTGGTGCGTGCGCCTGAATCTGTACTGCGACTCTGTACAAACACCATTTGGACGCATGCGCGGTGCAACTCAGATGCATGCACAGACAAATAACATTGCACAAGACAAAAATAAAAAACACTTTGGCCCCGACAAAAGCAAATAAACACATTGGCCCCTACAGAAAACAATAAAACACAATATAAGCACAGTGGCCCCTACAGAAAACAATAAAACACAGTAGCCCCTACAGAAAACAATAAAACACAATATAAGCACAGTGGCCCCTACAGAAAACAATAAAACACAGTAGCCCCTACAGAAAACAATAAAACACAATAAAACACAGTGGCCCCTACAGAAAACAATAAAACACAGTGGCCCCAACAGAAAACAATAAAACACAATAAAACACAGTGGCCCCTACAGAAAACAATAAAACACAGTGGCCCCTACAGAAAACAATAAAACACAATAAAACACAGTGCCTCCTACAGAAAACAATAAAACACAGTGGCCGCTACAGAAAACAATAAAACACAATAAAACACAGTGGCCGCTACAGAAAACAATTAAACACAATAAAACACAGTGGCCCCTACAGAAACAGGATAAAAATAAAACATACATAATTGTTCCAGCCCCTGACCCTAAGAAGACTAACCTTTTTGCAGAACTTGCTAACTTGCTTGGCTCCCTGCCCCTGAGAGCAATGTGTGTTCAGATGTTTAGCAGTGCTCGGGATGGCAACAGCACCAACACAGGTGCAGGATACCCAATAGTGAGGAGCTGCAGCACCCCAGGCAGGCACATGCTATGGTGCTATGGTGCCCATCCTTCAGTACAATAATGTGTCTGTGGACCGAGTGTAGCCAGCATGTGGGCTGAGATTCTGAATGTGTACAGGAATGGCTGCACTACTGTCTCGGGGCCCAAGGTGGGTAATTTGGGCTAAGGGGGGCAGGTTGTGTATGTCCCATTGGCTGGAGCGGGAAGTGGGGTTAGGGTGGGTAGTGTATGGTGTATGTTCCAAATGCAGGGGAGTTTAGTATGGTTAGTGTATATCCCTGGGCTGGGGGGTGTACTTTATGTATTGGAGACCGTGGGGTGGGTTTGGGTATTTATGTCACTGGGGCCGGGGGTTAGTTTAGGTCTATGGGGTGGGTAGTGTTTGTCTTTGGGGCTGCAGGGGGTGTGGGGATGTAGGTGGCAGGGCAGGAAGTGTATGTACGTGGGCTGGGGGATTACTATATGTTTTTGGGTCTGAGGGTAGGGTGGGGAGTGTATGTCTCTGGGGCCAGGGGGTAAGGTGGGGAGTATGTATCTGGGTGTGGGGATTAGGGTGGGGAGTGGGGTGGGTAAAGTGTTGAGATGGGGTTGAGATGGGGTGACAGCTGGGGAGGGGACAGTGCTAAGATGGGGTGAGAGCTGGAGTGGGGATAGTGCTGAGTTTGGGGTGGGAGCTGAGCAGGGGACAGTGCTGAGATGAAGTGAGAACAATGCTACCTACCTAAGCAGCAGCTGTTCTCACTCCATCTCAGCACTGTCCCCTGCCCAGCTCCCACCCAATCCAGCTAACAGCACCAGGATGTATGTAGTCTGGGAGGCTGTAGGGGGCATCCTGCATGATTGACTGGAAGGGAAGGGTCAGGCGCTTCTATGCCTGCAGAAAATTACAGGAGGATAAAAAGACACAGACCTGAGACCTCAGACCAGGTAGGATGGAGTACAGACACAGCGGACGCAGCTTACAAGATCCACGGCCGCTGTCCAAGCAATGTAAAATTGCGGGCACCCAGCAGCAGATACTGTCGCTTCCGGCAGGCGCAACAGATAGCTTCCGGTTTGCGTTCCACAGTGGAACGCAACTCCCAGAAGCACACCAGCCATCAGCCACCCAGCCAGTGTCAGCTGGCCCGGATCAGCATGTTCCCGCAGTCCCGGTGGCCCAATCCGCCCCATGTCTGTCTGGTGCAGTGAGTCAGAATGACTGTCACTGTCTGTGAAGGGAAAAGCCAAGTGGCCCAGTCGGCTTTTCTCTTCACAGACAGTGACAGTCATTCAGACTCACTGCACCAGACAAACAAGGTAGCCCACGCGGCCACCTCCTGCCTTTACCCCTCCCTCCAAGTCTCCGCCGGCCGCTGCTTGGAGCCTGGAACTGGTAACATCATCATCTTGCGAGAGCAACAGCTCTGCAATGGCGCGGCTGTTGCAAGTGAGTGACTGCAGAGTGACAGACCCACACTCCTCCCCCCTCCCCTCGAACTGCTGCCCGTTTTAGTAAAGGAAAATAAAAAAAATAAAAGGTTGGAAAAAAAACTGTGATGTGCTGGGGGCAGCCCGGGCCTCCTGCCATGATCGGGCCTGGGTAATCTGTACCCACTCGCCCCCCTCTCGGCGCCCCTGGCAGCAAGACCCGAGCAGCGAGACCTGTCCACATGGTCTCTAGGTCAGCTGTGTGCTGTATTGTTCCAAATATTGAAGTGCAGCGTTTGATGAATGGGATGACCATGGCAGATGGTAACAACCATACGGTAATAGGGGAGATCCCTATAGGTAGCGATAATGCGGCAGTGTAGAATAGCTTTTTGCTGGATCCAGAACTGGTAAAGTGTTCAGCCTTGACGCATTTCTCTGGGCAAAACAACTCCCAGTTTCCTCAGAAGGCATAATGTGGGTGGAGTATTATGACAGCCTTATGTAGGGGTATTGTTTCCACAATTAGTGTCAATTAGAATTTAATCATTAATACCTGTGTTGCTATAAAGCAAACACAAACTGACTTGCTGACATCTATAATAATAGCATGCATATGTTTTAAGCACGCTGCATTTCAAAACACATAAAAATAAGGGCAATATTGTACATATACATAAAAAGTATATAAAAAAAATATATATTAAAATATATAAATAAATAAATTTAGAGCATAATATACAGCAGAGCAGATGAACATACACTGACAAATGGAAAGAGTATCTATATATAAAGGAAATAGAAGTGTACACATAAAAACATGAATAGAAGTATACACATAATTTTTTTTTAAATGACATAGAGGGGTATTCAATATGGGAGCGGAGATTTTCCTGGGATAAAGTATCGGGCACGCGCCCGCTTTATCCCAGTATTCAATATAAAAGCTACGAAAACAGGAAACTGCGAAGTGGGATCTGCGTAAAAAAACAAATTTTTCCTTGAATAAATTGTAGGACCCCCCTAAAGTTGTAAAAACATGGGGGATCACTATGGGTACCCTTGTTTTAGCCTGCAAATGAAAGTCAGGGTTTTAAATAGCCGCAGCAGGTGTTTTTTCCCGACATTGAAGAAGTGTTGCAGAAGAGCACTTAGGTTATTTTTTTAGTTTTTTTAAGTGGTCCCATCAAATTTGGGGTACATGAAAATGGGTACTAGCATATTTTTATGTCCCTAAAGTAAGTTTTAAAAAATTCTGCAACTATGCACCTGCCGCTAATAGCCTATTCTAGAAAACACCTGCCGCATATTTGCAGAATAGCCCTGAACCTATTTCCCTATTTTTAAACACTTTTTTCCCATTTTTTTTTTCACCCCAATTTTTAAATAAATTTTTTGGGGTGTCCCTATTTTTTTTTTAAACTTTTTTTGACACAGTTCTTTTTTAAATGTCATTCCCAGGGGTGCAGGCTATTTTTTTTAAGCCTGCACCCCTAAACCCCAATTCTGCACTTTTTTTCGACACCTATTCAATGGTGAAAAGTTATCACCGTTTTTTATCAAAGACTTTTCAAAACTGCGATAAGTCTTTGAAATTGAATACGGTGTAAAAGTAAAACTTGCGATAATGACGTCATAAGTGCGATATTAACGCAAAAATGATGTTATCGCTCCCATATTGAATACCCCTATAAGTCTTAATTGGAATGCCAAAATAGTATGCACTCGATATTGCAAACAGAGAAAGATAATAAGTAAAAATTAAAAAGATACAAATTAAAAAGATAGTATCACAGATTGATTCATACCCTTGGAAAGTAAACTCTATTAAAAGTCCAATTCCACATTCTCATTCAATCCCTCTGGAAACAGGGTGTGGAGGTCTCGCTGCTCGGGTCTTGCTTCCAGGACTATCCCGGCACACTGTCATCCTGTGCGCCGTGGGGACCAAAGGACTACAGGAGGATACGTTTGGGTCTCTGACTACTTTGTGTGAGTACCACCTCCAGACCGCATTAGGATTACCTTGCATGCTGTGATATTATACGGCTTGGAGATTAAAGGATAGCAGGAGGATATATCCGGGTCTCTGAATATATTGTGTGAGTATCACCTCCGGTCTATAGACATTTTTACAAGTGACCTTGTGACAACATGAAGCTTGAACTTATGTCTTTTTAAAGAAACCAGTCTGGAGATCAATATATGGCTTTAAGTGAACGATTAAATTTTTTCCATATTGTAGCCTGAATTGCTATACTACTACTCACTTAATAAATTGTATATCTATGCGATTTGCTTGTCCATTATACTGATATTCACTGAATGATTGTTATTTCATTTATTTGTGTATTTGCAACTGCTTTTTATATTGGTATTAAATATTCAATTTATAAACTCTTCCAATGTCCTTAGCGCTCAACTCTTTCTTTCTATATTTTATTTTTAGTGGTTTTGCAGAAACCGCTTTGAGCTGCAGACTATACTAGTTAGTTTGAGGTTGATTCACAGCGCACTGTTATATCCGTTTGAACTTATAAAAGCTAAAATGCACACTAATCCCATTTGTAAAGCTTTTCTAAACGACATCTAATGGGATAATAGATATATTTTTACAAAATTTGTACAGAAAGGTTATAAATACATAATGGGACAGTATGAGAAGCAGATAAACAGGCCTTTTAAAGCACCAGATTTGTTCTTCATGCTATTACTTCTCCTATAAAAGTATTATAAAAAAACAAAAACATTTTTTTAAAGGAGTGAAAGCCTGTGGGTGTGGCTGAACTTTTAATTCAATTATATAAGATAAGGGAAGAGGACAGACATACAATATAAAACACACAAAAACATTTAAATCCTCCTAAAATATTAAGGCTCTGGGGCCTATTCATCATACCTAAACTTTCTCTGGAGGTAATTAAGTTTAGAATTCGCATGGAGTTCTACCTAATTACCGGAGGAATTCATCATTCCTCCTCTCCATAAGTATCTATTCCGAAAAGCTGTCATTTTTGCAATGACAGCTTTTCGGGAAATAGATACTTTTCCCTGCCTACACTAACTTACCGCAGCTGGAAACAGTGCTGCGCATGTGCCGTTACATCTGTAAAACCAGCGCATGAGCAGCACTGCCTACTGATGCGGTAATTTTGTGTGTGTCCCCCCTGCTCACCTCCCCCCCCCCGCATTCTCGCACTGCAGCCCAGCACAAGATGTGTGCTGAGCTGCTGTGAGGGGGGACCCTCTAGCAAGCCCTGGCCCGGGTAAACTGTACACACTCCCCACCCCCCTCTCGGCGCCCATGGGTAAGCCCACTTTGTGCCGAGAACAGGGGGTGGGAATGCCCCCAAGATCAGCACTTATAAGGGGACACGGCTTTGCTGGGTGAAGCCATGCACCATCCACGAAGCCACACGCCTGCGGCAAGCGAAAGTACACCAAGCTGCCGCACCCGTTATCACTCAGGTAAGTGACGCCTCTGGCCTGCATACAGATGTGTCCTCATACCACGCAGTGCAACTTGCCTGGCACGAGTGAACCGCCAGGTCCCTTACTACTCCTCGGGCATCGGGTGTCTTTTCTTGCTGAAAATGCATCTAAGTTGCAATGCAATGTGACTAGGACGCAACAGGAGACTGGCAACACTTCGCATACAGATTCAGGGGCTCAGTCGCACACAGATATACAAGCGTCACATATGAAATTAATAGGATGCATTTTCACCAAAAAAAAACATGCATATAAACACCCGTCGCTAGCAGACTCTCACGGGACCTGGCACTCTGAGAGAGGCTTTTTAGTGCAACTGCAGTAAAAATGTATAAGGACACATCTGTACATCCATGGGCAGGATGTACTTCATGTGGATCTATTCACACAGGGTATATCATACTGCCACACATGTGTCAGTTTTCCCATATATGCCTTGGGCCCTTGTATGGTTTATCACCCACAGTGCAACCTTCGTAGTGCGCCCATCATGGCTGCCTCACCTGGTACACTCGTGGATAGGATGAAAAATTCATGGACCTCACTATTATGTTGGGACCCTACTCCGAGCATCAGGATTTTGCAACCATCCATTTTGTGTCATCTCTTCTAGGCCTAACCTACTCCACCCAGGGTAATCCTACGTAGTGCGCCCAAGACGGCTGCCTCATTTGGTACCTATGTGGGTGGAATATATAATATATAACCCATGCAAGTTATTTCCCAAAATGTCTGCACCAACCCTGCAATATGCGTATTATGCTCTCTAGGTTTAGGTTGATTTTAATTATCTCGGTGTGGTTTTCTATTCTTTTGCAACACCAAATCCTTGTACAATGTACCATGTTTTCTGATGTCTGTAAAGCGCCTTTGAGTTCTAAGGGAGAAAAGCGCTATATAAATCAAATTATTATTAATTATTATTACTTCATGGAATTTCGATTTATGCAGATGTTATAACTCCTATTGCTTTTGTGGTTTATTGGATCTCTCATACCTATGGTAAGGAAGGCTAGTTTTATATGCTAGTTTTTATAGGGTGACTAAATGCTTACTTATATCTATATGCTTATGTGGGACTCATTTGTCTTGGCAATCTAATACCTGTGCTGGGTTCTCCAACTGTGGTTATTACCAGGGTATATCCAACAGTAGATCCTACCCTTTACTTTCTTCTATCAAGGCAGGACACATTTTTGTGCTCTCACTGCCTTGTTCACTGCAATTTTGCATACAAGAAAGAAGCAGAAAAAAATTCTTAAGAAATACATTGGTTTATTGCTTCTAACCCTTAACAACCTTGTATAGCTTACTTAACTTAAACTAATAAATAACGACACAGACAACAAGAGCTTGGCTAAAAAAGGTCACAGCTTTTATTTAGAATGAATTAACCTAACCAGGGTGGCAAAGAGACGCTGCAGACTCAGTTCTAGCTTTTACTTTGCTCAAATACTCGGGGAACGACTGACACGTCCCCCCTCTAGACGCACTAACGCTGCGAGGGTCCCACTTCCCTCCTGGGCCAATCCGAGGCGCTTCCGTACCAAAAAGCGCCCAGGTCCCCCCGTGCGGAGCAGGACAAATTCGCCAGGTTCATCGAGGGCAAGTGCCCCCACAACGTATCTTACGCCACATAAAGCCACTGAGCTGCAGCGTACTCCCGCCATGCTGCGCCTCCCCTGAATTGGGAAGAAAAAGTTAGTGTGACACAACATAAACAGTAACGGGTGGGATGGTGGGTTTCAAAGATCCAGGAACCAAGAGGCTGTCCATGCTCACACAGCCCAATATATACTGATCATCTGACCACTCCTTCAAGCAATATTATTGGCTCACCCAACCAGCTGACCAGACAGCCTTATAATCTGCCCAGCAACAAGGCTGTCATCAACAGCCATACAGCAAAAAACATAGTATTCTTAGTTATACTCACGCTTATCCCGCCTTCGTATACTATAAGAAATACATTGGTTTATTGCTTCTAACCCTTAACAACCTTGTATAGCTTACTTAACTTAAACTAATAAATAACGACACAGACAACAAGAGCTTGACTAAAAAAGGTCACAGCTTTTATTTAGAATGAATTAACCTAACCAGGGTGGCAAAGAGACGCTGCAGACTCAGTTCTAGCTTTTACTTTGCTCAAATACTCGGGGAACGACTGACACGTCCCCCCTCTAGACGCACTAACGCTGCGAGGGTCCCACTTCCCTCCTGGGCCAATCCGAGGCGCTTCCGTACCAAAAAGCGCCCGGGTCCCCCCGTGCGGAGCAGGACAAATTCGCCAGGTTCATCGAGGGCAAGTGCCCCCACAACGTATCTTACGCCACATAAGCTGCAGCGTACTCCCGCCAAAGCCAGACTCCAAAGGAAACTGGCCCGCCACCCAACACGACCTAGCCCAAAACAAGAATTCCTAAATAAAGAAACTGAATCCAAGTCATCAAGATGCCCTCAATCAGGATTGAAAAATACAGAGTTAAATCTCCAACTAAAAGCTATGACTCACAACCAAGCCACCCAGTGACTCCGCATGACAGTCTTCTGACACATTCACCTTCTTCTTCGTCCTGTCTAATGCACCATGCTTATACACCACTCTCCAAGTCAAACTATGCACCAGCCAGATCATACATCCTCCCATTTGTCCGTAAGCCCAACAAAACCTCTCACCACGAACGATCATCCCGCACCTTTCTGCTGTCGCACATCGTTCCCTGACGGGCAACCCTCCTAGTCAGGCACATCCTATTTAGTCACCGAGGACACAAGAAAATCAAGCACGAAAATCTACATCAAACCGCGCACATCATTCACAACCCAATTGTCAATGCTGCAAACCCAGTGAGCAACAAAGTTCCGTACCATGAGTATCGCACCAAACCCAAACCATCCCGACACAACTTTAAGAAAACACATAGCAACTAAATAGCAGGGATGCATAAGAGGGGAAAACAAGTAACCCGAGTGAAGGGGAAAAACTAAAAAACCTACCCGTGAACCAAATTGGGCCGGATCAAGGCTCCCGGGAGGAAAAATTAAAAAATCCCTTCACCACCCCCCAATTGTTGAATGCTAGTCGTTCAACGATTGGTTGGTAAACAACGTTTCAGGTTGTCGCCAGGTGCGCAACTCGTTCTAGTCGCAACTGAACATGTCTCATAGGCAGCCATTTGCACGCCCTAAACTCTGCAGGAAATGCCACCGCAATCGCTGCACCAATTAGAAGAAATTAAGTACTAGAAACTGAAGCATAGAAACTGCCCCAATCAAAACTATGACCAAAAACCGCAGAAAACTAAAATGTAGTGCGTAGGATAAAATTGGCCTGTACACCACCCTCGTGCTCTAAGTGAACTGAAGAAATGCAGGGTAAGATTGGCATGTAAACTCTCCTTGCATTCACTAGCAGGACGCCCAACTGTAATGCACCGCGAGGCGTACCGGGCAAATGAACCTCTGTATGTTGAGAAAAAGAAACTATCCACCCCCACCTGCATGGTCTGAACTGCCCAATGAACTTGCAAAGCACCACTAATCTCCTGAAAGACAATATCTTAGACCAAATCCCTAACGAAACTAAACACTCCAAAATTGCCACTGGAAAGTTCAAATGTAAAAGCGAGGCCTAATACCCTCCTTGTAAACTCTCCTTGTGTTCACCAGCAGGGCGCCACATCTGTAATGCACCGCAAGGCGTACCGGGCAAATGAACCTATGGATGTTAAGAAAAGGAAACTATCCACCCCCACCTTTATGGTCTGAACTGCCCAATAAAAAACTTGCAAAGCACCACTAATCCCTGAAAAACAATATCTTTAAACAAAAACCCCGACGAAATGAAACACTCCAAAATAGCAGTTGGAAAGTTCCAATGCAAAAGCGAAGCCTCACACCCGTCAGAAAGTCACCTGCCCGTAACCACAAGCAACGCATAAAAAAACTGTACATCAAAAAACCGCCGGGAGACGACGCGAACGGGGAAACCATTCACCCAACATGTAATAACTGACTGGGTATGTACATGAATACCTTCAAGCCAACAATAGATGAGCTCCCCGCTGGCGCCGCCACCGCAGAGGCTTTGGAGCCACTCCGCTATGAATGGCTCCAAACAAAGAAGTAAAGGCAATATTGAAAAACTTACCCTCCGTAGATGGCTGAGCCTATAAGCTCGCCAAAATTGCCAGGCAGACGATTACCTCCTTGGTATCATTGGGACAAGAAAACGAAGCTCAACTTGTATGTAGAAATTATTATTATTATTATTACTACCAGTTATTTATATAGTGCACACATATTCCGCAGCGCTTTACGAGAAGATCTGGAAATTCACATCAGTAATATAATATTCTGAAACTAAACGTACAAAACTAAATGACAACGCAAACGCAAAAGGAACGAGTTTCGGTCATAGATGGCATGAACTGCACCCTATTGAGTAGATTAGAAAATAATTAAACCTCAGATGAACTAACCAGCAAATTTTGCCATGAAAATTGGGAACGGCTCCAACAGCAACAATTACTCGAAAAACCTGCATCGTAAAAAACCATGCTGAAAAATTTCCCTAAAACCGAAAAAAAAAAACCAAAAAACCTGGCCAGCCAGCCTTATTGGTAAATAAATTGCAGCAAAAATTGCCGCTGAAGTACAAATTAGTTCACCGTCAAATTGAACAAGAAACTTGACCAACAACGAAATGCTTGTTCAAACTGTGTAAACCTATAAATCCGCCGCCTTTAAGCAAACAACTTACAAACCCCGTACATAATTATTATTTATTTATTTTATTTATTTATTTTTAAAATGTTTCCACTGAGGCTCAAAACCTTAAATGTCTTGTGTGATATGTGATCCATTTCCCACTACGCTACAAAAACCTACCAAACAACCATAACCGACAATCGTGACTATCTCCTTCTCCAACCTACCAACAGGACACAAAACCTACAATCATATCACGCGCAACTGGAACACCCAAAACACGGAAAAAAGGTGACTGCCCCCCAAGAGGAGATCCAAACAGACGTCACTCCTTCCCGCGCCCATGAAGAGAAATCAATACGGACGATGTGCTACACCGACCTGGTCAGTGCCGTCCTGAACATGCGAAAATAAGAAAAATGGATTTCCCGAAATAGGTGCCGGAAACCGCACCACCCGAAGGCAAACATTATTTACAAATTCACCTGAATACCACTTAAACCCCATGCATTGAAACCGAATACATGGAGGAAAAACAAACACAGGAAGATATCAGACCAAGGTGGAAACCGAACCCACAATCTCTTCGCTGGGAGGGAGGAACGCTAACCACTGCACTACCTGTGCTGCACAGCGAAAGACAGCCAAACAAAATGGCGACTGAGCCCAACTAGCTCCCTTGGAGCTAACCCCTGAGTCGGGAGGTAAACCCACCTATACCCGTAGGCTATCCTTGGACAGGAGCCACCCCCGCAAGTGCGGCATGAGGGCAAACGAGAGCCCAACCTACAACACATCGAGGATCATAACTGGCGAAAAATATGCCTTAATAAACCAGAATTACCCCGTTCCGAAGAGGTAATGCGGAGGCAGCCCCGTGACCAAGGAGAGTCGACGTTGCTGTTTTTTCCGCCCACATTGGGCATCAAAAACACCCCATACCAAATTTCTGGACTAGACAAACATGTAACGACAACACAGATGTATAATAAAACCACCCATGCACTCTGTCCGCCAAATAGCCGATGGCAAAGGGGAGCATGACCCAATTTATTATATTCACAAAAATTGCGACACTCGCCTATGTCGTCTGATTTCACCCTATGACATCCCAAAATTGAACAAGAAAAATCAGCAAATCAACTTCTGCGGATCCTTATTCGCTGCAGCGCAAAACACACAGCAAAAGCTGAATTGACACAATGTACAGTACCCTTGTTTCCTAACCCCTATAACTGCGTCATAAACCTCACTGTAATTATCACCTAAACCCCTTGTCTAACCGCTGCGCAACCCTCCTGTCAATCTTACGCGGGCGAGCAAACGGTAGATGAGAAACAACAAATGTCAAAACAAAATTTGTGACACAATCATACTCGCCAGCACCAGGTGGACCCAGAACCTCCTCTACAATGCTTCTGCGAGGTGCCATCTTCAACGTTTTAACGTGGCGGAGCCACCATGTTGACCGACATAACCGTCTCAAAACGCACGGGATCACCAGCCACCGCAATGGAACAGCAACTGCATCATCTTGAGAAGCCAACAGAGCCAGGCCGACCTGTAACTAAAGGAGAAAGGTGAGGAGGAGAAGGGGGTGCAAGCACGGGAGGGGAGGTGGGGACAGGCGTGAAGGCAGAGAGGGTGCATGGGACCACCAGGGGTGGAAAATTAATGGGTAGAGAGGAATATGGAGTGCTGGAAGCAGAGACATAGAAGAGAGGTCGAGGAGCCGTGCTAGGAAAATATTATAAGGAGGCATGGATGAAGGGGCAAAGAAAGATAGCCAGAGGAAGGAAGGACAGTGATAATAAGAAAAACTGTGGGGGGGGGTGAAGCAAGGGAAAATGAACCTGCGGCTGGGGGTGGGGGAATGGGGAAGCAGTAAAAAGAAGACAGGAGGTGTGGGAGATAGGGGGCAGAGGGCAAGAGGAGGCAGACGGCAGGGGCAGGCAGTGGGCAGAAGCTGCAAGGCCAGCTGCGAGAAAAAAAATAAATTAAAAAGAATAATAATATTAAAGATGGATGCTGGGCTGAAATCCCACTACCAAGGTGGGACTCAAAATGGCCGCCATGGGAAATGGCCGCCGGGCCTGCAGCGCGGACAGGGGCAATGCATAGCTGCAGATGAAACAATGGGACACCCCCCAGCGCGGTGGACACGGCGCGGGGGGGGGTGAGTTGGAGAGTGAAGAGCCGCACTCGCGGCAGTGTGGCTGGAAAAACCGGCAGGTGGCGCGGGAGCGGTGACCCCCGCCAGTGAAGTGGAGGCTGGAGGGCAGGCAGGAACGCCAGCGGGAGGAGTGGATACGGGAGCTCCCGCTGGCGCATAGAGGGATTAGCGCCGCCGGTGACGGGGCACCAACGGGAGGTGCTCACCCCACTGGTGGGTAAGGTGAAATGGGGACCGGAGGGCAGTAACCGGCTCCCCAGCGGGAGGAGCGGAAGCTCCCACTGGTGCCAAAACTGCATGTGCTGCCGGGGCTGGGAACAGGCAGGAGGCGCGGGAGCGCACACCCCCTAAGAAGCGGTGAAGGAAAAAGGGGGGGTATGAAAAGAACAAAGGAGCACCAGCGGGAGGCGCGAAAGCGGGAGCTCCCGCTGGCGCGGTTAAGCACTAGTCTGCTGCGGGAAGGGCTGGGGACCTACAGCCACGAGGTAGCCACGAGCAAGTGGTGGTGGAGGGGGGGGGGGGCGCATGGTGCCGGGGCTGAGTGGTACTATATGATCAATAAGCCCAAATGCAGGGGGGGCAGAATGGAATGAACGGGCTATACGGGGAAAGAAGGAAGGGAGGGGGGGGGGCAGGACAGACTGAACAGGGGATGAATGTAAAAGAGAGGCACCAGTGGGAATATATATACCAGGGGGGAATGAAAGGATAAAGCTGGAATGGAAAGGTAGTGCACAGAAAAAGGGAAAAACTACTCAGCCTGATCCTGTTTCAAAGATCCAGGAACCAAGAGGCTGTCCATGCTCACACAGCCCAATATATACTGATCATCTGACCACTCCTTCAAGCAATATTATTGGCTCACCCAACCAGCTGACCAGACAGCCTTATAATCTGCCCAGCAACAAGGCTGTCATCAACAGCCATACAGCAAAAAACATAGTATTCTTAGTTATACTCACGCTTATCCCGCCTTCGTATACTAATGCCCACGCAGTCGAGATATCTGTACTCTAATATCAGCTTCAAATTATACATGCAGCATTTATACAGATATTTTAATTGTATGAAATGTTGATAATGGAACTGTGAAATTGCCTTCTAACTGGATGCAATAATTAGCATCTAATTTGTGTGTGTTACGTGTGATACTTGCTATCTGCTGTATACTTGTTATTTGCTGCATCATTGCTGCTTATCAAAGACCTCATTATTATCCTTTATTTATATGGCACCACAAGTGTTCCGCAGCGCCTTACATAGTACATAGACAAATAAGTGAACAAGCAACAAGTGACTTACAGTAAAATACAATGCAGGACAAGGACAAGGTTTATATACATTGCTGCATAACACTCAAATAAGCAGCAGAGCCTAAGCAACCAGGTGTTAAGCACCCGAGTGAGAAGTAGATGACAGTATAAGTAAGGAGAAGCACAAGAGGGCAGAGGGCCCTGCTCGTGAGAGCTTACATTCTAAAAGCATATATTAAAAAGCATTTAAAATTAAGTGGTATGAATAAAAACAGCCATATCAATAATTAATGTTGTAGACTCCAGGGGGTATATTTACTAAAAGTCGATTCTGGACAATTTTTGGTTAATGTTTGTAAATTTTTGGTCGATGTTTGATCGTTTTTGTGTTCAGGGTCTAAATCACACATTTACTAACTTATCATATTTTTTAAATAATGTCAAAAAGCATCTCTAAGTAAATGTGCGATTTAGACCCTGAAACCCGAAATCGACCTTTAGTAAATATACGCCCAGGAGTTAACAGCAATCTTTTATATACACCAAGATTGCTTGAAATATTTAGACAATTTTTATAGATTGGATATCTAAGTTATTTATCACTCCTATCGCATGTATATTTTTATTTACACCATTATATAACATCTATGATCAAATATGGTACAGTTCCCTGTCAATGTAGTAATCTTGATGTTATCAAACAGTGGTACTGTATGTAATCTGACTATATTTTCTTTGTTTTTGAATATGGAGAACCATTGTAAATATAGATTTTAATATAAATTCATTGATCATTATCTTTGGGAAAGAGTGCCCCACAAATACTTAGACACACCAACTGACTCTGGGTGCACCACCAACACCAGTGGAATGTTCTTTCCCCTTTTACAAGGGATATATCACCCATACATTGTTGGTTCATTTAAATTAAAAATGTAAACATTTTAATTATCTAGTGTGGAATCACCTTCTTATCCCTGCTGTTCATTCAGTAAATCTTTCTACATGCTTATGCTTAAAAAATGAGTGCTAGTCTCTGCTTTTTTATATTGCTGACACAGTAGAAATGCTTTAAATAACAGCAGTAAAATTTGACTGTCGACAGCATGACTGTCGACCATTTAACTACATCCAATGACATGATCTCAAAAGCCCATTATTGCTTTTACTATTGGGAATTAGACCTATAATGTATTAATTAGAGAAGTGCATGGAACCCCGGGTTTTGGTTTGGTTGTAACCCATCATCGTGTTTTCGTTTTGCCAAAACCACCCTCGTTACTTGTGTACTTTACGGACTCATTGCAGAGAGAACCCAATGAATGTTTTAAAGTTGTCCCCACCTACAGAAGAAAGTTGTCCCCTCACGGGCTCGCTGCACTTGCCACGCTTGGGGCTCGGTTATATTCCCCCTCTATGCTCACTTGGATGGTAGATAATTACACTGGACACAGCGAATGACGCTGGACACTAGCTGATGACATCAGGGTCCTCTCTGTGAAGGAGATTTAGACATTATCATGATTGATAATAATAATGAGTTTAGGACATTTGGTTTCTCTCTGCAATGAGTCCGTAAAGTACACAAGTACCCCACCCTCAAGTGTTTCGGATTTTAATTTTGGTTTTTGATCTGGATTTGAAAAAAAATTATAAAAACAGCAAAAATTTGGGCCTATTTTTGTTACTACAGTAATATTAACCTCAATAATATTAATTTCCAGATAAAACAATATGAATGGTCTAATGGGCGCTGTCCTTGTGTTTGGTCAGGTTTCTCCCTCTCAAAAGAGAAGAAAGGAAAAACAAAGTCTCTGTCTCTGTATGGACATCTGCTTTTTCAACTGACAGGATCTTTCCAATTCCCACTCATTCCGGGCGAGGCGGGGTAGGAGAGACCCATATGACCATATTGTTTTGGAGGACCCAAATATTTGTATTTATTACATTTTTTTATTTTTTTTTATATTTTTAAGGATTTATCTTTGTGGAATTAAATATCTCTTTTATTAAAAAAAAAAAAGAAGTATCTACTACCTGAATTTTATTTATTTAAATTTTTTTGGACATTACCCAAACCATATGTGAATTATTATGTTTCTGTATATTATTATTGGAAACTCTATATGATATCTGGGACAATCTATCTGGAATCTGAGAGCTTACTAAGGCGACCAAAGTGGGATACATAAAAGATACCTTTTGAGGAACACCTATACTTGTGCCCAGGTGAGTTGATTTCCCTGAGGGGGTTACTTATGTATAATACCCACACTGCTTACATTAAGGAGGAAAGTCAAAGATACCTTTTGATGAATGCACCCCACCTGTATTAGGTGAGTGGATTACAAATCATCTGGCCCTAATAGAATGTCATCTACAGTATATTGAATTAATCCAGATACTTTGTTCTTCTTTTCTTCTCTTTTTGAGAGGGAGAAACCTGATCAAACACAAGGACAGCGTCCATTGGACCATTCATATTGTTTTATCTGTCAAGACCATCGCGACCATCGGGCTTGCAACGAGATCCTTTTGGTAGGGTCTCGTCTGCCGCAAGCCCTGGAGTGCTTTTGGCTCTATCAGAGCCGAAGGCACTCCCACTGACATCACTTGTGATGTCAGTGGGGCCGGCCCCAGATGGTAGGCATTCCCATGGAAACGCCTCCATCTGGCCAGCCACTCCCCCGGCACGCCCACCAAAGGGGTCGTGCTGTCACTCACCATCAACAGCACGCCCCCTTTGTAGCGAGATCCATAGTGACGGCTTGGAGCCAGGTCCGTCATGCGCATGCGCACTGGCCCAACATCGACCGCGCTCGCGAGCGGGTCTGAATCAGGCCCAGAGTGTGTGACACACTGCATGGGTGGCTGTATTGTGTGACTGAATGTGTGACTGTATGTGTGACTGAATGTGTGACTGTATGTGTGAACTGCTGCATGTGTGACTCTGCATCTGTGACCCACTGCATGTGTGACTCTGTTTATCTGATACAGTGGAACTATCCTTATACCTGGACTCCAATAATTAGATAATTATGCTTGGTGTACATTAATGTTTGTGTGTGTATATATTTGCATATGTATACAGAATACATACCAGATTCCAAAGAAAGAGGATATATGAGGAGGATCTAGACTCCATTATTCCACATTTGTCCATGTGGTGTGGACGTGGAGATGTAAATTTGAACCATACTTGCCTACCCTCCCAATTCGGCCGGGATCCTCCCGAAAATCGGGTGCCGCTTCCGGCCCCACAGAAAAGCAGGCAAGCTTCCCAGCAACACAGGAGGAGGTGGGCGATAATGAGATTCACGCTGAATCTCATCATCATGAACCCGCCCCTTGCTTTACAGTGTCGGTAATCTCGGCATTGTGTAGCAGAGGCGGGGGCAAAATTACGCTATCGCGTGACCACACACCTTGCTCCGCCCACAAATGCCGGTTAATATGTCCGGCTGCGCCCCCTGTGTCTGCCACGCCCCCCTGCTACGCCGACCTGGCTGCTCCCTCCCGGTGGGGGCAACGAGAATGTGGACAAGCATGATTTGAACTGTGGATCTTTTTATTTAACTTGCAAATAGCAGAGACAGAGCATTAGTTATTCTAAAACACCCTAAAGAATTTCACCTTATACTGAGTCACCTCATCTAATTTAGAATTGGAATAGATAATAGTAAATGTAACTATCCGAAAGAGTGTGAGAAAATAGATAAGGACAACTAGTTGTCACATGGGGGCCCTGAGACATAGCTACATCACCAGTGTGGGGGGCATTGTGGCACAATGTTAACTGGGGGCTCTGTTTAGCCGGATGTAAACTGGGAGCACTACGGTGTATTCAACACATGTGTGGTGCTTGGAGTATTTACACATGATATTAACATAGCCAGTATGTCATTTTGTCAATTGGAACTGAAGGCACTGTATTCTAGTCAGATGGATAAGTGTCTTCCCCAGCCCAGCTGGACCAGCTGGAAGCCTTGGGATTTCAACATTCAGTTTAATTATTTAGTTATGAACTGGTTATATCCCATCATGCTGCATGCCTATAGTTATATTTATCTTGCACAGTAAGTTTCTTTTATGTTGCAACCCCTCCACTGGGCATGCGCCAGAGATCACATTGCAGACAGCCACCACAGTGCCGATGTGCCGACATTGGCGCAAGTTTGTGGTTTTAAACGCACAATCAGTTTGTAATACAGAGACCTCTTTTTTAAACAGAGCCCACTACTAGTTTCTACTAGAAGTCAGGAAATCACTACAGTGTCTAAGTCTGGTGCAGTGCCGCAAGTGTGCAACTTCAACCGTACAGTCAGTATTTAATACAGACATCCCACTTTCGCTGTGTGTGACTCCCGGCCCACTGGGCATGCGCAGTGCTATGATCTTCCATATGCCATGGCATAGCGCAAACTGGCGTATGGAGCGGCTCCACTGGACATGCGCCAGAGATCCCATTGTAACCCCTCGGAGCTGACAGCCACCACAGCACCAATGTGCCGACATTGCCGCAAGTTTCCATTTTTAAACGCACAATCAGTTTGTAATACAGAGACCTCTCTCTTAAACAGAACCCACTACTAGTTTCTAAAGTCATGAAATCACTATGGTGCCAAAGTCTGGGACAACGCCGACAGTGCTGACAGTGCCGCAAGTGTGCAACTTCAACTGAACAGTCAGTATGTAATACAGATATCCACTCCCGACCTACAGGGCATGTGCAGTGCTATGATCTTCCATACGCCATGGCATAGCGCAAACTGGCGTATGGAGCGGCTCCACTGGGCATGCGCCAGAGATCCCATTGCAACCCCTCCACTGGGCATGCACCAGAGATCCCATTGCAACCCCCAGATCTAACAGCCACCACAGCACCAGCGTGCTGACAGTGCTGCAAGTGAGCATTTCAAAACGCACAATCAGTTTGTAATGCCTCACTTTTAAACAGCCCACTACTAGTTTCACTATAGTGTCTAAGTCTGGGACAGCGCGGACAGTGCAAACAAAAATATTATTTTCCAGGGCTCGAACACGGGACAAGTACTGTTGCAAAGCGATCACCTAACCACTAGCCCACACACCAGCTATATCAAGAACCGCACATAGCGGGCTCATCCTTGTGTACTCCACCCACCCGCTGCTGTTTTTAATAATAAAAAAATGTGTCTTCCTTTCAAAATATTATACCAGTACACATAGTACCCCACCATTAGAGAATAATTCATCCCATCTCATTGAAAGCTGTGCGTGCATCTCATTAATCTACAGTATCGGTTATACCGTCATAACAATACGGCAACTACACTACTGTACATTTATGTACAGTATGTGTACTGATTTGAGTCCCATTCTAAGATCTTATGTGACATTAAAAATATTGGTTGTGCGAACATGCGTGAATGTGATATCCATCCAATTTACCAGTATGGTATTCAGTACAAATTACAACAGTAGAGCACTCGCCACCCAGTGGTTAAGCGCTGTATTACATGCAGTAGCATATCTTTCATTGAAGAATACCACAGTACACCAAAGTCCAGCCATCACGTAACGTTCCATGGTGTGACACAGAGGCCTGAATGGCGCGCTATGAGCAGCAAACTACGACTTGCCCATAAACAATATGGCGATCCATCACTTTTAAATCCATTGAGTAATAGGATGGAACGTCACTTCCGGTGGATGCCGGAAGTTCGGTGAGTGACGGGACCATGTGAATGGAAGCGCACGTCATTTCCAGTTGGGTGGCAGTGAACAGGAAGAGAGCAGTCCCACTTAGGGAAGACAAGCCGTTTTCCCCATCACCATGTAGATCCGGAGGTCCGCAAGACACAAGAGGATATGAGAGGGGATCCTTTCAGGAACAGACTAATGCGGTTACCGAAAGTGAGGTCACTTCTGGTTTACCGCTTTGTTTTGATTTATCCAAGTTTACAAGTATTGTTTTTACATAAACACAACATGTATTTATCCTCCAAATGGGGCCTATATAGGATGCCATAGATAGAGAGACGCCATAACAACACATACTCTATATTTATGTGCTTTAATACCACTTCTGGTGGGAATAACCCAAACAGGAAGTTAGCTATTTGGAAGGTATTTAAACCCACTTCAGTCACAGGTCAGTTAAGCCTTGATAAAGACCCAGGAGACGGTCGAAACGCATTGGCGGCAGTGACTGAGGATTGGAACCATCAGGTACAAGCTTTGGGGCCCAGAACATCTTTCCCCTTATCCAGCCTTCTGGATTTCCTAGGTCCGGGAGGTAAGGGGCCTCATACTTTCTCTGATGTTAGGAATCCTATTGATTATTATCTACTTGACAAGCACTGACACTTTATTTACAAAGTGTATTTACTACTAGCAACTTTTGCAAAAGGAAAATGTTTTTATCTATATGCGAATTTGTCCTTTTTTTGACCATATCGTTGCTTTGGAAAGTGTCCTATACTCTTATGTGATTGTGGACCTCATTCAGAGTCGGTCGTTGCGGCCACACGGTCGTACGCCACCGATGTTCGCTATTCTGCGCATGCATAAAGTTCGCAATGCGTGTGCGCAAACTAGCCGCTACGATCAGAAATTTCTCTCTCCTTGAACACAGCCAGGTCGGTAGTTTGAGTGACAGATGGAGGCGTTTGTGGGTGGTAACAGGGGAAGGTGCTTGAAAACGGGGGAGTGGAGATCCGAACGCAGGCGTGCCTCATTATGCGAACGGCATTTTATGGGAGTGCATACGGATTATGGGAGCGCATAATTAACAAAGTAGCGTCATGGCACATGTGACATGGGAGGTTTTTACACTGACATGATCGTAGAGCTTAAGAGAGGGTATGGTCAACCTTAAGCTCTACGACCAGTTCCGATGGTTCCCGATGGTCTCGATTAATCCTTATATGCCCGGAGATGACGTGCAATGCGTACGAGAAGGGGGCGTATATTTTTTTGTCTTCCGACCGCTTCCTCCCCTTGGTCGGCCAACTATCAATCCAAACTTAGGGACGCAACTTGCGAGGGAATCATTTGAATATCCGGCCCCTTTTCCCGTACGACCGTGCGGCCGCTTCGACCGACTCTGAATGAGGTCCTGTATCCTCTTGTTTACATGCACATTGGGAGATCTGTGTAACCAGTTCAGTTTTTTTAAAGTGCTTCCAGTGTCACTTGACTGAAATGTTTCTCTCTTACTATAGCTATATAAAATTCATGTACATAGCTACAAAAACAGACTAGATCAATTAGTTTAACACTATAATTTATAACCCGTAAATAGATCATTATTTTGCTTCAATCAAAATTCTAGCAGGGGATTTGTTTCTGTCATTTATTTGCATGATCTCAAGAATTTATTCTTTTTTAAACAATGGCAATGTTATTTGAGGAGAACTGCAATATGTCATCAGTCAACACTGGGCCCACATCTTGCTGTGTAGCATTTGATGTCTGTATTTTCTCTGTACTAAAAGGGGACTCTTGTTAATTAAAACAAGCCTAAATTATCATTAGGCAAGTGTCACTCTAGTGCACAGGTTCTCAAACTCGGTCCTCAGGACCCCAAACAGTGCATGTTTTCCATATCCCCACACTGAATCAAGTGAAATAATTAGCTCCACCTGTGGACCTATTAAAATGTGTCAGTGAGTAATGATTATACCTGTGCATCTGCTGGGTGACCTGCAAAACGTGACCTGTGTGGGGTCCTGAGGACCGAGTTTGAGAACCTCTGCTCTAGTGCTTTGTGCCCCTGTGTTTTTCCAGGCAAAGAAACAAAGCATACATTGGATCTCAGTGTACAGAGATCTCATTAATAGATTTTTTAATTTTTAGGTAGCCTGGATTTAACACATCCTACTAACTCATACCATTTCTGCAGGGGCAGTGGAAAAAGTACACCCTCATCGTATTATATACACTATGGGCCTTATTCAATTAGAGACGAAAAGTCAGTTTCCGTGTGTTTTTGGCGGAAACTTTTCGCCGATGACGTAATTTTCGCCTGTTTGACTTCTACCCCGTATTCAGTTTGAAAGACTTTCCGCCTAGGTGGAAAGTCAATGCAATGTAATAGGCGAAAAAGATTCGCCTATGAATGGGAGGCGGAAATAGTGCAGAATTGGGGTTTTGGGGTGCAATTTTGCGGGAACCCCCGTGCAGCCTTCAGACAGTCCCCCAAAGGTAATCTGTGTCAAAAAAATTAAAAAAATACTTAAGGACACCCCAAAAATTGACTTTGAAAAAGGGGTCGGAAAAAAAAATGTTGGGGTACAAACTTAAAATTAGCGATCTTGACTCTGGGGGGTCCCCAAGTATGCCCCAAGTGTTTTCTTGATTGCAGGTGTTTGCAGCAGGTGGATTTTTCAACTTCACTTTAGCAACTTTTAAATATGTTGACCCCCATTTTCAAGTACCCCAAATTTGCTGGGATAGGTTATTTTCTGGAAAAAACCTCCTAAATACTATTCTGCATCACGTATAGAAAAATGCTATTTAACAGCTATTGAGCCCGTTTAAAATCACCAAATACCTTCAGCAAGCCAAATCGGGGGCACCATAGCTAACCCCCATGTCAGAGCATCTTTTGGGGAGTGTCAGGCTGATTTCCCCAAAAATGACAGTACTTTCCCCCTGTTTCGGTTTCGCCGGGTCCCGTTTTCGCGTACTTCCATATTGAATACAGGGTAAAGCAAGGACGGCCGCGATACTTTTCCGCCTACAGGACAGGCGAAGTAGGTGGAAAGTCCGGGGCCACGAAAAAGTATCGCGGCTCGGCTCATATTGAATACGGCTCTATGTTGGAAATATGTGTGTTGTTGCAAAGCTATTCATATAGAAGAAACAAGTGAGTGGTCCAATAAACAGACTTACAGGAGTATGAACAGATGATCATTGAGAGGAAAAAACAGAAGTTTACGAGAGACAAATAGGACTTCATGAGTGGAAGGATCTTTAGGGGAAACTGCAAAATTAAGAGAAAATCTTCAGGCCCTATAGTTATCAATACTCCTCTTCTGAACTTGAGCCATCTGATGCAGAGGAGATATTGGAATCCAATTCCATTACCTCAGGACTATCTTTTTTAGAGATTCCTCAGGGATCCAAAGGAAGGAGTCAAACACCCAGAAACAGCGCATGAGGAGGGGGCAAAGGAACAAGAGAAAGACTATGAGACACACCGATGCCCCAACACCAATCACAAAGGACAAACAGGAGGAAATAAGTGTTAAGAACAACCTACAGGTGATTAACCTCACCAGAATCATGTTTACTCCTGATCACATATCTGTTTTGCAAAAGGCACTAACTTTTTCTCCCACCAATACCTTTAACCGATTTGAGTGGGAAAAGGACCTAGACCTATTCGGAAGAAAACTCCAGATCACCAAATTCTTTGTGAATCATAAAAAGAGGGAATTCATAACCTCAACATCTATGAATACCCACTCACCTCAGGGTGACAGATACATCCCCAAAGTTTACCTACTATTGACCACTGGCTCTCTTGATTAGACTGTCCCTCTGCCCAAAGACCACTATTTAACTCAGATGAGGAATTTGAAGGATTAGAAGCCCTGGTGGAAATACTGGGGATCAACAAAGTTTGAAACCCCCCATAGAGACAAGACCCAGATGTAAATGAAAATCTTCATTTTACCCCCAAACAAGTAAGAAGTGGGTGTCTTTATGGAACTGGTGTCACGGGATGTGAACAAAATCCTAATAAATAACACTAGAAGCTCTCAAACTTAAAGGCATTTCAATCTCAATGAGACCTTGAAGAAATCAAAGAGGGACCTAATGCTGTGATAAAGCCCTCTGATAAAGGAGGCAACATAGTGTTATGGCCCACTGAACTACAGTATATCTCAAAGAATCCTACCGTCCATTAGGGGACAAATTGTGTTACCATCATATTACTTTCAACCCCACTGAGAACTTTTCCAACCTCTATAATCAAATCAACAATATTGCTAAAGTAGATGGTGCTATCTGTGTAGCCCACCCCAAGATACCTAAGCTTTACATAAAAATCTTACCGAACCTCCAGGCAGGACAATAATATCTTGCATAGGGAGGGCTTTGCATAGGGGGGCTTTTTGGACAGGCAAGCATTTTTGTGGACATATAATTGAAGCATCATGTAACTAACTTACCTTCTTATTTCCAAGCCACCTCAGATGACCTGAGGAGAATTAACAACCTTGTACTGGACAAAGATCATGTTAGCCAGTATAGATGTTGAATCTCTCTATACCAGAATCAGCCATCTACAGGGAATGGAAGCCATCAAATTCTTTCTGGAAAGAGAAAAGACATCATAACTTTGTTTTTAATAATAAATGTTACCTCCAACCCAAGGGCACAGCCATGGGTTGGAGGTAACAAGCGCTGCACGTGCACCCAAGTGTGCAAATCTATTTTTTGATTGGTGGTAACATGTACATGTCTTTAATGATGCCAATGATGAATTCACCACCCTCATGTCAATGATTTGTTACATTGATGACATCCTTCTGATTTGGAATGGAACAGAACAAAAATGTAATGTCTTCATAATGAAGCTCAATAAAAACAATTTATCCGTTGCACACACATCCCCGCGGTTGCCCTATGCCCCTTGCGGCTGCCCGATTCACCCTGTGAGTGTCCGATGCCCCCCCATGGGTCTCCGCCCCCCCGCGGGTGTTCGATGCCCAACACTCCCCCCCGCAGGTGTCCCCTCCGTCGGGTCGGTGTCTTCGGCCAGTGAGTGTAGCCACATTCATATACCAAAGTCAAGTCCGCACAAGATCAGTTTACAATTAAGTATCAGATAAATCCCAACATGATAGCTGTAAGCAACATATATAGTACAGCCCTTGGCTGGTGGTGCTCCCAAAATTTAAGTATCTAAATTGGGGCACACATTAAACAGAATAATTTCATCAAAATTAGCGATTGTAATTTTAAAATATAATTTTAATTGGATGCTACCCCCTAATAATAGTCCCAAGGTTTCAAAGTTTGGGATACATAAAAAAATATAAATATATAAAACAAGTATTAAATGTTGATGGGTTTTTATAACAAAAAGTGTGTCAAAAATGGACATCGAAGGCGCTACCATGCCCAATCCATAAAGGCTATCACAAAAACCTCCAATGTGGTCATGACAACTATGAAATTTAGAAAACTATGCAATGTCAACCAACCATTCTATCATAATAGGTAGTGAATAGCATGAGCGCGAAAAACAACTCCATACAAAAGGAAGCATCAGGCAATGCTTACTCTAACTGCCATTCGCTGCAGAAGCTCAGTACTGTTCCCACTCCAACCATATTGTCTAGGAAAGACAGTACGATTCCGACATCATAATCGTACAGTCGTTCCTCATCCCCTGTAGTGCCTACAATGAACGATATGTCGTTCAGTGCAGGCACCCTCCCTCATCCCTGAACATGGCCAATCTGTCGGTATCAGCAGATTTACCCGGCATGTTCAGGCGATGTTTGATGTTGGAAACGACCAGCGGGAGCGCGCATCGCTGGTCGTTTCCGACATTAAACTGCCCAATTTATGCACAATTAATGGACGACTGAACGATAGCGACGTCGTTATCGCTCAGTCATCCATTAATATCGGCATGTGGATACCCAGCTTAAGAGCCTCAGGGGTTACTGAGCATATCTCCAATTCCCACCAGATTTAGAATGGACCAGGAATGGGGCTATTTTCAGGGACTGTATCGACAAGGCCTGGTTCATCACTGGATGCTGCTCCTCCTATCCAACCTGCAGACGATGAAAAAGAAACAACACCCAACCCATGTCTACAGGAGGCAGGAAACAAACAATAGAAAGAGTAATATGACCAGCAAGAAAGAGCTGCAGGAGTAGCTTGCGCAGCAACAACTAACACTTTTAGAAGCTGATCGGTGAGGGGAGCCAACTTTGTCTGAAGCTATGTAAGGGAGCCTAAACTGTGCAAATGCCCGCGCCCAACAAGGCAGTGATTGTAGCCAAAGGATTGGGTGCATCAAAAACAAAGGGGCCTGCGCTACATCAGCTGCACCCACGTTAACTGATTGCGGCACGCAGGTAGACTCCCTTGGCCAAAACCTGGGCAGAATAGATGATGCAAGGATCAGCATCACAACACTAATGGAATCTGCATAATCTCCCTACACCTGCATGGGTCTCCTACAGACACTCCTTTCTCTTTCCACAATCTAAAATATACTGACATTAACCCTGGGGTATGACTGTGTTATATATAATACATAATATAATATGTATGCAGTATTATGTGACTTGTGCCTCGCATGCACATAATGTGATATATACACATACATATGTGATACCCCCAAAATAAGGCATCACTTCATCATTTTCATACCTCCCAACTTTTGAAGCCAGGGACGCGGGACTCTTCGCGTGCCGAAAAGGTGGCATGGCTTCCTGAGAAGGGGCGTGGTTTCCAGAGAAGGGGCGGGGCATCTAGGAAATGGGGCGGAGCCACGCGGCAACCCCCGTTTACGTCTCTATAAGGGGCGTGCCCAGCACTCTCCGAGATGCTGGGCGGCCCCCCAGGCTCTCCCTACACTTGTGAACAGATGCCGTGCGCATCGCACAGCATCTGTTCACCTTCTGCACACCCGCTGCTCTGCTATGCAGAGCAGCGGGTGTGCTCTCCCCAACTTCCCCCCCCACCGCGGGACACTGTGGTCCGCGGGTGGGACAGTCCCATAAAAACGGGACTGTCCCACTAAATGCGGGACAGTTGGGAGGTATGCATTTATATTTCTGTTTTAATATAAACTGCTTTCTTGAAGGAACAGGGAAGTCACACACCAGACTATACCCCCCTCCTCCAACCACACACACACCTACACGCACATACACAGACACCTACACACACATACACAGACACCTGCTGCAGCTGTGGGAGAGGAGGGAGGAGCCTCAAGACTGAGGAAGTGGAGGGAACTGCCTAAGCCAAGCCCCCCACTAGAGATCACAGGATGGAGATTCCCAGGAGTGGAAGCTGGACCTGACAGATTTAGGAGGATCAGGTCTGTGATAAAAATACTAATGCCCTGCACCCCTCACAGAGAGTAACAGAGACTCAGGGGTCTATTTACTAAGGGGAGAAAAGGGGGAAGAACACTAAAGACAGAGAAAATCCCTGTACATAGCGCTTCTCAGTATGTACTAAAGGGATTTTCTCTGCCTGTAGCCTGCCAGTGCTAAGTGCAGGCTACTATATCACACTGGACCTGGGGCACTTAGCGCTGCCATAAACACCTATGGCAGCGCTAAGTGTCCCAGGTATTACTAAGAGGAGATGCTGACTTCTCCAGCGCTGATATCGCCTCCTGGAGCTGCCGTTATCTGCTTCTCCTCACTGGAGAAGCAGGACTTCAGCTGTGTCAGGTTGGCCGTTTTTAAATAAAGTTTATTGGAAAAAAAAAAGTCGCTGCTGCTGCTACTGAACGGAGCCTGGAGATGGTGAGTAACACAGCCAGTGGAAGGGAGTTTCAGCTGTTACCACCGAGGGGGTGATTTAACGTTCACCCTCCTCGGCTGGTCTATTTTTAGTAAGTGCTGCATTAGCCAGATCCTGCTTCACAGCGGTAGCAGGCGAAGCAGGAGTGGCATTAACGCAGCATCTTAGTAAATAGACCCTTCAGGCTGCCACTTGTGACAGAGTTTACATATGCAACACTGGCAATTACCACAACCATCATCTGAGAGAAAAGGTGTTTAATCTTAATAAACTACGTACTTCTGTGACATCACTGAGGACAGACAATAATGGCTGACAGGCTATGCATTCATACTGGCAGCATATACAGCTCTAACCAGTAATGCCAGGAATACCCTCCACTGACTACACTGTGAGGACAGACAGTAATGGCTGACAGGCTATGCACTCATACTGGCAACCAGGGACTGGCTGGCAACTTTTAGCCTGGGGGGCAAATGCATACAGGTGGCCCTGGCAGAGGAGTAGCGTGTAGCCAGGGTGCCCAGAGCACGTGCGTGCTTAGGCACCCCCCCCATCAAGTGTTCCAGGGAGGAGGCGGCTCCATTTGGAATTAATGTAAAGTAAAAATAAAGATATGGGGCAGCCCCCTGTAGTGGTGCCCCCTGTGCCCCAGGAGAGGACCCCCTTATGCAGGCCACCAGTAGTGCCCCTAGTAGTGATCTTCCTTTGCAGTGCCCCTCATACAGTGCCCCCAGTAGTGGTCCCCCCTGTGCAGTGCCCCTTGTGCCCCCAGTAGTAAGCCCCTTATATAGTGCCCCCAGTAGTAGCCCCCCTTGTAGTGCCCCCAGTAGTAGTCCCCCCCTTGTAGTGCCCCCAGTAGTAGTCCCCCCCTTGTAATGCCCCCAGTAGTAACCCCCCCTTGTAATGCCCCCAGTAGTAACCCCCCCTTGTTGTGCCCCCAGTAGTAGTCCTCCCCCTTGTAATGCCCCCAGTAGTAATCCCCCCTTGTAGTGCCCCCAGTAGTAATCCATCTTATAGTGCCCCCAGTAGTAGCCCCCCCGCAGTAGAGAGACACGTAATAAAAGAAAAAGAAAAAAAATACTTACCTGAAACCCCGCTCCTGGTCCCGCCGCTGCTAACAGCTCCTCCGTCCGTCCTCCCGGGCCGCTTTGCATTATGGGAGAGACGTCATGACATCATGTCGACTCTCCCATTACCCACTGCGGGAGCCGGAAGATGGCTCCCGCAGTGGGAGCAGCAGCAGCCAATGAGAGTCTGACAGACTTTCATCAGCTGCTGAAACAAACACAGAGCTGCTTAATTTTGTGATATTAAATTATATTTACTGTCATTTGTTGTGCATATTCTGGTATCATCTAGAATGTGTGTTTTAATGTTTAACAAACATATTACATTGATGCTGACTTAACTGTATTTAAAGCAAACAGGTTTTATTACTTTAAGAAAGTGATCCAGTAAAATAAAACTGAATTTAATTTAATAGGGTAGATGTATGATAGCGGCACGATAATGCTTCCACTCTTTACCGAGGCGAAGCAGGAAACACTACCGATGAGATGTAAGAACATCTCATCGGCTGGAGTGGGGGAGCGTTAACTCCCCCCTCCGACGCTACCCGCTAGAGACCACAGCGCATCAGCCTAGTGCTGATGCGCTGTGTCTCTGTCCCGGCCGGCTCCAATGAGCATGCGCGGGATATCGCAAGTATTGCGAGATCCCCGCGTGCAGCCCTGGAGCCGGCAGCAGGTACAGCGCTGTCCCTGCTGTGGGGATAGGCTAGCGCCAGGCTGTAGCTGTCGATAGTGACAGCTACAGCCGGCCGAACGGTTATGCGGTATGACCGTTCGTACATGGCCCTGCCACTCGGCGCTGCTATCTTGTATCTTGTAGATAGCAGCGCCGATAATGACAGGGGCGCATAGCGCCCCTGTCATTTACTGCCCAGACCCCCGATCATACATAACGTGCGCTGATACCGCTTCTAGGCTTCATACATCTACCCCATTAACCTGTGTGATTCTTGAGTCTGGGGTTCAGGTTACCTTCACCTCTCTGCCAAGGAAGAAAGAACCTCTTATGTTTGAAGGAACCTACCCGAAATACTGCATGACGAAGGTGGGTGTCACACATGCATATACACACATATGAACATACCCATATACACACATATGTGTGTGCTATGTAACACACACACTATATATATATGTATATATATATATATATATATATATATATGCACACATACACACACATGCACATATTTATACATACACATACCCATATATAAACATACACACACACAATACATGCAACAGACAAAATATAGCTTGTAAGCTCTACTAGGACAGGTGGTGATGCAAATAACCAAATATCCTGATAATAAGTAAAACACAGATGCACACAGTAAGCAAGGGCAACGCACACGTCGCTACAACAATTAATAAAAACATCCCTGGACACATTTGCATTCCTGCAGAAGGTGACATCAATGCACAAGCAACTACTTCACTTTACAGTGGTTGACTGTGTCTTAAACCAGCCGACACAGAAGGTTGCTCCCCAGCAACCTCACTCTGTAATGCTGCCACTGGAGTGGGAATAACCGATACAATGCATATGTCAGAGTGCTGCAGCACCACCTGTGATAGTGTAAAGGTACTGACTCATGATGAATGTATAAGAGACATGAATAGCAGTGCAGGTCCGGCAGCAACAGTTTGTACCTATGTACCAGCAGGAGTGGGGAGCAAACACCAAAAAGCAAACATGTAAAACAAGTGACAAAGAAGAAGAGGGAGGGGCTGTCACACGAAAGCCACAATATCGCCTTATGAAGGGCACAAGTTGCTCTTGCAGGTGTGCAACAGATGCCAAGAAAAAAAGGGAATACCCAATTGTGTATAAACAGGCGCTGAAATGTGTTGCTTTTCTAGCAGCTACTATGAGAAGTAGGGGAGTCACTCCCTATACATACAAAATCACATGAAATAAAACAAGTAGCGCTAGTGATATAGGCCCTCATTCAGAGCCGTACGCTCTGAGCAGAGCGCACGCTCTGAATGAGGGCCGGCCTCCATGAAAATGGAGCGTCCTCCTGGACGCTCGTATAGCTGTGGGTCACCACCCACAGGCTATACAAGCGTGCATTTTGATGGCCACGATGGTCGTGACCATCGCGACCATCGAAACTGCGAGCCGGAGCCTGCGGTTGAGGTTTTCAACCGCAAGCTCCGGAGTGATTTTGGCTCTATCAGAGCCAAAATCACTCCCACTGACATCACTAGTGATGTCAGTGGGCCGGCTTCTGACGGGAGGCGTTCCCGTGGGAACGCCCCCGTCAGGGAGGCACGCCCCCGGCACGCCTACCAAAGGGGGCGTGCTGTCAATCAACATCGACAGCACGCCCCCTTTGATCAGACACAACGAGCGAAGGACTTTCCTTCGGTCGTCGCGTCTGGCGCATGCGCACGACGGAGCTCCCTCCGTCGTGCGCATGCTCAGTCCAGAACATCGACCCACTTGCGAGCGGACAGCCGCTCGCGAGTGGGTCTGAATCAGGCCCATAGTTATTAACATAACATATAGACTGTGGTATTTGAATATATAAAATAATTTATTATAAAAAATTTTGCTGATTCCACAATAAAATATTGCCTATCAGCATTTAACAATAAAATCACAAGTTCTCACCCATAATCTCAAGTCTGTATTTAAACTTTGATATAAGATCCTAGTGGGGTACCATCGATGTTGCCTCAATTGGGGACTGTTCTTTAGATGTTAGTACTGGTTGCCGCTAGAGGAGTGTCCCTTAGGTATTATAATCCAATTGGTGGGTCCTCAAGTGATGCGGTTTCCTATATATTATAGTTGCTGTTTGGTAAAATGCCTGGTGCCGCTAGAGGCATGTCCCTTGTATAGAATAGTTCCAGTGTTGGGTCCTCAATTCATGCGGTAGCTAAATAGCAAATTACTGAATGCAGCATAAATGATGTTAAGCATATCACTGAGTCCTCAGATGCCAAACTGGGCGGTTCGGCAAAGTTAATCGCCTGTGATGTAAATAAGGGAGCCAGTACCCCAACCAAAAGTGACTAAAACAGTAGCTGCTAACAGGTTAGGAGTTGCCCTCCTGGGTAAAACTCATGCCTGTAGCAAGCGAGTGCTATGCACACACTGCGACAGCGAAGTGCTATGAAGATAAGGTGCTGCTTGTGATGTGCCAGCCATGACCTGACTAAGCAGCAGCCTCGCGGATGTGCTCCTACATGGCATGTGGGAATATGTACTTATCCTCCTCAGAGGGGAATGCAACGAGCCGCTATAATCCATTTAAATTGCCAATGCTACTGAATACAATGTAATATGGACACCTTTTTGTAATTCAATTAGCTGTGCATGGTAACCCACATGAATTTACCATAGGATTCAACGTGTCCTTTTCCTCGCAGTCTTGGAGCAGGCAAAAAGTTGGGGGAAAATTCCTATTATTATGTAAAAATATGTTTGGAACTTGGTTCAGCACCACTGGGACACTGCCCCCCAAATGATAAATTAGAAGTTTAGAAGTCGTTAATTAGCTAACTTTGGGTAATAATGACATGTCACTTTTGGGGTGATAGTCTGGTAAAAGCAGAATAATGGGTTAAATGATGTGGGGCAGGTACATGGGGGAGCTGACCCGTAACAGAGCCAACTGCAATTGGATTTACACCATAGCAGCTGAACCTAGCTGATCAGCTGATGCAGACATCAGCACTGTTAATAAGGGTGCTGCTAACGCATGGGCCAATGCAACAATAGCATTAGGCACAGCCAAAGGATTGGGGACAACTAAATTCTGAATCGCCGATGAATATGGCATAACATGTGTGCCAGCTGGTAAAGGCAAGGCACCTGCACTTGTCTTAGGTGAACTCTATTAAATGAATGGGTGAAGTCAGTCGATGAAGCCCGCATTAGGCAATTCCCAGTTTGAATATTAAAAACTGCACCAGCAGCCTGAGCTGAACTGCAGATTCTATTTATTTATATTTTGTTTATTTGTTTAATATTTATATATAGGGAGGGGCGGAGCTTATCCCAGCTTTCCCGGACTGCCCCGCCATCACCAGGAGTCACCAGAACAGCAGCTATCATGGCAAATCATGATGTAATCCAGGGGCGTGACAGTCTCTACCGCATATCTAGACGGATTGAGCAGAACACGGAGAGTGTATTTCATTGTCAGACTTCAAATGTTTTCAATAATGGGCTGCTAGTTATACCTGATCATTTGGAGTGGCAAATCATGATGTAATCCAGGGGCGTGACAGTCTCTACCGCATATCTAGACGGATTGAGCAGAACACGGAGAGTGTATTTCATTGTCAGACTTCAAATGTTTTCAATAATGGGCTGCTAGTTATACCTGATCATTTGGAGTGGCAAATCATGATGTAATCCAGGGGCGTGACAGTCTCTACCGCATATCTAGACGGATTGAGCAGAACACGGAGAGTGTATTTCATTGTCAGACTTCAAATGTTTTCAATAATGGGCTGCTAGTTATACCTGATCATTTGGAGTGACTACTGGGGACATTAAATGTTTTCTTATGCCCACTAAAACTGAGTATGTGAAAAACAGACTGTTACTCTTTAACTGGTTTTGAAGACTGAATAAGTGGAAGTTTCTGCTACTACCAAAACGAGACATTGGGCCTGCTTCAGAGCCGGACGCAATTAGCGCTCGCTCGTCCAGAAAATAGGGGTGGATATTCAAATGAACCGTTCGCTGTTTGCGGTCTGTTCACACCTCTAGGTCTGAACGAGCGAACAAAACTTGCGGTCGTTTTTTGGGAAACTACGCCCCCTGGCCGCTCGCATCCTACGTCATGTCCGCTATTTATTAGATTAATCGAGTACATCGAACAGGGTATGAGCTGCTCGCTATTCTTGTGGTTGGTTTTTGCTACCACAATTTTGCGAGCAGTTCTGGCTATAAAATAACCCAGTGACGTGGTCAATGACGCTGCTGTTTTAATTATGCACACCCATAAAACGCCCGTTTTGACTTTTAAGCACGCCTGCGATCGGATCTCCACTCCCCGTTTTCAAGCACCTTCCCCTGTTACCACCCACATACGCCTCTTTCGGTCACTCAAATTATCAGGCATTCGCTATTTTGCGAGCACATGAATTTTGACCGCACTGACTGGTTCGCGCATGCGTATAACGATCCGTACGCATGCGCAGTTGGGCAAACATCGCTCGGAGCGAACGAGCGGCCGCTTACTAGTGGCTCTGAATCAGGCCCATTGTGCATAGTTACATATGTTATTATTTCCACCTCAGTTATATTGATCCTGCTATTATCGTACTGCCAGAAGGTAGAGAAAAATAGGAAAATCTGCATAAATCCACACACCTGGGGATCTAGAGCGCTCCTATGTGACTATATATGTATGCTATTAACCCTTGACAAAAAGGGATATTTTGTAACACCAGGTGTTTCTTAGGCTGTTTAAACCAACTCAGGATCTATCACTATTTAGCAGAACTCAGATATCTCTTGTTGTCACTAATATTATTCTGAATGGGAGAACCAATTACCTGCGGATTAATATTCATGTATAGCTATTTGCACATATGATGAGGATTTCATTTCCTTTTTATTGTATTATGATGTTGTCTAAATTGTTGTTTCCAATTAATTGCTTGAATCCACTACAGTTATTAGTTGCCGTCTTTTTATTATTTTTCTATCAATTCTCTTATTACTCGAAATTATTTTTTACAAACAAAACTGTGTTATTTTATATGGTTAGCGCTCTTCCCCTTTGATTCCATTGTTGTAGTTTTCTAGATAAGGCTCAGCTCCTTATCTGTTAGTAGCAGCAACCACATTAGCGCCATTGTGAGGATTTATCCTCAGTGTGTTTTTTTGTATTCATTTGTGTGGTATTTATTCAACATTTGGCAGGTTTCTTGGTGTGACAAAAGCTTTGTGATCTATTCTACATACAGATGTGTCCTCACTCATCTTTGCTGCTGTCGCGTCAAACAGCCCCTCTCTCTATCAGCATACAAAGTGCTATAATGCAGCTGCCACAGCTTTTTTCCACGCCAAGTTCCATGTACAGTCTCCGTCACCCACAGATATATAAGTGTCACAGAAAAAATAATCAGCACAGTCTCCAAGATAGTCCTAGTCACATCACATTGCGACTTAGACGCATTTTCAGCAAAACCATACGCCCGACACTAGCAGAGTTACCCAGGACCTGACGGCTCTCTCACACCAGGCATATCGCGCTGCACGGCGTATTGAGGCTAGATGAGCAAGGACACATCTGTTGTTCAATTTAGCCATTATAATAATGCCGCCTTCTTTCTTATCATGGTTTATTTATGTATCGCTGTACAAACTACAGATGCGGCAAATCATCCCATGTATGTCGCGAGTCGCACGCCCGCGACCGGGTACGCGCGCTGTGTTCGCACCCACGATCCATAGAATTGCATTGTGCAAATTCTGCTGCCGCGGCCTGGTGTGCCGTGGCACACGTGTGTAAGACGAGTCGCAGGGATCGATACATGCGCACATTTGCCATCAAAGATGAAAGAGGACACCTCTGTATTTTGGGACCTGAAAAGCCCCACCACCTCCAATGGCAGAACAACCCCTTTTCACTTCCACAAGCTAGAGCAGTATGGTGACTCGCTCCCACCACTTTGCTCATTTTAGAAAAACCGATTAGAGAATTGAACCAATTCAAGTTTTCCTCCTGCTGATACAATCTTCTAATTATTCCAAACAATATGTCATGTTGTAGCTTAAGCATCATCCATTGGCGGCTTATATTGAGATACATATCAGTAATTGGCACAGGCTGCAGGTTTCTAGTTTAGCAAATTGTTCTTCAAAATGTTCAAGCCAAAAAAGCCTGTGTGTACCAACATGTGTCATTTACAGCATACACTGCCCAACTATAAATATTTGGACCGTGTACCATGGACTTAATATTTTGGACTTTACTGTTCCTCGGAATCTCTGTAAATTGCAGTTTAGGACATTCCGTAATAGAAATCATTGTATCTGTTCAGGCTGAGAGCTTTACAACATCAGTTTGTGCAGATTTTTTTGTGAAATGGTAATGTGGTTTCCAACGCTGCATGAGACAGTATAACATGGAAAAACATAAACGCTTCATCTCACACCTACGCCTAATTTCCAAAACGCTGCATGAGACAGTATAACATGGAAAAACATAAACGCTTCATCTCACACCTACGCCTAATTTCCAAAACGCTGCATGAGACAGTATAACATGGAAAAACATAAACGCTTCATCTCACACCTAATTTCCAAAATGCTGCATGAGACAGTATAACATGGAAAAACATAAACGCTTCATCTCACACCTACGCCTAATTTCCAAAATGCTGCATGAGACAGTATAACATGGAAAAACATAAACGCTTCATCTCACACCTACGCCTAATTTCCAAAATGCTGCATGAGACAGTATAACATGGAAAAACATAAACGCTTCATCTCACACCTACGCCTAATTTCCAAAATGCTGCATGAGACAGTATAACATGGAAAAACATAAACGCTTCATCTCACACCTACGCCTAATTTCCAAAATGCTGCATGAGACAGTATAACATGGAAAAACATAAACGCTTCATCTCACACCTACGCCTAATTTCCAAAACGCTGCATGAGACAGTATAACATGGAAAAACATAAACGCTTCATCTCACACCTAATTTCCAAAATGCTGCATGAGACAGTATAACATGGAAAAACATAAACGCTTCATCTCACACCTACGCCTAATTTCCAAAATGCTGCATGAATAAAACCTGAAAACCTCAAGGAATCACACTACATTTATTGATCAATGTACTGTACTGTTTGCTCCTCAGCTCACTCCATGTTGCTGAACAGCATAATTGTCTAGATTTACATAACAGAACACAGCAAACAGCCCAAAATAATAACAAGCACATTTTTTTTTATCATTTAAGTGCAGTTATTAGTTGTCAGAGCGTTTAGAAAATGTGAGAGTTTAGCAGTAAACTCTCACACTATTACATTAGTTGAATTGTATTTTCAAAATGGGAAAACATCTGGATGAGAGTTTAAATCGCGAGAGACTGATTGCTGAGTCAAATTCTGACAGTCGGATTCCTGAGTCAGTATTGTGACCGTCGGGATGGTCACCACTGGAATACTTGCTACATCGATCCCAAAAATTAAAATTTTTGAGCTTTGTCAAAACAGAACTCCTTTTGAGGAGCAAAATTATCCATGCGCTCATCACAGGGCAAGGAACATTGTAAAAATGTGTGCTCTCCATACCTTTATCTCATCATTCCCCCTCTGCAAAATTAAACCTTAAGCACTGCTCAGCAAAACAAGGTACATTGGTGTGCCAGTTCTGTACCTTGATAGGTACACCTTCATGCCACATCTACTTTTCTGCAAATGCCATCTTGCTCTGTAAACCCATGTATCTAAAACATAAATTACTCTATACAAAAATAATGCTACTTTCCTGCTTAGAAACGCTGGACTCATTCTTGCGGGTATACAAATTCGTCCGAGCTGCCCTAGGCCCTTTTATTAATGAAACAGCTTTGATTAAAATAGTAAAGAAAAAAAGTGCATCCTACTTAAATCATTTTTCAGTCTCAATGTGTTGAGCAGCAAATGACAATGAGAGAGAGAAGCTCAAGGCTTTGTGGGAGTGCGTTGTAGTACAAAATGCATTATGCAGTGATTAAGTACAGAAGTATAGGTGGCTGAGACGTGCGCAGCAACAGTGTGACAACTGTACATCCATTTATTTTTCATTTCCAAAGATTACTCTCAGATTTACAATCCAGTTTTAGGATTTCATTTAACATTTATTTTTAAGCTTGGACACTTGGGGGCTAAACCTGTATGTGCTAAGTTATTTCAGATGGAGTTTCAGAGATCAAAATGTCATTGGGAAGGAGCAGCAGACCTGTCGCTTTTATCACAGTTCTTCTTACTCTATGCCTCTCAGTCTGATTCAGTGATGGCTCTAAGGGCCTGATTCACTACGGATCGCTATTCTGCTTATACACACGCAACGTAGTTGCTAATATCAGCGGTGACATGTAAATGTTTGCATTTGCATTGTGATCGCAGCCTGTCATAAGCCCACTTCCCCTTACTCACGTTCGTATACTTTGGCAACATAGCGACACAATCTGTAACATCGAGTAACATGCCACCCCAGGGCATATTTGTATTTTCACTTTTCCATCCTATATATGCAGCCGTAGCTGCTCTTACCTGTCTTACTTTACACTTCACCTTTCTCATTAGAGCGATGCTCTGGGGTGGCTCGGCTGAGCTAGTTTGGGGGTGTCCTGCACTCTGTATTTGAACCCTAGTATGTTAGGGACCTACCCTACAGAGGTTACCTGGATATGGTGGGTAGGCCCATAACCTTGGCCATGATTATGCCAAAAACCTCTATTTATTTATTGAAAAATGTTATTGCATCATGTATTTATATATAATTAGTAATTTGGAGTTGAGCACCTGCGATTTGTCTTTTTCTTTGCCTGTTGTAGGCAGTTGTACAATGTAAGAGGCACAGATCATTTGAGTTACATATAGTCCTTGTCCCAGTTTCAACCCATAAGTTGTTGAAAATTGGAGCATTGTGTCTGCCAATCATTAAACAACTTTAGTTCCATATATTAGAGTCACTTAGATTTCTTATTGAATATACGTTCAATAGAAAACTAAGAGAAAAGTAAGGCTTTTTGTTGGGGCACCCTTTAAAGAAGAATTCATGAATATTAAGTTAAAATATAACTTTTAATAAGTATATTAAAATAATGTTAGAAGGTACCAATACTCACAAAATTAGTTGGCGAAAATATTAAATAGACAATTTCTGTGATTCACTTAACACACTTCAAGTATCAATGAGTATACTTAAAAATAGGAAAATACCACAGATATTGGTATACAAGTTACATCATGTGCCGTCCTATTGGCCCAATTAAACAGTGCAGTTTTTTTTAACCTACAGCACCAGGTCTCCCATACCAGTACTAACCAGACTTTTACTGTTTCGCTTCCAAGATCAGACGGATTTGGGCATAATCAGTAAAGTGTGGCTGTCCGTTGTTCAATACCACTGAAAATGATTGGGGATCTACCCTATCCACATGGTATAAACTTGTTAAAGAATGTAGGACTGTTTACATCAGAAAAGTCCAATTGATTAGTGATAGAATTTTCAAGAAAGATAATGCAGGCATACTTTGCTTGTGATGCACACAGTTTATAGTATAAATGTATAGATAATAACAATAACATTGTTATACATCACATGTGATAGGGTCCTAGATCAATAGGTATTTAGACAAAAAAGTATACAAAATTGATACATATTTAATAAATGCTTATCTATAATATATTCTATTAGCCACAGAATAGCAGAAAACCACACATAAATATGTTCTCTCTCATTATATACCCATGCATATGCACCCAATACAGAGGGTATTCACTAGGTATATGAAGATCTTTTAATGTGCTAAATGCAAACACTGTTGAATGCTATAATCATACTGACCTAAATTGGCCCTTCAGTCCGCAGACCAACCACCGGTTGAATAGTGTAAGATTTGTAGGGTTTAATATCCCACATAAATCTCTACAATACACAGCTATACATGGACAAGCAAACCAACAGTAAAGAGCAGCATATATACATGTGTCTGTTAATCAAATACCACATGTCAGTTAGTCAAATACCAAGATGCCATGATTCAGGAGAGGAAGATAAATGGCTGGTGTCAGTTTATATTAACATGGGCTAAGTCTAAATAGACAATTGTAGGCTGACCAAAAAATAAATAAATTGTTAGCCTAAATAGACAGTATAAAGCTGACCAGATGTAATAAACTGTCAGCAAATTCAAAGACTGATAAGGAACGATAGGCTGTCAGCCTTAGTAAGCAATTTAGAGCTGAACAGACATAATAGACTACCAGCAAGAAACGATACCCGTGTGAAGTCCGTGCACTGGCTTGGTCTCCTGAAATATCAACAGATGAGTCATAAGCCGAGGACGCGCGTTTCACCTATGTTGAGGCTTGTTCACCTCGTGTAAACCTCATGGCAAGTGGCATCTTAATCTAAACGTGTAATGTGTACACGTCACTTACCGCAGGTCGAATCCCAGTACACACTAAAAGAATCTGCGCTGATCGGGGTAGTAACTCTGCCCCCGTATTAAGAATTGCACTCCATTGGTCCTGATACAACTCATCATCAGGTTAACCAATGGAGTGAGCCAGGGTAGCCGCAATGTTCGCTGGTAATTGTAGTCAGATGACTCGCAATACAACAGAGAGATTAAACACTATATACATCATATTATAAGAAAAATTATAAGAAAGAGCATTTAGGTCATATTACAATAGCCATTAATAGGTGGATAACCAATAAGTTAGTTCAAATAAACTCAATATTAATAATTAAATAGTGAGCGAACCACAATGCCTAATGGACTTTATAATGTGTCTCCATAGGTAACGCATTTGTGGATGCAGCCAAAGTATTTCTGAGGACCTCCTGCCAATCATCCTCTCCTATTAACCCCTTTAGATCTGATTCCCAGTCAGAAGTAAATTTGGGTGTACCTGAAAAAAGACGTTCAATTAACAATGTGTAGATAGAGGACAGCGGATGTGGTGGGAATCTCCGAACTACGCACATATTCTCAAACGGAGTATTACCCCTTCCGTATGTTTTAGGGGAGTCTAGTGTCGAGAGAAAATGCTTTATCTGCAAGTATTTCCAAATCTCGCTGTTAGGTAAGGCCCATTTAGCTTGAACAGAGGGAAAACTCATAATTTCTGAACCTTCAAATAGCTGATTAATCTTGAGGATCCCCTGTGCCTTCCACAATCCAAATGAGTTTGCTGGCATCCCCGGCGGAAAAGCCGGATTACCAAATAGAGGGGTTAGAGGAGAAGGGATAGGGGAAAGAAGGGGATGTGAGTGAAGCCGACCACAACAGGAGATGATTGGGCTCAGGAGAGGATGGTTAGTTTGGCGTATGATCTCAGGCCAAGGAAAACCTGAATCAACAGAAGGAAAGGAAGCTGCCTCAATATCAGTCGACTGCTTCCTATCATTTAACCTACTCCATTCCATCACCGTCTTAAGTAGGACTGCATGGTGATAGGTAAGAAAATGTGGTAATTGTAGACCTTCCTGATGTTTTTTCCTAAAGAGTATATCGTGTTTGAAGCGGGATTTGCGGGACGCCCAGACAAAGTCTCGAACAATTCGGTGAAGTGCGGTAAGCCAGGAATGGGGTATTGGAATTTGGAGGGTTTGCAAACGATACAAGACCCTGGGAAGTATATTCATCTATCCTTCCCGTCCATTCTGAATCACAGAAATTGTCTATTTAATATTTTCGCCAACTAATTTTGTGAGTATTGGTACCTTCTAACATTATTTTAATATACTTATTAAAAGTTATATTTTAACTTAATATTCATGAATTCTTCTTTAAAGTGTGCCCCAACAAAAACTCTTACTTTTTTCTTAGTTTTCTATTGTATTCTGTTTTAGGCTGTGGGAGCACCACCAACATGTATTTATTATTATGAATATCTAGTAATGCAATATGGTTGGTTATAATAATTTCTAAAATATAGGTTCTGTGCGGAATCTTTCCTTTTTCTTCTTTGTGAATATACATTCATTCATTTAACATTCAGATAAATCATTAGTTTTATCCTCAATAGGTGAGCGCTTAGTACCCACAACTATTCTACTAAACTATAAACTTAACTAAAATAATGACAGACACCGTGAAGTGCCATTAAAATTGGTCAACCATTTTATTAAAGTTAAACAATTAAATCAGTATGGTGGCAGAAGGAATGTCCAGCTGCTCAGTGCTATTACGTCTTAAGCCAAAACTAATGTCCACGACATGTGAGTAACTGAGCCAATTACCAATAACATTTCTCAGGCTCCAACCCTCCCACCAATACATCATAACAGGGCCTGCCAGTCAGCCAGTGCCCCTGCCCCCCAGTAGGGAAGGTCAGACTAAATGAATATATTGGTATAGAGCGCGCACCTCAAATAGGGATCGTCAGGTTGACCAGCATGTACGGGCGATGATAGATGGCAAAAACAACCAGCGGGCACGCGCATCGCTGGTCGTTTTTGTCATTTACATGCCCGATTTGCGGGTGATTGCACGATAACAACGTCGTTATCATGCAATCGCCTGTCAAAATTGCCTAGTGGATACCCCCCTTAAGGATATATGCCATTCTGTTTAAGCTATGGGGACAGCTTGCAATCACTGTTCTCCGAGCAACACAGACACATAGGTACTACTGTATATTCAAAATCAATTAATAGAGTACAAAGCAGAAGGAAGGGAGTTGTAGACTAAGAGATAAATCTGGAGGTACCAATTTACAGGGACCAATGGGAAATTATAAGAAATATTCTGCCCCAATAAATACTAACAATTCAATCCACTATAGAAAACAAAAAAATTGATATTGTAGTCTCTCAAAAGCAACTTCTTCACTATAGCCTAACCTACCCTACTCAATACCACTACATCTGGGTGTATTAACAGCTTCAATACCAAACTACAATCCTTTTCCCACAAGCTCCTATTCTGTCCACATGCCCTCTCCCTCCTGTAAGCAATCATGAGCAGAGTCATATCTTCTGGCTCCCGTCAAGCTTGTATGTCCTTGTTCTGTTGGTTTGAATGATTTCTTATACTGACTGTACAGCACCTTACAAAAAAACAACAATGATGTGTTGCACGATTCCTTAACACTATCTCTTTTCAGAGAGATCATCATGATCACTCTGAGTCAGTAAAGATGAAGGTTATTGAATTGATGATATACATTGGTATATATTTTATTATTTATCATTGTGTACTGCATAATGAATTACCGCTCCAACCTTAAGTCTAGGGGGTATATTTACTAAAGTGAGAGTTTTTAGAAGTGGAGATGTTGCCCATAGCAACCAATCAGCTTCTAGCTATTATCTTCTAGAAGGTACTAGTTAAATGTTAAGTAGCATCTGATTGGTTGCTAAGGGCAACATCTCCACTTGTAAAAACTCTCACTTTAGTAAATGTACCCCTAGTAGTCTATTACAGACTAGATTTCTCCTTACCACAACAAAGTACTGATAATAATGATGGTGCTTACACTGATGACACAATTGAAAACAAAGGGCCAAATGTACTGTAATACGGTGAGAGTTTTTCAGACTCAAAAAAACTCACGATTTAAACTCTCATTCAGATGTTTTCCCATTTTGAAGATAAAACTAGACCAATGTGATAGTTTGAACGGTCACATTTTCTAAACTCTCACCCTATTACATTTGGCCAATAGAATCTTCTACGACTATTTTATACACTTACTGTAGATACTCAGGAAATTAATTATTTAATTGGCAGATGACACAAAGTGACAACGAGGCCTTGATTTGGCATGCATTCAGTCAGATACATATTATTTATTTAAATCCTTGTTTAAATATAGTACAGGGTGTCCGGTGGAAATGATTTTGGTACAGAGTATGCTACGTTCCGTATGGGAATTCTTATCCGATTGTAATTTCCTAAAGGTCATTTGATTCTCTCTGTAAGAGTCCAATCTGGAGACAGAGTAAAGGGACTGCTAAATGCTATAATGTGGAACTAGGCCAAATTATTTTTTAAACCCCCCCCCCCCACAAAAAAAAAGCTGTGCTCTGGCACTTAGTTTGTACATTGGTACAGAGGTTATTTTAGGGCACACTGGCTCTGTGAACTTTACCCGCTGTAGTTATGTGATTGATTGTGGCACTTGTTTTGCACAATAATAATTTTTGTTTTCCTTCACAAAAGAAAAAAGTGACTACAAAGGAACACACATCCATCCTAATACAATATATTAAACAACGTGCTGATAAGCTGGTATGTGAGGCTATAACTTTTCAAGCTCTAGAAGACACAGCTGTAGCTCACTGCTCATAATATGGTATTATTATTACCAGGACTGCATAAAATGTAGACGAGCTCATTACCACTAGCAGATGTATAATCTTCTTTGTTCGGACGAACAGAATGTGAAATCAGTGGGTTCAATTTTGATACGTCGTCGTAAGTCTAGCACAGAAAAGTCAGCCCTTGCTGTAATTTACAGAACAGTGTAATGAGCATCACTTTGCCAAGCAAGATCTGCCTCAGTAGCTGTGAGCTCTGCAGTCTGAGCATGCTCTGCAATGTGAGAAGCCTGCATAGAGTTTTCTGTCTCAGAGTAGCTTCTGAGGTATCCAAGGCAGCATAACTACAACTCAATGCTTTTAAACCTTTCCCTACTTTTAGACAACGTCCAGACCATGGTCTCTACTATGATTCTTTTTCTCCAGCTGATTGTTTTTCTGCACGTTAAAGGTAAGACCTATGCTGTGTCATTCTACATTATATGAAAATAGTCTTGGACTTATAATTCCTAGCCGTGTGTATTATGATCCTACTTTTGCAGTCATTAAATTGGTGGGTGAGTGTCAAAGTACATTTTATTTTATTTAAATAGCATATCTGAGCTATGCTTAATGGTCACTGCAATATTATTAACATATTTTCCTACTGTATGCTATTAATTAAATTCCCCTCCGTAAAGGAGATATCTAGGGCTTACATTTTTTTTTTTTTTTTGAAAGAATTTAAAAAAAATGTTTTAGACTTTTTTTTCTCAGTTATTACAAAATTTTTTTTTTTTTGCACAATAATGTATATATATATTTTTTAAAATAAATGTTTTTGATGCAAGGGGAACAATGTTACTTTATAAGACAAATTTCAGCTAGAGATCAGTGTGTGATTACAAATACAAAGGGTCATACATTGACAATTGACCTTAATGGATGCTGTTTGGTGATTAAGTTTATGAATGATATTGCGTTTTTATCGACAGGAGGATTTGTAAAGGTTTTCTTTTCGGTGCAAAAATGTGCAGTATGTGATCAGAATTGAATAACATGTTACTGTGCAGCTATTGATTAACTAGCATTTCATGATATCACTTGTTTTTCAGTTCGTATGTCCAATAAATATATTAAGCTCTGCGTTCTATGAAGTGTATTTCCATGAACGTCATTATATAGTCCTAACTCTGTACTGATAGTAGTAGGCATTGATTCTGTATGGGCAGTATGCAGGCTTTATAAAGTATCCATGGTATAGTGCTCATCTACCCTACCTTACAAACCATATATATCAAAAGAAACTAGCATATATAATATTAACTCAATGTAGGTTAACACATTGTGTGGTTAGACTATTAGCAATTGACAATTTAATATCTATAAAAGTTTAGTACTTAATAACTTAGTTGCTGACACTGCTGTATATAGTACTGTAAATATGTTATTTATTATTACTGTATAAGTGCATATGAGTGTGTAAATTTGTTATATTAAAAATGTACTTATTATATATTTAAATTTACTATGATTCATGCAGTTCATACAGTCCCATTCGAGTTATTTTTTTTCCTTGACCTGCTGTATTTACTAGCTGGGTAAACATGATACAATTATTTTTTATTTATTTTTTTAACTGAAAACCTTGGCATATGTGTTTCATTGAAAATATGTATATATGCTCCACCAATTTATTTTTTCTTTTTATATGAATGGCTTGGCTTGATGTATTTGTAGTTTTCACTCTCTACTGACAGTTTTGTGAATGATTAGAAGTGACCTGCGTATGGAGTAAAAACAACATTAACAAAAAGAGAACAAACTAATTAATCTAAAATGGGAAGTGAGGCAATTTATTCCTGAACACAGACCTGTCATTCTTGCAGATGTAACATTATCAAGGTACAGTATACCTGTACATTGCAGCTAGCTAAAAGACATTTATGGCAGTCGTTTGTGTTGCATGGGCAGGAAATGTGCCAGAGGGGACTTGCCTTGACAGTATTACTTTGCAGAAATAAACTGATTTTATCCATTTGCTTTTCACAAGTGTGTCAGACTAAAGGACACTTCTCATTGACTATCTTAATGGATGAAGATATATGATATAAATGGCCATTTAACCAGACCACATGAATCTGTTTCCGAGGTACAGGCTCACTGCATTTATTTTTAGCTGTACAGTGATTAATACAGAAAGATGTCACTATAAAAGTGTGAGGTTCCTGGTGTTACTTTGAATATTTAAACAATTGGTACAGGAGTATTCACTTCAATCTTTAGTCATCTATTTATGGTAAAGAAAAAAAAGACCCTACATTATTGAGTGTATAATTTGCATTGTATTTTTGTTATTCAGTAAAGCTACAATATTCTCTAAATTTCCAGTCATATAAACAGTAAAGAAAATAGGTCTGTAAAACAAGAATTGGACAGTTACATGTAGACAACGTAACAGTTAAAAAAAATGATAAAATGATTCACAATTTTTGTTGTAAGACCTCTCTGCACGCTTCCGGTAGAAAGGTAGAAAACTTAGCATATATTATATTTAATTGGCTAAAGAGGCATAAACATGGGCGTAAAATTAAGTGTACAAAGCATAACTAATCCAGCTCCTATTAATAGTCTCAGATACTGGAGCTCTAATAATAATTTAGGTCAAAAGTGTAAACCCAACGCATTTTGTGGCAAGCAATTGCTTTGCGTTGCGCCACTTTCAACGCTGCCTAAAGTGGTCGCAACTATTAACGCACAGTAAAATATAATGGTATTCTACTGGAAGTCTGTGGAAACACTGTGTAAAGTACATAGGCCCTGATTCAGACCCACTCGCGAGCGGCTGTCCGCTCGCAAGTGGGTCGATGTTCTGCACTGAGCATGCGCACGACGGAGGGAGCTCCGTCGTGCGCATGCGCCAGACGCGACGAGCGAAGGAAAGTCCTTCGCTCGTTGTGTCTGATCAAAGGGGGCGTGCTGTCGATGTTGATTGACAGCACGCCCCCTTTGGTGGGCGTGCCGGGGGCGTGCCTCCCTGACTGGGGCGTTCCCACGGGAACGCCTCCCGTCAGAAGCCGGCCCACTGACATCACTAGTGATGTCAGTGGGAGTGATTTTGGCTCTGATAGAGCCAAAATCACTCCGGGGCTTGCGGTTGAAAACCTCAACCGCAGGCTCCGGCTCGCAGTTTCGATGGTCGCGATGGTCACGACCATCGCGGCCATCAAACTGCACGCTCGTATAGGCTGTGGGTGGTGACCCACAGCTATACGAGCGTCCAGGAGGACGCTCCATTTTTATGGAGGGCGGCCCTCATTCAGAGCGTGCGCTCTGCTCAGAGCGTACGGCTCTGAATGAGGGCCATAGTTCACTAATGTGTAACAAATCATTAAGACGTATTTTAAAAAATATCTAAAACTGCCCCAGTAGAGAGGTCAATTTACCTATGGATCAACCAGCATTGTTTGTCAAAGCACTCGTGTATGTAGCCTTAAGGTGCCCATCCACTTGGCGATTAAACCTAGCGATTGAGCGATAACGACCGTCGTTATCGCTGAATCGCTTGGGAATCGGCCGTAAATCAGGCAGTAAAATATTAGAAACAACAAGCGATGCACACGCCCGCTGGTCGTTTTTAACATCTATCATCGCCCGAACATGACGGTCAACCTGACGACCGCTGTCGGGTTGCCATGTTCGGGTATCATTGATCTGCATACACTGGACGTCTGAACGTTCAGTGTATGCACTTCATCCACAGGGGGACGACGGCGTGATTACTATGTCGTAATCATGCCGTATTCCCTGCATCTAGTAGTGGATGGGCAGCATTACAGATCAACTTGTGTTCTGGTTCAGCAGATACTGTATGTAACAATTAGGTATACAAGGTAGTACTCCAAGCTCTCAGACATCCCCTCTCGCCCCTGATTACTATGATAATCACTACTGGTGTTAGTGTTATGTTTTATTTTGTTCCAATACTGTTGCAGCACCCGGAAAAAAATAGTAAACCACTAGTGCTGCAGAAAAGCAGTAGGAATGTTTTTCAACCATAAAGCAGCAGGAAAAGTTATAACATCTATGTCTATAATTTTCAGTCGGGAACTATAAATAATGCAAAAAAATGAATGTATCCCCTTTAATTTGTTTTGTCAATCAAGGACTCAATGTTCTTTCAGACCATTGACCCATTTATCATTTCGCAATGTAGTCGACATCCTCACGGTCAGGATGCCAGCGGTCAGAATCCAATCCCGACCTCTGACATCCCGATGGTGAGTGTTATGGTGCATACACACAGTCAGATATGTCAGATGAACGATTTTACCAACGATTTGACCGATTTTACCAATGATTTGAACGACTGAACGATTTTTGACTTTATTAAAATGAATGGAATCGTCAAAATCTGGCTGCAAACACATCAGATGTCAGATATCGTTATCTGACAAACAGGAACACGCATCGTTCATCGTTGCAGGGACACATGTCAGATTTTCTTTCAGATATATAAACGATTGAACGATTTTTAAAATCATTATTGTTCAAATTTGAAGGAAAATATAACCATGTGTATGCACCATAAGGGTTAGGTTTAGGGCTTAGTGTCAGACACTAGGGGGAGGGATAAGGTTAGGCTGCGGGTGGGGAGGGTTAGAGTTAGGCTGTGGGAAAGGTGGGTTAGGGGATAGTGTCAGACACTTGGGGGAGTGATAGGGTTAGGCTGCGGGTGGGGAGAGTTAGGGTTAGGCTGCGGGAAAGGTGGGTTAGGGGGAGGGTTAGGGTTACTTACCAAAATCTGTCAGGATGGCACTGTCTGTACTCCTGACCATCTGGCATCCTAACCATCGGGATACCGTACCCAACCCATCATTTCCATCATGATACTATTGCTTATGATATAACAGATGTTTATCATACTCCCTGGAAACACCCCAAATCTGTGTTAAAAGAAACCCCCCTTTTTATCTGAAACAAAAGTCTAAATGACTAAGGGGCACACAAGACTGACTTTCCTCAAAACTCATGTGCTAACTAACTTCACACTTGATTTTGACCAACTACAGGAGCTTCTATTGTTTTAGAGAATTGATAGGAAATGCACCCAATATAGCCAGTTTAAAGGGTATTATTTACGAACAGTGGGGTTTTTTTTGTCAGGGTTATAGCGAATATCTCGGCACTGTTGCTTGATGTACACCTTCACAGCTTTGACTTGACTTTGAAGTATATTATATATAAAAGGAAAGCATTGTGCCTCTCTGTGATCAATTTGCTGTTCCTGAACATCTCTCCTCCAGCAACTGATGTAAGCATGGGAAAGCACCTGGCACTCATTGATGCTTAACTTCTGAAATGTAGCTGGATAAATACAGTAGGCTATCACTGTCCTGTGGGTTTCTGTTTAATAACCTCAAGTGGATCAAGCGGATTTATATTATTGGTATATTAATTTTATATCACAGTAGAAATGTTCACATCAATTAAGTTTTTATATACCTCATTTATCATTAACCCCTTTCTACACAATTGAAGCAAAACTCAGTTTTGCACAATTTGATTACGGAGCAGGTGACGCAGATGTAGCCTATTGTGAGGGCATTGGAAGGGCCGCGGGGTAGAGGAGGCCTTAGAGGTTGGGACGGTACGATACAGCATTGTAAAAATTCCTTCCTCTGAGTAACTTCTGCATCACCTGTTGTTATGCCTGCTATTTACCCATAAAACAACTTTATTATGTGATTATTTTACATATACTGTAGGCACATCTTCACCCAGCTGCATCTCACCAGTACCACCACAACCCCCACTACTGAAGCCCTGCATGTGGCTGGGGCCCGGCCACTGGAATGTACTGGGAAGGGCAAGAGCAGGGGTGTTTCTAGTGATCCAAGCACCCCTGGCAATGTAATGGACTGGTGCCCCCCACCCCCCCTATGCAGTGCCTCCAATAATAATCCCCCAGTAGTAATCCCCCTATGCAGCATTGCCCCAGTAGTAGCCCCCCCTATACAGTGCCCCCAGTAGTAGCCCCCTTATACAGTGCCCCAGTAGTAGTCCACCCATACAGTATCCCCCAGTAGAGGTCCCCCCTATACAGTGCCCCCAGTAGTAGTCCCCCCCTATACAGTGCCCCCAGTAGTGGCCACCCCCCTAAATTGCCCCCAGTATTAGCCACCCCTATACAGTGCCCCCAGTAGTGGCCACCCCCCCATAAATTGCACCCAGTAGTGGCCACCCCTATACAGGGCTCCCAGTAGTGGCCACCCCCATAAATTGCCCCCAGTAGTGGCCACTCCTATGCAGTGCCCCCCAGTAACGGGCACACCCCCCATAAAGTGCCCCCAGTAGCTGCCATCCCCTATTTCAGTGCCCCCCCTGTAGTGCCAGGCTTACACACACTAACACACACACAAAGAACAAAAAAAAAATTCAACTTACCTGATCCCCGCTCCTGACGCGACCGCCGCTGTCTGCTCTGAGTCCCGGACGCTATTCTCCTGCATGGGAGAGACGTCATGACGTATGACGTCTCTCCCATCACATGCTGTGGGGGGAGCCGGCACACGGAGCTCATTAGTGAGCTCCAGCCGGCTCCCTCCGTGTACGACGCAGCAGCAAATGAGAGTCTGTCTGACTCTCAATAGCTGGCTGCTATCACAAACACACAGCCGCCGCTGGCGGCTGTGTGTTTGTAAACGGTGTAGGGCAGACCGCTCTCACTGCGATCTGCCCTACACTTGTGGGGCCGGGGGACTTGTCCATCTCTTGGCTACTGGTAGCGCTGTCGGACGGCGCCCCCCCCCTTTGGTTGGTGCCCCTGGCGAGTGCCATCCTGGCCAATGGGTAGATACACCACTGGGCAAGAGGATCAGGGATTAGAGATTTATATTTGCAGCTACCATAAGCATTACCAGCAACATGTCTCCGGCACTGGGCAACCTGTGCATATTTCCTCAGCCTTCATGTGCAACCCTCTCCAGCTGCCGAACATGGCGATGAGCAATGTCCTCTTTGCACAATATACCCTGTATTCCTGGGTTTTTTATTGAGCCTACCTCGCCTTGGTGTCCCTGTCAGAGTACAGTATTGATTCCATGGTAGGTGCCTCCTGTTCAGCGAGGGCGTGTGGCTATGTGGGATCATCACGCTGGAGAGGGAGTACTACACAGTGGAGGAGTGGTGGCCAGATTCTGCCTGCAGGTTCAGCATAGGGATGGTCATCGAAATCCGATGGTTACTAACCATCAATGTTTTTCTTTCCAATGGTAGTGTTTTTACCATTTGATGGTGGCAGGCCGATGTTTGCCACCATTGAATGGAAATAATTCAATGGTTTTCTGATGGTTTTTTTTAATTCCTGATAGTTATGCCTACCCTGGTTCTTTCCTGGCTTCTGTGTGTGCATCAGGGCATCTTTATGGGTTTGTTTGGAGGCTGTATCTCACTCTTTGTCTGCCTGAGACGTGACCCTGTTCAGACCCTGACTCCCTCCCCTCTCTAGGCTGCTGCTAAACAACAGGGCACATTGCTATATCTGATTGGTTCTCAATGTCTCAGAATGCCATTCAGAGTGCAGCCCCTGCAACAGCAGCAGCAGTCACTCACTCACTCACACAGCGCATCTGATTATTTTCCTGTGAATAGTCACTGTTCATCTCCCTTTTGTTATAGATGAATGTTTCATACATCTAAACCTACCTCGACCAATGCTGTATAGAATAGTGAAAACCCTATCAAAATCCGTTCAGTGGTTCAAGAGATTAGCCCAAATGAACAGGCAGACCCCTAAACTGAGGACTTTATATATACCTGGGTAGACCTTAGATATTTTCATTTCCTACATACCATCTCAACTTAACTTGCTGGTGCCTGGCCACCGCTGCTGTGTTCCCCTTAGGGTTATTTTGTTGGTACTTAGTCACCGCAACACGGTGCGCCATATGATTAATATGCGCATATTACCATGCTGCATCCTGAAGTTGCTGCCTCCTCTTAGCATGGGTGTATCTGGCACAACGTTTGTCAGGAGCCTTCTTGGGGACAGAAAGAGGTGATGCCTGTGAGAGGTGTGAGTCGGAGTAGAGCTGGAGGAGAGGTGGTTTGGTGCACACTTTTTGAGGTTCATGTGGCAGGTACACATCGCAATGGCCTTAGAGAAGTCCTGCGTAAACATAGCTTCTTTATGGGGTGATGTTCAGAACCAGAACTCTCATAGAACTCACCATTGCGGTAAACCTCTAAGATGAACTTGGACAGTTGCCCAGCCAGCAACAGTTTGCATAAATCACCATAAGTAAAGGGCTTGGAGATATCACGGAGGTACTCAGCAGAACTGGTGTAGTTGTATCCTTGCTGTCGTGGGACATGATGGAGAAACCCTCCCTGTTGTCCACCACAGGGAGGATTTAGGCTCCATTACCTTACTCCAATTAGATCATGTACCTCCCTAGCCATTAGCTGAGTGGCATACATGAAATAGGAGAGGGACAGAGTGAGTGTCGTACATGTGATAGGAGAGGGAGCAATGCCAACTGTCACCCCAAATGCTGCCAAACATCACTGGCAGTTGGTGTGGCTCCTCTATTTGAATAATGGACTGCGCTAAAGCCCCACTTCTGAAGCCACCACTCGGCCCATACAATGAGCTTACAGTCCCACAGCACTTGGGACATTTTGCTTTGTCATTCAATCTCCTTGGCAAAGAGGAAACATTTTACCACTTTTCACCTCCTTTAAGAGGTTACATTTAAAAAAATCCCTGCTTAGTGGGTGCTTACGTCATGGAAGGCATATACTCCCCGATTTTCATGTTTGTAGGTCAAGGGGTTTGGTCTGGGCATTGATGAGTCAGTCAGTTAGGACATTGCACAGGGGGAGGAAACATTTTAGCCCTTTTCAACCCCTTAGGAGTCGAATTTAGAAAAATTGCTGCTTAGAGGGTGTCTTTGTCATGTAAGGCATATACTCCCCTATATTCATGTTTCTAGGTCCGGGGGTTTGGGCTGGGTGTTGATGAGTCAGTAGGCTTGCAATCAGTGATTTGTTATGTATTTGTCTGTTTGTTAATAGTCTCTATTTATGATTGTTTTTCCCAGAAAAGAAAAGAATAAAAGTCTGGGGCGTATACTGCGCTATGTAAAACAAAACATGTAAATAATGGTCAAAGAGTTAACAGCATTATAAATGTTAGAGTGACAACAAAAAATTCCTGATTTCTATAAGCCTACTAGTCATAATTGATTTTTGCAGCCACAAAAGACACTGCAGGGAATTTGCAGTAAATTCCCTATTTGCGTATTCATTTATCAAAGAATCTCTCTATGTAAAGCTAAATGTGCATGTTTTTTAAAAAAGTAAAAAAATAAAAAGAAAATTCAGTGTACTGTATGAGACAGCTGTTACAGACTTGCGAAGTGTTAAAATAGTAATGCTGTCCATTCAGCAACTTGTTCTGATAGTTCAACCTTTGCTTTCGCTCTAATGACTCTCCAATTAGTCTCTATTGTGCCGTGTAAGATCTTAGAGAACATACTGTATGTATTGTATTACTTTCTTTATTGGAACACGTAAATTGTCTGCAGTGACATTCTCTTAGCAGTACACAGTTGTTGACTTTTTCAAACATTTTATTCAATGAAGCCACTTGTCACAGTGCGCCGGACACCGGTTATTACTTACTGGAATCCCGGTCGGCAGCGAGCAGCGGGTGGGGAGTTCCCGGTGCTCGCTGCCGATGTTTCTGGTCCTCCCGCTGTGTAGCTGCTAAGTGCAGGCGCCGGCAGCTCTCCTAGGAGCGTGCGTGCCAACCTGCAGGAAAATTTAAAGGGATAGGCACGCCAAACGTGAAGTCACGTTTGGGGGTGAATTGAACTCCACCCTATAAGAGGGAGTCTCTTGCAACAGACAAGTTTCAGAGTATAGGCTCCATTACCTTACTCCAGCGTTCCTGTGCATATCTCGTTACCTGTTCCTGACCTTGGATTTGTGACCCTGATTTCGTCTGATTCCAGGTACTGCATTGATTATCTGGTTCTGACTTTCGTGACCTGCATACGTCTGCTCCCTGGTACCGTCTTGTCAGTTTGGTTCTGACCCGGCCTGTCGACTTCGTTGAAAGTATTCTCCGCTACATCCAGAGTTCACCAGTACCTGTATAGGGGAACTTATTCTGAGGGCCGCAACCTGTGTGTCGGACACAGCCAAGTCCATACCTTCTTGTGTGGGTCCCTGGTGAACACCGCAGGCACATTAGACTCAGAAATAGGTCACGTCAATCCCCAAATACGGGTTACATCCATTATCTACCCGAGTTACGACACCACTGATTTTCTCTGAGATATGGCAGCATTCCCAAGTATACAAAATTCAAGTTGCTTAGTATTCCCTGAGTAGGAAGGTAAACCCAAAGCTTACCAGACACAATGTTACAGTCAGTGGTGGTTCTTGGGGCAGGCAAACAGGGCTATTTTCTGGGGGCGCTGAAATGCTGCAGTCACCTCTCCCCGGCACCATCTACTCTGACGGTGCCCATCCACTCTTGCCCGCTGCCATATATAAGCTGCAGTGGCCATATTTACAACCGGCTGTGGCGCCATACCACTGGGAGTCCCAGTCTCCTAGAATGCCAGACATGATGACTTCACGCATGGCTTTCTGCGAGCACCCGCTGGAGTGAGAAGACAGAGGAGCAGAAGCAAGGTAAGACTTAGGCCAACTGCTCCCCCCCCCCCAGCAAATGGCTTCATGGCCCGCAATTGCTATTTTCTTTATGTTTTTTTTGTCACCTATTGCTCTTCCCCCGATCAGGCCACACCACCTGAGCTCAGGGCACCAAAGGAAACTCTCGCTCTGAGCTCTGCAGACTCTAGAACCAACTCTAGTTACAGTAAGTCACTGATAAAACCATCTGATTAGCTAAATACTGTTTTTGTTGTGTCTGTCCGCATAAAGTACTACTAAGCACAGTGATTGATAATGATCAGATTTATTTAAATCAGATAATTATGCCATCACTGGCCTGTGTGATCATCTTCCACCACTTAAGCTAGTCCCCATGTGGTCTGGCTACTTGGCCTAGAATTTAATTGGTGCTTCTTGTTCAATTGTGTGGCCGAATTGAAAGGTGGCAGGATCAGTGTTTTCACTTTAACAGATGATTTTCTGAATGGACAGAAATGCTCCAATAAACACTTAATAAAGTCAACTGACTATATAGTTGAGATGACTCACTATTGTTCATGTGTCATATCTGGGGAGAGAGATGTAGGGGGAGATGTGTCAAGTCTTCTGACAAGTGGAGAAGCTGGCATAGCAACCAATCAGTTTCTACCTATCATGTTATAGAATGTACTTGATAAATGCTACCTCAAAGCTGATTGGCTGCTATGGGCAACTTCTTCACTTGTCTACTTCTTCACTCTTTAGAATGCTTGATATGTCTCCCGCTGTGCCTGGTGGGTTCTACCCCAAGTAACTGTGAAAGATGAAATAAAAAAATGTTGCTGGCCTTCAATATTCTTAATCCTCCTTTTTCATACTCCTTTTCATAGTCCTCATTGTTACCAGCGGCTATTCAGTTTATTGTGCCAATGGTCTGATTACTACTGTACTAATATAGTTGTGTTTTTAGGAAGAGAAAGCACTTATTTGGAATGTTGACAGTGATTTGACATTGGCTTGTGTTCTGTTGTAGAACATAATAAGGATCTTGTAGGTGAAGAATTTTAGTAGGATATGATTGTAAAACAGTGCAACGGTCACATTATCAGCTCCCAAGGGTCTTTATATTAATGCAGCTGCCAGACCAATATCTCTCTACCTTGAGCAACAATAGTAGTTTTGGCTGGCAAGATAAACAAACTAATATCAAATCATTGACTACAAAAAGGAAGCTTGCCAGGAATCGCATAAAGGCACCATAGCTGAATGACAAGTTGGGTAAAAGGCTTTTTCTAGAAATTGTTTAGTTTAATGTGGTTGAAATGTCATGTATTCAAAGCCATGCTAAATTATTGCTAAGGTCTTACTGTCCATGCATGCTTAGATCTGATGTCACCACGTGTACCTGGACCACAGTTAGGTAGGGTAGGGAATACAGCTACTGTAAGGTGGGAATATGTCTATTACACTTTATCAATGTTTAGAGCTGGATTAATAACGGATTAGCTGAGACATCTGCTTCCAACTCATAATTGTTAATATACTCTAACAGAGGAAATGTGATCATTTTTAAATAATTTGCTTTATATTATTTTTCTATCTTCTCCTTCTTTAATATATAAGAGTGGATTATCTATATATAGTATAAAATAAAGTCCCTGTCTGTCTGTTAATCTTGAGAACCACTGGATGGATTTTGATACAGTTTTCACTATTCTACAGAGCATTTGCTGAGGAAGGTATAGGTGTATGACACATTAATATATGACAAAAGGGAGCCGAGCAGTGACGGCCGAGCGCTTACTTGGCTTACGCTGCCTAAACCATTAAAGAAATATCACAACGATGGACTTTATTTTATACCATGTAGAGATTGATACATATTATCCGGTTTCTCCAGAAAAAAATATGTAAGCCCTGTTTACTGATACAAAATTTAAGTTTTTCCCTTTTATTATCATTCCTATTTCATTTATGTGAAAAACGGTTCTAATTTCAAATGGGTCCAACTCTCGGTAAGAGTCTGCTTTGGCATGGCAATAAGTAAAGCACAGGGACAGACACTTAACATGGCTGGAGTTTACCTAGGTGGAGACTGCTTTTCTCATAGACAACTTTACATGGCCCTTTTGCATGTCACATGAAAACTAAATCTTATGTTGTCAGGAGGAAAAGCGACTAATGTATTCTACAAGGCAATCTTATAAGACCTCGGTTGAAATAGACTATTGCCGTAAATTCAAAATTGCTCCCGTGTGCAGCCGGGACCGGTCACTAATAGTGTTATAAATTTAAGTCTTTTTGACTTATATATTTGTTGCCACAACAGTGAATAAATATACACTCAGTGCTGTTAATTCTATTTAGAACAATAGCAACTGATACAAGTAACTTGCTTATTTGTAACATGCCTACCAATGTCATATACTTAATGGTTTTAGGTCTTGGTGTGCTCCTTGTGCTAAGTTTTCTGTAGGCTGAAACTGGAGTAGCCATTCAAGATGGCTGATCAGAGCTTCCAGGGTAGGTGTAACTGAAACAATAGGCTGAAAACCTAGCATTGGTGTAGGAGATTGCTCTCCATGGGTTGGCAGCACTATGCTCTGTCCATGACAGTCTCATCAGTAGTAGTAGCTATGAGGTTGCTTCACTTGCTTGTGACCTCTTCCATCATTTCTGCTGCTGAGATGCAACTAACCTGATGATCTCTGACAGTGGCGGCAGCTGTTCCATCAACCTTTCCTTCAATCTCCTCTCTATAAAGGAGATGAGATACTGCAGGCAACAAATATGAACAATGCTGTCAAGTTACAGTAGGTCGCCCTTTAGTCTTGGTGATCTGCAGTTAACTCTATTGCCACCAGCTCTGCAGCCAGATAGCAAATGGTTGACAGTTAAATGATAGCTCAGAGGCATTGTTTCAGCCTAGTTAAAGAAATGTAATTAAAAATACACGCCATGTGTTGCCACTGTGATCTACACTGCAAACCAGTGGGGGATGCTTTCCTACCAGGAGGCTGATATACTACAGTAGATACAAAAGATATTTGTTTGACCATCTGCATGAATTCTGATATTTAATTTGTGTCAACACAGATGCTTCAGTGAACCAATTTGGGAAAATGTGTTTATCTGTACATTCTGTTCATCCAATGGAACGTGCATTTTACCTTGTTGCCAACCTGCTATTGTACTATATCAATGCATTATAGTACTAATCATAACCATAATATTCATGAAAAGTGAGACAGTTCACTTTAAATTGTTCAAAACTTACCAGTATTTATTTTTTCCTGCTAAATACCCATCTAACATTTCTAGGTTTCTTTGTTTTCTATTTTGTATATAAGGTAATTGAATTGCATAGTAATTTATAACTGGGTGGATAAAATGAAATAATGAAATCTAATGTATATATAATATAGTATAAGATCTACCTTAAAATCAAAAAAGTAGATGTATCATAAAACCAGCTAAAGGTAACAATGCACAGACAAAAAAAGATTACTCAGTTTATCTAGAAGAATAATACTCTAGCTGATGCCACAATTGCTTTCCTATTAAAATAACAATTGAATCCATAGATTTCATATATAATCTGATTATTTAATACTGCCAAGAACCAGCACAGTCATTCAGACTTTTATTCTAGACAGTATAAAGCCAAATATGAATTGAAGGGGATAAAAAGGCTTGTTCAATCTTATATTACAGTCAGGATATCCTGTTCTCTAATTCCCATTTTATCATCAGATAAGAACACATTTCAAAAATACTGTACATGCAAAATAATACATTTAGGGCATCATGCCACATTAAATGTAAATGCATGTTGCTGGATTCTTTTTCACAGAAAATGTATTTTTCCATACTGTTAACGCGAAGTAGAATAGACTAAGTTTTAGCTTGTACAAGTGCCATTATGCCCTATCATCCAGTTCCCACCGGGACGTATTGTAAGCTTGTTAAAAGTAAAAAAGACACAATGTAGAAAAATATATTTATTGAAATAACAACTTAGCTTTTCGTCATAACTAATGCCATCTGAGGATGGCGCTAGCCAGATCTCCCAAGTTCCCAACCATCCCAAGTCTGATTCAAGTGGGATAGTCCTGTTTTTCGGGGGCTGTTCTACCAAACAGCCTCAGTATCTGTAAGGGAGGGGGGGGGAGGGTTGGGGTTGTCTTTCTCTCAACTTCTGCTCTGCATAGTAAAGTAGTTGTGATTGGATGCATGCTAGCCAAACAGTAGTAGAGGGAGACTGGAGGCAGCCCAGCAGCTTGGAATGCACTGGCCATGCCTCCGTGTGACGGACACTGCGACCCGTGGGTGGAACAGTGCCCAAAAAGTGGGACTGTCTCACCAGAATTGGGACAGTTGGGAGGTGTGAAAGACCTCGGTTGAAAAAGACTATTGCCGTAAATTCAAAATTGCTCCCGTGTGAAGCCGGGACCGGTCACTAGCAGTGAAGTCTTTTTTACTTATACATTTGTTGCCACAACAGTAAATAAATATACACATTGCTGTTAGTTCTATGTAGAACATATTGTTACAATAGCAACTGATACAAGTAACTTGCTTATTTGCAACATGCCTGCCAATGTCATATCCTTAATGGTTTTAGTTCGTGTGCTCCTTGTACAAAGTTTTCTGCAGGCTGAAATGGAGTAGCCATTGACTATGGCTTCATGGGGTAGGTGTAACTGAAACATTAGGCTGAAAACCTAAATGGTGTAGGAGATTGCTCTCTATTGGTTGGCAGCACTATGCTCTGTCTATGACACTCATCAATAGTAGTAGCTATGAGGTTGCTTCACTTGCTTGTGACCTCTTCCATCATTTCTGCTGCTGAGATGCAACTAACCTGATGATCTCTGACAGTGGCGGCAGCTGTTCCATCAACCTTTTCACTCTCCTCTGTATAAAGGAGATGAGATACTGCAGGTAACAAATATGAACAATGCTGTGAACTTACAGTAGGTCTCCCTTTAGTCTTGGTGATCTGCAACTACCTCTATCGCCACCAGCTCTCCAGTAGGTTAACAATTAAAGGATAGTTCAAAGGCATTGTTTCTGCCTATTTACAGAATTATCATTTAAAATACACGCCATGTGTTGCCATGGGATACGTTCAGCATCCCTACAGCTGAGATTCCGGCATTCAGAATGCTGACGCCAGAATCCCAACACTTATCAGAATACCGGCGCCGGCATCCCAACCAAAAAGTGGGACTGTACCACAAGAATCGGGACAGTTGGGAGGTATGATAGAAGAAAGAGGAAGCACTCCATATCATACTTGCCTACTATTTCCATTAAACTATTACTATTAAAGCTATTTCAGGGAAATGACTGTTGTCAAAGATATGCGGCATGCAGTGCGCCGTGACACGAGGGAGTATGACCTGCTCCACCCAAGTGGCGTGTCCCACTCCACCCACAGGAAGCATCTGGTCAATTTGACATGCTATAGAAATTGAAATCTCTTGATTAATTGGATTCCAAAAATGGAATTTTGATCATGAATTGGTGGAGGGGAATGTACACATACAGTAGGTTAGATCGGTGGAATAGAGGTACCTGCGTGCAATGTCATCCTGCTTCTAGGATGTCTTACTACACTTGCAATTGTGCTGTAATCTTTACTGTTCTTCTATTTTAGTTGTGCTTTGCTGTATCTTCCTTGATTTAATTATATTTTAGCTTTTGGCTTAATCTACTTATACTCCTTTCACACTGACATGAAAATCCAGGGTTTTTGACATCGGGATCCAACACGGGTAGCTTGCAGGGTTGGGTACAGGACATTCTCTGCAGTATAAATGGCACGACCCGAGTCATGATGACCCGGGTTGTGCCGCATGCCACCTGATTGGCCGGCATCAGTGGCGCTTCAAGATTACATCATCTCCAAGCATCCACTACAATGCCGGAAGACCCGGGTCACTGCAGACCCGTATCCTGTGTGAACGGTGCCGACCCGGGCATAACCCGGGTTGGCGCCGCAGTGTGAAAGGGGTCTGTTCCAGGTCTGATCTATGTTGGAAACGTATTCCAAATTCCAGGGCAGACCCGGGACTTTGGTGTAAAAGGGGTTTTAACAAGATATTACACTTTTTGCAAAGATCTGTGTGTTAAAGCTTATTTCCATTAATCTCTCTTTGCATGTAAATATTTGAATGTAACGATCATTCATAGCAGTGTTCAGCATTATACATACAGTACATACAAACAGTATAGCAGTCTTCAGAAGAACAATACAACATGCCCCAGGAGAGATATTTCAATCCTTAATTTTAGGGACTTGTTGTAGCAGTCTTCTTAGGACAGGCACAGTGAGGAGATGCATCTTACCATTCTGCAGGGCGTCTCCTCTGTCACTAGGTTGCTGTCTGACTGTTATGTGGCCCTGATGATAGCAGGGTGTTTGGGGCAAGAGGAGGGGATAAGGGATACTGGGGACAGCACAAGCCTGTTTCATTCAGTCTCCGTAAACTTCTGGTTGAGTTTGGCAACTAGCACATAAAAGATTTTTTAATAATGCCTCTATAAATGTACAACAAATTGTACCAGATAACACTCACCCACAGGGTTCAAAATTTAAATTTAGGAACACTAATCCATCACTTGGTGTAAATATATTAATAAAGCTGATTGGATAGTGCTTATCTTTACTCTCCATATTCTAAAATCTCTTGTAACCATTAAAGATAAACACTCTGGTGTTTGGTACATATATGAATCTTATACCTAGACTTTAAGTAAAATATCTATTCGTGCCTAGGATAAAGAATAAAGGGCCTGCTTCAGAGGTGGACACAATTACAATGTTTGCTAAGGTTACTGATTATTTGCCACTGCGCATGTGCAAAAAGTCCTGAAAAGCCTACGATGCATGCATTCCCCTGGTGTGTATGGAGGTTCTGGCATTAGAAGCGTTGAGGCAAAATCATGGACATTCCTGGGCGGTGTCTGGGAGGTGGCCTGAAGTGAATGCAAAAAAAGGCCAACTCATGGGTGTTATGGGAGTGGCAGAGCCGCAGCCACAAAGGCCATCTTTAGCCAGAATTCAGAAGTAGACACCACGCCACCCATAAGCTAGTGCAAGTGGCAATGGAGAACGTGATGGTGTGCCGATGGTGTCAGGCTGGGTCGTAACTAGGGCAGGGGGTGCTGTTTGGGCCTGTCAATTTTCTGTTTATTATCATTCTCACTTGTAACTTCCTCTTATTTTATCCCCAGCATCTCCTGGCCTCTCCTATCTCTTTCCTGGCCCTTCCCCATGAGGCCATTCCCCTTTTTCAGGTGCATTATGTCCCTATTTGAAAAATAGAGGGCGCCAATGCTCTTTCTGGCACAGGGCACCACAAAGTCTAATTACGGCTACGGTGTCAGGAACCACTGACTGGGTTACACTGGGCCTAATTAAGAGATGAACATAATGGCAATTATGGACGCCGGTGGAGCGATTGTTTGCCAGTGTGCATGAGTATTAGTCGCACATGCACAGCGATCACCTTGCTAATACGGAAGCACAGAGGATCCACTAGTAAAGTTTGTGACAGATAGTCAGCACTTGGGGGTGGTAACGGGAGGGTGGTCAGACAAATGCAGGCGTGTCTGACCATTTGTATGCCGTTACATGGGCGTGCATAAATTAGCCCTTGCGATCTCCTACGCAGCTTGAGGACCCTCTGCATGTCAGGAGAGCTCCCAAGGCTACGGCAGGTCAGACCTGCCGCAAGGGCAAGATGTCCATTCCATGTGCATCAATGTTACCGATATTTGCAGGTAAGCAACGTCATACGCATGTAAGAAGGCAGCAGTGGACATTCTTATGTTCGGATGATCTTTGCAACCATTATCATATTTTCGCAGCTGCGTTGTGCATGAAATCGCATTAGCGTCCATCTCTGAGTCAAGCCGACTGTCCACAGGCATTTAAAATGGGTGTCTCAAGGCTTGCACTGTCTAGCGCACACTAGTGCACAAGTGCAAGGTAGAAACACTCTGGTGCAAAATGTCATTTATTTAGTTTTCAAGCAAAAATAGGAAATACTATAGATGAAAACTCATCTTTAATAATGAAGGCAAAGTTTGTGGCTTCAGATGTGCATTAGACAAAAAATAAATTGTTCTGGCTATTGAAAAACATAACTAGAAGATCTTTTAAAATAAATGTTACAGTGTTATACAGTACCTTCTTAAATAATGCTAAAATTGTGACTTGTTTATTTTATGGTAATGCTTTCTAACATCCATATGATAATGCAAATAGTTGCAGGTATTCCTGAAATATGCAGTTTTTTTAGGACTCGTTACAATTTTCCTGTGAATCCCGTCGCAGCGCGAGCCAGACATACAGATTTTTGCTTGCAGCCCCATAGGACTACGTACAAAAATGTGTGAGTCCCAGGTGAGATCGGACTGCAAAGGGGGCGAATTGCTGTGCCGTTGCCAGCATTTATATGTCATTGTAACGGCATCCTGCCCCCTTCACAGCTAATGGGATTAAGTCCTATGAATCTCTATCTACTGTTTGTATTTTCTCTGACCCATGATGCAAGACGTTGCAGACCATTATGGATTGTATCATACTTTTTGTTTTGTTAACTGTTAATAATAGGTTTCATATAATAAATGTTGCATATTTTGTAGATTTATGTTTTCAATAACCATAAGTCAATATATACTTTAAATGATTACTAGTTTAGCCCCTTAATTAGTGGGGTATGTTCATAGGAGCTGCAAAGGGAGGGGGGGAGCAGCGCCAGAGAATGTACTGGGTCACGAGGCGCATTGCAGCTGCTGTCTGGGATGGATTACTATGGGCAGTGTCCAGGCAGATAGAAAAAATCCACTTTCCAGTGCTCCACCTTCTCCCTCCACACAGTCCTTCTCTGCCCGCCTCCGGGGGCCCTCCTTCCCCTACACCTGGCTCCGACCATTGTGTGGCTATGGCTAGTTACAGTGGGCTGTCCCCTCCCTGCGGTGTTCTCACCTCCCACTTCACACATTCATCTACTCTATCCCCTGGCTCCCCTGCCCTTTGTACTCTCTCCCACTTGGACCCAAATAACCTCCCCTCTAGATGCACCCCCCTGAACCCCCTCCCCCGCTCATAAACCCGCCACCCCTAACATCCCTCTGCTATAGAGCCCGCTGTGCTGTCAGCTGGGCACTGGGAGACTACACTCTATTACAGCCTGCCCTATGATTCTACCTATCACAGCCTGTCCTCTGCTCCCTACCTGTCACAGCCTGCCCTCTGATCCTACTTGTCACAGCCTGCCCTCTGACCCTACCTGATACAGCCTGCCCTCTGACCCTACCTGTCACAGCCTGCCCTCTGCTCCGTACCTGTCACAGCCTGCCCTCTGCTCCATACCTGTCACAGCCTGCCCTCTGACCCCTACCTGTCACAGCCTGCCCTCTGACCCCTACCTGTCACAGCCTGCCCTCTGACCCCTACCTGTCACAGCCTGCCCTCTGCTCCATACATGTCACAGCCTGCCCTCTGCTCCATACCTGTCACAGCCTGCCCTCTGCTCCATATCTGTCACAGCCTGCCCTCTGCTCCATATCTGTCACAGCCTGCCCCCTGTCCTACATCCAAGGCCGTCTCAAGGGCCGTTCCAGCGAAACCCCTTAGGGAGGACAATGCCGTCCAGGGCTGAGGAAGTGTGAGCTCAGGTAATTCTACTGTGCAGGGCTGGGGCAATAATTAAATGTGTTTTATTAATTGCCTGTGGTGGACAATGTGTTTTTATTTAGTTTTTTCTGCAAGGGACAATATGTGTTTGTGTTTTCTGTGGTGGACAATATGTTGCTGCAGCTACTCACATTTCTGCTTGCAGCCCCCCAAGGTGGTGAACAGAAATATGTGATAAGTTTGCTGTTTGGGCACCCAAACAGGATTTTGGGTACCCAAAGCAGGACTTTATACGGGGTTAATCGCTATGCATGGCTAAACCCAGTGTTTTTGGCCATGCCCATGCGGCACTGGCACCTGAACGGAGCAATAATTGAATTGCTGTGTCGGGGGCTCATTAATTTGAATCACCCCCAATGTGTTTTATATTTTCCCTGTAGGGGACAATATGTTTTATTTTTTTTCTTGGGGGACAATGGGCCAAAGGTAATAAGGTGAGAGTCCAGGAACATGCAAACTCGCATGTTTTTAGACTCAAAAAACTCTCACAATTTAAACTCTCATTCAGATTTGAAGATTAAAGATGAAGATTAAACTCGACCAATGTGAGTGTACTGCTAAACTCTCACATTTTCTACTCTCACCCTATTACATCTGCATAAAAGGAGAAAAGAGGAAAAGAAGGCTCTCTTTGTGGGGCACTCTTATTATGAAATTAAAATGTAACTTTTAATATGTTCTATTAAATATACCTCAAGGTATACATAAATCAATACAAAACAATACAATACAAAGATTTTGTGCTGCTACCTAATCGTGCTGTGTCCTTTGATTGAGAATGAAAAAAATACATATATCTCAGATTCCACAGAATATCTTTCTGTCTAATATGGTTATTAGCCGTCGGGACACATAAGTAGCATCATATGTAAAAAAGCGAAGAGCGAAAATATTAAGTGATACAGTGGAACAGTTTATTCTCAGTATTCTTAGACCTCCAATATGAGTCTTATTGTATGTACAGTGTATGCTCACCACCAGGGAGTACCAAAGTATTCTTATTCATATATTATCAAAGTGTCTTTTTGAGGAGTTGTACTTGTGTATATATATATATATATATATATATATATATATATATATATACATATAGTGGTAGAATAAATATTGTGTTATAATAATACACTTTTCTCTAAGAGAGTAGATTTTGCTTTCCAAGAATTAGTTTATGCATAAACTCTCCTGTATGTACAAAAAGGTCCATTCACGATACAGGGTTATATTCAAACATAATTGGTTGAGCTGTACATCAAATATTGTTAGACCTCGTGTTTATCGCTAGTATCTATATGGGTCAATATTCCCATAAGTATGTCACTCAGAGGTAGCAAATATCAATGATGGAGTCTTTATAAACTACACATAATATTGTTAGAGTGTTAAATCTGAGCTATCTCTTAAGAGAATAGTTTCTGGTGTCTGTAAGTTCCTTTATATAAACCTTAAATAGTTAGTGCATACATTAAACCGATATTATCACCATCAGCCATCGGCAGATTCTGGATATTACAGTAATTGACCAGATACTAAGGCATAGCAAATAAAGATTAAGTCAGTTTAAAGGTACAGACAGGGAGGTCTGAATTAAGTGATACAATTACCCTTAATACATGTGAGGGTCGAAGGAGGTGGTCGGCGTGTGCACCAGGCAGACCATATGCATCAGAGTCCTTGGACGTACGTTTCGCCCGTTATAGGTTTGTTCACCATCGCATATAGTGCAGAAGCACTGCTCTTAAATTATGTACATACTTCCGGGTCCATGTCCCGATCACATGGTCACGGAAGGTCATTGTTCATTGGTTCAATGCCACACGTGACCACCTGTCATCGGTCACGTGTATTGTTCATCACGAGTGTGGTAGACACTCAGTGAGGTGATACACATTGCCAGGTCCATATCACGTGGTCGCGGGAGACCGTTCATAGGCTCAATCCCCCATGTGACCTCCTGTCATCCGTCATGTGTGTCCCCAGTGTCACTGTGCGTCTAATGTTTATTGTCCATCACGAGTGTGATGGATGCCCAGTAGGGTGGAGTATTAGTCATCAGTTCGAATAAGGTTAACTCCTTCAGTACTGGTATGTTTGTGATCGATCACAGTACAGACATCACCTCAAGGACATAAATGAATTTAGTTATATTAAGCTTCTTGCTTTTAATAATGACGAAGAGTAATTACAAGTAGAAAGATAATCATATATTGTAGCTTGTATTTGTGTTTAGTTAGCATTAGACACAAAGAGTAAGTCATCTTCCTATGAAAGTAATAGATGGTTATATTATCTGTTACATGTGATTGATTCCTCCAAGTATAGTTCCTCATATCTAACAGGAGAAAGGTGGAGATACAGTGGGTATCTGCTGATACAATGTAACAGCAGATACCCAGTGCACTTACTCAGACACCCAATTGCAGTGATGACACGCTCACAGGCCATCCAATACATGGTATGATGACATGCAGCAGCTGTCACCTACGCAATAGATTGGGTGCTCTCTTTGTTTCACTAACATCCTTACGGACACGCCGGGCAGCCCCCAAGGCGTCTATTCTCCGGCGGTGACCGGGTCACCGCATGTTTCTCCACCCGCGGGACACTGAGTCCCGCGGGTGAGAACGGCTCCCGCAGGCTGTGAGGGCAGGGCGCTTTTTGCCCTCCTCCTGGAGGGCAGGGTGCTTTTTGCCCTCCAGAAGGAGAGCAGAGCGCCATGCCCCGCTAAAACAGCCTAGCGGGAACGCTATGTATATATATATATATATATATATATATATATATACAAGTACAACTCCTCAAAAGACACTTTGATAATATATGAATAAGAATACTTTGGTACTCCCTGGTGGTGAGCATACCCAGTACATACAATAAGATTCATATTGGAGGTCTAAGAATACAGAGAACAAACTGTTCCACGGTATCATTTAATATTTTTGCTCTTCGCTTTTTTACATATGATGCTACTTATGTGTCCTGACGGCTAATAACCATATTAGACAGAAAGATATTCTGTGGAATCTGAGATATATGTATTTTTTCCATTCTCAATCAAAGCACACAGCACGATTAGGTAGCAACACAAAATCTTTGTATTGTATTGTTTTGTATTGTTTTCTGTATACCTTGAGGTATTTTTAATAGAACATATTAAAAGTTAAATTTTAATTTCATAATAACATAATAAGAGTGCCCCACAAAGAGAGCCTTCTTTTCCTCTTTTCTCCTTTTACGCAAGTACATTTTGGCTCTGGGGAGCACCACCAACTTGAGCAACTTCTCAGACCCAATATTTCACAGGGTGATAATAACTATAGATGCTGGTAATCAATATATAGTAATATAATGATAATTTTCTGTGCGGTTACAACCCCTCTTTTTTCTTGGTAAACCCTATTACATCTGGCCAGATGTGTTTTATTTTTTTCTTGTGGGCGACAATCTGCTTTATTTTTTTCTGTGGGGGACAATGTGGTGGTTTTTTTGCGGGGATAAATGTGTTTTATTTTATTTTTTCTGTGGGGGACAATATGTTTTTTTTCTGTGGGGGAAATGTGTTTTATATTTTCCTGTGGGGGAAAATGTATGTGTTTTTTTACCCTATGGGGGACAATATGTCTGTTTTTTCCCCATGGAGGACAATGTGTGATTATTATTATTATTATTACTAGTATTACTATTATTATCACTAATAATAATAATATGCACTAAAGATAGATAGATAAATAGCGGGGCACCAAACTGAAATGATATCTTATTATATCTTATATATTAAATATTTTTTACTACTTTGTGTACATAAGTGAATTTACCATTTTGGAGCGGCACGTGAGTGTTGTTGGGGGTTTTTGTAGCACTATTGGGGCTTTCTTTCAGTAGCATACTTGGTAAAATAACATCTTTTTTTACAATTGTACAGGGATACGGTATGTGCAGAAATAGAAAAACAAAATATTTTACTGCATTTTTGTCCATTGAAGTAACAATTTTTTTCTACTCCACTTATAAAGTCATGCGTTGTGAAACATCTAATGTTTATTTGAATACTACTGTAGATATTTTTGTATACTTCATCAGATGTTTAGACTACTTGTCTGGGCTATAATAATGTCTATGGGGTATATCCATTTATATATACCGCACTTACGGTACCTCAGGAGGCTCTGCTTTTTGTTTGCAGCCCTATACTGTAGGTCTACGTAAAAAAAAACCTGCGAGTCCAGGATGAATGGGGGACTCTCTTAGATTAAGAGATAAAGGGATTTGTCGAAGCCGCATAATTGGCTGAGACAGAATCTGTTAAAAATTAAAATCTTCACGATGCCATTTTGCGAATGGCCGCACAATGCCATTTTTATTGAATCCCACAATATCAGTACATACGGCGATGCTATTATTTCGCGTCATGCGATTCCCACGCAATAGAACAATGTTAAAAGTCCTCATTATATAAGTACATACATTTACTAAAACATATATGAACCACCCTGCAAAACATGTACCACGGTGTACTCCACAAACACGTAGACGCACAACGCTAACTAGCGTCTTTTCTTAATATCCTTACACTAAAGGTGCCCACACATATACCGATATGCTCACGATCAGCCGATGTGAACGATTTGTGTACGATTTCCCTTGAAACTCTCCCCGGCCGCTCTGCACACGATCTCCACACGATATGCTCACGATTTGGTGTCCAATCTTCAAATGATCTCTCCTGCAGTCAGACTTTTTACAGTGAATTGTGTCCTAGATTGTCAGATCTGCCCTACTGTAGCATTCCCGCTAGGCTGTTTTAGCGGGGCGCGGCGCCCTGCCCTCCTTCTGGAGGGCAAAAAGCACCCTGCCCTCCAGGAGGAGGGCAGAAAGCGCCCTGCCCTCACAGCCTGTGGGTGCCGTTCTCACCCGCGGGACGCAGTGTCCCGCGGGTGGAGAAACACGCGGTGACCCGGTCACCGCCAGAGAATAGACGAGAATCTATTCTCCCTTTCTGCAGCGCTTGGGGGCTGCCCGGCATGTCCGTAAGCGCCGGGCATGCCCCCAAGTATGACAAAAAGGGGACGCGTCTTATAGACACGCCCCCTTTTCATGACCACGCCACCTTTTCGGGCACGCGTGCGCCTTTGGCGCGCGCATAACATTGCTCTCTCTAGCTCCGGCACCCTGCCTGCCGCCGGAGCTAGGGTTAACACTACTACTGCATGGCAGATCTGAAGATGCGATGTGCGGCCAGCGGGGACGCGCATTACATCGTGATCGTGAGTGGGGACTCACGATTTCCTCACGATTTGGCCATATTTTACACAATCTGTCGTTCCAATGTTTCGGAATCGGCCAGATCGTGTAAAATGTTGCTATATGTGTGGGCACTGCACACTTACATAGGAAGGTTCCCTAGCATTTAAGGTTAATATCCAAGGTTTTATTCATTATTAATTATATAAAAAAGTGACTGTATTTAAGATCTCAGGTTTAGTACATGAGCAGACCGTGTTTGGTGCCATTCTGAACCACTGTTTATTTGCAGATTTCCGGTTCCATCGGCGAGGAAATCGCAACATGCGTCTGAAAATTATGGATCATAGAGAGATAGGCATTGAAATGTACTCTGTAAATGTAATGTAACTAGCCAGTTTAGACACAAAGAAGCTGTTGGAGGCTGAACTATTACAGCACAAACTGACCTATGAACTGCATCGTAACAGGAGAACCAGGAAGAAGAACCAATGGGATTATGCCAACTAGTTCTATTGTATTGCTTATCTCTGCAAGGGTTTATATGCAAGCACCCTGAATCTGCTAGTCAGTCATCTTTTCTTTGCTGTTGACGGAGGTTTCATAGTTGATGCCGGGAATCTGGATTCAGAGCGCATGCGTAGTATTCGACTGTAGCTAGTTATTGTATAATCTCTTTGTGCTAATTGTATTTAGATCACAGCATGTAACTATCTGCTTTTTGGTGAATAATATCTTTTTGTGCTTTGGAAACAATCAAAGTCTGGAAAGCAATTATTTCTTGTCCGACTTATAATGCTAAATAGCGACATTTAGGGTGTATAGATAGGTAGGAATTCATAGATTGGACATGGAAGATTTAGGGCCAACTAAAATGTATTTATGTAATCTAACATCCATGCCTAGAGGACACAGTCCTGTGCCAGATGAGTTCCCAGTAGCATATTATAAGATGCTCAGTAAGATTCTGCTTCCACAATTGTTAGTCATGTAATGCTTGGATTCAGAAGTTAATTTTTCTCCAGCTTGTCTTGAAACTCACATCATAGTCATAGCAAAGATGGGAATGGGTCCAATGGTATGTGCTTGGCTACAGCAAAGAGCAATAATATTAAAAGACACAAGAAAAATGTTAGATCTTCTTGCATCACATTTGGCATGAGTGCTAACAATATAGGGCCTCATGCAGAGTTGGATACAATTGCAGCTGAAATTGTGGGTGTAACGCTCGTTCAGTAAATTATTTGCAAACATATGCAGAGTTTCAGCCAGACCAGACAGAGGGACAGCTAATACACGAGTGCTTAGCACATAAATTTGTGGTGGCATAATGCAGAGATAATGCAGTGCAGATGTCAAATGCCATCAATCACTTATGCAAAGTAACAATTTCTTTATTTAGGCACTTCCTCCGACATACAATTATGATGGTTGCGTAACATAATGATTATATTCAAAGTCTTTTTCCTACTGCTCAAATCAAAACGTTTACACACATACTTTAGACCCGTGGTTCTCAATCCTGAGGACCCCACACAGGTCACATTTTCCAGATCACCTGGCAGGAGCACAGGAGTACTCATTACTCACTGACACATTTTAAAAGATCCACAGGTGAAGCTAATTATTTCATTTGTGATTCTGTGAGGAGACCTGGAAAACATGCACTGTTTGGGGGCCTGAGGACCGAGTTTGAGAACCTGTGCTTTAGACATCTTATCTCCAGCACAGTACTTTGGCAGATGATACTTTACTTATAAAAACATGGTCTCCTCACTCCGCCGACAGAGTTATCGATCACAGTGACAATAGGTTATATGTCAAATGTTGCTGGAAGCAGTAGTGCCACAAATACATAGGTTCATACTGTAGCTCTCTGATTATTATCCCATATAACTGGGACCACTCCTTGCAGCTCACAATTGTTTCCTTAGCCAGGAACTAAACTTGTTTACCTCTTCAATCTCCTCTCTGGGAGAGGCCCGGAGAGGAGACACACCTGGCCACTTCAGAGGGTGGGGCCGAGTTCACAGGACTGTGGGGAGGGGTGGGGCCAAATTCTGCATTTTCACCCCACCCCATCCATACGGAGCCGCGATTCCCAGCAATTATTTCCCAATCTTGCCCACCTCTCTAGGAAGTGGGTGGAATGCTGGAGATCCGAATACTCTTCCGAGGGTGTGGGGGGCTACCTTAAAATTCGGATAAAACTTCAATGTTAGCAGCTTCGATAGCAAATCCGTCCAAGCCTGAATCACCCCCCCATGGCCGTGCATGCTGGTTTTATATACATAATATAAAAAAACAAATAAATAGGAAGTGATAGTGCTCTACTTGAACTTATAAATTGATCAAAGCTTCCTGCTGTTTGGTTGCATAGCGTTACTGTCCATTGGCAAAGTGCATTGTTTAGGAAATATTTTCTTTTTTTTACAATATTCTACTTATATTTATAGAAATACAATAAGTAACTAATATCTGTATATAAACTTCTTGGGCTTCTTTTATCATTTCAAGAATGAAGAGAACTGGCAATTTTATTAAGGGCTAGTATTTATTTTGACATTTCTAAAAAATGTGGGTGATTTGTTCCAGAGAGCAACGTTGGGCCTGATTCACTATGGAATGCAACTGCGAATGTGCACGCAGTTCACCTGCAAAAGTATGCTAATTCATTGTGATCGCAATGCCGCCGCAGCACTACATAAGGATGCCCACCTTACCTGCTTACACACATCCGTAATGTTTAGCAAGACTGCGCAAACATTGGTACAATCGTGTACCATCGCGGCCTCACGCACACTTGCACAAGCTCTGACCTTACTCAGAAATTGCTAACTTCCATTAGGCCTCAGGATGCATAGGGCATTGCAGTGGATAATTTATGCGCGCCCCTGCAACGGCGTTCAAACTAGGGGTGAGTGGGTTCGGATTTACTCTGATCTTTAAACGGCATTTTATTGGCTATCGCCTATCATGTGTTTTGGATAGCCAATATAATAAATCCGAATTTGCGGTAAAGTGGCGATAAGAACCGAGTAAATCCGAGTAAAACCGAGCCTGCACATCCCTAGTTCAAACACACTGGCATGCCTCCGTTCAGCCGACTACCCCCTGTCACCACCGACAGCCACGCCGGGCCCAGATGATAGTAGGCGTGGCCTAATTGTGGGTTCCTTGCTGAATCAGGCCCACTGTTCACTGTTTTGCGATGGTTTTTATTTAGTTATGAAGTACTATTAGAGACAAAACATAAGTGACATTTATACCCACTACAAATTTTACATCTGCTGTTTAACTTTTATATATTATATCTATCATTATATATTGTTTATATAGCAATGGAACTGATCTCAAATCAAGCTTTTAGTTTATGTACACAGATGTGCAGACTGGCAAGGCTAATTGCTAAGTAACTCTTGCCAATCTGAGATAATATTGCCATGGTCTCCGTTGCCTCAGAGACTAGTTTCTGATAAACATGGTTAAAGGCAGTTAACTCAGTTTAAGGGAAAAAAATATTAGTAAACAATGATAAATAGGTACTTTAGTTCCATGATCATTATGTTTTCACTTTCCTGCCTCAAGACATACAGTAGTTGATGGCTGCCTTTAATTTAGAGTGACATTTCCAAGTTTTACAGATTTATCCCTGGAAAATTCAGTGTTTTTCAGAAAAGTCTGCAAATCAAATCCTATCTTTCTTTATATTGAATGCAATGTCACCTACCTGCTCTTATTCCCCAGGCTTTACATGTTCATATTTATTGCATGGGAGTATTCTTTGTACAAAACATTCATTATAACCAATGTCAGTAAAAATCTCTTGTTGGGAATTATAGTACACCAATGCTCAGACAGTACTGATGTGCTTAAATACGTCTATCCAGCAGTAAGAAAATATTTTTAAAATTGTGTTACGCAAAAGCTCAAGGTAAACTAGGGAGTAACAGATTGGGGAGCCCATACTTACCAACCTAAAAATGGTGCCCTGGCCTCAGGCATTAGGAACTAAAGTAAAAGCAAAGAGATTTTAAGTGAACATTACATTTATACTGAAAATAAAATAAATTAAGATGGAACCCTAACAGCAAAATCTGAAAACTAATGATTAGAGCAGTGATTTTCAACCATGGCACACCAAACAAGATTTAAAATTGCCAAAGCACACCATCAGTAAATGAGTAAATAAAAATACACACATTAGCCCCAATGGGAAATAAACACACATACATTAGCCCCAATGGGAAATAAACGCACATACTGTACATTGGCCTCCACGGGAATAAAACACATACATTGGCCTCCATGGGAATAAAACACATACATTGGCCTCCATGGGAATAAAACACACATACATTGGCCTCCACGGGAATAAAACACACATACATTGGCCTCCACGGGAATAAAACACACATACATTGGCCTCCATGGGAATAAAACACACATACATTGGCCTCCACGGGAATAAAACACACATACATTGGCCTCCACGGGAATAAAACACACATACATTGGCCTCCACGGGAATAAAACACACATACATTGGCTTCCACGGGAATAAAACACACATACATTGGCTTCCACGGGAATAAAACACACATACATTGGCCTCCACGAGAATAAAACACACATACATTGGCCTTCACAGAAAAAAATCACATTGCTTCCCACAAAAACACACTCACATTAGCTTTCCACCCACAGAAAAACAAACAATCACACTGCCTCACACAGACAAAAACAATCTCATTGGCTGGCCCCCACCGAAGAAAACACAAGCAATCACATTGCTCCACACAGAAAAAAATAAAATAACACACATTGGCCCCTACCTGTCAGTAGCTGAGGAGATAGCTCACTGTCATCCCTGTCCCTCATTGGCTGGGGTTGCTCAGTCACACTCACAGTGCAGAGCTGTGAGCAGCGTGCGGGCTGGCTGGTGGGCGTGCAGGCAGGGCAGCGACACAGTGTGAGTGACCTATGGCCGCCGCATCTCCATAGGTCACAGCCCAGGTGTGCCTGAGCTTCCTAGAAGAGCACAGCGCTGCCCGGGCCCACAGTTGAAGTGAAGGCAGCTCAGCCTCTGACTCTGCGGCACACTTGACAATCGTTCGCGGGAAAGCGTTTGAATAACACTGCATTAGAGATAGAAATCATTTGTTAACAAATGCTAGTGTAAATTCCAGGGATGGTATTTATGAAAAGAGAAAATGCAGGAGCATACTCCTAATACTAAACATCAGAACAATTATAATATCATTAATAATAAATGCTGCACTATAACAGTAAATTTGAGTAAATTTGAGGTGGGTATATCGCTAAGACTCTCCTCAATATTTGTAATTTCCCATAATGCAAGTAACATTGTATTAGCATTACAACTGGGTAAATTTACACATACCATGTTTTTCACACACAATAAACTTATGTGGTTCAGAATTTCTTAAAAAATGTCATGTCCTTGCAGGATATCCTGGCTGTGGCCCATAACACTTCTGGTCATTTTCAACATTCAGCAACAGCATTCAGAACATTATAGGAAATTCAGAACATTGCAGCAGCTGCAAGAACAGTCTAATAGGCTATGCCACCAACTAAAGTAAAGGTGCATACACACACAACAATTTTGTTACCAACGATTTTATGAACGATTTTCTGTCAGATTATCTGTCAGATTTTTTAAAGTGTAATGAACGATTTTTTTGAACTACAAACGATTTTTGCATATTCCCTTAATGAAAATCGTTCAGTTGGTCAGTCTGACTGAACTACAAACTACAAACGTTAACGCGCATGAACGATAATCGTTCATCGTTTTAACTCAGAAAGTGAACGATTTTTTCAACGATTGAACGATAAACGATATCGTTATCGATAATCGTTCAAAGAATCATTGTGTGTATGCACCTTTAGAGGTAATAACAAGATGAAATTCCACCCTTTACATTCTGAAGCGACTGGAGGAACAGCAACAAGTCATCCAAATGTACACATAAAGCCATAAGATAGGGAGAGGGGGGGACAGATATATTGACACCTCTACCATGATTCAGTCTGATACAGTAAACATAAATAGAATGGTAGAGGATTACTTTAATAATAATGTACAAATTAGCATCTCACACTGGGCCTAATTCAGACCCGCTCGCGAGCGCTGAGCGCTCGCAAGCGGGTCGATGTTGCCCAAGTGCGCATGTGCACGATGGAGGCGGCTCCGTCGTGCGCATGCGCGAGACCCGAATAACGACGGCCAGTGATGTCAGTGGGAGTGCTTTTGGCTATGATAGAGCCAAAAGCACTCCCTACCGCAGGGTCTTGTCGCAAGCCCGATGGACCATCATTTTGGCCGCTCGCTATAGCTGTGGGTGGTCACCCACAGCTATGCGAGCGGCCAGGAGGCCGCTCCAAAAACTAGGAGGGACGGCCCTGATTCAGAGCGAGCGCTCTGACAGAGCGTCCGGCTCTGAATCGGGGCCACAGTCCTTTTAATTACTGGAAGGAATAAAAAAACAATTTGGAGCCCCTTGTACAAACTAGATATGGTTTACACCCTCCAGAGTGTACTCGGAAAGAGTGTTTAGCACAGCTTGGAAACTTGTGAACGATCAGCGTAGGTAGCTATTTCCCAAAAAATTGAAAAAAACAGATGTTCATCAAAATGAACTACAAATTCTATGAGGAAGATATTTGATGCCAATTACAACAAAGTATCAAGACTTTTGTGGATTCCAGTGGGGATGAGCTAATATTATGTGATGATGATATTAACAACAGTGATGAAAGTGATGATGAAATTTTCCAACTGTGACTAAGATTAACAACATTGTTAGCTTTAAGACCACTGGTACAGTAGCTTGGATTAACCAAATAACCAATATGTTTTCTTTTGTGGGTGCCCAAAGAAGCCAAGCACTTCAGCCACAAATGTGTCAGTCCCTGTCGATGAAGTGCTTCGTCTGTTAAATTGTGTATGTCCTTTTTAATATTCAACACAATGGTGGGTGGGAGGATCCACAGACAATTACATCATGCACCACTTTTCATTATGGGCTTTTCCAAGCCAGTGTATATTTTTGTTCTTTACTGGGGAGTTCATGTTCTTTTGTATCTTGCAAGGCCATCTATCAACAGTTTATCATCCAAGCGTATAGCCTCATTGACCTCCTCTACTAATCCTGAAGACCCACTAATCTTCCTGTCCTTCTTACCCTTTTCCTTCTTTTTTGCCTGCACCTTATATCAATGCATCCAACTGCACAAAATGGAGTTCATCATGCACCCACTCCAGGTGTTACAACTTCTCCATTCTTACTCACAGTTGACCATAGTATTGTTTCCCCTTTTACCAATGTCAGCTGATTTGTCATCCTTTGACTCCATTTCAGCTTCCCCCACATATCCAGTCCCTTGCTTTGTCTTCTTGACTCATACTCAGAAACATTGCCAGGATACACCCCTTTCTCACTCAGTATGTTCCAAAAACCCATATCACTATCTTCTTTCTCTCTGCAATGCATCCTAAATGGTATTCCCTTTTCTCCATTCCACATCTACTATCCCACTCTGCAAATCCTTGCACTGGCTCCCCATTTCTTCCAAAATTCAATTCACATTCCCCGAACCAGATCTTCCCTTTCTTACATCAGTGACCTCATCATGAGATAAACTCACTTTTGCCCTGTACCTAAGCCTCTCCTCCTTTTTAGTAATTACCTCTTCTCTCCACCTCTAAGACTTCTCCTGTGCTGCTCCCCACTTATGGAACTCCAGCCCCAACTGACCATACGCTCACGTTGGGAGCTTGCGCCAAGTGACTGGAATCCTGAAACAAAAGGGCTACCCACAACATTTTACCTTTCCATGCAAGACCCTCTGGTCTACACCTAGTTGGCCAAAGGTTTATCTTATAGCAATATAATGACCTAAAACATACTGTAAACCTGGCTATGTCAGAACTACCTTTGGGGATAAGAAAAAGACGATAAACTTCAAGTCATGGAATGGCCAGCATAATCTTCAGACTTAAACCTCACCAAACTGGTTTGGGATGAACTAGACAGAAGGGTGAAAGCAAGGCAACCTGCAAGCGCAGCACATTTGTGGGAACTTCTGTAACAGTGTTGGGAAGATTTGGATTTCCATTGTAGAGAAAATGCCACAAGTGTGTTCAACCGTTATAGCTGCAAAATATGACTACTTTGACGAGTCAGAAATTTAGATTACATTTTATTAATTCTATGATTTCTTATATATCTCCAATTGTTTATTTGCTCGATGCATTAATTTCAAATTACAATGAGAAATTTCAATTATAAAAACAAGAGAAAATGGCAGTGTTCAAAAACTTTTGACCGATAGTGTAATATTGATTTTTATGATTCAATTTAATGACAAAACTTGCCCATTTGCCATTCAGTTTAAAGTAATATTGATCAACATAGTCTTACAGTGTTTCTATAGTTTTATGTGCAGCGAAGTGAGGTGCAAAAGAGGAACTACTTTTACTAATTCCCCTGGAAACACTGAAACTAGAGGCTGTCAGTGATGACTGATGGCCCCACTTCATCTCCTCCACATGTGTTACTGTTATCCATGCACACTTTCACATACTGATACCCACATACATGCAAATAGAAATGCACAGCACCAGCATAGTTGACATCCAAACTGACAGATTTATTAACCATCGGTTTGGAAGCTTGAAATGTTAAAGCCCTAAATCACCAGGACTGTAACCTACTGTAAATATGATATATGAAGATACATACAGTAGTTTTGGAACCAGTCACATTGCAGCTAAATTAATTTTTGCCTTATCAGTGTTTCCGCTTGTTTAACTGACCTTGTGTCCTGCCTTTTATTATCTGCTCAGTATTTTCTCTGGTCACTTGTCAGATGCTGTCAGCACACATTGCTACACAAAAAGGTAGCAGCATGTATTTCACCAAATAAGTTAGTGCACAGATAAGCCACCTTATGATTTGTTGCTATAATTTGTATCTGTATCTCTGTCAGTGGTTCTTTGTTGCTGAAAAAGTATAGTGCTTTTGAAAAGGTTCTATAAATCAGACCACATCCAGAATCTTCACTGACTCTCAATGGTAATGTATTTAGTGCTAGCCAGCCAATATTGACTGTGTGACCTCTATGAACTCTACATAAATCTAAAACAGCCCGTCCAGCAGATGTCCTGCTGCAACATAAAATACTGTAGATGCAGAATTGTAAAATATGACTTAATCATTTATTATTGGTGGTTTTACTTTACTTTGGTTATGGATAAAGATGCCTGAATTATTAAAGGTGCGCTCATGAATCCCGCAAAAGAGGGCAGTCCGGAGGGGCGATGACGTGATTCGCGCTGAATTGCATCTTCTGCTTCCTGGTTAAGGTCCCCGGCAGCCAATGCGCATGCCCAAAAAATTTGCAAATTAGTAGGCGATTGGCTACTATAGGGTAATACTTCTCTGTGCTTCCATTCCTGGTTTGATACAACATAATCCAATGAAAAGTGAAAAAATCCCCCACATACGATGGACACAAGAGCACCAACTCCACGATTATTTAAAATCAGATTGTCTGGCTAGTTAATAGGAGGACAGCCAATCAGGAGCTGTGTCTTACTTTCACGATAAGACATACTGTAGCTAATCAGGTGCCTCACCACAAAATTGCAGGTTAATACTAGAGATGAGCGGGTTCGGTTCTCAGAGAAATAAACCCACCCGAATTTTGGGGTTCCCGGGGCAAACTGAGCCACAGCTCGAATCTCCCTGCCTGCCCCAGATCCCTTTCAAAGGTTTTGTATTGAGTGGGCTTAACGCTGATTGGCTGAGAGAGCCGTCTCTCACAGCTTTCAGCCAATCAGCATTAAGCCCATTGAATATGGGCACAGGAAGAAGAAAAAAAGATGCTGCCCGCCCATCCCCCACTGCCTGACACCGCCGGCACACCCTGCTGCCGACCCCCGCTGGCAGCATCCCCCGCTGCTGGCACCCTGCATTGAGGACACCACGAGCACCCATGCACTGCCGACACCATCACCAACACTGAGGACACTACTGGCACCCCCGCTTTGCCGACACCGCCGGCACCCTCCACTGAGGACACTGCCAGCACCCCTACACTGCTTCCCCATGTACTGAGGACTCCGTCAGCGACCCCATATGCCGCTACTCCCACACATGGGGCATCCCCGCACAGCCGACACTGTCAGCAATGCACTGAGGACACTGCTGGTACCCCCGCTCTGCTGACACTATGCACTCAGGACACTGCCAGGGCCCATTCTGCCAACACCACCACACTGCCAACACTGACAGCACTTCCGCATTGAGGACACCACTGGCACTCTCTCTTTGAGGACACCGCCAGCACCCTGCACTGCCGACACTGCTGTCACAGTAAGTGCACTATTGATGTATCCAACCCACACTGTATAACACACTGTATTCGTGTTGGAACTTGGAAGCTGAACTGCCACATGTTAGTGCCGCCCACTGTGTCGCTTAGCTTAGTCAGCCAGCTAGCTGGATGCAACCTTTTGGCCTTAACTACATGAAAAAAATGATATTGTGAGGTGGTCAAAATTGATTGGAAATGACTGGAAATAAATGTTGAGGTTAATAATACTGTATGAACAAAAACAGGCCCAAATTATGTGATTTTAGCTGTTTTTATAATTTTTGGAGAATAAATCCAGATCCAAAACCCAAAAACAAAACACAGAAGGGAGATTTTGGCAAAACCAATCCAGATCCAAAACCAGGTGAGATACAGATCCAAAACCAAAACACGGGGGTCAGTTTATACATATTCTGCCTTCTGTTTTCAGAGTTGTGCCTGAGAATGTTTAGCGTTATTTGAGTATTATAATAGGAATGCTAATTAAATCGCCTACTGTTGGGAAAAAAAGGAGTAACTATTAAATTATATACATTAATAATAATTACAAAATAGATTTACAAGAATAGTCCTTTTGTAAAGCATATTTTTCTTCCATAAAATCCTGCAGCAAGGTTTCTCCCAGGATTTCCTCTAATGATGTTTCACTGTATGATTGGTGTTATCATTGTCATCTGCAGTGTTAGGGTTGTGCCAAGCACAGCATTTAGAGCCTCATTTAAAAAATGAGACATAACCCCTTTAGCACTTGCTAAAGCGGTTATGTCCTCCTTTCAGTATTTGACAAATAGCTGTAAGCTTATATCATTGTACTGCTTACACCATCTATAGATGGCGACAGTGATACAGCCCCATTGCTGGGAATGTGCACCCATTAACAGCCTTTCCAGCTTTAGTGAAGTCCTTCTTTAGAGTTGCCTTTGGCCTCTTTCAGCCTCCCTTTTTTACTACTTACAGATACTCAGTTTTGGAGGACAGCCTTATTCGGGACAGATTCACAGTTTTTCCATGAATTCCAATTTTTTTTTTCTTTATGATTGACATAACTGTGTTTCAGGTTATATTCAGTGCCTTGCACATATTCTTGTACCCTTTTCCAGTTTGGTATTTGTTAATGACCTTGTCCTGGAAAAGCTCCAAGAAACTATTATTGAATCTTGTGAAGAAAGTTGGTAACTTCAGAGGAAATGTAGCATAAAAATAGCAAGGGATGAATACTGAGAGTCATTTATTTTTAGTTTTATTTCCTAACTAATGATGACAAATGGTTGGATTACATTTTTGTTTGGCACATTATTATGTACTTTGTGTCGATAAGTGGAAATAAATGACAAATAAATTCATGTTGTAACACAGAAAAAAATGAAAAAGCTTAAGGGGTAAGAGTACCTTTTATAGCCACTGTGTGTAATGTTAAAAGTCTCTGGGGTATATTCACTAAGGTGAAAAACACTAGTGTCTGCGCCTATAATCACCTGACCATATAAACAAACCAGAAAAGTAATATGAATGAATTTATTTCAATAACAATAGACCTGTTAGAACTGCAGCTCCTCAGGACATGAATTAAAACAATGCAGTGATATAGTAAACCACTTTTGATACTAAATAAAATGAAGATAAAAATGAAAAACAAATAAAATGAACAAGTTCCTGGGTGGATGACAAAAGTTCCTCTGAATATTGATAACTGGGTATAATGATTCAATAAAGATGGCAAACAATTGTCCCAGAGGTATAGGTTATCCGCATCTCCTTAGACCAAAAAGGGGGGCTACTCGCTGCTGATATATTAAAGTTCCAAGTGAGCCAGTAGGTGAATGGACATATGTTGATTAATAGGAACCCGGCCAGCAAAAAATTCCACAGGGGCAATAGTAGGCAACAATATTCACTACGGTGCAGGTTTTTAGAAGTGGTTTTGTTGCCCATAGCAACCAATCAGATTCTAGCTATTACCTTCTAGAAGGTGCTAGATAAATGTTAAGTAGAAGCTGATTGGTTGCTATGGGCAACAAAACCACTTCTAAAAACCTGCACCTTAGTAAATATACCCCTCTGTGTGACAAAAAAAAGTCAACATATTTGTCTCCATTACAAATGACACTTACACAATAAAAGTACTGTCTGGAGCAATCTGTGTATCAGTACATTCTTAAAGTAAACTTTCTAACGTAATCCACTATTTATCTGAAAATTGGAAAACAAATAAAAGAAAAACTGAAAAATACTGAATGAGTATTCAAGCCTGGTAGACTAGTACACAGGTTCTCAAACTCAGTCCTCAGGACCCCAAACAGTGCATGTTTTGCAGGTCTCCTGACAGAATCACAACTGAAATAATTAGCTTCACCTGTGGATCTTTTAAAATGTGTCAGTGATGTTGATTTTAAAATGAACCTCTATATACCCCTGCCTATACCTTCTAAAATCCTTCCTATAAACCTCTAAGAATAACGCCAATTTGCGTACGCAGTCTGACCGCAAATAAAGACAGGAGTGGAATCTGTGGTTCCAAAGCACAAGTATTATTCAGGTACATGCAATTGATACATACACAATTTAGGCGTAAAAGGAAATAATACAGACCCAAGTACAGTATACATATGCTGCGCCTCTGGACATGGAGATAGGCATCAGTAAGAGACCCTCAGTTCATACAGCATTCAGCATGGACTAAAAAACCAGAATCCGGGCACACATTTTTATTCCCCCCAGACTAAAACAGGACAATGGGGAAGTTTCTTGCTGATGTCATTGGTTCCCAGAGGAGAAGCATATGTTACAGCACATTTAACAGGCTGGTTCAAATAGACTCTCCCTGCCTCTAACAGCAGGGGAATCTTTCTAGTAACGCCATCTGTAACATTCTAACATTTAAACATTTTTGTTGCTTGTAAGTTCTGCGATCCATAACTTGAGTTTGCATGATGCGATCTCTCCACCAATAACACCGGAATGCTGTAAAAAGCGTACGCATCATAACAAAACCAAACATAACTTGCTTATCATGTATAATACCTTAGTTATCAAATACTTTTATTTCTCAGCATTTATACTAACTAAACCAACTTGAATCATACATTTTGATGCTTATTGAACCTTATGAGTGAATATGAAATGTGTGGGTATTCAGGGTTTGGTATAAAGACATATTAATATGTGTATGAAGAAGGGTGCAGTTAACTCTCACTGAGTGAACATTTTAGCAGTGTGACATGCTGGGCTAGATAGTTCTACATGCCTTCTGTCAGCAGGCCCCCACTTGTCCTGTGTTCAAAGGGAAAAACCTATTTGGTCTCCTAGACTCTTGTGTGAAATGCAAATGTATTATCACCTCAAGCTGTGAAGTTTTGGGGCCATCCTGTCTAGGATTCAGACAAATCCAATAGTGTATATCAATGCCTGGATTATATTACAATTGCCACAACTTTACTTTATCTGCATCCAGGGATTCCCAATTTGTATGTAAAAATACCCATTGTCTATTTCTATTTACTTTTACTCAGAAAGCTTGTTTTTCCAGTTGCCCTTGGTAGATTAACATTGCCATCTGTTCTTAGCTCCTGAGTTGTAACTTGAAATGACGTTGGTCATAAAATGGCGTCTTGCAGATTCTTGTTTCTAAAATGGAGTCTAGCTGCCATTTGCAAGATGGCGTCGCGCACTCTTCAATTTTAAACTGATCTTGTCTCAGATAATAATCCAGTTTTGACAGTCCACCCTTTGATAGCGAACAACATGCTATCACAATCTGCTATTTAAATTTAATTTATGCTTACATTTACATATTATTTAGTGTTATTCTGGGATGGCACAAGATGGTTCTTAATCCATCAATAATGTGTCTCTGGATGGGGACATAAAACTACTATTATACGCACACTGCGGATCTTGGAAGATCATGTGACAGGTGTGGGAATGCACTAGTCTTATAACAGCAGTCTTGAAGGGGAATTTGAGACTTTACATTGTCTGAGGTGTTCTATAAATAACATTTCAATAATATATTCTATGCATGTCTAAATATTATACATTTAAATGATGGTACTTCCTAGCTCAGGGTTGTAATGCAGTTCTGTATCTACCTCGGTATACATATTATCATTTCTGACCACCATCATAGTTTCATTCTTTCGTTTCACTCTGTTTTTACATTTTCCACACTTCAACACAATAGGAACACACCGGACGCATATGCCAATTACTATGATGACAATCAGTATAAGGATCAAGAATTTGCCTATGCTGGCGATCACTTCCTGGACCCATTCCCCTAGACCTGAGAACCATTTCACTGGGTTCAGCCATGACACCCATCCTTCTATCTTTTCCCCTGCTTCAGCCACTGATGCGTTATGGTTCTTACGAAATTCCCACTTTAGCTGCAGAATCTCATCCATCTTCTGGTCTATCACCTCCTTAGGGTCGCTGGTATCATTGGTGACATAAGTGCAACATTTTACTCCAAATTGGGTGGCTAACGTTACGCAATACCCTCCAGTAACAGCAGTTAAATAATTCAACACTAGCCTGTGTTGCACTAGTTCTTTCTTGTACGCTTGCAATTCTCTCCCCGTGTACCTGAATGTGTCATCGTACATCTCGGTGATATTATCTATTAATTTAGCAAGTTCCTGGATATATCTAAAATTTTATGTACCCCTAGCAATCCTGGTGGGATCCAGGGCGACTAAAACTTGGAAGCCAGTTGTCTCACTGATTAACTGAGCGGCTTTATGCTTATCACCAGGTATCATATTTCTCTTGCCTCTGTGTTCATATTGTGTGTGAAGATATGGTGACTGTGTGTTTTTATGTATTCCCAACATTTCAACATGTGTGAGGGTCATAACTTCTGGAAGTATTTTTCCCAAATAACATAACAATTACAATACTAAAATTGGTCAGAAACTCCCCTGATTGGCATTGCACTCCTCCTGACTCCACTCCATCAGCTCCGCCATCAGCTCACATCTCCTTTATCGGTCCCCCACCATAGACACTGAGTATCCCCAAACAGATCATCATGACAAAAACTCTGGAAATAAAAAGAACTAGGATGACCACAGCAGACCACTCCATTGCTGGAAGCACTGATCTACACATTTCTTTAGCTCAGATATCTCACCGTCACCTTTTTAATCCTTCCGGCACAAGCTCGCAATCGACAGGTCCACGTTATCGGCCTTGTCTCTGCCTTGTATCTCCACTGGTTGGTTAACCTCCCTATAGTGAGTGGAATGGACCCACGTATCTTCCCCGGCCACCCTTTGAGGATGCTGTATCGTCAGATACGGACCTTTCCACCGGTCAGTCAAACGACCTGAGCTAAAAAAATTTGGATCATAACAAATTCCTCCAGATTTGACATCATGGCAAGTTTGCGTTAGACATGTTCGTTAATAACACTTTCAATTTCGGTTATTCTCATTCATCTTCGTGAGACCCTGCACAGTAACCTCATTATCATATTTTTCACATGAGGCTGCCTGTTTGAACAGTATCTTAAAGGGGGGGCAAATAAAGGAAAAGACAGTTTGGGATAATCTCAGTGTTGTTACCCATCATCTTACACATGTGCTTGGAAACGTCACCTGTAAAATAAGTCCCCCTATCATTTTTAATAATTCTAGGGATATAGTATCTGCATACAGGTTCCTGCAATTAAATCTTGTTATTAATAGCTACTGTTCTAAATAATGCCTGTGCCACTGTTTTGGATAGTATTCCGAGTAGTCGACCTCAGCCTGGCATGGCTGCCGTTTATCCTCAGCAACCTTGTGTCCTATGAGTGGGAGATAAAGCACAACCGTTTAATATCATTTAAACATGACCTAAAATACAACAATAAATCATCCACATTTTACATTAGAACAGATCCATTGATAGGTTGAAAAGATTATAAACAGTCATATAAGACCTGGGAGAAGATACTGGGGTTACCTATGAACCCATGGGAAACTCGTGTTCCTGTGTGGTGTTCTTCATTTGCAGTTCTTACTTACGTGTCCCACTTAGTGACAGTTAAAACATAATTTTGAACGGGGTGGATGAAAAGATTGTTGTGGGATTTGAGCAAGAGGGAAAGGTGGTGGGTATGGGTAAGGATATTGTGGGGGATATGAGTATGGGACCTGTGGTTGTGTATGATATGTGGGGTAAGGATGTGTTTGCTGTGGTGTGGGATGTGTAATTGTTCAGGTGCAGGTGTGTGTGTGGGTGCAGGTGTGTCGGTTGGCTGTGATGTTATTGTCATTCCTTCCAGAGCTTGGATACTGACAGCCATTAGTTTTTCGCTCTGGTTCTCTCTCTTCTTTGTGATATTTTTATCATGTTCTATGGCAGGCTCTATGAGGTTATCTATTGTGAGTCCCCTCCAGCCAGGTTGTGAGGTCTGAACCCGAATCTTTAAATAGTCTTTCAGACTGTCCATGAGTACCGTGAGTGTCATTCCCCTGTGGTGAGTGCTATCTTTAATATCTTCTATCCCAGTGTACTGGGTGATAGCCTGCAGAGCCCGGTCGCAATAGTCTTCTGCAGTTTCACTCTCCTTTTGTTTGATTGTGAAGATTTTGTTCCAGTTAACTACTACTGGAAAATATATACCCAATTGATTCACAATGCGGGAAATGTTCCCTTGGTTTACTTGGTCTGTTAAGGGAACGTCGCCATCCAATACACAGTCCGTGATAAATTTTGTCACGTCGGTATTGCGTGGTAGACAGGCCCTTAACACCACACGCCAATCTTTATTAGAGGGCTCATGAGAACTACCCAAATTTCTCAAAAATCTTTGACATTTGGCTAGTTCCTTTTTGGGATCAGGGAAATCATTTATGATGGAATTTAGTTCTGCTCTTGTCCATGGACAATGCATTACTACTTCCCTCGTGGGCACTACACCGTTTGCATCCGCATTTCCATTCGGAACAGTTATTGTCCGAATGGGATGCAGACCGGCAGCGTTGCTACCTCTGACCTGGTTACCTGGCTGGGGGTTTAATCTGCTGCTGCTACGTATGGTATTAACAACTTCCTCTATGGGTGCAGAGTGTGTTAACACTTCCCTTGCTGTTACCGATGGAGATGGCGGCACCACCCGTGATTGTGGTGATGCAGCATCTATCATTTGCACAGCATGGGAAATGGCAGACATTAGGCTCATCATCCACATCATAAACATTTTCTTTATGGTTGCTTAAGAGAGGGTACAAATTGCTTGTTACATTTTTATGGGTATTTTTGGTAACTGTACTTGCACCTCCATCCACATAAGGTGGGGGAGGTGAGCGTGAACTGCTGGTAATACTCTCCATGACGCTACCTTGCCGCACGTGCATGCCAATTTGTGGCTCGCCCGTATTGCAACTCAGCGTCGCGGATGTATTTTCTTGCAATGCGCTCGCAACGCTAGTTTGCGTCGTTTGCACATTTTTAAGCCAAGCATCCCCTTCATGCTGCCATAGTTTGAAACATTCAAAATACTTAATCTTTTTCTCTCGGGATTGCACCATACTGATGTGATCCTGGACATTGTCTAACACATTTTTGTCAAAACTACCAATTCTGGGAAACGGTCTAACACTCTTCCTCATCATATTAAACCATAAATCACAATACCTTATTGCATAAGTACCGTACTTAGTATGCATAATACGACGGGCCAATCCAATCGGAGCCTCCATTAGCAGCACATCATTGCCTAACATCTCTACTGTTTGCGTGGCTTCCATTCTGAGACAACTCCTAGGCTTTTCAATAAAGATTTAAGCCGGTGAAAGACAATCAAGACACTTTCACTTACCTGTGGACGATTTAAGTTGGCGGCGCCCACACACCTGGATAAGATTTAGTAAGGCAACTTCCACACCTGGATAAGATTTGAAAAAGGCAACTTCCACACCCGGATAAGATTTAGTAAGGTAACTTCCAGATCTATGAGCGTTTATATGTCGGCTACTCTCACGCACCTCTATACAACAAAGACAACATGTACACCTGCTACTGTGTATAGAATGGTAAAGCTGCTTACCGAGCGGCTAGGCTAACCCTTGCACCTAGCCCTTAAGGATCATACGATACCCTTAACTTTGTTCAACAAGTATTCACTGTTACACACTTTTTTTCCTGCGCAGAAAAATACATGTTACCCAGATATTGGTAATAGAATAAAATGTAAACCTCAATGGCTTTGTTCAAACACGTGGCAGCAGAACCGGAAGTGCGTATATACGCTATTGTGCGACCAGCCGCATACACATTAATGCGACTACCACACAACCGTATAATTACTTTTTAACTGTGTACGCAAAAGTGCGTCTTTTCTGTGCGCAAAACTGCGACTCAGCCTCATACTTAATACTACGGCACCCCTTTAAACGCTAGGTTCTATCAACAAAGGAAAACAAACTTTTTCCTTTCTTGTCCCTGGATTCTAGTCAGCTTCCTTTGCTCACATGAAAATGGATAGCGATTTTTCAGCACAAAGCGGTTACAGGAAAACCCTGCATGTGGCCACTCCACCCTTTGCTGAAATATCGATAGCCGTATGTGCCGTGTAAGTAGGTAAGTGACTTCACTGGACGAGCCCCCATCTGTTGATTTTAAAATGAACCTCTATATACCCCTGCCTATACCTTCTAAAATCCTTCCTATAAACCTCTAAGAATAACGCTAATTTGCGTTCGCAGTCTGACCGCAAATAAAGACAGGAGTGGAATCTGTGGTTCCAAAGCACAAGTATTATTCAGGTAAAAGTTCAGTCAGTTACACGCAATTGATACATACACAATTTAGGCGTAAAAGGAAATAATACAGACCCAAGTACAGTATACATATGCTGCGCCTCTGGACACGGAGATAGGCATCAGTAAGAGACCCTCAGTTCATACACCATTCAGCATGGACTAAAAAACCAGAATCCGGGCACACATTTTTATTCCCCCCAGACTAAAACAGGACAATGGGGAAGTTTCTTGCTGATGTCATTGGTTCCCAGAGGAGAAGCATATGTTACAGCACATTTAACAGGCTGGTTCAAATAGACTCTCCCTGCCTCTAACAGCAGGGGAATCTTTCTAGTAACGCCATCTGTAACATTCTAACATTTAAACATTTTTGTTGCTTGTAAGTTCTGCGATCCATAACTTGAGTTTGCATGATGCGATCTCTCCACCAATAACACCGGAATGCTGTAAAAAGCGTATGCATCAGAACAAGACCAAACACAACTTGCTTATCATGTATAATACCTTAGTTATCAAATACCTTTATTTCTCAGCATTTATACTAACTAAACCAACTTGAATCATACATTTTGATGCTTATTGAACCTTATGAGTGAATATGAAATGTGTGGGTATTCAGGGTTTGGTATAAAGACGTATTAATATGTGTATGAAGAAGGGTGCAGTTAACTCTCACTGAGTGAACATTTTAGCAGTGTGACATACTGGGCTAGATAGTTCTACATGCCTTCTGTCAGCAGGCCCCCACTTGTCCTGTGTTCAAAGGGAAAAACCTATTTTGTTCTCCTAGACTCTTGTGTGAAATGCAAATGTATTATCACCTCAAGCTGTGAAGTTTTGGGGCCATCCTGTCTAGGATTCAGACAAATCCAATAGTGTATATCAATGCCTGGATTATATTACAATTGCCACAACTTTACTTTATCTGCATCCAGGGATTCCCAATTTGTATGTAAAAATACCCATTGTCTATTTCTATTTACTTTTACTCAGAAAGCTTGTTTTTCCAGTTGCCCTTGGTAGATTAACATTGCCATCTGTTCTTAGCTCCTGAGTTGTAACTTGAAATGACGTTGGTCATAAAATGGCGTCTTGCAGATTCTTGTTTCTAAAATGGAGACTAGCTGCCATTTGCAAGATGGTGTCGCGCACGCTCCAATTTTAAACTGATCTTGTCTCAGCTAATCATCCAGTTTTGACAGTGAGTAATGAGTACACCTGTGCAGTTGCAGGGTGACCTGCAAAATATGAACTGTGTGGGGTCCTAAGGACCGAGTTTGAGAACCACTGGACTAGTATATGGTAGAACTACCTTTTGCTGCAATAATAGCTTTAAGTCTGCTGGGGTATGTAGTCGGTATCCCGGTACATAGAATGTCAGTGGTCAGAATCCTGGCGCCGGTATCCCAATGGCAGTCGGAAGGCGGACTCCAGAATCACGATGGCTGCGATCCCATTGGTGACTATTGGGGTTAGGTACTAGGGGGAGGGTTAGGCATAGGCTGTGGGAGGGGAGGGTTAGAGTTAGCGTGGAGGGGAAGGGTTAGGTTTAGGGCTCCCGGGGGGGACTTAGGGTTAGGCACTCCCCCGGAGGTTGGGGTCAGGCTAGGGGAAGGGGGGGTTAGAGTTAGGCACCTCCGAGGGGAGGTTAGTGTTAGGCACCCCCCCAGGTTTAGGCAGCAGGGAAGGGGAGGTTAGGTTTAGGCACTAAGAGGGGGGATTAGGTTTAGGCACGGGGGGGAGGTTAGGGTTAGGCACCCTAAAGGAGGGTTAGGGGGTAGAATTAGGTTAGTTTATATTTACCTTTAGGACAATAGGGTTTCCTCCTCTGTCGGGCTGCCGCTGCCGGGATTTCATACCGAATGCGTTGGATGACACTTATGGACGGTAATTTTTAAATAGTGCCACTGATTCTCAATTGGATTGAGATCTGGACTTTGACTTAGCCATTGCAGAACATTCAGCTTTGTGTTGTCCTTGTGCTTGGAGTCATTGTCCCCAATGTCAGTTGTTCGATTTTACAAGATGCACAGTCCCTGCTGTGGAAAAGCATCCCTACAACATTATGCTGCCACCCATTTTTCACTGCGAAGGTGTTAGGTTTGCGCCTCACATAGCATTTGGCGCCAAAAAGCTCAATTATTGTCTCATCTCACTACAAAACCTTATCCCACATTTTAGCTGGGTCACCCTGTTGTTTTCTGGCAAACTCCAGATGTGCTTTTATGTGTTTTTTCTTCAGTAAAGGATTCTTTCTAACCACCCAGCAATACAGGCCAGTTATATGCAGAGCCCCTAACATGGATGACAAGTTCACATTCACTCCAGTCTCTGAAAGTGAGATTTGGCTTCTCTGTAGATGCCCATACAAGTTTCCATCTTGCACTGACTCTAAAACTGATTGTCGTTTGTTTCCATACATTACCAGATTTTTGTTCCAACCAGCCAGCTAGTTGGCTGGTTGGAACGATAATATTTTAGATGTGTGGCCTGCCTAGGTTTTGTGGGATGGCCTTGTCTAGGCAGTGCCTGTGTAGCATGAAGCAGTTTCCATTTTTTCACAATTCATGAAACAGTGGGCCTGATTCTGACCTGCTCACGAGCGCTGAGTGCTCGCAAGTGGGTCGATGGTGTCCAAGTGCGCATGCGTGGCCAAGCCGTCGTTATGGGTCTCGCACCAAAGGGGGCGTGCTGTCAATGGTGATTGATAGCACGCCCCCTTTGGTGGGCGTGCCTGACCACACGTCTGGGTCCGGCCCCACTGTCATCACTAGTGATGTCAGTGGGAGTGCTTTTGGCTCTGATAGAGCCAAAAGCACTCCTGGGCTTACGGCAGCGAGACCCTACCGCAGGGTCTCGTCGCAAGCCTGATGATCGCGATGGTCTTGACCATCACGACTATCATTTTGGCCGCTCGCTATAGCTGTGGGTGGTCACCACAGCAATGCGAGCGGCCAGGAGGCCGCTCCAAAAAGGAGCAGGTAAGGCCCTGATTCAGAGCGAGCGCTCTGTCAGAGCGTCCGGCTCTGAATCAGAGCCAGTGCTCACTGGGATATCCAAGCACTTGGATATAATTTTGTAACCTTATTCCTACTTTGTATATGTCTATAACTTTATCTTTCATTTTGTTAGAATGCTCTTTGGTCTTCATTTTCACAGCTTTCCTTTAGATTCACAGATTGACCACTGTTATTTGAATTATGTTGTCTATCATCCATAAAAGCTGACCTTTTTTAATGATTCACAAGTAGAGGCAAATTGAAAGCCATCAGTCCCAGCGGTGTCACCTTACTGCCATCTGTGTCTCCGTTTACTGCCTGTGGCATTCCTGAGACCAGTGGTCACTTATCTGTAAGTGTGACTGTCGTTCCATTCCCACAGTTCCTGCTGTTCTGCATCATTGGCGCTGCCATTTTGTAATGTATCACATGATCCATTCTGTCTAACCAGTTGCCAGCACTCTGGTCACATGTCTCCACCAGGCTGTCAGCAATCAGGTACCCTATTTAAACCAGGAACTGCTGGCAGCACATTGCCAGTACAACATCTTTCTCTCTGAGGATCAGTACTCCTGGTTCAGTACCTGATCCAGTACAGCTTTACAGCATTCTGCTCCGAAACTATCCAGAAAACCTTCGGCAGTATTGCTTCACAGCCTTCTGCTCCAGTGCTATCCAGAAAATCTGCTCCAGTATTTGCTTCACAAGCATTCTGCCGCAGTGTGTTTGAGCACACCTGCTCTAGTAATGACTTTACAAGCATTCTGCCTCAGTGTATTCCTGCACACCTGCTGCAGTAATTTCTTCTCAGTATTTCTCTCCAGTATAATGCAGCAATCCTCCTCAAGTATTGCTTCACAGTAATTCACTGCAGCCTGCTCCATTAGTGCTCCAACACTCGGTTCCAGTGTTTCTTGCAGCCTGCTCCAGTTGTGCTCCCAGCACCCAGTTCCAATATAATTGCATTCTGCTCTAAATTATCCTACTTACTGCTGTACCCATGAACTATCCTGCTAGCCTGCACCTTTCCTAAATTCCTGTTCTGCTAATCACTCCGCAGCATCAGTCCTCTCCTACTTTTAGTGGCCTGCATGAGGAATAGCCATCCATCTTCATTCCAACACATACAGTACAGCTAGCCCAAGGGGACTTGACCGAAATAAACAAACCCCTAGTGCAGTGACAAATATCCTACATATGTGTAAACTTGGAGCTTCCACAGCACATGGGGTTGAATACTAATGCAAGCAGCTTGTTTCAATTTATATGTAAAAAAATTCACAGACAAATAATGAATTATTAATTTTAAAAAATACTTAAATAGCCTACTGGTTTACATTAAAAATACTGTCTGGAACAATCTGTGTCATTTGTAATGCAGACTATTCTGTCATTTAGGGAGAGATCTATCCAACATTCTAAAGATAAAAATTGGGAAAGTTGCCCATAGCAACCAATCAACTTCTAGATGTCATTTTATAGAAGGTGATAAAGAATTGCTAGAAGCTGATTGGTTGCTATGGGAAACATCTCCCGTTTTTCTCCTTAGAAAGTTTGCCACATCTCCCCTGGGTCTGTCCATTTTTTCATTTAGTTTAACTTCAGCAAAATACACAGTAGTCCCATTAGTTAACCAGGCTGAATCGGTTAAATAAATGTAATCTATTCTTCTGTTATTGGCCTATTAGAAATGTTAGGCTCTGAAAAGCTCTTTTAAGTGTTTTTCAACATGCGCATGGACTGGAAGAATTTTGTGCATAGAGAAAACTCCCACTATGTGGTCATGACTCATGAACTTTTACATTTGCTTATGTATTTCTGAAATTTATTGCAGCTACAGTATCTTTTAATGAAAAGAAAAAAAGTTAGTATCATGCTGACTTTAAAGCACTTCTTTTATACAAAGGTCCTTGGCAAAGTCACAGAGGAACTCTCAGACTTACCATATGCACATGTAGAAACTATCACCAGGCAGAGAAATAAACTATTTAAGTTTTTTGATAATAGACATAAAGACTCATCTTCAATCATAGTTTGTCATTTGATGCAGTTAAAGCGAGAGATCTGATCATAGTAAAAGGCATAATCTCTGTCCAGCCTGATGCAAAGATGGACTTTTAGGGGAGTTATGATGATTTGTGGTTAATGCCTTACAAGAAATGTTGTTATAGAAACAATAAAAACAGCCTTGCAGTATTACAATAAGACGTTGACTTCACATACCTAGACATACCTTTTTATGTTAGATCCTGGTAAATTTGCACTTCCTGTTCTTTTCTGGATCCCCTCCAGATGCATAAACTGCATAAAAATGTTATATATATATATCTCAGGTAACACAGGGTATAAAAATGAGGACTCCAGACAGGCAAATACTTGGTAAAGCAGGGTCTTTTTAATGGTAGCAGACACGTGAGGTTTAGGCCTGCACACATACAGGCACATAACAGAAAATAAGCAAACAACATAAAAGTAAATGTCTCAGCACTCCTTGTGCTAATGCATGTGGACCCTCCAGGCCCTGGCACACTAATGCTAACCACCACCCCCAGCCTATTGCCTGGCCAGATTGTCCAGCATCAGGAGCAACGAGCATCAGGTGTTTGAGAGTTTTAAACCCTTCCTATGCTCCAGTGATTATTCCAGCTGGGTCTGTGTAAATGGGAAACCTGGAATTCCACACCTCCACTGCTAATGCAGAACGCACAAGTTTCACTCCAGCCTCCCTTGGAGGGAGCTGATTCCACCAGAATGTGGATAATTCAGGTGAGAGACAACCCCTCTCACCACAATATATATATATATATATATATAAACCCGGAAGTCCACGGGACTGTGCGGATCGCAAAGGACAGCTCTTATCGGAAGAGCTGTCCTTTGCTGTACTGATCGCATATGTTAGTGCATATGCGATCAGTACGAATGCGCTGTCTGGCGGTAAGTACGGCACTGTGTTAGTACATCCCGCCCAATGCCACAAAACCTGGTAGGCAGATCATATGAAAAAAAAAAAACTTCAGCAAAGGGGTTGATTGATGGGCTTGAGGAAGCTTTATTGAAAGTAAACCATTTACTGCTGTATTCAGTCTTCAAGGTTCTGCATGAAATAAATCTTATTTAAATCTATGTTGTAGTCAGCAATACATTGTGTCATGCTGCTTAGTCTGGCATTGATGTCAAACTTTAATATATGTTTGTGATACTTTTCCTGGAAATTCCTCCATGAAGTTATTTAAATGTTGGAACAACTCACAATTAATAATTAGAAGTTTTCTATTCCTTTTCCAAAAAAGAAAGTTGGTAGTGGCCCAAGAGGTAATGTACACACGGAAACTTTAATGTGTTGTTAAGATGAAAATTACAGACATGTAAACAGACCTCTACTAAGAAATGTTGAAATGAAATGGCACTTTCAGCCTATTTACCAATGGATGAACAGCCAGGTTTACAAGAAACTGTACATTTGCTGCATTTTGCATAGTGATCATGACCAATGTGTGAGTACAATTTCCAAGTGCTGCTGCACAACTTTATCTTTAGTTGCAACTACAAAATACACTTAAAGTAACTATACATCACTCCAGCTGGTTTTAGACCCAATAATTATCATTTTTTATTGCAGCTTATCATGGCAATAAAAAATTGAGGACTGCCAGGATGTATTTAAAAAACACATCCAGGGAGCCTGTCCCTGCGATATCCCACAAATATTGTTAAATATGCCCTATAGGTCTGTTTTATATCAATCAGGCCAGTGGAAGTCTGAATGAGTAGATGTATTAGAGTACCAGACATCTGATTGCAGAGGATAGTTCTCCAGTGGTTCCCTTTATAGATGGTAACATGGAAGTAGCAACAGTAGCAGCAGGAACCTAGAACAATGGAGACAGAACAGTACATTGTGCAAACAGTTGGCAAGGACCTGTACTCTTTCTGAGGCTGTTTCAGAGCTGGACGCTAAAGGCAAAATTATGGCAAAAGCTGCAGGAGGTGTCTTTAGTAAAGAGACAGCCGCTGCTAGCATCTTTCCAAAGACGCAGCATCGGATTAACTGTGTGAACATCGGATATCTCAGTATCCATTAGATTACTCAGGATGTCCAGTGAAATCACACTGCCGGGGCCAAGGACACAGCCACTATCTTCGACATGCCCAGAAAACTGGGCTGACATGCCACCATTTTCTGGAACACTGCCCGTTGCTGCCTTCAAATGCCAGCAGCATGTCAATCCTGCTGCTGCTTTTGGGGCACTGCAGTCGACATGGCAGAAACAGATGCTCCTGCGCATGAACAGATCTGCAAACATCGGAGATGTACATAAATATCTAATTCTATGAATTGAGTCTTCTGTATCTCTGGGCTGGGCTGGGCTGGGCTTGGACTTTCTGTATTCTTGTGGACTGGACCTGTAATTTCTGTTCCTCAGTGCTGAACCAGGGCTTTTCCTGGACCCTAAAAAAGGATCTGGATCTCTTGGTACTTCTAGCACCTTGTACAGGATCTCTAATAGCTTGTTATCTGTGACTGGCAACCTGGCAACTTTTCCATTTATAAATAAGGTAATTATTGCACTGGTGTGATGAAAATACCACTCACATATTGTATATATAAAAAATATTTTATAATATTTATTGAATGAACAAATAATAAAATCATACACATATAACTATACACTTAACAGTACTATATCCTAACTTCATATAAGTTCAGTAAAAATAAATATCAGTACCAGCTTTCAATTAGATACAAAATATTATACTCATATGGGATGTAGTTATCCGACATATATACCGACGGGAATCCCAACAAGGGACTTGAAATACCGACGCCTATCTTAATCCCGAGGCCGGAACACCAAAGGACGCCGGGCTGAACTAGGTAAGTCCGGGACGCCCTCAGCGTTAGTCGTGGGGGGTTTAGGGAGCGTTGCGGGGTTAGGATTAGGTTTTGGGGGGAGGTTAGGGTTAGGCACCCATAGAGGGTAGGGTTAGGCACCACTGGGGGGGGTTAGGGTTAGGCACTAAGGGGGAAGGGTTAGGGTGTGGGGTGGGGAGGGTTATGCTACAAGAAGGGAGGGTTAGGAGGAGAAGGGGAGGGTAAGTATACTTACCAACCATCAGGATGCCACTGTCGGTATTCTGGCAGGAGGCATTCCGACAGCCGACATTACATACAGATTCCACTCATATTAAAATTCAGTTACATTGTATTATTGCACTTCTACCTTGATTCATAGCTGCTCACAGGAAACATTAATTAGAAATTCACATGCATTAAGAGCTTAAACTTGTCTTTAGTACAGGTATAAACACTCTTTTTAATATCACCAAGAGTCTCGCAATTTAAGAGCACTTTTAATGGCAAAGGGTTTAAAATATGTTTTTATTGTTATAATGCTCATCCAGCCCTTAGGAGGGTAACTAGCCCTTAGGAGTGTAACTAGGGCTCTTAAAAAAACTGGTCCAATCTAGCAGACTGAGATAGAGGTTTTAAAACAACGATTAGCACGCTTGTATTTACCCACAGTCCTGGATAATCCTTTGGGGTTCCTTTTTTGTAGAATAGAGTCCACGGGTCCTCTATAGATAGAGGCACTTTCTCTCCCTTTATGCAGATGCCGGCTTAGTGAAAGGTGAAAGACAGCATATCACAGGCTCCGTCTCTGCAGTGGCCGCTCGATTAGGGCTCTGTATTTTCACACTGGATATCCGGCAGGTACTGTGTATAGTAGTATGTAGCAGCAGGTGATCACTCGTCTCAGGGGTATAATTAACAAGTCCCAGTCAGCCTTGGAGACCCAGTTAGCAATTGTCCACTGTGGTCTATTTATTTGGAGAATAGCAACGTGTCTCAGCACTTTTTCAAGCTGGTTTGTTCTCCTTCCGCTCATAAGTGCCTTTTTAGAGCACCAGGCCAACACCCCCCCCCCGGTCGGTGCAAAAAAAGGGAATATGTACCGCTGAAAAAGGTGGAGTAGTCTCAAAAGAAAGGTGGTCACACAACAGTATTTCCAATTCAAATTACACCACACAGTAGCACGATCTTGATTCACCCCTGATTCACTTTACACCACATAGTAGTATCATGTATAACACACAGCAGTGCCCCTTTTATACAATGCCCGCAGTAGTAGTGCCCCTTATACAATGCCCACAGCAGTAGTGCCCCAGATACATAATGCCCACAGCAGTAGTGCCCCTTATGCAAATGCAATGTCCATTGTAGTGGTGCCCCTTATGCTTTTGCCCGCAGTAGTGGTGCCCCTTATGCAGTGCTCCTAGTAGTGGTAGTGCCCCTTATGCAGTGCCCACAGTGGTAGTGCCTCTATTTATTTGGAGAACAACAGGGGTTAAAGTGAGCAAGAAAGGGGCGGAACTGCGTTCCGTCACATCTATTTGGAGATGGAACCAGTTCCGCCTCCTCCGACCCACCTTAGCCCGGCGCCGCAGGGAGGCTCCATTTGCCGGGCGCCTGCTGAGATTTTATTACCAGCGGGCGCCAGGCTCCCTCCCCTTAGCACCAGCAGCAGTCCCTGGAGGCTGGAGCTCACTCTTGAGCTCCAGCTTCCGGCTCCCCTCCCCCCACGGGCACTATGGGAGAAACGTCATGATGTGTCTCCCATAGTTCAGAGGACTCGGAGCAGCCAGGCAGACCAGAGGCATACAGGAGCATGGCTTAAGGTAAGTATTGTTGGGTTTTTTTGTTTGTGTAAGTGGCACCATAGGGGGAATAACTTCTGGGGGCATTACACAGGGGCACTACTACTGGGTGCATTATACAGGGGGCACTACTACTGGGGACATTACAACTGGGGGCACTGCATAAGGGGCACCACTCCTGGGGCACTGCTTAAGGGGAACTACCACTACTGTGGGCTCTGCATAAAGTGCACCATTCCTGGGGGCACTAAATAAGGGGCACCACTCCTGGGGGCACATAATAAGGGGCACTACCACTACTGTGGGCTCTGCATAAAGGGCACCACTACTGGGGGCATTGAATAAGGGGCACCACTACTGGGGGAACTGCATAAGGGGCACCACTACTTGGGTCACAGAATAAGGGACACTACCACTGTGGGAACTGCATAAGGAGCAGTTCCCACTACTAGGGGCACTGCATAAGGGGCACCACTACTGGGGGCACTGCATAAGGGGCACCACTACTGGGGGAACTGCATAAGGGGCACCACTACTTGGGTCACAGAATAAGGGACACTACCACTGTGGGAACTGCATAAGGAGCAGTTCCCACTACTAGGGGCACTGCATAAGGGGCACCACTACTGGGGGCACTGCATAAGGGGCACCACTATTGGGGGCACTGCATAAGGGGCACTACCACTCTGGGCACTGCATAAGGGGCACTACCACTCTGGGCACTGAGGCACTACCACTGTGGGCACTGCATAAGGGGCACTACCACTACTAGGAGCACTGCATAAGGGGCACCACTACTGCGGGCAAAAGCATAAGGGGCACCACTACAATGGACATTGCATTTGCATAAGGGGCACTACTGCTGTGGGCATTATGTATCTGGGGCACTACTGCTGTGGGCATTGTATAAGGGGCACTACTACTGCGGGCATTGTATAAAAGGGGCACTGCTGTGTGTTATACATGATACTACTATGTGGTGTAAAGTGAATCAGGGGTGAATCAAGATCGTGCTACTGTGTGGTGTAATTTGAATTTGAAATACTGTTGTGTGACCACCTTTCTTTTGAGACTACTCCACCTTTTTCAGCGGTACATATTCCCTTTTTTTGCACCGACCGGGGGGGGGGGTGTTGGCCTGGTGCTCTAAAAAGGCACTTATGAGCGGAAGGAGAACAAACCAGCTTGAAAAAGTGCTGAGACACGTTGCTATTCTCCAAATAAATAGACCACCAGCGGACAATTGCTAACTGGGTCTCCAAGGCGACCGGGACTTGCTAATTATACCCCTGAGACTATCTGTGATTTCTGGTGGAGTTTTTCCTAGAGGTTGACAATTCCTCTAATTATCTGCTGCAGGTGTGTGGGAAAAAAAAGAAAAAAATATGTATTGGATATTAATTGTGCAGAACAGGCGCTGAGGTTTTTTGTGGTTATTGAGCTTTTCCATTTATGTCAAACATGCAGCTTTCTCTGTGAGACTTGCAACTCTATCTAAGGCAGGGGTGGGGAACCTTTTTTTCTGCCAAGGGCCATTTTGATATATATAACATTATTCGCGAGCCTGGTGCAGGCCACACCCCCTCCGTGTGATGTCACATGGGGTGGGCCCACAATTGCCAATGATTACAGCAATGCCCGAGCATCCTGAGGATGCTCGGGGGAGCTGTAAGGGCAGCGGTGTGACCATCTGAAGCTTCCTAAAGATGCTCTAGGTGGCACTGCTGCATAGATTCTGGCTGCCGGGTACCATTCTAGGCACCCTGTTAACCAGATGAGGCTAGCAGAAAAAAGCTCCGAGGGCCAGACCAAATGATTCCAGGGGCCTTATACGGCCCCCGGGCCTGAGGTTCCCCATCCCTGATCTAAGGGATGTGTGGTCCTTCTCATCTCATACAGTCTTTCTAAGATATGGGTGTGTTGATGTTAAACGATGGAGGCTACAATTTTTCTTCTACTAAGTTCTTTATCTTTCTTATGCTGTACAGTTATATGGTCTCAAGATACACATAACTGGTATAGTTTCCAGTATGCATTTTGCTTACAAAATAAGATAGAGAAAAGATTATATTGCAATACTTTTTTCAGTTTTTATGTCATCATTATTATATCATGTACAATGCTAAAACCTTATTGATACATAATATAAAAGCAACACATTAATACGGGCTTGAAGAAAACAGAATTGAAACTCAGAATGACCTAAATGAGTACATCACATTTCTTATTAGAGTAGTGGCACACTGGCACTATCTGCACAGGATCCCAGAAGGTATTTTCTTTTTTATTTCACATAGCAGTGTAAATGCCAGGTCTCTGACACAGTGGCTTCTCAAGATACACCCAGCTCAGCAAAACTAACATGTATGCCAGGAGATAAAACTAGCATAAACGCTTAGCTTTGCCATGAGATGCACATACTTGCCTACTTTTTCGGGTAGTCCCCTGCAACCCTGGAGGTGGGCAGGATGGGGAGTTTATATAGTGATCTCGTAGGTCAGGGCTAAAATGACGTGAATCACATCATTTAGCCCCACCCCCTCCTTGCGGACCCACAAATCACAGCATTGTGATGTAATGGGGCGGGCCTAATGACAAGGAGAGCCTAGCCCCGCCCCAGCTGCATCTCCTCTCTGGGCTTTTCTCAGAGAGGAGTTAATGAAAGACGGCAAGTATGGAGATGCACAAAAGTCCATGAAAGATGACGTTTTGCCTCTTTCTGAGACCCGATTTTTGTCGGGATAAATCCGAATTTGGTGGCAAAATCCAAACTCATCTGTGCCTGCACATCTATTGTAATTAGACAATCAGAGGTGGCTATTAAGTGTCGTCATAATCAGTGCATATGTCTTACCAGTGATTAAGAACACGCAAGCTTTAAACCGAACCTTAAAGATGAATATCAATATTGTGGCTGTCAATATTCACCATGTCCACATTGTGAATGTCTGCATGTTCAATGTCATCATTCTGTACATGTCAACATTCTGAACTTGTTGACATTATGCTGTTGATGTTCTGAAACTCTATATTCTGAATGTCGACAAACTGATTGCATACCATTTGCCCTATATTTGTCTGTAAATGTGCTGCGGACCCTTTGTGGTACCCTATAAATAAAGGTCAATAATAACAATAATAATAATAATTAATTTCATTTCTTTATGAACAAAGTGTGATTCCTTTACTTGGGATAGAGCAATGTTATATAACCTAAATATGAACAATGTGATACATTTTAGAATCATCAACAATGCCTCTTGCTTTCTCAGAGGAGCTGCTCATTACATTTACACTGTGGAAATTCGTAACGTGTGTCTTATAAACCTCACTATTGGGTCAAACTGACGTGCCTCTGGAAATTGTCACAGAAAATACTGAATGACTAGGGCTGTGGTTCCCAAACTGTGCGCCGTGGCACCCTGGGGTGCTTCGGGACACTTGCAGGGGTGTCTCAGTTTGGTGGTCCAGCACCAAATTAAATTATTTATGGTCAATGTAAGGTAAATATGTGGGCAAAGAGAAGCGCAAACCTGTCCACCACCACATAACTGAACCTAAGGATGACAACTAAGCACAATTTACGTCACTTTACTACATTTTCTCTGAAATTCTCAATAACAAACTTTTGGCTAAGGGAGCCATGAAAACAATGCTGTTACTCCAGGGCGCCATGATTCAAAAAATTTTGGAACCACTGGCCTATGGAATTCCATGGAGTCTCTGACCATGACGCACACAAATAGTTATCTAAAGATGTATGTCTTCCTTTATATAGACAGAGTGCGTAATCTGGTGCATGCGCTAATTTCACTGCCAACCAGGAGCTGTGGCCAACTCATCCTATATGAGTGCGTAGAGCTAGTGCGGTGTAACCCAGTATACGAACATCACACTATCATATGTCAGACTGCACCATCAGTTTGAGAAAAAATGTCTGTAGGGAAACATTCCTTCAAAATAACTGTTATAATATCATAAAGTACATTTCTGGCCATGGGAAAAAGTGACGCTCTCTAGAGACCGCTGTAATACTGCTCCTTGGGCACTTTTCCTTTTATGATGCTTACAAAATAAGTTTTTGTTTTTTTCGGTGGAGAAATGTCATATATCCTCCATGTTACTTTTAAATTAAATGTTTCCATATCCAAAAGAAGATTTTATGCTGTGCAAAGAAGGTAGAGACTTGTACTTAATAACAGGAGCGTATCTTCCTATTGGCCTGGATGGTGCTGTGTCAGCCCGACATCACTAGCACATGATCTCCTGTCTCCTCTGCTCTTAGCAGTGTCCCGCAGTCTGCTGCAGCAAAGATCCCTGGTTTCCTTCTGTCTCCTCTGCTCTTACCAGTGTTCTCCATTGAATGTTACTATGTATTAGCCTTCTTATATGTCCCTTTATATCAGAAACATTTAAAATTAGGGAGAGTAAATTTTTTTTATTTTTATCCCTAATATATCTCTTCCCCCACAATACCCAACACATACCAATCACCACTCACTAATTCCAATATGTCAACTGTGCAGGAAAAGTGCAAGCACCACATCAATCACAAGGCTCTATTCGCAAGGTAATATGCATATATGCAAATTATCTTGCCCACAATGCATCTTGTTTGTTATTGATGTCCTCTTTTCCTGTGTTGTTGACAGATTGAAATTAATAAACAGTGCTTTGCATGTAGTAAGTGTTAAAACTGAAAAAAAAAATATATATATATATATATATATATATATGAGTCAGGTGCATAAATATTGGGACATTGACAGAATTTTCATATTTTGGCCTCTATTCACCACCACAATGGCTTTGAAATGAAACAAACAAGTTGTGCTTTAACTGCAGACTTTCAGATTTAATTTGAGGGTAATTACATCCAAATCGGGTGAACGGTGTAGGAATTACAACGGTTTCTATATGTGCCTCACAATTTTTAAGGGGCCAAAAGTAATGGGACTATCAACTCAAAAGCTATTTCATGGACAGGTGTGGGCTATTCCCTCATTATTTCATTATCAATTAAGCAGGTAAAAGGTCTGGAGTTGATTCTAGGTGTGACATTTGCATTTGGAATCAGTTGCTGTAGACTCTCAATATGAGATCCAAAGAGCTGTCACTATCAGTGAAGCAAGCCATCATTAGGCTGAAAAATCAAAACAAACCCATCAGAGAGATAGCAAAAACATTAGGTGTGGCCAAATCAACTGTTTGGAACATTCTTAAAAAGAAAGAACGCACCGGAGAGCTCAGCAACACCAAAAGACCCAGAAGACCACGGAAAACAACTGTGGTGGATGACAGAAGAATTATTTCCCTGGTGAAGAAAAACCCCTTCACAACAGTTGGCCAAATCAAGAACACTCTCCAGGAGGTAGGTGTATATGTGTCAAAGTCAACAATCAAGAGAAGACTTCACAAAAGTGACTATAGAGGGTTCACCACAAGATGTAAACCATTGGTGAGACACAAAAACAGGAAGACCAGATTAGAGTTTGCCAAACAACATTTAAAAAAGCCATTACAGTTCTGGAACAACATCCTATGGACAGATGAGACAAAGATCAACTTGTACCAGAGTGATGAGAAGAGAAGAGTATGGAGAAGGAAAGGAACTGCTCATGATCCAAAACATACCACCTCATCAGTGAAGCATGGTGGTGGTGGTGTCATGGTGTGGGCATGTATGGCTGCCAGTAGAACTGTTTCTCTTGTATTTATTGATGATGTGACTGCTGACAAAAGCAGCAGAATGAATTCTGAAGTGTTTCGGGCAATATTATATGCTCATATTCAGTCAAATGCTCCAGAACTCACAGTGCAGATGGACAATGACCCGAAGCATACTGCAAAAGCAACCAAAGAGTTTTTTAAGGCTAAAAAGTGGAATGTTATGCAATGGTCAAGTCAATCCCTTGACCTGAATCTGAGTGAGCATGCATTTCACTTGATGTAGACAAAACTGAAGGGAAAATGCCCCAAGAACAAGCAGGAACTGAAGACATTTGCAGTAGAGTCCTGGCAGAGCATCACCAAAGGTGAAACCCAGCATCTGGTGATGTCTATGCATTCCAGACTTCTGACTGTAATTGCTTGCAAAGGCTTTGCAACAAAGTATTAAAAAGTGAAAGTTAGATTTAAGATTGTTTAGTTTGCCCCATTACTTTTGGCCCCTTAAAAAGTGGGAGGCACATATAGAAACCGTTGTAATTCCTACACCGTTCACCTGATTTGGATGTAATTACCCTCAAATTAAATCTGAAAGTCTGCAGTTAAAGCACATCTTGTTTGTTTCATTTCAAAGCCATTGTGGTGGTGAATAGAGGCCAAAATATGAAAATTCTGTCAATGTCCCAATATTTATGCACCTGACTGTATATATAATATAAAAAAATATATATATTGTCTCCCTATTTCTACAGGCATGTAAATTGAACTACCCCCAGTGTAAGTGTAATAAATTTTTACTTTTCTCAGTTTGGGGGATTGGCTGTGATCTTTATGGGTTGTGGCTAACCCTGTGTTGGGAATAGGACATGATCCATATGAACTGTCTTCATTCTTATGTTGGAAAATATAAAAGATCTATCATCCCAGTAAATTAAAGGTGGAGTGTAGGTATCAGTTGTTAAAAAGCATAATGCAGTATAGATAGCCCAATTTGAATATATGTAAATTATGTTACCCATAATGCATTTTGTTTGTTTTTGATTCAATGTTTTTAAGCTTTTCCTGTGTTTTTTTGCATACATAAATTTATATATAGTGGTTTGCAATGGAGTAAATTTTATAAAAGATATATATATATATTACAAAGAGAAATAAAAATTATACTCTCCCTATTTCTTCACGTGTGTGAATTAAACTACCCCCGGTGTGATATTGGGCTCTATTTATTAACATTATTTTTACTTTCACACCCTTTTCACATTATTTTAGTTTCACCTGTAGTTATTACAGGGCAATTGGAGTAGAATTAGTAAAATTCTACTCCAACCCCCAGTATCACTTATTTTTAGTAAAGCAGATCGCATTTCCCATAATTGTAATGGGAAATGTGATCTGTGTGCAAGTTACTAAAAATAAATTGTAAAAAAATACCGGGGGAAGCCCTGTGATAATAACGCCACCTGGAGGTGGCGTTATCCAGGGTCCCCCCTGGTTACCGGGCTCCCACTCTGCTCTAACGGGGAGAGCAGAGGCGGGAGCCGGTACCAGTAATCAGCTATGTGGTCTAAATAGACCGCAAGCTGATTACTGTAAAAAAAAGAAAAAAAAATTAATCATTTTTTTTTTTCCTTACCTGAATCCAGGGATTGGTGATCGGGCCTCCGGTGATGGCTCCTCTCCGGTCAGCTGGTCTCCCACAGTGCACTGGGGCCCGGTCATCAGGTGATCGGGTCCCAGTGCAGTATGGGAGATCACCTGATCGGGAAGCCCCGAGAAGATCACCGGAGGCCAGGAGGTGAAGGTAAGTGTAATGAAGGGAGGGGGGGCCACGGGGGGGGGGGGGGAGGGGGGGTCGCGGGGTCCGCGATCGCGGGGGGCGGGGCTTAGCGCTGGGGGGTGGGGCTTAGCGTCGGTGGGGGGGTAGTAGCGACGGTGGGTCAGCGCATGCGCGGGCTCTTAGTCGCGGTATTTTTTCCGAAAATACCGTGACTAGAGTGCGGATGGGATCCGCAGGGACAGAGCTTTATCGCAAGCTCTGTCCCTGCAAGGGATTTCACTCGAATTCACTCGGTAATATCACACTACAATCCGCATTCAATATGCGGATTGTAGTAAATAGAGCCCATTGTGTGATATTTTTTTTTTTTTTAGTAGAAGCAGTCATTGGAGGGGGGCGCCAGTCCCTTAGTTTGCCAGGGGCACTTGGACCCGTAGATACACCCCTGCTTAATAATAACAGTAATAATTGTATTTATATAGTGCTATTCCCCCAATGGGACTCAAAGTGCTTTACATTTGCAGATTAAAAAAAAAGACACATGATTCGAAATAAACACATAAAGGAGTAAGAGACCATATAAAAGAGAACTAAGCATTTGAATGTTTTTTTTTTTCGTATGAGTGTTTGCTCTTAGAAAAATAAAAGGGCATTAATGAAGTGCATGAGTAAACAGGTAGTTCTCGAGTCTGTTTTTCAAGATTTCTAGAGAGAAGGCTTCTCAAACTACAGTATGTGCCCATTGTAATATATAGACGGCAATGAAGGAACCTGTGCTGATTAAAATCACCTAAGGGCAGATGGGAAGGGTGATAAATGATGTTCTTAGCACCATTGGCTAACAATGCATTCCCATCCAGCCACGTTAAGGTGAACCCCATCAGATGGGTCCCTAACATTACTAATACTAACACATATTGGGTGAGATGTGCTAAGCCTTGGAGAGAGATAAAGTACTAACCAAGCAGCTCCTAACTGCCATTTTACAGGCTGTGTTTGAAAAATGACAGGAGCTGATTGGTTGGCACTTTATCTCTATCCAAGGCTGTAGTACATATACCCCTATGTCATTTTATCTAGGACTTACCATAATATTGTCCATTCCAATCTCACTTGTGTGGTGCCCCCATAGTTATGGGGTTACCCCTTTAGCTAGTTAGGGGACTTAAATACCCTGCAGTCCCCTGTCAGTTTTTTTTTGTACTAAGTTAATACAGTACCATTGGCCCCATAGGCAAGTAAAGTGACCTCTTACTGACCCTGCTCTCCCTGAACCCCACAGAGCATGTACAAACAGGAAGGTAGAAAATGCTCCTGGGTCAGTAACCCATTTTTGCGGGAAAATCCTGCCCCACTAATTGGTAGCCTGGGTGTCCAGGCAGAGATCCTTATAGGCGGCCTGTTGCTGGGGGTCCCCTGTCCACTCATATAAGCCGGACCGACAGGGAGGAGAGTATGGGAGAGTTTATAAAATACCCATCCCAAGGGAAGGAGGTGTGCTGTTTGTAAGGAGTTTCTGTGGAGTGCCCTTGGATCTGTAAAAATAGGGGTGCTATAACCCCTTTTGTTTGCCCTGGATTACAATTACTGCACTCAGTGCAGCACAGGAAAATCCCTTTGGATTATAAGTAAAAGACCCTAGAGAGAGAAGCCTGGCAGCTGCTGCTGCGGTGGAATATGTTTGCGGCACAGAGCGGGGCAAGGCTGGACCTGCCAACCCCCTAGAAAAAAGTAACACCGGAGCCAGACTCTGCTAAGGATACAGCTGCACTTATCATTAGGAAGTGAGAGGCTGTCCGCTCATCTCATTTGTTATTGCTGTGCCTGCGTGTGGAAAAGTCCCCGCTTCCTCAGAGCCCTGTTACTTACCTGCTTCACAGAAGACTGCTCCGTCTGCGGACTGCTGAGGAGGAGAGGACCAGAGCGTGGAGGACTGCCCAGCTGCAAGCCCCAGAGGAAAGTGCTGCCAGGACCTACTGGGCGTTTAAGAGGACCCCACCTGTTGCCGGCTGTCCTGAGGAATGCCCGCAGACCAGGAGAAGACCCCGTGGGAGGAGCACGGCTGAAGACGGATTCCAGCCAGGAGAAGCTGTTGGCTGCAGTGCCTGAGGAAAGAGGACCTGGGTGGGAAGGTTGCCGAGCCACCGGGACTGCAACTGAAGAGGCACCAGCTGAAGGGACCTGTCGCTGCGGGCACCCTGTGCCTGTGTGTCGAGAAGAGGAAGAAGGTCCTGCCTCTGCTGCCGACTGGACCCCGCACAGGAAGATATCTGCTGCCGCTGACAAGGACCCTGTTACTGCTGAGGAGCGCCGCTGCTGCAGGGGAGAGGACCTGCACTGGTAGCAGGCATCGGAAGAGACAGCCCCGGAGGAAAGTGCTCCAGAACCCCTCTGCTGCCGCATTTGTCTGCCAGACAGAGCCCTGAGGGAGGAACCTTACCCTTGGAGTGCCCCAAACAGTGTTTACCTGGAGGTCATGTCGTGGAGCTCTGGTGCGGTGCTCTGCATTCCAGAGCTCCAGTGGCTATCGAAGGAGGATGAACAGCCACAGCCAGGGGTGAGAACCACCATTCTCCGTATACCAGCCCCTATCTCCGCCCTGCCCTTAGTCCAAATCCTGCCTTTAGTTAGATCATCATCCTGCTGGGATTCCCCTTTTCCCCCTCCAGGGACCAGTGGCAAGTGGGGGTAGTCCTCAACAATTATATAGCTCTAACTAGGCTCGGGAATAGGGTATTGTTTAGGGGCCAGGGTCATTAGTTTGTATTATCCAGCTGTGTGAGGGAGGTAAGGGATAGGAAACCCATGCCTTATATTTATTGCTTATCTGGTGTTTTATTCTGTGAACCTCCAGCTCATGCCTGGGAGGGGATCGTGATTTGGCTGTGGGGTCAGCTCATGTCTGATGCTCATGATATTAATGTAAATGCTGTTTTACTTTCCCTTGCCATGAAAATGTATGTGTATTTGCTGATATTAATGTGAATACAAATGTCATTAATGCACGGCTTGTTGCCGGTATCATTTGCAGAGTCAGTTCATTATAATGTAAAGTATGCTCATCCTTGCCAGTGCCTAATTTGTTGCTGACATTTCTCAAAACACTGTGTATGTTTACTGTGAACCATTTACCTTGTTGATTTCTGTGGTGCAATGTATATTTAATGTTTATTTAACCCTGTATAACTCCGGCTGGCAATTCTGGTGGTAATTATTTGTGGCATAGATGTACTGTGTTCATTTTTCCCAGCAAAGGCCCACATGCTAGCAAAAGACTGTGGATCTCATTCAGAGCCGCTCGCTATTTGCGAGTGCACGCTCTGAATCAGGGCAGGGAGTATTTTTTATTTTTTTTTCCTGTCCGCTCGCTAAGCTGTGGGTGCCCACCCACCGATTATCGCGACCATCGGCATTGCGAGGAGACCCTAAGGTAGGGACTTAGCACTCGCAATGCCGAGTGGACTTCCAGCTCTAATAGAGTGATGTCAGTAGGGACGCCCACAAACGGCAGGCGTTCCTTCGGGAACGCCTCCGTTTGTTCAGCCACCCTCCCTACCCGCCTACAAAACGGGGCGAGCTGTCGATCAACATCGACAGCCGCCCCGTTTTGCTGCGAGCTCCGGAGCGATTGAAGGTCTCACTCGCTACGGGGCGAGCGTACGTGCAATGTGCTTGCGAGCCCGTCTGAATCAGGCCCTGTGTTCATTAGCTACAATTGGCCAGTGCACTACTGTTCTCAGTATAACCTGTGTACTGTTGTTGTTTTTTTCAGTAAAGGTCCTCATGTTAGCACAGACTGTATCTCATTGCTATAAGCTGCTGGTGCACTACTGATATAAGCTTGGCATGCATGGTTTTCTCACGTTTTCTCAGCGAAAGTTGGAATATTAGCACAGACTGTATCTCATTGCTATAACCTGCTGGTCCACTACTGATACAAGCTTGACCTGCAGGTTCCATGCTCTTTCTCATTTTTTAGTGAAAGTAAAGTTCTGCATAAATTGTGCTTCTTTTTGTTGACCCACATTTGCCAGATGGGGTCACCGGTAGAGGACAGGGAGGTATTAAGTAAATATCATGGTATTGAAAAGTGTAAATTATTTTATTTATTCTGTTTATGGTAAACATTTTCTGTGTCAGTTGTTGTGTGTTTATTGGCAATAATAAATTTGTGTTGTACCATTCTTTCTGACTGGTCACTGTGTCTGCAAAAAGGGAATATCAGGCTTGCCTCTCTGTCACGGTGTGTCCTATCTTAGTTACGGGGAAATCGGCCACCGAAGCATACTGAGCACACTTGAACCTGGTGCTAGTGGTGCATCATCATTATACAAACTTTCAGAGCATCACACTTGAAACTTGAAACATGAAACACTTGAAACATGAATTCAAAGTTACCCCAGTGAAATACTCGTAGTAACCATAAGAATGCTTCAGAATTCCAGACTGCCATCACACCAAAGTACTGGTACTATCCCTATTGTACCCTAACTTCTGTTGGCCTGGGGAAGCTGAACCAGAGGTGAAAAGTCACCACTTCCATTGGGAAGCTCTGTTGGTTCATCTCCCTGATCCTAGAGCAGGGTCGGCTCTAGGGGTGTTCGTCCTGAGCAGTCGCACAGGGGCGCCACCCATAGAGGGCGCACCCCTCCCCAACATCTCGAAGTGGCCCGAGGGTTTTTAAATCGGGAGGTTGGGGACCCCCCACTGCCCTGTGCTGCGGTGCCGGACCTCGGAGACTTTGAATGGATGCTGCTCGCATGCGCACGGCATCCATTCAGTGATGGGAGAGGGCTGGGGGAAGCCCACCTAGTGAGGCTCCCCCCAGCCTGACGTTATTTGGAGGCGGAAATGCCTCCAAATAATGTCACGCAGGGGACATGGCCTATGGTAATTAGGCCACACCCCCATTCCGGTCGCGCACACGCGCTGTAGGGGGCCGGCACAGGGTGCTCCGACCCCTGGAGCCGGCCCTGTCCTAGAGAAACTCTCATAGCACTGTGATAACACAGTTGGTGGGGTGATGACTGTTTAACATTTCACACTGCAGCCTGGTGACTGTGACTAAGGGCTCTATTTACTACAATCCGCATATTGAATGCAGTTTGTAGTGTGATATTATTGACTGAATTCGCATTGCGAATTCAGGCAATATCACAGGGATTTACTACAAATCCCTTGCAGGGACAGAGCTTGCGATAAAGCTTTGTCCCTGCGAATCCCACCCACGCCCCCATGATCGTGGACCCCCCGCGACCCCCCACCCACCTTAATAGCACTTACCTGCATTATCCGGGCCTCCGGTGATGTCCTCCATGCCTTCGGTCAGGTGATATCCCATACTGCACTGGGACCCGATCACCTGATGACCGGGCCGTAGTGCAGTATGGGAGATCAGCTGAGCAGAGGGGAGACATCACCGGAGGCCTGATCACCGGTCCCTGGAGTCAGGTAAGTAAAAAAAAATGTTGACAATTTTTTTTCTTTTTTTTACAGTAATCAGCTTGCGGTCTGTTTAGACCACACAGCTGATTACTGGGACCGACTCCCGGCTCTGCTCTCCCCGTTAGAACGAAGCAGGAGTCTGGTAACTGGGGGGGAGAACCTGGATAACTCCACCTCCAGGTGGCGTTATTATCACAGGGCCTCCGTAGGTATTTTTTTCACAATTTATTTTTAGTAACTTTGGTCGGATCACATTTCCCATTACAATTATGGGAAATGCAATCTGATTACTTAAAATAAGTGATACTTAGGGGTTGGAGTAGAATTTTACGAATTCTTCTCCAATTGCCCTGTAATAACTATAGGTGATAGTAAAATAATGTGAAAAGGGTGTGAAAACATCCTTTTTCACTTTATTTTAGTAAAAATAATGTTAATAAATAGAGCCCTATATCACTGCTGAAGAAAATTTCACATACTAAACATTTTCTTTTTAAAACAGAGACCTAATGAACTAGAAATATTACATATCATTGGGGCATATTCAATTGGCATTGAGAATTTGGCCGTAAAACTTATCGTGGCTATAGCGACCATTTTTTTATTACCGTGGCTATGCGCAATCTTGATCCTCACACTATCTGATTTAAACAAATTGAGCGCAATAATTTTTTAACCTGTTGGAAATTTTTAAAAACTGGGGAGAACAGCCTGTACCCTAAACATTTTTAAAAGTTTTGGATGTCTATTACTTTCCCTAAGAAAAATACTTTTAGCTTTTAAAATGGGTCAAATGGCTGATTTCTGTATATCTTTATAGCAGTGAAAAAATAGTAGAAAGCAATCTTTTTTCAGTAAAATAAATGCTGTAGTTAAATTTGGAGTGCATAAAATGTCTGCTAGTTGATTTTTGAGTCATTTGAAGCCACTTCAATTTATAAAAACTCCTGCAACTCCCACCTGCAATGTTTATAACACCTTTCCCATTAATACAGCACCCCCATATACCTGTTCCACATCTTTTAACTAATTATTCTGCACTTTGTTTGCACATGTAATAGTTGGCCCAATTAAGGTAATTGAAAACTATCAATTGCCTTATTAATCATTTTGGGGGGAGGTCTCAGGGGTACTGAACCAAGTGCCGACATTATTAACTTTAACTGTTAATTTAAATAAACCTCATGCCCATCCAAAAAATCTTGCGTCCCAGGAAAAAAAATGTCTAATTGGATATGCCTCAAATGTCAGAAATAGCCCTGTCCTGTTTTCAAACACCTAGGGGTAAATTTACTAAAGTGAGAGTTTTTAGAAGTGAGTTTTAAAAGTGATGTTGCCTATAGCAACCAATCAGATTGTAGCTATTATCTTCTAGAAGGTACTAGTTAAATGTTAAGTAGAATCTGATTGGTTGCTATGGGCAACATAACTTTTAAAACTCACTTCTAAAAACTCTAATTTTAGTAAATTTACCCCCTAGTTTCTCCATTACATCTAAAGTACTCTATGCAGTTATACAAAATGTTACATTTTGCACATTAGTGCCATAATTTTATTATTTTTCTTGTGAAAAGAATGTTCTTTGTTCACACTCTACAGAAATATTCAATGCAAAGTTTCCTAAATGTTCAAACCTGTCCTTTTCTTTTTTTAAAGTAGCATTTGAATAATATATGTTTTTAAGATATGATTTTAAATTCTACTCACATCAAATAGTATTCATGCATATAAAACTTATAGTACTGTAACCGGAGCAGAAGCAATCGACATGAGATAACTAAAAATTAGCATGAAATGATCTCAGAACAAATCTGGAAGGTTGAATGTTATGTGAACAGAAGATTGGTAACTTCATGTACGGTACACCAGAGAGAACTTTGTCTAAACCAGGTATTTAACAAAATATATGTCTGTATTTATCAAGAATTTATGGCAATTTTCAGCTACATTGAAAACTAATAGTAAAGTTAGATTTGTAAATGTAGATTGGAAATGAATGCTATGCAGGGGTGTAACAAAAACTTTGAGGGACCTATAGAAACATTTTGAAGGGGGCCCCATCACAATGCTTCTACAGAAACATCTTTCTCCACCACTGATATTCATTTTATGCCCCATAATAGTGTCCTTGTTACTTTTGTGTTCCAAAGTAATGACCTACTCAATTTTATGAACCATAGTTCACATTATACCACACACTGGGCCTGATTCAGAGCTGCTCGTAAGCGGCCGCTCGTTCGCTCCGAGCGATGTTCGCACATCTGCGCATGCGTATGGGTTGTAATGCGCATGCGCCAACCAGTCAGTGCAGTCGGAAATCGTGTGCTCGCAAAATAGCGAATGCCTGCTAATTTGAGTGACAGGATGAGGCGTTTGTGGGTGGTAACAGCGGAAGGTGCTTGAAAACGGGGAGTGGAGATCCGAACGCAGGCGTGCCAAACAGTCAAAACGGGCGTTTTAAGGGTGTGCATAATTAACAAAGCAGCGTCATCGACCACGTCACTTGGTTGTCTTTTAGCCTGAACTGCTCGCATGATTGCGGTAGGAAAATGCTACCACAAGAATAGCGAGCAGTTCATACGCCTTTCGATGTACTCGATTAATCAAATAAATAGCGGAGATGACGTATGATGCGAGCGGCCAAGGGGCGTCTTTACAAAACAGCGAGACATAGAGGTGTCAACAGACCGCAAAGAGCGAGCGCTCAATTTAAATATCCAGCCCCTTTTTCAGAACGAGCGTCCGTAAATAGCGTCCTGCTCTGAATCAGGCCCAGTGACCCAGTTAATTTTATGCGTCATTGTAGTGCCCCCAGTTCACAATATGCTACATTGTAGTCCTGCTGATACACATTATGGGGTCTATATAATAAACTTAAAGACAGCTTTTCTCCAGCATTTAGCTGGAGAAAGCTATACTTTCTCTTTTCTATATTTAGAAAATTGATTTTTCATTTCTCCATTCATGATCCTGCAGCCCCCATTAGATATAATGGAGGCTGGGCAGGAACAGTATTTATATAGCTGAGAAAAGCAAAGCTCCTCTCATCTTTTCTATAAACATAACGCCATATTTGGATGGTATTATATGGTTTTTTTTACCTGATGAAGTAAAGAAAAGCCAGGAAGAGGAATTCTCTTCTTATTTTTCTTCGATCCTCTCAGCTTCCACATCTGTCGAAGGCTGTCTCCTCCCCTGGTCAGCTCTCTCCTCCCCTGCCGGCTCTCAGCTCCCCCAGATGGCACTCTTCATCCTGATCGGCTCTCAGCTCCCACGGGAAGCTTCTATGTTGACCCCACTGTCTCAAAGATCCCCCAGCTGGCTCTTCTCTCCCGCCGGCATGCTCCTACACCAGCTGCCTCTCAGCTCCAATGGCCGGCTCTATGCTACTCTGACCGGCTCTCAGTTCCCATGTCAAATATCCGCTCCCCTGGGTGGTTCTCTGCTCCCCAGCTGGCTCTCTATAATGTTCAGAAGGGAGCAGACATATTTAGCCTATGCGAAAGATACAAACAATCTCCTCGCAGGGCAGCCTTTTTTTTCTTCAGACATACCTAGACAACAAGGGGCAGAATCAATTAACCACAAACTAGGCTGTGCAGCTCTTTTCTGTGGCAAAAACCTGTGGCTGTGACTTTTTACTATTCAGTCAGAAAATAACGCTAAGTTAACGTGGATTTCAATGAGAGTAATATTTAGTTTGCACCCCCTAGAGTTAGTGAAGATGTAAAGATGCAGTACATTCTGCATATATACCCTAAAATATTCTAAACACTTTTATATGCTGATATACACTTTCCCTCATTATTAAAAGTTGTGAAATTCAACCCAATGACATCATATAATAGCCTCCTAAACTGTCCTTATGGCCACTAACAGTCTCCTACACTATCCTTATGGCTATTATCAGCCTCTTACACTGTCCTTATGGCCACTAACAGCCTCCTACACTGTCCTTATGGCCACTAACAGCCTCCTACACTGTCCTTATGGCCACCAACAGTCTCCTACACTGTCCTTATGGCCTCCAACAGCCTCCTACACTGTCCATATGGCCACCAACAGCCTCCTACACTCTCCATATGGCCCCCAACAGCCTCCTACACTGTCCGTATGGCCACCAACAGCCTCCTACACTGTCCTTATGGCCACCAACAGCCTCCTACACTGTCCTTATGACCACTGACAGCCTCCTACACTGTGGCCACTAACAGCCTCCTATACTGTCTTTATGGCCACCAGCAGCCTCCTACACTGTCCTTATGCCACTGACAGCCTCCTACACTGTCCGTATGGCCCCCAACAGTCAGTCTCCTATACTGTCCGTATGGCCACTAACAGCCTTCTACAATGTCCTTATGACCACTGACAGTCTCCTACACTGTGGCCACTAACAGCCTCCTATACTGTCTTTATGGCCAGTAACTGCCTTCTAGACTGTCTTTATGAACACTTATCTTATCATAGGCGTATCTATTTATGGGAAGGGGGCGTGGCCACGCCTCCCACGATTAGGCCACGCCCCCTATTACCCGAGCCCGCCGCGGCTCTCAGCGGGCCTGTACACACCACATATTTCACACACTGCAGGGAAACATGCAATACAATTGGGATGCCCGCAATGCCCGTAATATGTGCCTAAGCAAGGCTTATTGAATTTGCCCCACTTCCAATGCATGCTGCATGTGTCAGAGCTTGAAACGTGCATTGGCTCATCAGTCCCAGCTTTCCCAGTCAAAATCAAATTATGGAAAATGTAAGCTCCTAGGAGCAGGGTCCTCTTCCCCACTGTCTCACAGCCCTCTTCTCTAGCACTTCTATGACAGCCTTCACCTTCAGAGCTGTACTGTGTATGGAGAATTGTGTTGCTAATTGTTACTTGTGCTCTGTTTATAATATGGTTACTGTATTTTAATGTAATGTTCTGTGTCCCCTTTACTGTATGTACAGCGCTGCGGACCACTTGTGGCGCCCTATATAATAAAATGTAATAATAATAATAATAATGACATCATGTGCTAGAATTACTAAAGCTGTTAAAAGACCTCACAATTAAAAGTCTTCTAGGCTTAAAGTTACTAAAGAGGAATATAGCATTAATGTGGTGGTATTGTTGTGTTCCCATCTGGTAGCAAGATGACACTGTAGTGAGAACAAGGAGTTCGCTGTGACTGTCACAGTTAGACATGTTTAATGTCAACTGAAGACGGTAGTATGATGAAGTAATGTGCTTTCAAGCTAAGAGATTTTTTTTTTAATTCCTTATTTTCCAATCAAGGCAAAGAATAAAGGAAAAACATATTGAATAATTCACCACATTTTTGCAGCCATATAATTGTGACATAACACAGGGGAAATTATTAAGCAGCGGTTTATATGCGATTACAACTAAGTATATACACAAGGCGCTGGGAGGTAGGCATTTCTCTAATCACCCATAAGAGCAGCTGTGAATGGGTAGCCAGCCCAATAGTAAAAAAAAAATGAAATAATTTGCACAGCACTACAGTGGTGAATAATCTCACAAAACCATTATAATCAATGAGCTTTCTATTTATTAAAAATGCATATAGCAGAGAATAAAGATAATTTTTCAATTCAAACAACTATCAGAAAGATGTTTTAGCATCCTTATAAAAAAAAGATAATAGTTAAATACCTAATAGCAGCTTATTAATATAACATACTCATAACCACAGTGTTAGATAACCTGCTTTGTAAAATAGATATCGATGTTATAGATATCAAGGATACCGTTCTATTCTATAGAGATCACTATTTAAATATAAAGAAAAAATATGTATACACAAAAAAAAGTTCAAGTCAATTAGTATGATTAGAACCAATCGTAGAAAGAGTCTAGTATGTTTAGTATATATACACAAAAGAACAGGGACCATCGGAGCCTATGTAAAATGCTGTTGTTATAGCTCCGGAGAGATCACTCACCGCTCCTCCTGAGACGTAAGCCCCCGTAACTGATATAGATATATGGCCGTAGATGATATAATACAGAAGCAGTTTATAGCCAATGTGTTACACTGGAGCCGGCTTGTGACCCGCCATATAGCTCCGATACAGTCACTTGCCGCTGATCTTTAAGCACTGTGATGTGTTGTAGGGGCTGGCGAAGCTGACTTGCGACCTGCCAAATAAAATTCAGGTGCGGTTACACCCGCTTACCTTTCACGTGCTGGGTCTCAATTAGGAGGGATTGCAGAAACACTTGGCAATATTGCTACAAGGTAGCCGACATTCTCCTGGCCAGTAATGTGCAGGTTCGCTTCCCACAATGTTAACTATGGAAAGAGAGTATCCGCAAATATATTGAGTTTGTAACAGGTTATCCGTTGTAGCAGAGTCATATTACAGATGTCCCATGCGAGCCTACTGACACGTTTTTACCAGCTTAACCAGATTTTTTCTAAATTAATCCGCCACACATTGAAGGCGGGTTTCAGAGTAATACCACTGTATTTACTATCCTGCAGTGTGGGGGTTGAAAATTCAAAACCTTTCCAATGTGTGACAGTTTGTAAAGTCCCATAGCGCTTGTGGTTTATAGCAGACTGTGCGGGTTTAAGGTTCAAAATGGTTCTTGGCACCATAATTGAGAATTTGACATGCTATATTAACGTGAACATACACAGCAATATAAAAAGAAAAAAATTTCTACATCAACTATATCCCTACTGTCCCTTGTGTCTCACAATTCTAGCAGTTATCTTGAGTTTTAACCAACCTAGTGGGTTCAGTTTGTCTTCTTGTAGTCTGTAATGACAGACAGAAAGATTTCTCTTTTAAGAATATATTCAGAAAAATTTAATTTCTTAACTCAATGAAACACTGATATGTATTATACATACTGTGGGCCTGATTCAGAGATGTACACTATTACAATGTTTAAGTATTTGAGCAATAATAGTCGATCTGTGCATCCATATAAGTCGCACTGTGCATGCATCAAGGTACATTACTGTAGTGCCTCACTGCGACTATATACTCGCAGTGTGATTGACAGTCAGGGAGCATTTGTAGGAGATAACGGGGAGTGGCGGCATTGAACACAGGCCTGTGGCTATTGTGTTCGGGGCATGTTACAGCCCTCGTCTGCAACCCCGTATGCAGTGAAAGTGACTATGGCATCTCAGTGCATGCGGCCATTCTGCGTGACTGTAGGGCTACTCAGAAGTCTGATTATCAAAGGATCTGCGACCAATGCTGCATGTTTGTATGCAAAATGCATGGATTTCCAGAGCCACAGGCGGGCATCTCACTACATTACTCTGCGCCTGCAACAGTTGCATATTTTGCAAATTTGCATATTTTCACCGTGCAATGATTAGCAGGTAAGTGTCTGAGTTTTTTTTGGGGGGGGGGGTTTATATTGTTTTTAACAGTAGTCAGCTTGTGTTCTATTTAGACCACAAAGCTGATTACAGGGGGTCGGCTCCCGGCTCTGCTCTGCCTGTCAGAGTGGAGCAGGAGCCGGGGAACCAAGGGGGGAACCCTGCTTAATGCCATATCCAGATGGCGATGTTATAGCAGGGTTCCCACCTGGAATTTATTCACAATTCCCCCTTAGTAAATTTCAGGCAGATCCCATTTCCCATTACAAGTAAGGGAATGCAATCTACTTGCTAAAGAAATGAGAATAAAGGGCTTAGAGTAGTTTTTCACGAAAACTACTACAATTGCCCTTTAATACATTTCCGTGAAACTAAAATAATGAGAAAAAATTGGGAAAACATTTCACATTATTTTAGTAAAAAAAGGTAGATAAATAAAGCTGTAAGAGAGAAAAGACATGTGTCTCATAGTGTACTATATTAAAGTATTAAAAAATAATAGTATATAGGTAAAATTGAGAAACCAGAAGTACGAGAATACGTTCTTATCTGTAAGTGCAGTAGATCAATTATTCTGTGAAGATACAGTCTATTTCTGGTTCCTGTCCCCAGGAACAGTATAGGATTGTACAATGTGATACAGTCATGGTGGAGTAGTCTGCGGCTACACAGCCCCATATGCAGTAAGCTGTGATGCACTCTGTGTCCTGACACCTTTCTATCATAACCACCATTTATTCAGCAATTTGTGCTACAGTAGCTCTTCTGTGGGATCGGACCAAACAGGCTAGCCTTTGCTCCCAACAAGCGTCAATGAGCTTTGGGCACCCATGACCCTCTCGTCGGTTCACAGGTTGTCCACCCTTTTTTGGAAGGTACTGACCACTGCATACCAGAAACAATACACAAGACCTGCAGTTTTGGGGATGCTCTGACCCAGTTGTCTAGCCGTCACAATTTGGCCCTTGTCAAAGTCGCTCAGATCCTTACACTTACCCATTTTTTCTTCTTCCAACATATCAACTTCAAGAACTGAGTGTTCACTTGCCGTCTAATTTATCCCTCCCTATCAATGTTATTCCTAATTTATCCCACCCTCATCAATGTTATACACTTCATCTGTCAGTGGTTTTAATATACAGTATATGTGTATATATATATATATATATATAATCAAATGTCCTGGCTCATCAACTCCCAGCTAAAACCCCTGGACCTAGAAACATGGAAATCAAGAAGTATATTCCTTCCATGACGTAGGTATCCACTAAGCAGGGATTTTTAGAAATTTGACTCCTAAGTGGGTGAAAAGGGCTAAAATGTTTCCACCCCCTGTGCAATGTCCTTATTGACTGACTCATCATGGCTGCAGCAGAGTTTAGTATCCCAACACCAACTGTCACCTCAAGTGCTGCCAAACATCACTGGCAGTTGGTGTGATTCCCCTATTTGAATAGTGAGGGAAGCAATGTGTTACTACAGATACAGGTGAGAGATGAAAATGCGTTACTACAGCAGTAAGATTGGATTGTGTTACTATAGAGGCGAGGGAGGAGAATATATTACTATAGAGGTGAGGGAGGGGAATGTGTTACTATAGAGGTGAAGAAAGAAAATATGTTACGACACAGGTATAGGAGGAAAATGTGTTACTACACATGTGAGGGAGGGGAATGTGTTGCTACACAGGTGAGGGAGGGCAATGACAAAAGTGTTACTATGGGGAGAGGGAGGGGAATATGTTACTACAGGTGTAATGGAGGGGAATGTGTTACTGCAGAGCGGAGGGGAATGTGTTACTATGGATGTGAGGGAGGGATTGTATTTTACACAGGTGAGGCAGGGGAATGTTGAATGTATTACAAGACAGGTGAGTGAGGGGAATGTGTTACTACAGGGGTGAGTGAGGGTTTTGTATTACTACTGGTGTGAGGGAGAGATTGTGTTTCTACACAGGTGAGGGTAGGAATGTCGAATGTGTTACTACAGAGGTGAGGGAGGGTAATGTGTTACTATAGCAGTAAGAGAGGAGGACAGTAGATATCTAAGATCTACCCGGGTGAAACCGGGTACAACAGACTGTATTATATATATATATATATATATATATATATATATATATACATATATATACCTAGGGCTGAAAATTCACAGAAGGGTTGGAGCTGTGACCAGTGCTACATGGGTTTGTATACCCCCTACACTATCGAGCCCACTGTCTTCCTAACAATAGAAAAATTGTATAAGATTGTGAGAAAATTATAAAAACTATTTTAATACTTATGATTTATGGCTGACTGTGTGCTGGCTAGGCATCTGGTCATCATACATCATACTGTCGTGATGATTGGCCTATGTTTATGTGGAGGCCTGGCTATATCTTCATTCCGCCCCATTGTTAATCTGGCCCTGATCCTGAGCCATCTGTAGCATGATCTAACAATCAGAATGTCATCATATTTGGAAGGGAGACTTAGTAAACTTGCTCCTATGTCCTAATTAGTCTCCCTACCAAATTTGATGAGATTCTTGTTAGATTAAGCTACAAATGGCTATATATATGTATATATATGTATATATTTATATTATATGTGTTTATATATATATAATATATATATATATATATATATATATATATATACAGTCAGGTCCATAAATATTGGGACATTGACAGAATTTTCATATTTTGTCCTCTATTCACCACCACAATGGCTTTGAAATGAAACAATCAAGATGTGATTTAACTACAGACTTTCAGATTTAATTTGAGGGTAATTACATCCAAATCAGGTGATGTAGGAATTACAACGGTTTCTATATGTGCCTCCCGCTTTTTAAGGGGCCAAAAGTAATGGGACAAACTAAACAATCCTAAATCTAACTTTCACTTTTTAATACTTTGTTGCAAATCCTTTGCAGGCAATTACAGCCTGAAGTCTGGAACGCATAGACATCACCAGACGCTGGGTTTCATCCCTGGTGATGCTCTGCCAGGCCTCTACTGCAAATGTCTTCAGTTCCTGCTTGTACTTGGGGCATTTTCCCTTCAGTTTTGTCTTCATCAAGTGAAATGCATGCTCAATCGGATTCAAGTCAGGGGATTGACTTGGCCATTGCATTACATTCCACTTTTTAGCCTTAAAAAACTCTTTGGTTGCTTTTGCAGTATGCTTCGGGTCATTGTCCATCTGCACTGTGAAGCGCTGTCCAATGAGTTCTGAAGCATTTGACTGAATATGAGCATATAATATTGCCCGAAACACTTCAGAATTCATTCTGCTGCTTTTGTCAGCAGTCACATCATCAATAAATACAAGGGAACCAGTTCCATTGGCAGCCATACATGCGTTAAATGATATGAAATTAAATTATTCATCTACAAGGGTCATTCCGGAGCCTTGGATCGACAATCTTCATCAGACAGGCAATCCAGTCAACATCACATCAAATAATACTATAACAATGAAGCAATAGGACTGGGAAATATAGCAGTGTGCAAGCAAGACTGCAATGATTGAACAATCTGGCTGAATACTGTATGTTTTGTGTGCGTCTCTTAGTTTGTTAGGCTTTTGTGCAGCCAGTACTTTTGGAATGTATCATTCATTCGATCTGTTCAGATAGACATTCATTTTTTTCGTTTGTTTTACTTCAAAAAGCAGATTGAAAACTTTAATTAATATTCTCAAAATAACATTCAAGGTTATCAGTAATGTCCAGTAGTCGTCGCTAGCTTGTGCGGTCATGTCAGTAAGTACATAATTGGCAGATTTTCTCAAGGCATTGCACAAAATATTCAAGAATACTTCATGTGTAGAAATGGCTTAATCAGCTATGAACTTGTTACTGCAAAGTAATTTTCATTTAATTAAAATTTTTCTTATGTGGGAGCAAATACTAAACATTATTAAACAAGGAAGGCAGGATAATTTCATGACCAAGCTCCAAATCTGATAGGTGTATTTCAGACTCGACATATCCATGAAGATGGAGCTGACACAATAATAAAGGATGTAGGTGCAGTAATCATGGTTCTAACTCCAGAATTTCCTATGAGGAAGAAAGAAACGGCAAGAACAATCTGATGAAATGCAACGTCTCAATGTGACCACTACAAATTTTTAAATACTTCATATGCTTTTTTAACTTTTGGGTAGTTTCTTATGAAAGATCTTTCAAAGTAATTTTTTTTTAAAATATAAATTATCCAATGAGGCAGCTCTTACTCACAGGTAGCCTATTAAGCTGTAAATCATTAGCTCTTAACCAGCCGACCCAAATCATTATAAATAATATACAATTAAATCAAAACAGTTTCTATTAAAAATATAACAACTACAAATTAAAAAAAATTAGAATTCTAAAGTAGGAATAATAAATATAAATTAATAAACTAAAAAAATCCAAATTTTTAATTTTCTCTAGCACAAAGTATAAATTTTCATGGATGTTGATGACATGATAGAAGAGTTTGTAAGTGTGAAGGCCATATGAGTACTGTTTTGATTCTATACTAACTGTTTTATTTTACATAGTTATGAAGCTATAAGTTGAAATACAATTTAATTATTACCATTTGCTTTAGGGAATTTTATGTCAATAACCAATTAACTTGTTTATGTGACTGGCACGTGGCAAGTGTTGTGGCTCTCTGGTGCTCATTGCACAAAGATGGAATTTTTTTTTTAGAATAGACAGGGTCCAAGGATGTATTTAGAGGGCAATCTAGCATCTATAAAGTGACAATCATGCCACCTTGCTACTATTATGCCCCCTCCATTTATCACTCCTACCAAAATGGGGCGGGGCACCACTTTATTTTGTGCAGTGCCTGGTTGTTGCTGTACTGCTAGCGAATAATTGAGTCACAGTATCTGAATCAGTTCTTATACTAAAATAATATTAAAACTTGCTTGACATCCATGATGCAGTTAGCCACAAGGGAGCCTGGTTACTGATGGCGTTAAAATACCCTTCACAAGGTTTTAATGAAAGGTATATACTACCCATTTCTAAATTAGTTACTCCTTCTCCAAACAGGCTAATGGGTCTCAAATGAAAATAACATCTTATGCTCTAAGTCCTGATAAATGAAATTCCCTTGCCCCAAATCAGAAGCCACAATTTACTGAACAGCAACAAACTATTGGCTGAGATTTTGGGACCAAGTGACAGAGCCTCCCAGTGTACTTGTTTGATATCACAAAATGTAGTCATCGTGGACTACACTGCAAACATTTATGACCAGATTTTTTTTTTTTTAAGAAATTTGTAAGTGGGGGCTAAATTTGACAAATATTAGTTAAAAACATCCTGTAATACCCATGAATGAATGTATGCCCTGTTTTGTTTGTAGATTTGAAGTGTTGTTAAAAGCCTTGCCTTGTACTATGTACAAGCGACCTAAGACAGACGTGTATGAATGTAGAAGGTTCGCTAGATTCTTGGCTCCATGCTTCCCCAGGGCACATATCCTATTCATGGCAAGATGGAGAGCTGCACATGGTCTATTTAGATGAACCTGACAATGCACATTAAAAGAAAATATGTTGCCCAGGTATGCTGCTACATCATGTTCATGATAGAGATATCTGATCCATGAACCAGTTGAAGAATGTAGAGGCTTTAGCAGCTTTATGAATTGAGATAAGGTTGTTTTTTGTCAGGCTTTTGGACTAGCACAGTGTGACTACAGTGCTCCTTATACTAAAGGACTCCTCAATGACGTGAAGCCTCAGAATATCTTGGATGACTTTACTAAACCCGTCCTTTTCCCTTTGGTGAGCAATGATACCTGGCAGGATCACAATATGTTCCCACAGCATGATGAGTCAGATAACACATATTCAATCTGTGCAAGCAAAGTGTCTAAAGACTTCTGCTCAGATGGCGTACAAGGCATTTTCACCTAACATAAGATAACAAGAATTAGTCTCAGTTTGAAAATATTTTCTCAGCAATTTATTGAGTTGAACTGCTTGACAATGTCATCACACTGATGAGAAGACAATCACTAGGCCTAGTCATCCTCTGTGGTAGACAGGGCATACACTTTGTGCACTGGCCTTTAAGGGCATCTTGTCTTTTCAGGAGGTGCACAAGTCTTATCAGCTATGTTTTGCTAAATCACAAGGATTTTTCTCTGTGGAATACTATTTTACTTATTTAGTAATGCTTCTCAGAGGTGATGCTCTGAGCTGGGCAAACCCTATTATGGTTCAGAATAGGCCCGTGCTTAAACATTTTCAGTGTTTTACTCAAGCTCTGCTAAAGACGTGGACCCAGCACCTCTGTTCTTGTGCCACCAGCTGCTACAGTTTCTGATCCAATTCCTAACCAGCCTTTCTGCCCATCAATAATGAAGATGAGATTTTTATAGATTCAAAATTCGTGTTACATATCCTACATTTCTGATCGCCTGTACACTATCAATTACACATCCAGTAGCCCTGGTTCCAAAAGATTCAGTTCCAGTTCTGCTCAGTTTTGAGTCATGCCTGTTCCAGTCCACACCAGTCTTTTTTTTTTTACTATAACACCTACTATAGTGTGTTAACTCCTGGACCTATTTGAAGTTAATCATATGAGTTACAGTAAGTCATCAAAGCTGCATCTCTTTTCTGTCGTTGAGGGTCCCAGTCACTGCATATTCTCATAAGGTTCCAATCCTTGCCTCATGTCCTGATGTTTCAGTTGCTGCCTTCTGTCCTGAGGTTCCAGTTGCAGCCTCCTGTTATTGTGTTCCTTCACTACAATCTTTCATGAGGTCCCAGAGAAGATGTGCCTGTCCCAAGATTCCAGAAATAACTATGCTGCCTGAGATCTCTGAAACACCTTACTTGCCTGAGATGTCTGGGATGTTTGCCTTGCCCAAATTGCCTACCCTCTTTGAGGTCTCAGGCCTGCCATGCCTGATGTCTCTGATATATCTGCTTTGCTTGGGGTCTAAAAAATGTCTGTCTCTGAGATGCCTACCTCTCCTGAAGTCTCCAAGATGCATGCCTTGCACAAGGTCTCCAAGATGCATGCCTTCTCTGAGGTCTTGGGAAAATCTGCTTTATCTGAGGTCTCCGATATGCCTGACTTACCCCAGGGCTCTAAGCTGCATGCCTTGCTCGAGTTCTCTAAGATGTCCTCCTTGCTAGAGGTCTCTGTGATGCATACCTTGCATGAGGTCATTTAAATGTATGTCTTGCCTGAGGTCTACACAATTTTGGCAGATGCACAAGTTAACAAGGTTCATGAGGGATTTTGATGATCTGATCTACCAGCACAATCCCAGACAAGCCCAACAGGAGCCATAACTCCTAATAAGCAGTATCTCACCATGTTGACATCTGTCATTTAGATAATGTCCCTCTTTTATACCTTAACATGTGAAATCACTTACATTTTCTCAAAATTGGTATATGTGAGCAAAAACCAGAACAAACAGCATTTGCATTTTCATAAAAAAATCTGTTTTTGACTAAATAATTTGCAATGAAAGGGGCTAATTAACAACAACCTTTCTTTCCCTCTCTTCTTACCTAAGCAGGACTGAGGACATGTACTTTTTACTACTGGGTTCTCATAATTGATGTTGGGACACACACTAGGTTGATAATAATCTGTAAGTTCATGTACTTTTTCATAGGCTTTATTATGACTGATGATTTTCGAAATAAGAAGGATTTATTATGCACATATATCAGATTATTGTATTTAAACTGGTCAAGTGTCCCCAACCCCTATTTTCATATGTAAACCACACACAGATAATCATCAGAACAAAAGACTTGTTAACCCTGTGTTGCCACCCTGTTTGAAATCCAGGAACAATCTCAATTAACTTCCAGCAACAGTAAGGAAGGAGATCTGTTTTTGTGCTCCAGCCAAGATAATGCCCTTCTTGTATCTCCAGTGATTAGCCTAAGCCCACGATGGAATCATCACTGCAGGGAACTTCCTAGGTAGGTGTAAGGGATGTTCTCATAATATCGACAGTTATGATGTTGACATTGTTTAAATGTCAATATTGAATATGTCACCATGTGTAGAATGTTGACATGTGCACAATGCTGATACGTGAAATGTTGACATTCTGTACAGACTGGAGGAGGAGGGTTAGGTTAGGCACTAGGGGGAGGATTAGTGTTAGGCTACAGGAAGGTAGGTTAGGGTTGGGTTAGGCACTAGGGGGAGGGTAATGTTAGGCTGAGGGAGGGGCAGTTTAGGATTAGGCACTAGGGGGAGGGTAACGGTTAGGAGCTAGTATTAACAATATTCTCACCGGCAAAAGTGCCCCTGGATCCGCCATAAGTCAGCATCTTCTGACTGCAGGACACTGAAGATGCAGCTGTAGTAACCACTAAACGATCAGTGTTGAGATGATGAATGTCCACGTGGTCAATGTCAACACTCCAAGCATGTTGACATTACGACCATGTTGACATTCTCATGTTGACATAATGAATGTCAACAAGATAAATTTCGACAAAATATACTGCATCCAGGTGTGAATTGCCAGTTTGGTAAATTCCCAATAAGGAAGGGACACATCTCAGCTTTAGCAAGCTCCAATCAGAGAAAAGGCTCAACCAGGCATGTTCTGGAACTCCACAGAGGGCCATCAACATCCAGAACAGGGAAATATCCAGTGCCTATTGATACCTGAATTAGGTTGTTGTTGAAATGTATTGTCTCTGCCAGTTGATAGGAAGGAACTATTGATTCCTGGAATAGCTGTCGGAACAGATTGTGCTTAAAAGGACTGTCTATGGACAAATACTCCACTGAGAGTCAAGAGCAAACCTGCATAAAGCTGTGTCAGACTATGGTGTGTATTTTTGAAGTTCATACAGTATTTTCATATTGCCTTTTGATGCTACCCTTTTCTTTAATTCACCTAGGTGAGTCTGAACCATAGATGGGTTTCAAATTGTGGTAAAAAAATAATTGCTGCTCTAATTAGGGGTGAGCTGTCCTGCTCCTAGGCTCCCCCTACCTTACCCTCGCACTGATGAAGCTCCCAGTGCAGAAGATGTGAGGTATTGCAGTGCTATGGAGGCAGAAGTTATCACAGCATCAAGAGCGTTTCTAGGGCTGGGCAAGCGAGACATATCAAGCAAAGGAGAGGGGGGCGCGCCATCGCTCACCAACCGGTTCATGCTGGGCCCGGTGGTCCCTACAGTGGGAGACTTCTGATTCACTATAGAGTCTCCTGCTGCCCCGCAAAGTTAAGAAACGCATGCGTAAGTCCGGATGTGACAGAGTCTGGACACGTGCATCGGTTTACTTAATAGGCTGGCCTGCGGGGTTGTGAGTAGCAGTGGCCGCCTTACCCGACAGAGCCTCACCCAGCTCCAGAGTTTGAGTGGCTTGCAACTTGTAGCTGCTGCAGTGGCCTCTTCTCCCCCTAAACCCAAGGAGGGCTATGCTACAAGTGAAAAATAGTAAGCAGTAGGACCCGGGACTTGGGAACACTTATTGTTTATGTAGTTTGTTTCAGCTTACTCAGGCCCTGATTCAGAGCCGGACGCTCTGACAGAGCGCTCGCTCTGAATCAGGGCCGTCCCTCCTCCTTTTTGGAGCGGCCTCCTAGCCGCTCGCATAGCTGTGGGTGACCACCCACAGCTATAGCGAGCGGCCAAAATGATGGTCGCGATGGTCAAGACCATCGCGACCATCGGGCTTGCGACGAGACCCGTGCGGTAGGGTCTCGCTGCCGCAAGCTCTGGAGTGCTTTTGGCTCTATCAGAGCCAAAAGCACTCCCACTGACATCACTAGTGATGCCAGTGGGGCCGGCCCCAGACGGTAGGTGTTCCCGTGGGAACGCCTCCGTCTGGGCAGCCCTGCCCCCGGCACGCCCACCAAAGGGGGCGTGCTGTCAATCACCATCGACAGCACGCCCCCTTTGGTGCGAGACCCATAACGACAGCTTGGCCGTCGTTATTCGGGTCTCGCACATGCGCACGACGGAGCCGCCGTCGTCGTGCGCATGCGCACTTGAGCAACATCGACCCGCTTGCGATCGCTCGCAAGCGGGTATGAATCATGCCCATAGTCCTCTAAGGTAACTGTCCAAACTCTCTGTGCTCAATCAAGCCCCAAAAGACTAGATTAAGCAAGTCATATCTAGAAGACTTTTTCTCTTCTACTACAAATCCAAACAAAACTGTCCTTTTTATTAAAAAAATTGGGGGGTGGGGCACCATTTTTCTATTTGCCCTGAGCGCCAAATACCCTAGTTACACCTTGACACAGCATGTAGCATTAAAATATTTCTCTATAAAACCATGTCCCTCTCGCAGCCGTGCTCCCATTTCAATTAGACATGTACAGTTCAGTTCAGATCAGGAGATCCAGACAGTTCCGAGTCTCGGTTCTTATCTTTACACGGTTCGGAATTCAGATATTAAATCTAAATTTCGGGTTTTTGATTGCAAAAATGTTTTTTAAAACATTTTATTAAATTTTTTAAAAAGCCCAGATCCAAAACACTTGAGGGTGGTTTTGCAAAACCAAAACACAAAGATTAATTCAAATGCAAAACCAAAATATGGGGGTCAGCGCACATTTCTGATTTCCATACTGTTCAGAGTTCCGATATCGGGTGGTATGTATTGTATAAGTTGCAAATTACATTTAGAAAATAATAAATTACATTTTGAAGGGTGCTGGGATTCTACAGATTGATTTCAGTTCTAACAATCAATTCATGCTCATGGAATGAATATTTATAATTTTGAAAAATACTGTATTTGACTTATTTGGACAAAAACACTGTTTTTCTATGCATGCAAACAGATCTAAGCATACAACTTTGTATACCTTACCTAGTAATGTCTCTGAAAAACAAATCAAGCTTAGCATAAGTATCTACTTTTATTTTAAACTACAGAATAAAAAAAACAGCAATTGGTAGTAGACATTGTCTGTTCAGTCACATAAATAGAGAAAGATCTCTGAATCTCATCTTGACAACAATATTATAAGATACAATAAATCGCTTCTCCACCAGAATATTAATCTGGGGTTTATCCCAGGAGTACATGTGCACAACAGATGTGTAATCATAAAAACAGAACAAAACTGCAACTGAAAAATAATCCTATGCATCTCATCACCCTCAAGAATCTAAAACGAAATACAGTTTTGCAGAGAAATGATGATATATGGTATGTGCAATTCAAAAGCACTATGGAAGTTGATACATAACAAGTGTGAGTTTTGACAAGTATCTACAGTAAGAAGATATACACCAAAAATATAGGAAAGGAACATCGACAGCAGGAGGGTTACGTGAGGACATTTATTATTAGTAGTACAGGTTAGAGATGTGCTGTTCGGTTCTCCAGAAATCCAAATCCATCTGAATTTTGTGAATCCGGACAGATCCGAGTCACGGTTCTGATCTTCCTGTGGTTCAGAATTCGAATTTCGGGTTTTGGATTGCAAAAATTACATGATTTTAGCTGTTTTAAAAAACTTTTTATAATTTTTTCCAAAACCAAAAACACTTGAGGGTGGATTGGCAAAACAAAAACATGAAGATGAATCCAGATCCAAAACACAGGGGTCAGCGCACATCTCTAGTACAGGTTATAAAGCTCCCTCCTAAGTGGATGGTAGCACAAGTGTTTATTTGTGCTTCTCATTTTGATGGAAGCAATTTTCACTGGAAGTAATTAACATGAGGTCTGTACCGAGGGCAGTACGACTGTTGCTGCTGCTTAGAGTGTAGGGCCAGGAGACAGCACTGAGAGGTGCCCAACTGCCTGGAGAGTCACTAGGAGTATCGATAGAATGCACCTGGCACCCTGGTCCTGCTACCAGAGCCTGTGCGGGGTCAAAAATACCATGGTACAATACTGTGTTCCATTATTGGTTATAGTCAAAAGCACTGTCCTAATTTATCAATTTATTTTGACATTCAACCTGTTAAACTCTAGACAGGTGCAAAAATAGAGCTTTCTGTAAGACATGTTGTTTTTTATTTACAATGGATACTTTTTGAGCTCATCCAGTATTTTTGGTTATCCATAGGTGTTCAATAAAATTGCTTCACTCAGTTATACTGCAGCTGAAAAGTTTATATACACATCGTTTATTACAAAAAATGCTAAAAAAAAAAAAGTGGTTACACATGAAATGAGAAAATATGAAATTAGTAATCATCAGGGCACACCTTCACACAACTCAATGTTATGATTGAATGTCATGTATTTATTTATTTTTTAGAACAGTCAAAGCTGAATTATTTTCTACATCTGTTATTCTAGCTTCGGGAATTGTAAAATATCTCTAAGCAACAGAAAATTTACTGTACTGTGAGGATGATGAGCTAGATATTCTCCAAAGTGTCAAAGTATATAAAAAAGATAAAGTCACAAGGTCCCATCACTATGTTAATAGCACAACCTCATAGTACAGTACATTTTTAAGACATGTTGAATAATTGATATTCATATTAAGGTCTGAGTTAAAACTGACAACACTGTCCAGGGTGTTTTATGTCTTAAATTCTTAAATATTACATTTATACCAATACACGGGCAATTTAGTGAGCTGCGGACATATTTTTTTTTCACCACTTCCATATGCACACACACATGTATACATAGATTAGTTTAGTAAGTAAATAGTATATATATTGTGTGTGTATACAATGATAGATAGATAGATAGATAGATAGATAGATAGATAGATAGATAGATACGATACGCTGTTTATATTTCAGTGTGCTCTATCTAGCACCCACCTGCTGCCCCCTTGCCTCATAGGACCCACCTAGGGCAAATCAATGTCTGCCAGGGGACGGTACTGCCCACTTAGGGAATTGTTGATCTAATACTTCCCTGAAGAAGCTCCTGTTCTATTAACAAAGAGAGGACACTACTTGTCATCAGTCTTCAACACTGCATTGTTCATCTGCAATTCTAAAATACCTGATTATTTCACAGATTGTTCCTTGGGTGCAGTGTTAGGAATGTAGCCAAAAACGTTGATTCTATTAATTAATTTTAGACTTCTTGCATCACCTAGAATTATAATGAATACAGTAAGAAATACTGCCCCTCTTTTTTATATATCTATTCATTCAAAATTGTAATACTGTAGCTAATAAATTCAAGCAAATAGGTAATATTGCTGTGGTGAGGTGGCCAGTTATATTCCATGTATTCCCAAAGAGCTACTGTAGATAGCTCTCATGTTCTTCTGTCTTTGAGATCAAATGCCTCCACTCTGAGGGTTTACAGTGCTTGGAGTACAGTATATGTAATTATTTGTTCCACAACATATTTTACATACAGGTGTAAGAACAGTGCATCATCAGGCTTCATATGTATGTATGCATATCTAGTATATGTGACCACTGCATCCGCATCACTCAGAAGAGGACCCTACTATTCTCTATACAGAACAGCACTCCTATAGGAGTACTTCGGCTGTCTGAGGAGGTTCGGGAGCCTAGTGAGGATGGTAGTGAGGTCATTGCCAGGTCCACTTACATGAGGGCCTCATTACATCCACACTCCCCATCACCCACTGTTGTTCTACTACTGGTTAAATGTATATAATACAACCTTGTATAAGCATGACATACATTAGATTCTTAATTATCTAGAATATGTGGAAATATACAGATGTGTCCACATAAATCTAGCCTCATTGCGCGTTAAACAGCCCTTCTGGTCGTGCCATACCGTGGTTTGACTTGGTAGTGCCGAGCAAGGCCTGACTGACCATCGGGCACTTCTGGCAAATGCCAGAAGGGCCGATGGCTGCGTGGGCTGGTCTGTTCGTCTACATCAGGGGCGGGGAACCTTTTTTCTGCCGAGGGCCATTTTGATATACATAACATTATTTGCGGGCCCGGTGCAGCCCACGCCCCCTCCGTGTGATGTCTCATGGGGGTGGAGTTACAATCGCCGGTGATTACAGCAATGCCTGGAGCATCCTGAGGATGCTCCGGGGAGCTGTAAGGGCAGCGGTCTGACCATCTGAAGCGTCCTAAGGACGCTCCAAGCGGCACTGCTGCATAGATTCTGGCTGCAGGGTGCCATTCTAGGCACCCTGATAGCCAGATGAGGCTAGCAGAATAAAGGGCCAGACCAAATGATTCCAGGGGCCTTTTACGGCCCCCGGGCCTGAGGTTCTCCATCCCTGGTCTACATGGATACAGTACTATTGAAATTGTCTCTCCCAAAATGGCCGCTGCCTCAGAGGAGACAATCGTGGCACATTGACATTTCAAAGATCTTCATTTGCCATGTTCTGCTGCCGGACGCTAGAGGACCAGCTGTACCTCTAGTAACAGGGAGCAGCTGGTTTGGCAAAACCTGTATGGTAATGTCTAAATCCCCTTCACCGAGAGAACCCTGACGTCATCAGCCAGTGTCCAGCGTCATTCCCTGACATCCATGTGGGCATAGAGGGGGAATACAACCATGTGGCGAGCGTAGCGAGCCACCATGCCCGAAGCGTGGCGAGCGCAGCGAGCCCGCGAGGGGACAACAAACTTGTCTAAGTGGGGACAAAGTTCTTCTTTAGCTGTCTGTCATGGGCAGGAACTGCACTTCCGCCCTCACTCACGTCACTTCCAGGTCCCTAGCTCGAAGGGGAAGTACAGCCAACCAAATCTGTATGCTACATCCCCTACCTCTATATGGCTGGGATTCTACAAGCTGCTGGTGGCTGGGCAGGATAGAGGAGGATGCTTTTAAAGTTGCTGAGCGTAAAGCAGCTGCTGATGAAACGTAAGATAAGCTAAGGTACTGTACCTTATGCTTATTTATATATCCACAACATGTTCTATTGGATTGCTGCAACAGACCTTTCTGAGTGTTGTTTACTGTGTGCCTTGGACACATTACAGCTAATGTGAACATATATACACATAATGTTTCCCATATTTTTCTCACTTTTCACCAACTTTTTTTGTTTGTTTTAAAACTGAGCTTTTCATACTTACCCTCCCCCTTATCCCCCTAACCCTCCCCCCTAGTGCCTAAACCTAACCCTCCCCTCCTTCGTGCCTAGACCTAACGCTCCTCCATTCGTGCCTAAATCTAACCCTCCCCCTTTTGTGCCTAACCCTAACCTCCCCCTGAAAACCTAACGCTAACCCTGCTATGCTACCTAGACCTAACACTCCGACTCCCCACTTTCCACGGCTAACAGCTAACATGCCCCCGGGTTATCTAGTTTGGGCTGACGTCTTGTCTGTATTCCGGCATCTGTATTTTGATGCCTATCTAAATGCTGTGTCTGGCTTCCACTGTCGGGATTCAGACCGGTGGCATGCCGTCCACCGGTCTGGTAACTACATCCCGTCTATACATAATATAAAGTAAAGGGGTGCATGTGCGAACAGCAGTGAGAGCGGGCACGAAACAGGAAGGGGGCATGCTACCCATAAAACCCCTGACAACGAGCAGGAATACATCCACCATTGAGAAAGTTTAAAGGATGGTGTTGCCTTAACATTAGTGTAGCATAATGTGTAAGGGGCATTACTGTGTGGGGCCTAATATGGTGTAATGGGCATTACTGTGTGGCACATAAGAAGGTGTAAGGGGCATTAATGTGTTGGACATAATGAGGTGTCAGTGATCACGAAATACGCGCTATAGTGCATTTTTACGTTGGAGGGGAAGAAAATGACTGGGATCCTCACTTGTGTGCTTGCCGCAGAGCAGCCAATCACTGCCTGCTGTGACTGGCTAGGGAGATGCTGCCGGCGGTGATTGGCTGCTGCAGCACACACACAGCAGGCGCAGCAGCCAATCATCGCATGCGGCACCTCGACCAAACACTCCCTGCTGCATTCACCAAATCAATCACCGCTGGTGGCGTCTCATTACTCAATCGCCGCCGAAGGAAATACAGCTGCAGCACCCACTAGTGCCCTGTATAACTTGTGTCCTATTATATTAATAGTGGGGCAAACTACTGTACCCCTTTCTGCTCTCCTGTGTAGTCTCCTCTCCAACCCCTGTGCCCCCTGTTCCCCTTCTGGTCTCCTGTGTACTCTGCCCTCCCACCCGTTCCCTTTCCGCATTTCTGTACTCCTTCTGCTCTCCAGCTCCATTGTGCCCCCTGTTCCCCTCTCCCCATGTCTGTACCCCTTCTGCTCTCCTGTGTACTCTCCCCTCCCACTTGTGCCTCCTGTTCCCCTCTCCCCATGTCTGTACCCCTTCTGCTCTCCTGTGTACTCTCCCCTCCCACCTGTGCCCCGTTCCCCTCTCCCCGTGTCTGCACCCCTTCTGCTCTCCTGTGTACTTCCTTTCCCACCTGTGCCCTCCGTTCCCCTCTCCTCGTGTCTGTACCCCTTCTGCTCTCCTGTGTACTCTCCCCTCCCACCTGTGCCCCCTGCTCCCTTCTCTCCATGTCTGTACCCCTTCTGCTCTTCTGTGTACTTTCTTTACCACCTCTGCCCCCTGTTCTCCTCTTGTCTGTACCCTTCTGCTGCTCTGTGCAGTGAGACATAATTGTCATAGGACCAAGACACTGTGGAGTAGGACCCCAATTTTTTAAAGGGAGGTGTCCCTGGGACCCACTCTTGTGGGGCATTACTGTGTGATATAACTTGAATGAGGAGCACTACTCTGCAGTGTAATATGACAAAGTGGCACTATGGTGTGGCATAATTTGAATTGAGGGTACTATTGTGTTGTCACACCCCTTCCCAGCGAACAGACAACTGTTTTTTTGGCGCGCTCCTACGGCGTGCACCCTACCTGATTCTGTTGTGAAGGGGGACACCAATGCTTTTTATGTCTACAGGGCATCAAAATGTGTAGTAACAGCTCTGCTTTGGTGTGCACAGATGTGTCATCCTTTGTGCTCAGCACCCCCTGCCCTAAAAAATTCCTACAGTGAACGCTATCTAATCCTCTACAACTGCTAGGCTAAGCCTTGGTCAGTTGGGAAAATGCCTTCCCGTTTCTTTGTGCGTAACCTACACCAATGAAGTGCCAGCTTTACCTAACAGAACCAACCAAATACCAAATGTTTAAATATGGCACATGTTTAAATCCCCTGCAGGATGTGCTCTTTTGTGTGTATTTTAATAGAGAATGATGTAGACTTTTATGTTCTAATATTAATTATATGTGTAAGAGCATAGACTAAGATGTGGGAGGAGTCAGGATAAGTAAGGGGAGGAGTCTTTGCCAGGAGCCAGATGCTGACACAGAGGTGGGCCTGTGTGCTTTAAAATGCCAGGGCCTATTTTTAGTCCCAGTCCGGCCCTGGTGCCGAGTGTCTTTTCGTGCGACTTTTTCCCTTCAAATGCATCTTATTTGCACAGTGATGCGAATAGGACGCAACAAGCAGCTTCTGCTGATTAAAATAATATGTGGCGTGCCTATATTCTGTGTGAGACTGCAGGTGTATGTGCATGCAACACATTACAGCATCACAGCTGCTGACACTGTAACGTAGCATTATGTTTGCAGATGCACCCGCTGTCGCACACAGAAAATAGGCATGCCACATATTATTTTAATCAGCAGAATCTATTCACATCACTGTGCAAATTCAAAGTAAAAAGTTGCAGGAAAAGATGCTTGCCGCTACTGTGTCACACGGCACTGAGGTTTTATGTGTAACGTGACTTACGTATAGCGCACGGAGGATAGATGTATGTGGCCACATCTATACATTACATAGTATACATGTCACCTTGTACGGAACACCCAAAATAACTTGATGGGTGCTATATAAAAGCCCAGGAAAAAGTAATTTCATCTTGGTATCCTAGTTTTCCGCTTTACAAAGTGGAACCAATAAATGTAGCACACAGGAACTATTTGAATATGCAATTTCTAAATAATTCTGTCTGCATGCCATTTATCAGAACAAGCACATTGCATGCAATAGGCAATTTAAAAGTACATTAAATTTGCACATTTGGGCACTTCAGAGGAAAGAATAAAACAGGATTCTCTTGTATTAAAAATGTGAAAGATTGAAGGACTGTCTGCACTGCAATTCACTGAAGTCGCTTAAGATGGGCCAAGCATAAAAACAAGTTCAGTGGAAAGAGCATTATGTAAAAATGACCAGGCACACTTTGGGTCTGATGCAGAGGGAGAACTACGTCAGCGTAGCTTGAGTCAATCTCACTCTGTATAAACAGCAAAGTGGGCGCATACAGTATATGTACAATACGCCTATACATATCTGTGCAATTCTGGGGGAGATTTATCAAAGAATGGAGAGAGATATAGTGGGGAAACTTAAAGCACTAACCATTCAGCTCCTAACTGTAATTTTTCAAACACAGCGGTAGATGTACTAAGCTATAATCAACTTCTTCAATCTACAGGACCTAGTATATCCTTAAGTCACCCATATCTACACTTCCCCACAATCCTCTCCGGAATACATATGATTTGCCAGCAGTCGGGATGCTGACGGTCAGAAGACCGAAAGTGGCATTCTGATGTTCAGGATCCCAATAGGGGCCGGTAAGTACCCTAACCCTCCCCCTCTCCCCCCCTAACCCTCCCATGGTGATGCCTAACCCTAACCTCCCCCGTATGTGCCTAACCCTAACCTCCCCACGATGGTGCCTAAACCTAACCCCCCCCTTCCTGCACCCTAAACCTAACCCTCCCCATTTGGTGCCTAACCCTAACCGCCCTCCCCGCAGCCTAACCCTTCCCAGTCGGTGCCTGACCCTATCCCTCACCGGGAGGTCCCTAAACCTAACCCCCCCATCCCCAACCTAACCCACATACTTACCATCGGGATGCTGGTAGTTGGGATGTCGGCATCAGTATCTTGATCTCTTCAGGATGGTGGTGTCAGCATTCTGACGGGAGTCGGGATTCCGGTATCGATATACATTGACGTCCGGCATCCTGTCCGCTGGCATCCTGACTGCCTCCCTCCTCTCCCATTAACTCCTTTCTAAAGTGTCCAGCTGCCTTTGTGTCATCTCCTCACTGATCCACTTCCGGTTTACTGGTGAACGGATCCTGCCATTGATTCCCCATTTCCTGCAAATCTAATAGCCCATCTCTACATCTCCAACCTCATTTCACTTTCCCTCTCAGATCTACCAGTGAATAATGCCTTGACTCCCCACTGATTCAATTTATTATAGAAGCTCCCTTGACTTAGCATTCAGCATTATGAACCTGCAGCAGAGTTCCTCATATGTCTATTTGTGAAGTGTATCTTGTGTGATTTAGACTGCACATGCGCCATAAGGGAGTGCACACAAGTATGGGCGATGCAGAGTCATACACATCTCAATTGCATTACCACTTGAAAAGCCGCACAAAGAATTACAAAGCGACAAAGGGCATTTCATGTTATTGTAAATGGAATTTCAGTAATATCAGTCTTTGGTAAAGTACTACTTGTCAAGTTGACTTGTGATGTACAGTGAGCAGCAATGTAGCATAGCAGATCTGACTGCTTTTACTATGAAGACAATATAATCTGTCTTGTTACTGTATACAGTACATAACTATGATGTGGCATCCTCTGCTCAGTAACGAAACAAATGTATTACTGCAGAATGAAATGTCAATCAATTGCCATTCTCATTTATTTCCTATTGTTTAATCTGCCGTGATCAGGGGTTGACATATCAAAAATAATTATGGAATAGCAGATACACTCTACTTTTGCATGTGGGGTGGTAGCCTCCACCTGGGGGACAGTGACTCATTCTATCCGCATGGGTCTCCCATTTTAGGCTTGGTTATGGAGTCGAGGTGGTGCCCTGTGAGTAATGCATCCAGGGGGCAGTACGCTGGCCCCCTCTTGACCGAATTAAAGCCACAAAGTGACAGGGCATGATAATATATCCTGATCTACCTGCCCCCCCCCCCCCCCCTTTCCTTGCTACCATTTTCTCCTCTAGTTTAGTTGTTATCAATAAATGATAACCACATTTAAACGCCTGGCTTGTTCCTGCAAAGCTGGTGGAGTTTCTAGCTTTGTTCTTTTGTGTCTTTGTCTTCCTCCTTACAATCTGCCTTATGACTTCTGCCCAGTTCTGTGACTATTATTTTGAACTTCATTATTAGTTATAATGCACAGCAAGTCGAGTGATATAAAAAGTTCTCAGGGTTATTTTAACTAGGGGTGTGCACAGGCCACTTTTCGTGTTTTGTGTTTTGGTTTTGGATCTGGATCTTTCTTCGTGTTTTGAATCTTCATTGGTTTTGCCAAAACCACCCTTCCGTGTTTTGGGTTCTGGGTTTTGGATCTGTATTTTTTGGAAAAAAAGCATAAAAACAGCTAAAATCATAGAATTTGTGGGTTTTTCTGCTCCTATGCTATTATTAACCTCAATAACCTTAATTTCCACTCATTTCCAGTCTATTCTGAACACCTCACACCTCACACCTCACAATAGTGTTTTTATGTCCAAAAGGTTGCACCGAGGTAGCTGGATGACTATGCTAAGCGACACGCGTGGGCGGCACAAACACATCGCCCATCTAGGAGTGACACTGCAGTGGCAGACAGGATGGCAGTACATAATGCAAGAAAAAAAGATGTGCAAGATGGAATTGTCCTTGGGCCCTCCCACCCACCCTTATGTTGTATAAACAGGACATGCACACTTTAACAAACCAATCATTTCAGCGCCAGGGTCTGCCACACGACTGTGGCTGAAATGATTGGTTCGTTTGGGCCCCCACAAAACAAGCTGGCAATTAATCTGTCCCTGCACAAACTGGCTCTACGGAGGCAAGATGTCGTCCTCATCTTCCTCATCCACCGATTCCTCACCCTCTTCAGTGTTGTGTACATCCTCATCCTCACAGAGTATTAATTCGTCCCCGCTGGAATCCACCACCACAGGTCCCTCTGTATGTTCTGGAGGCTGGTCTCCCTGGAAGAGTTGATAATTCATTTTTATGAACATCATCTTCTCCACATTTTGTGGAAGCAACCTCCTACGCCTTTCGCTGACAAGGTTCCCGGCTGCACTAAACACTCATTTGGAGTACACACTGGAGGGGGGGCAACTCAGGTAAAATAGAGCCAGTTTGTACAGGGGCCTCCAAATTGCCTCTTTTTCCTGCCAGTACAGGTACGGACTGTCGTACGGACTGTCTGACATGCCTACTTGGATGCTGTCACCGATGTAATCCTCCACCATTCTGTCAATGGTGACAGTATCATATGCAGTGACAGTAGACTTGTCAGAAATTGTTGGCACGTCCTTCAGTCCGGACCAGATGTCCAAACCGGCCCTTGACTTATGACACAGGCGCACGCTTGGCGCTGCTGCTGTGTTGATGCACATGCGGCTACTGCGCATACATTTCGCACACAAACACAGAAAAAAAATAATTGTTTATTTTTTGTGGAGTGCACTTTGGGGGTTACACCACCCTTTAACAGACTTATGGGACACAGGCGCACGCTTGGCGCTGCTCCTTTGTTGATGCACGTGCAGCCACAGTGCACACAATTCACAAACACAGAAAATTATTTTTTATTTTGTTTGGAGTGCACTTTGGGGGTTACAGCACCCTTTAACGGTCAAGCCAGCCGGCCCTTTACGTATGACACAGGCGCATGCTTGGCGCTACTTTGTTGATAACCGTGCGGCCACAGTGCACACAATTCACAAACACAGAAAATAATTTTTTATTTTGTTTGGAGTGCACTTTGGGGGTTACAGCACCCTTTAACGGTCAAGCCAGCCGGCCCTTTACATATGACACAGGCGCATGCTTGGCGCTGCTCCTTTGTTGATGCCCGTGCAGCCACAGTGCACACAATTCACAAACAGAAAATAATTTTTTATTTTGTTTGGAGTGCACTTTAGGGGTTACAGCACCCTTTAATGGACAAGCCAGCCGACCCTTTACTTATGGGACACAGGCGCACGCTTGGCGCTGCTCCTTTGTTGATGCACGTGCAGCCACAGTGCACACAATTCACAAACACAGAAAATTTTTTATTTTGTTTGGAGTGCACTTTGAGGGTTACAGCACCCTTTAACGGTCAAGCCAGCTGACCCTTTATGTATGACACTGGCGCACACTTGGCACTACTTTGTTGATAACCGCGTGGCCACAGTGCACACAATTCACAAACAGAAAATAATTTTTTATTTTGTTTGGAGTGCACTTTGGGGGTTACAGCACCCTTTAATGGACAAGCCAGCCGGCCCTTTACTTATGGGACACAGGCGCACGCTTGGCGCTGCTCCTTTGTTGATGCACGTGCAGCCACAGTGCACACAATTCACAAACACAGAAAATAATTTTTTATTTTGTTTGGAGTGCACTTTGAGGGTTACAGCACCCTTTAACGGTCAAGCCAGCTGACCCTTTATGTATGACACTGGCGCACACTTGGCGCTACTTTGTTGATGCCCGTGCAGCCACAGTGCACACAATTCACAAACAGAAAATAATTTTTTATTTTGTTTGGAGTGCACTTTAGGGGTTACAGCACCCTTTAATGGACAAGCCAGCCAGCCCTTTACTTATGGGACACAGGCGCACGCTTGGCGCTGCTCCTTTGTTGATGCACGTGCAGCCACAGTGCACACAATTCACAAACACAGAAAATAATTTTTTATTTTGTTTGGAGTGCACTTTGGGGGTTACAGCACCCTTTAATGGTCAAGCCAGCCGGCCCTTTACGTATGACACAGGCGCATGCTTGGCGCTACTTTGTTGATAACCGTGCGGCCACAGTGCACACAATTCACAAACACAGAAAATAATTTTTTATTTTGTTTGGAGTGCACTTTGGGGGTTACAGCACCCTTTAACGGTCAAGCCAGCCGGCCCTTTACATATGACACAGGCGCATGCTTGGCGCTGCTCCTTTGTTGATGCCCGTGCAGCCACAGTGCACACAATTCACAAACAGAAAATAATTTTTTATTTTGTTTGGAGTGCACTTTAGGGGTTACAGCACCCTTTAATGGACAAGCCAGCCGGCCCTTTACTTATGGGACACAGGCGCACGCTTGGCGCTGCTCCTTTGTTGATGCACGTGCAGCCACAGTGCACACAATTCACAAACACAGAAAATTTTTTATTTTGTTTGGAGTGCACTTTGGGGGTTACAGCACCCTTTAACGGTCAAGCCAGCCGGCCCTTTACATATGACACAGGCGCATGCTTGGCGCTGCTCCTTTGTTGATGCCCGTGCAGCCACAGTGCACACAATTCACAAACAGAAAATAATTTTTTATTTTGTTTGGAGTGCACTTTGGGGGTTACAGCACCCTTTAATGGACAAGCCAGCCGGCCCTTTACTTATGGGACACAGGCGCACGCTTGGCGCTGCTCCTTTGTTGATGCATGTGCAGCCACAGTGCACACAATTCACAAACACAGAAAATAATTTTTTATTTTGTTTGGAGTGCACTTTGAGGGTTACAGCACCCTTTAACGGTCAAGCCAGCTGACCCTTTATGTATGACACTGGCGCACACTTGGCGCTACTTTGTTGATGCCCGTGCAGCCACAGTGCACACAATTCACAAACAGAAAATAATTTTTTATTTTGTTTGGAGTGCACTTTAGGGGTTACAGCACCCTTTAATGGACAAGCCAGCCAGCCCTTTACTTATGGGACACAGGCGCACGCTTGGCGCTGCTCCTTTGTTGATGCACGTGCAGCCACAGTGCACACAATTCACAAACACAGAAAATAATTTTTTATTTTGTTTGGAGTGCACTTTGGGGGTTACAGCACCCTTTAACGGTCAAGCCAGCCGGCCCTTTACGTATGACACAGGCGCATGCTTGGCGCTACTTTGTTGATAACCGTGCGGCCACAGTGCACACAATTCACAAACTCAGAAAATAATTTTTTATTTTGTTTGGAGTGCACTTTGGGGGTTACAGCACCCTTTAACGGACGTGCCAGCTGGCCCTTTACTTATGACACAGGCGCACGCTTGGCGTTACTTTGTTGATGCACGTGCGGCTACCGCGCACACAATTCACAAACACAGAAATAATTTTTTTTTCGCACTTGGGGGGAACACCCCTGATGGACAGAGCACCCCCTGGACAACACTACAGCACCCCTTTAGGACTGGGACACTGCACAGGACTTTGGAGTGGACACAGCCCCTATGGACAACTGACTGCACAACACAGCCCAGCCAGCCCCTATGGAGTTTGGAGGAGTGGACACAGCCCCAATGGACAGCAGCAGCACAGCACAACACAGCCAGCTCCTATGGACTTTGGAGGAGTGGACACAGCCCCTATGGACAACAGCAGCACAGCGCAGCACAGCACAGCACAACATTACACTGCACTACACTACACTACACAGCCCAGCCAGCCCTAACTCCCACCCTCCCTCTTCACTGTCCACAGCCGAGTGAGAAAATGGCGCCGACGCGGGTACCTTATATAGGATCCAAAACCTGCGAGACCCAGAAGGCGGGATGACGTTTTGCCTCGATTTCAGATCCGAGTCAGGCGGGAAAAGTCGAGCCTGACTCGGGGGGGCTCGGGGGGGTTTGGATTTCAGAAATCCGAACCCGCTCACCCCTAATTTTAACATTGAAGGAATTTGTGATGTAATGTCTGAAATCAAGATAAATCATCCCAGACATTTTTAAACTTAAAAAGGAAAGGGAAATACAAAATCTACAATATCCTGGTTACATATGTGAGCACCTGAGGATGTAGCTGGGTTTACAGTTATTTAGTCATTTCAAATCATGTTCAAAGATAATTAGCACACAGCTGGCAGCAATGACCGCAAACCCAAATAATGATCAGCTGTTACTGTAAGATTTTCTTGCAGTTTTCTTGGTTGCATCCTACTGGGAGACATGGAGCTTTCAAAATATGTACAGGATCTTATTGTACAAAGTTACTAATCAGAATGGGGTATAAAAGATTTAAAAAGGCTTTACATGTACCTGGATATAATAGTACCTCTGTGAAGACTATCAACAAGTGGAAAAAAATTGGTACAAATACGGATATACCAAGTGATGGTTTCAAAAACTACAGCGAAACCACAACCAAACCCACCCAAATAGCTGACCTGCCTCAGACAGATAGCTAGGATCTGTGAAGGCTTGAGTAAAAAGTTGAAAAATCAGAACATTTTAAAAGAAAAAGGTATGGTGGTCCCCTCAAAATTGATAACTAGTCAAGGCTAATAGTGAAAATATCTCTGGACAAATGGGGTGGGGTATCCCTGATTCTTCATTAACCAGCACTAGGCTGAACCAGCCGGGCTGGTGTCACTATAGCAGTGAGACACACAATGATGGGTTCCCCTACCATAATGTCACCCATCCTTAGAATGGTCAACTCAGTGCTGGAATTCCCATGGAAGTGGGGACCCCAAAAAATGGGATTCCCCCTCCTTAAGGACAATCATCCCTAGGCTGAAAACCCAAGATACTTCCCCATACCCAAGGCCTAAGGGAACAGGTATTAATTAATAATTAGTAATAATAATATTGCTCTTTATATGTGGATTACTAATCCCAGCAAGCCTGCCAGAGCATGATGGCAATTGAAGAATCACAGATGCAGGGCACCACTGGCACCTTTAAAAATATATATAAATAAACAAATGGACACACACACCGATAGTTTTAATAGCTTATTAAATAAAGACACCCCCACATACCTAATATACCAATTTATTACTTACACATCCCTGGAATTGGCCCCTGGTAGCATGTACAGGTATGCCAAAATAAAAAAGCAATGTGAGCCCAACGCTACTGAGAAGTCACTTGCGGACACTCTCATAATAATAGATAGCTCTGTGCTGATTGGTAAAAGTGTGGCCGCACAGGTCCTAAGGATCTGAGAAGGGAATGAAAACCATGGATTGTCATTGGTTTCTCTGCAGGTTGGCATCGAGATAAGGGCTTAGAATCTGATGGTTATCAACAGTGGTTGTAAAAAGACAGTCCAAACCAATGCTTAGAAAATCCTGTTGTTAGGATCTGAATTTGTTGTGGACCCGGGGTGGAAATAGGAGCAGACACCTGAACAGATTTAAATTGACAAGTGGGTCTTTTAATGGGTGAACTTGCAGACATGTACATGGATAATAAAATAAAGTCCAGAATATTAAGAGGAGGGTGATGATTACAAACTGTAGTGAAGTATGTATAGGTAATGTCCAGGTAGTGGCAGAACAAATAAAAGTCTTTGTAATCTAAATGGTCACTGCAAGACTGCAGACAGGGAAACAGTGCTGATTGAAACTGGTGAGGTGAAATCTGGAGAGGTAATGGAGTAATTAGAATAGCATCAGCTGATGAATTAAGTGGAGAGTTGTATTGCGATGACTCAGTGTAGAAAACAGAGAGTTAGGTAAGTGGAGGCAGTGTAGGTTCAGTGTTAACTGTACACACAGGTCCTTTGGCAGGGAAAGGGTAAATAGAAGGTACAGGATGGTTCCAGTATGAGACTGGGAGCAGGCAGAGCGGTGCAGGCTACTTGGAAGCTAGGATCCAGCAGGAGCACAGGCGAGCACTTAAACAGGCATGTTACAGGAGCACAGGAACTCTCTCACAGCAATGCTGTGAAACACGTTGCACTGGCAACCATGGGAAGCTCTGAACTCCCTTAAGTACCCAGTGCAGAATCGTGATAGGTCAGAGAGAGCATGTGACATGCCAGGACTGGAGCAGCTAAGTCACATGACCAGAGGCAAGATGGCAGTGCCCATGCCAGTGCGGAATGGAAATACCACCAGGCCTACCCCAGCCAGAATGACACAGTGCCTGCGGAACACTTTGCACAGCCAATGCCCGCCGCCAGACACCAGCCCCTCTGCCGGAAGGACTACGCCACAGCACCCTCACAGGTAATACCCGTCGTCCCCTATGCCAAGAAACCCTGGTCGTGACACCTGTATTTTGAAGCTTAAAACTGCCAGCCATGCCCATTGGGTTTGACTTGACACATTAGAATCAATGAGTATCCGTTAGCCATGTTGGAGTGGTCAATAACAGCAAATTAACTTTGGTAAGTGAAGCTAAAAACAGATTGTTTTTTGCCACAGGAACTTCATCAGAGGCTGGCTGCTGCTAGGTACCCTGTATTCAAAGACAGTAAGTATCAGATTTACCAAAACAAAATTTACCACCTGCATCGGATTCAATTAATCTATATATTTAATTTCATACTTTTAAAATATAGTTCACAGAATAAATTTAATGTATTAGAAAATATGTAACAAAGAAAAGAAAGTGTGATTAAATATTCAATTATCATATACAGTATGTGTCTATAAGGTTTCTATAGCGCAAGTGATTTGTGATGTACCTAAGAGTATTTATTTAAAATAAAGGGGGTCATTCAGACCCACTCGCGAGCGGCAGTACGCTCGCAAGTGGGTCGATGTTCCCCACTGCGCATGCGCACGACGGAGGGAGCTCCGTCGTGCGCATGCGCGAGACCCGGGGAGCGACGGGCTTTCCATCGCTCCGGGTCTTGCACCAAAGCGGGCGTGCTGTCGATGTTGATTGACAGCACGCCCCCTTTGGTGGGCGTGCCGGGGGCGTGGCGGTCAGACGGAGGCGTTCCCATGGGAACGCCTACTGTCTGAAGCCGGCCCCACTGACATCACTAGTGATGTCAGTGGGAGTGATTTTGGCTCTGATAGAGCCAAAATCACTCTAAGGCTTGTGGCAGGGAGACCCTACTGCAGGATCTCCGTCGCAATGTCCGATGGTCGCGATGGTCAAGACCATCGCGACCATCTTTTTGGCCGCTCGCTATTGCTGTGGGTGGTCACCCACAGCTATGCGAGCGGCCAGGAGGCCGCTCTATTTTCATGGAGGAGGGCCCTGATTCAGAACGAGCGCTCTGGTCAGAGCGTCCGGCTCTGAATCAGGCCCAAAGTGTACAGTTATCTCATAGCCTTCCCCCCCACAACAACGGGGTGTCTTCCCCTTGAAGAAGTCCGCTGGTGACGAAACGCGTTGAGAGCCTGTACCCTACCTGACTATATCTTCCTCTATACATGAAATAAGATAAGCTCTTTATTTATTCCTGTGCACTTTATCTATTTCATTAATTCTCTATTGTACTAATTAATTAATTTTTTATTGTCATTTATTCTTATTTATGTCTTTTTATTCATGTTTTTATGTTCGTTGTCATTATATTAAATATGTTTTTTTATATATAAATATAATATATATTCATGGTCTAGATATATATTAGACTTCAGCTATAAGTCTTTCATTTATACCCCTTTTACACCAGAGCAAAAACCTGGGTTTTTGCTGGGTCTACCCGGGTCGCAGCTCAGTGTAAAAGGGTCCCTGAAAAATAACCCAGGTCAAGTGAACCAGCAATCCAACCCAGGTAGCTACCAGGGCTGGACCCAGGATGGACCTGGGTAATGGTGCAGTGTAAACGGTTCAACCCGGGTTATCTGACCTGGATCATGCCTAAAATTAGCTGATTGGTGGTTGTGGGGCATTCACCTCCCACTTTTTATGACCTCACAGGTTTAGCAGGGCAGACCTGAGTTCAATGTGAACAGGGCTGACCTGGGAGTAACCCAGATCGAAGCTACAGTGTAAATGGGTCTGACCTGGGTCTGACCAGGGTTGGAACCATGTTCAAAAACCCAGGTCGGACCTGGGTTTTTGGTGGAAAAGAGGTATAAGTTTCTGTCAATTGTAAGCAATTATTATATTGTTTTGCACATATCTATTTTTGCACTATATAGCACTTTAAGGTGCTCTGACCTGATCACATTGTCCTATCATATACAGTAAATAAACATATTTAATTAAGTTCAACTCTTTATTAAAAATCTCATACAGTTGTTAATCAGTCTAATATATTTTCTAATTAGTGTTTGTGATGATGCAGTTTCTTAATTTAGATGTATTCAATTCACATGAACCATTCTTAATGTTTTTTATCCTTTGTTAGAGGTTACATTTACTAGACAGTACGTAGCTATCTAATTCCCTTATTTACAAATGAGGGCTTTCTTTTCTTTAATTTAATCACATTAAGGTTAGTCTGTCTACATTAATCAGATGAAGAAGAATCCTATCGTCTGCTTCATTGTCTTTTCTAAACATTTATTATAGCTCTAATTACTTAACAGAGGAATATCTACTAAGCAATTATAACTATAATAGCATATGTATCCGAAGCAATAAATACATCATTTCAATAGGGGTATATTTACTAAAGTGCAGGTTTTTAGAAGTGGAGGAGTTGCCCATAGCCACCAATCAGATTCTACTTATCATTTAACTAATTCCTTCCAGAAGATAATAGCTACAATCTTATTGGTTGCTATGGGCAACATCTCCACTTCTATAAATGCGCACTGAGCTTTTAGAATTGAAGCCAAAATGTTCAACTTTGGTCTCATCAAACTATAGGATACTTTTGCGCATGGTTTAGGATGACTGAATGTATTATTCTACCAGAATTTAGATTGACTTGGTTGTCCTTAATGGTGTGAAATGGCTTCCTTTTTTCCAGTCTAACCCTTAAGCCGAGTACACACTGGAGCGATGTTGGGACGCTATGCTGTTTCATAACGACATATCGCCTACATCGTTAAGTGTGTACGCTTTTTTGTGCGCTCCCACGGTCGCTAACGACGTTCGCGATCTTTGATGTTCTGCACATTAACAAAATAGTGGACGGGTAGCGCACTAGTGGTTGTGTCTGCAGCGGGTGTGCAGCTTAGTAAAGAGATTGTCCAGTTCTCTGTTATAGTAATATTCAAATATTTTTACAGTGCTCACCCTTTGCAAATATGAACTTAGAAATGTGTAATGAATGGAATAAAAATGGTTTATTCAAATACTGGTTGCATATGATGTCCACACTTGGATAACAATGCCTATTGTCCTAAGGGTAGGGTATTGTTTAAAAACAAAACAAAACAAAAAGGGGCAAGTGTCCTGGTGAAACGTCTCTGGCTTTCCTACTGGTTGATAACCCCTAAAGGGGATAGATGTAGCGAGCTTGCTTGCCCACTACTATTAATGGTGTAATCAATCTATGAGGATACACATACAGTAAAGTCACTGGAAATGTTAATAATTAGGCCCAAATGAGATGGACCTAGTAACGGCGTCCCGTTACTGGTCCCTAGAAAAATGGAGCATAAAGTTTGTGGTGGCGGCTTGCGGTGCCCGGGTTCCCTTCAGAACGGGACTCTGCAGCTGTACGGCAGTGTGGCAGGGATCCCTTGCAGGCAAGGCTGACGGCGTCTGGGGCCGGTGCCGCATACGACTGCTCCGTCACCGGGTCCCGACTGCACACCCGCCTGTACCGCCTGGAGATGGAGTGAACCAGTGTCGACCTTCCGATCTTCGCCGGGCACCCCCTCTCAAAGACGGGACTCATCTGACTCTTGCTGCGTCACTGCTGGTCTCCCTCTTCTGTCCTCTGCGGATGTCTGCACGGCTCCTGGCGTCAGCACGGCTCCTGGATACGGACTGCTGCTTGGCTCCCTTCGTCCCTTCCGGGTCACGTGACCGCTAATGCCGGAGTGATGAAGTTTAGGATTACGGTGTTGGTTACTTTGTTGGTAGATACGGAGATAGTGTGAAAGAGCTCCAACGCGTTTCGCCCATTAATGGCCTTCCTCTAGGAGTGGTGTCAGAAGATAATAGCTACAATCTTATTGGTTGCTATGGGGAACATCTCCACTTCTATAAACCCGCACTGAGCTTTTAGAATTGAAGCCAAAATGTTCAACCTTGGTCTCATCAAACTATAGGATATTTTTGCGGATGGTTTAGGATGACTTAATGCATTATTCTACCAGAATTTAGATTGACTTGGTTGTCCTTAATGGTGTGAAATGGCTTCCTTGTTTCCAGTCTAACCCTTAAGCTGAGTACACACTGGAGCGATGTTGGGATGCTATGCTGTTTCGTAACGACATATCGCCTACATTGTTCAGTGTGTACGCATTTTTGTGCGCTCCCATGGTCGCTAATGACATTCGCGATGTTTGATGTTCTTCACATTAAACCTAGCAATATTGCTAGTGGCCAGTGCATTGTTAATGAATGACGTAAAGTTGATCGTTACATCGTTCATTAAAGTCGTCCAGTGTGGACGAATAATCACTGTTGACGGGCATTCATTCCGATGACGGAACGAATGCCCGACGCTCCAGTGTGTAACCAGCCTTAGCCCATGTGCAGTATGTGAGATTGTGATAGCATGAAGCTCCTTGGTATGCAGTCAGAATGTTGACACCAGAAAGTCGATATGGTGTGTATGACTACATTCAGAATGTGAACATGTCCAGAATATCGACATTCAACATGTCGAATTCACAATGTTGGCACTGACATAATGTAGACATTTCGACACCTGATTTTAAGATTAGGGTTTCTATACTTGTAATATAAAAAACATTTATGATAAACCAATGTTATAGAAAATAACTGTATTTCATGCTGGTTTATGTATTGTTCAGTTGCTCAGTCACATTTGATTGCTTGGATTATTGATAAGATGAGTGTGTATGGGCACTAATATTGACAACAACAAACTTGATAAAGTGCCCGGTGTGGCATGAAACACTGGAGAGAGAATAGACAGGAGATCGGAGATTCACAGCACTGGGAAATGTGACGTCATCCCTGGGCTCCTGCAGTTTTCTGTTCATTGTCGCCAGATACACACACATGTTACCGCCATATCCTTTATCATTGGCTCTAGACCCCTGTGGATATATTTACTAAAGGTGGATTTAATCAGTTTGGTCTATTTTAAATTGATCAAAATCAATCTAAATCAATGTTGTGTTTCTGGGGCTAAATCACACATTTACTAACAGAAAATGTTTGATTTAATTTTTTGTTAGTAAATGTGTGATTTAACCCCACAAATACAACATCAATTTAGAGCGATTTAAAATAGATCAAAATTGATTAAAATCGACCCCCTGATCTCCACAATGAAATCCTAAAAAGAGGCTTAAACATTACAATGCGGTTTTAACTACACCATTTATTTTCCTCTGATATTTTTGTCAGCATCAGTGCCTATACTCATACTTTTGATTTAATAGTGCTTGTGTTATCAAAAATCAAATCAATGTTCTTTTATATTATAAACATTGCCTTCTTGGTGGTTTCATAGCAGTTTGGACATTAATAAATCACCAAAAATCATACTAGGGGTAGTTAATATGTACATGTTATTTATGCACCACTGTGGTGCACCACGTTGTAGGAGAATAGTGACTGCCACTACCAGGCAAATTTACCAGCACCTGAAATACACTGCTGGTCTCCCTCTTCTGTCCTCTGCGGATGTCTGCAAGGCTCCTGGCATCAGCACGGCTCCTGGATACGGACTGCTACTTGGCTCCCTTCGTCCCTTCCGGGTCACGTGACCGCTAATGCCGGAGTGATGAAGTTTAGGATTACGGTGTTGGTTACTTTGTTGGTAGATACGGAGATAGTGTGAAAGAGCTCCAACGCGTTTCGCCCATTAATGGCCTTCCTCTAGGAGTGGTGTCAGAAGATAATAGCTACAATCTTATTGGTTGCTATGGGGAACATCTCCACTTCTATAAACCCGCACTGAGCTTTTAGAATTGTAGCCAAAATGTTCAACCTTGGTCTCATCAAACTATAGGATATTTTTGCGGATGGTTTAGGATGACTTAATGCATTATTCTACCAGAATTTAGATTGACTTGGTTGTCCTTAATGGTGTGAAATGGCTTCCTTGTTTCCAGTCTAACCCTTAAGCTGAGTACACACTGGAGCGATGTTGGGACGCTATGCTGTTTCGTAACGACATATCGCCTACATTGTTCAGTGTGTACGCATTTTTGTGCGCTCCCATGGTCGCTAACGACGTTCGCGATGTTTGATGTTCTTCACATTAAACCTAGCAATATTGCTAGTGGCCAGTGCATTGTTAATGAATGACGTAAAGTTGATCGTTACATCGTTCATTAAAGTCGTCCAGTGTGGACGAATAATCACTGTTGACGGGCATTCATTCCGATGACGGAACGAATGCCCGACGCTCCAGTGTGTAACCAGCCTTAGCCCATGTGCAGTATGTGAGCTTGTGATAGCATGAAGCTCCTTGGTATGCAGTCAGAATGTTGACACCAGAAAGTCGATATGGTGTGTATAACTACATTCAGAATGTGAACATGTCCAGAATGTCGACATTCAACATGTCGAATTCACAATGTTGGCACTGACATAATGTAGACATTTCGACACCTGATTTTAAGATTAGGGTTTCTATACTTGTAATGTAAAAAACATTTATGATAAACCAATGTTATAGAAAATAACTGTGTTTCATGCTGGTTTATGTATTGTTCAGTTGCTCAGTCACATTTGATTGCTTGGATTATTGATAAGATGAGTGTGTATGGGCACTAATATTGACAACAACAAACTTGATAAAGTGCCCGGTGTGGCATGAAACGCTGGAGAGAGAATAGACAGGAGATCGGAGATTCACAGCACAGGGAAATGTGACGTCATCCCTGGGCTCCTGCAGTTTTCTGTTCATTGTCGCCAGATACACACACATGTTACCGCCATATCCTTTATCATTGGCTCTAGACCCCTGTGGATATATTTACTAAAGGTGGATTTAATAAGTTTGATCTATTTTAAATTGATTAAAATCAATCTAAATCAATGTTGTGTTTCTGGGGCTAAATCACACATTTACTAACAGAAAATGTTTGATTTAAATTTTTGTTAGTAAATGTGTGATTTAACCCCACAAATACAACATCAATTTAGAGCGATTTAAAATAGATCAAAATTGATTCAAATCGACCCCCTGATCTCCACAATGAAATCCTAAAAAGAGGCTTAAACATTACAATGCGGTTTTAACTACACCATTTATTTTCCTCTGATATTTTTGTCAGCATCAGTGCCTATACTCATACTTTGATTTAATAGTGCTCGTGTTATCAAAAATCAAATCAATGTTCTATTGTATTATAAACATTGCCTTCTTGGTGGTTTCATATCAGTTTGGACATAATAAATCGCCAAAAATCATACTAGGGGTAGTTAATATGTACATGTTATTTATGCACCACTGTGGTGCACCACGTTGTAGGAGAATAGTGACTGCCACTACCAGGCAACTTTACCAGCACCTGCAATACACTTGCTTTGGGGTGATGTGTGTAGCTGCTGAAGCTCCTCTTTGCTGGTTAGTCTGATGGGATCCTTTTGATCTCAAGACTCCTGGGTAACGGGCTTAGAGTGGTAGCTCCTATCTATAGGCCACTGGAATACAACATATATAGGCAACATGTAGCTGTCAGCTTGGCTTTATGTATTTATGAGTAATACGTTTAATTAAGATGCATAAGCAAAACATATCCTTGCAAAGGCTACATTTTGAAATAAACTGTAGAAATATATACAGGATTTGAATTTAATTGTCAGCTCAATTTAAGTGTTTTGGGAAATGATATTATTTTATGTTTCCTGGAGCAAGAAAAATGTGTTATTTTTGCAACTTGAGTTTTTGCTCTTTTTAAAATATAGTTCTACATTTATGTAGAAGATTTCAGACAAATGAAAAAGATCATATTGTTACTTTATAATACGGTATTTACAGTCTCTATTTATAATCAAACATTTGAACATTTGCTGTATTATTAGCATGTAAATGTGCTTATATTATGAGATAAAGACAAACCATATAGTATAAAGCATATTACTGTAGCATTTTTATACCGGAGCATATGCTCTATAAAAAATCCCACCACATATTTGTCAGATGTCTTGGTATAAAAAAATCCATCAAACAAGTAATATTGGGCAAAAGGGGATGTGGTTAAAATGTAGACAGCGGAGATTCCGGCAGTCAGGATGCCAGTTCCGGAATCCCGTCACCTATCAGAATCCCAGCGCCAGCATCCCGACCACCAGCATCCCATAGGTAAGTAGTGGGTTTAGGGGTAGGGTGTAGGGGTTAGGCTTAGGCACTAGGGGGGAGGGTTAGGTTTAAGGTGCATGGAGAGGGAGGTTAGGTTTAGGCACTAGGGGTGAGGTTAGAGTCAGGCACCGGGAAGGGGGGGTTAGGGTTAGGCACTATGGGGGGAGGTTAGAGTCAGGCACCGGGGAGGGGGGGGGTTAGGTTTAGGCACTATGGGGGGAGGTTAAGGTCAGGCTTTGGGAGGGAGAGTTAGGGTAGGGAGAGGGGGGAGGGTTAAAATACCAACCGACAAAGTTCGGTATCCTAACCCTGACGGGATACCGGCATCGAGATTCTGAACGCCGGCATCCCGTACTCATCCCGGGCAAAAGAGAAGACAGTTACAGTAAATGACGGTACAGTGTCACTTATTATCACCAGATGTTTATTGTATTGTTGAGATAAGCAAACTTGTAGTGAAATCTGGCATGAGTCATGTTCTGCGACAGTACAGGCTGTTTTGCACAATTCCAAGGACACAATTTTGGAGAAACACTTTTGCTTAATTATTCCCTGCTGCATTTGTTTACTTGCAATAGGAAAATTTCTAGTTATAAATATAATCAGGGTCTTTAGAGCTCCTGATTGGCTTTGTCTTATCCAGATAAGATACAAATGGAATGGTTGTTTGGCTATTAACTAGATAGTAGGTAGGGGGACGCACACCTCCCTCTCTATCCCGACGTCCCTCAGAATGCCGACACCGGTATCCCGAATGGATCAAGATACCTACATCGGCATCACGACCGCCAGCATCCGAAGGTAAGTATGCGTGTTAGAGTTAGGCCGGGAATGTGGGGGGTTAGGTTTAGGGCCCTGTCTGGGTGGGTTAGGGTTAGGCACCGCCCGCAGAGGGTTAGGTCTACGGTGCGGGAAGGGGGGTTAGGATTAGGCACCACCGGGGAAGGTTTGGGTTAGGCACCACCGGGGCAGGTTAGGGTTAGGCACCACCGGGGGAGGTTTAGGGGGGAGAGGGGGAGGGTTAGGCTACTTTCCAGCCACCATTGGGATGCCGCTGTCGGTCTCCTGACCGTCGGCATCCCATCCACCAGTAAATCATACTGATTCCTTAAGAATATGCTAAGCATTCAACATACAACTTAGCCTCAGAAGCCAACTATTCAGGTGCTGCACACGTACCTTTCTGATGGTTCTGATTATTCTCTCTGTTATTACATAGGGGCTTGAGCAGTATGAGAAGCTCGCGCTTTGAATAAGGCTACTGCCTGCAACATTATTGCAAGTAAAAATGATACTAAGCTGTAAGTTGTTAGAGGATATGTCAGCTTTTAACTAAGTCTCATAATGAGAACATTTCATTCTGTTAAATACCGCGCGTGCAACATATTTGCTGTTAAACCTGCAAGTTTTACGCAGGATAACCTCCCGGTTGTGTGTCGTACTTTACATCTACAAATTTACACCATCTTTTGCCACATGCAGTAGATCAGTTGACACTATACAGTACAGTAGGTGAGGGGCCCACCTGTCAGTGCCTTATACTGCAGTCATTTCACGCATGCACAATGACGATTCGCAAAAGCGACATTTGGTGGGCGGAAACCAGTATTACACTCTTTGACGTCTCAATACACTGTGCTGCAGCTGAATACATTATGCTGTGACTGAATACGTTACAGTGAACTTTGATGCGTGCATATAAGACGTGACTAACTAGTCCCGCTTCATGTCTTATGAACGCTAGAAGAGCGAGGCCAGGTCTGTACATCTAGCAATCTGAGGCCAAAATCATTAGAATATCTCAGAGCAAATCCAGTGAATAATAGATTCCGGCTCTAGCACCCAAATATCGGAGCTGTCAGCCACAGTGCAAAGGGGTTATGACTCGTTCTGAAATTAAGCCATAAACTTGTTGTTCTAGGCAAAGCACATTGTTACAGGCACAACTATTAATAAGCAGATATGTTACAGGCATAATCTTTTCTGTATCCACGCTTAATAAACAAATGTCAAAAAAAGGAACTGGTAGCACATATGCTGTATAATATACCATAAAACAAACAACTAAACAAAAAAAAATCTTTATAGGGAAACAAGAACTTTTACAAGAGCATAATTCTCACATGAGTGGGAAACCTAATTCATATTATACTAATCTTATAAATAATTCTAATGAATTGTTAGTTTTGACAGACTTTAATTATATCTGCATATTTATGATTATTAATTACCAGCGTTTGTGAACATTTTTCTATGTGATTCCACCCCCCCCCCTTTTTCTGTGTCTTTCTTTTTCTTTTCAGCTCCTCTTCTCTCTCCTCCCTCTATTCCCCCAGCTTTCTTTGTCTCTCTGTCTCTCTTTCAGCTCTCCCCCTCCTCCGTGTATTAACCAGTCTCTGTCTCAGCTAACGCAGTATAGTATTCTGTACAGTTATAGTGGCAGGCGCGTGAATGTTAGGTCTGACAAGCATGCACACTCCGGAGGAGAATTTTTTATCAGCAGTTCGTTTTGTTATATACTTTTATTATATCATTAATGTAAATCATTTTATTATAATTTGTGTACTCTCCTTGTTTGCTTTCTATTCTCTATTATCTTGTATTACCTTTGGCATCTTATTGCTAATTTTTAAAAGTGTGTGGCATACTTATCTACTCTTACAGGTATAGCAGGCTGCTGAATTTTGAAATGAGTGGTCCGTTGGCTCGATGACTTGATTACTTATGGATTACATCATTGTAGCTCTGTAATGTCAGCATCAAGCATGATGTGATACACAGTGCTACGCCATCTTCCACAGCGCCTCTCCTCCAAAAAAGTGACAATAACACATATCAGCCAGTATGATTTGTAAAGTTGCAGATATCTACTATAGAAACAATAGAATGCAAGATTTGTCTTTTTGTGGTGCACTTACAGAAATTACATCATAATATATAACTTTATTGGATTAATTGATTACACTGCTGTCTGATCTAGTGCTCTGTAGGTTAGTATTGTGTGTTAACTGTTATGAGATTGGATTAAAAATGTAGTAGCCATGATGGTCTGCAGTATTCTTGCGTTATGACTATGCATATAGCAGATCACAGTGTACTACACTGGCGCACTACAATGCCCAGCATATCCTGTACACTCCTGGCTGCAACTGGAATATCTCTGCATCCTGTACCTGCTGCGCTACTGTTAACCGTGTGTTATCTTGCTACCTGTTTCTACCTGGTTAAGTCATCTGCCATGTGAACTAATCTCCAATTGCACACAGCTGCCACCTTGCACCGTAGTGACTGCCAATATGCAGTCCCGGGCATTATCTAAGAGCGGGACGAGTGGGGTTGGGCTGGATAATGAGTGGGGTTGGTGGTGATAAGCGGGGGAGGGCCGGAAGAGTAGAGACAGGCCTCCTGTCATAAGTGCTCCGGGCCACCTGAAGGCTTCATCCAGCCCTGAATTAAATGGGCATGTTACTCTGCAGCACTGTAAGAGACCTAGGCCCTGATTCAGACCCACTCGCAAGCGGCTGTCCGCTCGCAAGTGGGTAGATGGTCTGCACTGAGCATGCGCACGACGGAGGGAGCTCCGTCGTGCGCATGCGCCAGACGCGACGAGCGAAGGAAAGTCCTTCGCTCGTTGTGTCTGATCAAAGGGGGCGTGCTGTCGATGTTGATTGACAGCACGCCCCCTTTGGTGGGCGTGCCGGGGGCGTGCCTCCCTGACGGGGGCGTTCCCAAGGGAACGCCTACCGTCAGAAGCCGGCCCACTGACATCACTAGTGATGTTAGTGGGAGTGATTTTGGCTCTGATAGAGCCAAAATCACTCCGGGCCTTGCGGTTGAAAACCTCAACCGCAGGCTCCGGCTCGCAGTTTCGATGGTCGCGATGGTCACGACCATCGCGGCCATCAAACTGCACGCTCGTATAGGCTGTGGGTGGTGACCCACAGCTATACGAGCGTCCAGGAGGACGCTCCATAATTATGGAGGGCGGCCCTCGTTCAGAGCGTGTGCGCTCTGCTCAGAGCGTACGGCTCTGAATGAGGGCCCTGGTCCCTGATTACCTGTAAATGCCTGTTTTCTCCTTCAAAAATAAGAGGTGTCCGCCATGCTAGTCCTAGCCTGTCAAGCAAGAAGCACCATAAGGGCAGGAGTAAGGGCCACATGGGACTGGTGCTGAAAATGATCAAAGACCTATTGTGGAAAGTATAGGAGGTGTGATATGTGCTGTGTGGCTGTGGCCAGTGCTCTGTTGGCGTGTACACTTCCTACACTAATGATCCCCAATCACGGCGCCATAGAGTCAGCATTTCTCCTATGCCAACATTTTCTTACTGAGAAATTCAGAGAAATGTATTCAATTAAGTCGTCATTCTTAGGGTCAGTTGTGTGGTGGTAGACAGAGTTGCACTTCTGTTTGTCCACATATATTATGATTGACAACCACCAGAACTGATTCCGCCTATCACATTGACCATAAAGAATTTGATTTATTCCTGGGCCTCCAGCGGTGCCCTGCAGTACCCAGTTTGGGAACCACTGCCCTACACTATCAGCACTAATGTCTCCCTAAATAAGTAAAAGTAGAAAGATTGCATAGTTTTGTGAGGAAAATTGAAATACAATTTTAATACTTGTGATTTGTGTGGGTGACTGGTAATTATGCTGCTATGATGCTGGGCCTATTTTAATGTGGCAGCCTGGAGCTGTAGTCCCATCCACTCTATTGTCAATCTGGGTCTGATGTAAGAATAATTTAGCCCAAAGGAAAAAAGTTACTTACATGGAATCCAGCACTCTGGCTCTCACAGACATCCATGTTGTCAGGAAAAACGCCAATTGAGGGGAGTCTGGCAATGTCTGCCACACTTACTCCTCCAAGCTGGCAGACATGGAAAACATTGCAATACCAGTTATGATCATATATATATATTTCTTCATTTTTATAGAAGAAAACTATAACCCATCCTTCCTATACTTACACTCTCATTAAAGGTTTTCTTATACTGAAATCTTTGCCTCTAAACTGTCTGTCTATGTACTAGGGGTCTGATTAATTACTGATCGCAATTGCAACCAAGGAACGCAGATCGGTCAATGGTGCATACTCCGCATGTGTATGTTTCGCAGTGCGCTTGCGTGAGTTAGCATTGCTATCGCTTTGTGACAACTTACGCAGAAAGAAAGCCATCGCAGAGTGTGTGATAGGACGTCAGTGTTTGGGGGTGGTGACAGGGGAGTGGTCGGAGACACGCAGGTGTGTCTGGCCCTTTGAATGCCATTTCATGGGTCGTGCAGGAATTAGCCACTGCGATTGTCTATGCAGTGCTACGAGGCTAGCAATTTCTGAGTAAGGTCAGGGCTGCTGTAATTCTGTGTGAGGGTCCGATGAGACTCGATGGTACTGAGCACTGGAGGACCGAGCTTGAGATGGGAACGATAGCAGGTGCTACAGTATCTATCACAGTGATTGTAAGATGAGTGGACAACAGGTGCACAGATTACCCCTGAGCAAGTTTTGTTACACAGGTATGGACGCATGGACAATTCTGCATTGCATACTTTTGCATATTTATGTACACTGAAATGTCTTTTCAGTGTACTTTTATTTCAGTGCAAGTTGTTAGTACATATCACTAACATTACATTTCTAATCTTGTTGCAAAATATGTTTGTTTGTTCTTTTACCTTAATATATCTGTATATACAGTATGTGTACCTTAATTTTCTTTTTCATAGTATCATACTTGCCTACCTTTATATTTCTGTTCCCGGGAGATGCCCGGGTAAGACAAGCAGGAGGGTGGCGACGGGGGGGAAGGGGGGGGCAGTTGATTCACATCATTAAGCCACGTCCCTCGATTGGCTCACATTTAAATAGAACGTGGGGCCAAATGACGCGAATCATGAAGAATCGCGTCATTTAGCCCCGCCCCCTGCACGGAGACTCGCGATCACTGCGGAAATTCTCCCCATTCTGCCCACTTCCTAGTGAAGTGGGCAGAATAGGAGAGAAGTGCCTACCCTTCCAGGGGTGCGGGGGGTTACCCGAAAAATCGGGAGCCTCCTGCAAATTCCTTGAGGGTAGGCATGTATGAGTATCATTACTTGGAATATAGGCATAGTTTTTGGTTATAATGTAGTATGTATAAAGCCAGACATGTGTAAACCAAAACCTTGATAAAAACACTAGAGAATGTGTCACAATTAAATGTCATGCATATCTAATAGTACAAACAAGGTAGAATTAGGGATTTTTAAAACAAAAATCACAGACATGGGTGTTTGTGCCAATTTTTTGTATTATTATTAATATTATTATATTATTTTTCTCTTCAAAATTAGCATTAATTAAAAAAAACAAAAAAACATACACATTGGACATTTTTCCATACAAGAATTTCCAGAAGGATTTGTAAGGGAAACACAGTTGCAGATGTGTGATGGGGCTGCTGCTGCTACTGCTGCACCAAATGTTTCTACTCCACTTCCTCCAACACAATAATCACCTCCAAATGTGTATGCCAGAACTTCAACAGACCCAACATACGATGGCAACATACCAGTGCCAGGTATTAGTAATACCCCTTTTCCACTGCTGCAATAACCCGGGTTATTGCCGGGTCTACCCAGGTCGTGGCTCAGTGGAAAAGAGTCTCTGAAAAATAACCTGGGTCAAGTGACCCAGGAATCCAACTCAGGTAGCTACCAGGGTCGGACCCAGGATGGACTTGAGTCATGCCTACAATGAGCTGATTGGTGGTTGTGGAGCAGTCACCTCCCACTTTCTATGACCTCACAGGTTTAGCAAGGCAGACCCGGGTTCAATGTGAACGGGGCTGGGAATAACCCAGATCGAAGGTGCAGTGTAAACCGTGTCCGACTTGGGTTGGAACCATGTCCGAAAACATAGGTCGAACCTGGGTTTTGGTCGAAAAGGGGTATGAGAGGGAGGCACATCAAAGTCCAGATTACATAGTAGGCCATAGTTCAAATAGATCATGGAATGATCTGGATTGAAATTGCCAAACAAAGTTTATTCTTTGCATTGACACTTCACAGCAGACTCAGGACCTGATCCGGGTGGACCGTCGTGTACCCTGCTGAGAGCTGGTTCCTGGCTGGGCAGGGCACAGGTCCACCTCTTCGGGTTCTGCACTTACACCAGGTAGTCTTTCTTTTATCTCCCTCAGATCCTCAGATATATAACTTGTATTTTATTAATTAAAAGCAAAACACTTTAAAAAAAAATTGGAGTTTGGTCTTTTTCTAGTTGTACACATTTGCACACAGAAAAATGAAAAAAAAGTGCCTTTGTACAACTAGTCTTTTCATGTAGGTCATTAGCTTAAATTAGTTAACTAGCCAGATCAAATGTACAATTAGCATTAATTATGTGTGCACAACAACAAGAACAATGCATGCTGTGAGAAGACTGGTTCAGATCCTTAGCTATACAGGAATTGCGATCAGTTGCGATCGCTCCTGGTTGCAATTGCGTTTGCTAACCTTTTAGCAATTGCGATTGCATACGCAACTTGTAGCGGTGGGTGTGGTCAAATCCTATCGCAGTTCTGCTATTGATCGAAATTTCGTGCATATGCTGTTGCAGTTGCGATCCTCGCTAAATCAAGCCCTAAGCCTTGGAGAGCAATAAAGTCGACAGAGATAAAGTACCAACCAATCAATTCCTCACTGTCATTTTTTAAACACAGCCTGTAAAGTGATAGTTAGGAGCTGATTGGTTGGTACTTTATCTCTCTCCATGGCTTAGTATGTAGACTCCTAAATCATCAGCTGCCAGCAAACATTTTGTAACCCTCCTGAAAAAATGTTACTCTACGTGGGAACATTGATCCCTATGAAAATCAGTCCTGTCCATTTCTGAATACAACTAAAAGTCATGCTGTCCTTTTCAGTCATACAGTATCACAAGCATTAGATGCTAACAGGAAGGAACCCCCGTGATACAGATCAAAAACCCTCTGATAACTGCAGTTTTAAGGTAATTGAAAAGCTGTCTACTTGCAAATGAACTCTCTTGGTGGGCAAAAACTACAAACAAGGTAAATTATACCTTAACCTCTACAAACTATTTTGAAATGTGGTAGAGAGCAACCTGTTCCGTCTATATCAGGACAAATTTGCTGATTAATAAAAGATTTGCCTCAAACATCCTGCTGGAGTTAATGTGCCCTGCAGCGTGTTATCTTCAGGTGTGGGGTTACGGCTGCCTAAGTGCTAAATATAAATGTAATAATCAGCCCAGTGTACCTATGTAAAATATATAAGTGTAATGTCTGTGCAACAGAATGTATTTAAGAATGTTTATTATAGAGTACTAGAACACGAGAACATGCACTGAAACTGGAGGGAGGTAGATGCCAAGGAAAAATTGCTGCACAGAAAGGGTAGTAGATAGGTGGAATAGCCGCCCATCAGAGGTGGTAGAGGCTAAGACAATAGAGCAATTTAAACATGCTTGGGATAAACATAAGAATATCCTTACAAAGAACTGAGGATCACATAGGGTTCAGGTTACCATAAGGTAAAGGGCAGACTAGATGGGCCAAGTTGTTCTTATCTGTCGTCACATTCTATGTTTCTATATCCAGTAGTGAATCCGGTGGTGCTACACAGATGCTGTGGTTCCTGAGGCTCTCCCCATCTCTGGTGGTCCAGTGGATAGACCAGGGTAGAAAGTCTTGTTCAAAGCAGCACCAGTTAGCCACTATACTCCAGACCCAGTTACTGGTCACACAACAGGTGCATTGGATGTGCTTTTAATGGTGGTGCATAGCCTCCTAGGACACTGAAGCCCTGAGGGCTTCATAATTGACAGTTGCTGCCTTGAGTTATGTCTAACAGATCTTTGATGCTGACTTTTTGTTACGGCTAACACTAGACACCATATCAGGGACCCTGGAGTCTAGTGTGTGTGAAAGAATTATTAATACTGTAACTCTCCCAGGAGTCCCACCCCAGACTTATGCCCACCATACATCTACATCCCCAATTTGTTGTTCTGCTGATCTGAAACACCGATCGGCGATCAAAAGTGTCGATCCGCGAGCATCAATGATCGGCAATCCCTCGGCATATCGGGGTAAAATAGTATGTTAAATAATGCCCGACTCGCTCATCCCCATAATTTTTTGCTTGGGATTAGCAAATCCAGGATTTCCAACATTTTGTATTTCCCCGATTCCCTGACCCTGAGATCGGCTGAACGGGGAATTGGGCTAAAACATCACAGATATAAGGGTCCCATTAGTTGAGCCTGAGGAAGTGCTGTGCATGCTAGCCAGCAGCTCTGATCAAATACAACTGGTCATGAGGAAACACAGTGGTGTACAGTTAATACAATAGGTGAGTGTCTGGTTACCAAGCAGCACCAGTAGGAGTAATCAATTCTGACAAATTACAGTAAGAGATACACCACAGAAATGTATAAACAAATGTAAAAACCCTCCCTCCAACAAGATGACCAAATAAGTTGTCGCAGTTGCTTATTGTAATGTCATATTTCTGACAAAGTCCATCACATATGCACAATCGCTGGCTTAGATTGATAAACTGTTAGCAATAATGCATGTTGTGGACATATTTAAACCAGGCTTGCCTACCCTCCCGATTTGGCCGGGAGGGTAGCAAGGCTCCCGCAAGCCGCCATCCCTCCCTTATCCCCCGCAGTTACTAGCAAAACCCCCTCAGCGGGGGGCCCGGTGACGCGATTCGCGCTGAATCGCGTCATCGTGGCCCCGCCCCCCGCTTTACAATGCCATTTACTCCGGCATTGTGAAGAGGGGGCGGAGCCGCGATCTCGCGGCCATGCCCCCGGACCACACTGGTCACGCCCCCGCAACAGCATTAGCGTGTGGCCACGCCCCCCGCTGTAAGCTGACATTCAGCCCCCTCCCGGAAGGAGGGAGCTGAATGTCGGCAAGTATGATTTTTTAAACATGCTAGAAATTTAATCTAAATTGATCTGCTCTGAGAATATACATAATGGTGCTCTCTACCTGGATAAAAATCACCACTACAGCTTCCAGCCAATAATAGTAAAATATACAGAACTAATGTGCATATAGTCCATGTACAAAATACTATTATCCATGTGTGGTGTAAGAGAGAAACTTAAGGTTAGTAAGAGAGGTTGCAACCCAATTGGAGGTAGGTCCGCCTTTCAGCCCATGATAGCTATACCCATTGCAATCAGGATTCAGGAGACAACATACTAGGGTTGGCAGTTGACCATAGATGGATTGATGTCAATGGTGAGTGTTTCCTCTATTGATGACTAGCCACTGGTACTAAAATATCAATGGCTGAGCTCAATGGTGAGGCACAGCTGCAGTGTTGCATGAACGGGCCACAACAGCGCACTAATAAACTATCAATGGTTTCTACCCGATGGTTCAAAATGACCAACCACCGAAGGCGTAGTCACCAATGGTTAACCCTACAACATACTCGCAGGTCATAGAGAGTGCCATCAGTAGTACATCAGTTTCACTGTCACGTGGTATGGCTCTATCTAATCCCCAGCTCAGCGGTCATCTCTGTTCATTGCTGGTCTCAGTGAGACCAACTCTCAGTGTCCCAGACTACATGTCCCAGCGATGCAGGTTTCCTACTGTATGACATTATGACTTCCAGACCCCACCCTCTCAATATATACCCCAACTATATACCCCAACTTATCCACATTTATCCACAACATCCCTTACATCACTCCACCCATCACTTACCTTCAATCTTTTCTGCACCGTCAGATTTCTAGCCCTGGAGCTCCCACTCCTTCTATTCCTTGGAAGTCCACACTATCTGTCTTTTTGCTCCGCTCCACCTTCTTATTTATCATCCACCAGGCTGACTCTTCCATATCTTTGACAAATTTGCTTTCTGGCTCAGATATTTCCTACCCTTTGGCCTATCAATTCTCACCTACAGTGCATCCGGAGAGTATTCACAACGCTTCACTTTTTCCACATTTTGTTATGTTGCAGCCTTATTCCAAAATGGAATAAATTCATTTTTGTCCTCAAAATTCTACACACAATACCCCATAATGACAATGTGTAAAAAGTTTTTTTGCAAATTTAATTTAAAAAAAAGAAATCACATGTACATAACTATTCACAGCATTTGCTCAATACTTTGTTGATGCACCTTTGGCAGCAATTACAGCCACAAGTCTTTTTGAATATGATGCCACAAGCTTGGCACATCTATCTTTGGGCAGTTTCGCCCATTCCTCTGTGCAGCACCTCTCAAGCTCCATCAGGTTGGATGGGAAGCGTCGGTGCACAGCCATTTTCAGATCTCTCCAGAGATATTCAACTGGATTCAAGTCTGGGCTCTGGCTGGGCCACTCAAGGACATTCACAGAGTTGTCCTGAAGCCACTACTTTGATATCTTGGCTGTGTGCTTAGGGTCGTTGTCCTGCTGAAAGATGAACCATCACCCCAGTCTGACAATGGCGCCAGTCTTGCCTGCTAGATACCAGTTTATGATTACTCCCTTCATTCACTTAGTTTTCTATTTATTTGCAAATCCTAATTTATGTCTGAAATAAATACGAGTGAAAGGATAATGGTTGTTTTTATTACATACCGGTATGGCACTTTTGTGTTTTGATTACATATGTCAACAAGAGCCTAGAAGGCACAAACAGACTCCATTGAATGTATAAGGGGGATATTTATCAAAGCTTCGACAGAGATAAAGTAGAGAGAGATAAAGTACCAACCAATCAGCTCCTACCTGTCATTTTTTTTTTAAACAAAGCCTGTAAAATGACAGAAGCTGATTTGTTAGCAGTGACATCCCTCCCCACGGTGTCACCCGGTGCGGGGAGGGATGCTGTGCACGCCGCCAAAATGGGTGTGCGTGGCCTCGCCATAGGGGGAGTGGCCATGTGGAAAGGGGCATGGCCTTACAGCCCAAACCCCCATGCTTTACACTGGGGAGGGTGCAGGAGGTATGGACTGCCATGTGTGCAGTGCCGGCTCTCTCACAGTGTCAGGAGCCCAGTGCTGCACATAATACTACAGTGCAGCAGGGGCGTATCTATAATGGGTGCAGGGTGTGCGGAGAACATGGGCCCCTGGGTCCAGGGGGGCCCCACACTGCACACCGTGCACCCATAGTATTACTTACCTCTCCGGAGTCCTACAACGACGCGGGGGTCGGGCGCTGTAAAAACAACTGGAAAATGGGTGCCGCTACCATTTTCCCGTCGTTTGCGCATGCGCACTACAGGGAAAATGGGCGCCACGCCCATCACTCTAGTGTCCAGAGTCTATAACTCCGGCGCTGGCCGCGCACAGCTCAGTGCGCTGCCGGCCGCCAGACAGAGAGGAGTGGCCCGTGTCGGAGACTGCACATGGGCCCCCTTCTCTCTAGAAACGCCCCTGCAGTGCAGCGTCCGGCTCCTGTCACTGAGGGGAAGTCTGCACCTTGGTGTCACCCCTGCAGCCTGCACCCCCCTTGTGATACCACTGGTTAGTACTTTATCTCTCCCCAAGCTTTGATAAATCTCCCCTAAGATGGCTCACAATTAGTAACTTTGAATACTTAACCGCAAAATTTAATTATGTTTGAACAGGGAAAATTTATCTTGGATCCCCCACTATAAAATACATATCCCTCCCCTCACCTAAACATTTACATTTTATTAAAATGATCTAGCCCCATAAAACAAAATTTGGAATTTAGTTTACACTAGGGATGAGCGGGTTCGGTTCCCTGAGAACCGAACCCATCCGAACTCAGGGGATCCGGGGCGAACCGAGCCCAAGCTCGGATCTCCCTGACTGCCCCGGATCCCTCTCCCGAGGCAAAACCTCGAGATCTGCTGTCGGATCTCAAGGTTTTGCCTCGAGCGGCCATTTAAAAAAAAAGCCTTTGCCTTTAATCGGCAAAGTACTGATTGGCTGACAGAGCCGTCTGTCACGGCTCTCAGCCAATCAGCATTATGGTGCTCATTTGCATGTAGCATGGACCCGGGAGATCCGTGCTACATGCATCTGTGTCATTGACACAGAGTACGGATGGGTCCGTGAGACCCGTCTGTGCTGCTGTGGTAAAAAAAAAAAAAACCTGTGTAAAAAAAGAAAAAAATGGCGTGCACCCCCCCAAAAAAGAGCAACCAGCCCCGGGCATTAGTGACCCAGTGCTGGATGTGCTTAAATACAGGGGACAAACGATGTAGGGGTCCCCTGTACTTAAGCACAACCAGCACCGGGCTAGTCAGAACCAGCGCTGGTTGCCAAAATACGGGGGACAAACGACGTAGGGGTCCCACGTAATTCTGCGCAACCAGCTCTGGGCTCTGATCCGGTCCTGGTTCTGGAAATACATGGGGAAAAAATGAGTAGGTTCCCCTGTATGAACCCTACTCATTTATTTCCCCTGTATTTCCAGAACCAGGACCGGATCAGAGCCCATTGTAGTCAAAGGTGGGAACCGCAGGGTAAACTTTAATAACCTTGCGGCTCCAACCATTGACTACAATGGAGGGAGCCGTTCATTGGCTGAGAGACGGGAGATAACCTCTCTCAGCCAATGAACGCTTAGCAGTGGGGTTTCCATGGTGATGCCCCGCCGCTAAGCTCTCATTCGGGAAGTACGGTTTTCGGGGGGGTTTTTTGCCAAGTCCGGGGATGCCTACTTTGGAATGAAGAGGACAGAACCTCGCATAAGAGATGGTGAGTATGTTTTTTTTTCACAGGTCCCCTATGGATACTTTACCGGACAAGTGGACCGATGCTACAGGGTTACATAGGTGAGTATGTGTACATGTGTGTATGTGTATGTATGTTTAATAAACTTATACTGTCACGGTGTGTGTGTCCTGTGTTTTTTTTAAACATTTTTTTACAGGTGAACTACAGGTACTAGTGGGCCCTTAATGCCCTGCATGCTGGTACTTGTGGTTCTCCAAGTACCAGCATGCGGGGCAGGTTTGCTGAGACCTGCAGTTCTACTTGTAAAGACAATGTTTGATATTCTTTATTTACACCACACCACACTATCAACCCGCCACCCACCGCCACCAGGGGTGGCGGGGATAGCCCCGGGCTATCAGCCTGGGACTGGAGTGCTCTGGAGAGGGTGACCCCTTTATTGGGGGGGTCCCCAGCTCTCCAGGGATCCCCGGCCTGGGCTGACTAGCAGTCAGGGCTGATGCTGCAGCTGGGGGGCCCGGTGAAAGAGCTCCCCTGGCTGTGGCATCAGCCCCCCGCTAGAAAAAGTCCAGTGCTGGTTCTGGAACATACAGGGGAACCCTACTCATTTTTTTCCCCTGTATTTCCAAAACCAGGACCGTATCAGAGCCCAGAGCTGGTTGCGCAGAATACGGGGGACCCCTACGTCGTTTGTCCCCCGTATTTTGGCAACCAGCGCTGGTTCTGACTAGCCCGGTGCTGGTTGTGCTTAAGTGCAGGGGACCCCTACGTCGTTTGTCCCCTGTATTTAAGCACACCCAGCACTGGGTCACTAATGCCGAGGCTAGTTGCTCTGTTTTTGGGGGGGGGCACGCCATTTTTTTCTTTTTTTACACAGGTTTTTTTTTTTTTTTTTCACCATAGCAGCACAGACGGGTCTCACGGACTCGTCATTGCTCTGTGCCAATCACACAGATGCATGTAGCATGGATCTCCCGGGTCCGTGCTACATGCAAATGGGCACCATAACGCTGATTGGCTTCCTGTCTGCCACTGCAGTGCCACTCCTAGATGGGCCACGTGTTTGTGCCGCCCTCTTGTGTCGCTTAGTATAGTCATCCAGCTACCTCGGTGCAACCTTTTGGCCTAAAAACAATATTGTGAGGTGTTCAGAATAGAGTGGAAATGAGTGGAAATTAATGTTATTGGGGTTATTAATAGCGTAGGAACAAAAAAAGGCCCATTTTATGTGATTTTAGCTGTTTTTTTTATTTTTTTAAGAAAAAATCCAGATCCAAAACACAAAACCCAGAACCCAAAACACGGAAGGGTCCAGATCCAAAACACGAAGAAAGATCCAGATCCAAAACCAAAACACAAAACACGAAAAGTGGCCGGTGCACACCCCTAGTTTACACGTACTGTAGATATATTGCTGGTCGCACCAGCAAAAGATACGTTTGCTACAAGATGCTGCCATCTTGACCATCAAATTCATAATCTGTAAAAAACTGGATTAATTTCTGCAATTATAGGTGCAAATGTCATAAGTACTGCAAGAGACCCATATTTTACAGTTTTGTATATTACATTTATTTTCTTAAATTAAGTATTATTTAATTGTAATGAACATCAATCTAAGAGCTAAGGATGTTACATATACTGTATAGCTAATTTTATATTATTATCCATTTTAGAAAGAGCTTTGAAATCAAACATAAAGGTATTTTTGGATAAGAAAGGCAATCTGTATATACAGTCGAGTGCCCACTATTGCTTGTAGAAAATGTCCTGCTATTCACAGAGAATCAGTCCGGCATTACTTTATTTCCTATACATTACCATTCTGCAATCAATTCAGCGTATAATGGGAAAGGCTCCATTCACCATGCAGCAAATGTAATTTGAATAGAATTTGCCTGGAGGTGTATGTGCAGTTAACCTGCATGCTACGTTCTCTAAGGAAGGAGACATAGGTGTCTGGTTTAACTATTAAAAACTATAGAAAGTTAAAGGAGAACAGTAGGGGAAATAAAAAGAATATCCGCCCAAACCACAGTAACATAAAAGATAAGTAGAAAATATAGTATACAAAATGGTTCAGCAGATTCAACAGAATTTCCATGTTTGCAGCCAATTCATGACACAAAACTTCCATAAACAAAATAAATTAAAAACAACAGAATTTTTTTAAATTATCTTATGTAATTTTAATTCATTGTAAATCTCAAAATCTTTAAAGGGGAATGTAACGCTAGTACATAATATAAGGGGATGAGGGACATAAATATCTACAGAGGACAGCACCTGAGTGGTCATCAGCCACTCACAAGCTACGTGTTCCACGTGGAATTCCCTCCCCCAGCACCCAGTTATGCCGCCAGCGTATGGGCGCTCACCTCCTGAGCTTCTCATTTTTAGCAGCTTGCTGTTGCAGGTCAGCACATCTGTCCCTGCCCGATCCGTCTCTCCTCACTGATGCTAAAAGGAGGTGTGGCTGTGCTGAGCCAGCTGGGACATCCCTAAACCACGGCCACGCCTCCTCCCAGCAGCAGTGAGGAGAGACGGAGCCGGCCAGGACAGAAGATGTGCTGCCTTGCAGCAGTACACTGGTAAGAACTGAAAAGCCGCCCGTTGGGTTCAGGAATGGTGCACAGTGAGGGGAGGGGCAATGGAAATATTGCTATGGGCAGGGCCGAAACTAGGATTTTTGTCACCCGGGGCAAGACAGTAATTTGGCGCCCTCCCTGGTAATGCCCCAATAGTAATGCCCCCTGCAGCAGTGCCCCCATAGTAATACCCCTGCAGTAGTGCCCATATAGTAATGCCCCTGTAGTAGTGCCCATATGGTAATGCCCCTGTAGTAGTGCCTATATAGTAATGCCCCTTTAGTAGTGCCCATATGGTAATGTCCCTGTAGTGCTGCTTACACACAAAAAACCCCATTACTTACCTTAAACCACGCTCCTACGTCCGACGCCGTCCGGTCCACCCGGCTGCTCCTCGGAACTATGGGAAAGATGTCATGACGTCTCTCCCATAGTGCCTGTGGGGCGAGCCGGAAGCTGGAGTTCAGAAGAGAACTCCGGCTACCGCTACAGCATTGTAGGCCCTGGGCAAAGCAATGCACTGGGGGCCCTACCCACCCATTCACGGGAATAAATATGTAAACGGTCAATAAAATTAAACCTCTATATTTATTGATACCTTCAACAAAATGAATGCTTAAACATGTAAAACATGATGTAATGTTAGGAATACGGACTCCACCTACCTCTTGTTTTCTCCAACTCGCAGTTCAGTTCCTGCTCTGCACTGCAACTGTAATTAAAGTATGGGGGCCCCCTGAGAGAGGAGGACCTGGGAGATGTGCCACACACTTAATCTGGTTCTGTAGATCCAGGCTGGAAGGCAGGTAAAGAATGCTGCCTGTGTGTAATTCAGAATCAGAGTGGCCTGCAACCATCTTTCTCTGCCTGCCTTTCAACTGGTTGCCCCATGCACAGAGCAAGCGGCCGGCACTCCATGTGGATGCCCCCCAGCCCATACTTGAAGGCCTCTAAAAAATTTTTGGATCCTCGGCAGCTGCCCAGTGTGCCTATACGTTAAGATGGCCTTGGCCTTTTTGGTGGACCAGTGAAGAATTTTCTATGTCTATTGCCCAAGGGGTGTCTACTCATGGTGCTTTGTGTGTGGTCTACAGCTTGTCTAAGGTTCATTTGGAGGTGGGTCACAAGGTTATTCATGTTCTGGACCTATGGTGTGTGGAAAAAATGAGGGACATATGAATAGTGAAGTGACGGTGTAGTATGGTGAGCTTAAGTGGTGTAGGCAGATATAATGGAGTTCCACATTTTTACATTCAACATCCTGTTAGTGCATATATGCGCTGTTGGAAAACAGTGCTGTTTGATGATGCTGACTTCACCAGGAGACTTCCCGGTGGTCTTTAGGCTCTGGGAACTGGTTGGTGCAAATTTTTTTCACATATACTGTATATAGTTTTTGCCTTGTGCCTTAGTATATGGGAAGCACAAACTCATTGGGGACGGCTATTTCTTATTTACAGCCTGTGTACTTGTGGCTTGCCACTGACTGTACTGCATGTTAGACTCTGCAGTTAGCAGATCATATTGGTGGCAGTTCCCAGTCATAGTTACTACTGGGAAACTGCATCATGTCTTGTCCTTGTTATGGCTGTTGCAGACAGCTGGAAATCCGGTCTAGTCTGTTTTCAGCTAAGCTGTATCTTGCCTGTCTGTCTGTGTGCAGAATTCAGCTGCACACTAATTAATTGTCTCTCTGTGCTGAACCCAGCTGCACACTAGTCTGTCATTAGGGAGGCTTGCAGGCTTTTGGTCTGATTGGATCCTGCATCTGTTAAGTTACAGCCAGCCCTTCACTCCATGCCGGCTATACTGCCTGACTTCCAGAGTACTGTATGTTGTCATGTACTCAGTAACCTGAATTCTAGCTGGTTTACCAAGATCTGCTGTTCCAGTTCTCAGTGCCTGTTTGTCTGATCTGGAACTGCCTGTGTGTCATCCAGCCTGTATTCTTGCCGTGTCTGAGTGCACCTGTCTGCCATCTGGTTCCTGCACCTCAACCTGCTAGGACACATCATAGCCTAAATATACATTGACTATCAAGCCATGTCTTTTTATGTTCACCAGAGTCAAGTTTGCAGTGTTCTCATCCGTGCCGCTTCCAGTCACTGTTCCTGCTGTGTCTAAAGTTCATCTGTTCACTGTCCTGTCTCATTCTCCCCATCTGTGTCACCCCTGTTTGTCTTCCCCTCCCCTTTTAGAATGTAAGCTCTTATGAGCAGGGCCCTCTAACCTTTTGTACTTCTCCCTACTTTAGTTTCATCTACTTCTTACTCACCACTATGGCACCTAACACTTGGCTGCTTATGCTCTGTTGCTTATCTGGGTGTTATGGTCACTAATGTAGCAATATATATTATCCATGTCCTGGTCCTGTATTGTATTGTTCTGTAAGTTGCTTGTCTACAACTTGTTTATGTGCTTTGTAAGGCGCTGCGGAACATTTGTGATGCCATATAAATAAATAAATCGGCTCCAGTCATGTCATGGCCCTTAAGGCTGTTCCGTCCTGTCTCAGCTGCATCACCAAGTTCCAGGCATGCCACGCCCCTCAAGGCCACTCCCTTCTGTCTCAGATGCATCATCTTGTTTCAGTCTCACCACGGCTCTCAAGGCCGCTCCATCCTGTCTCAGTCACAGTACAGTTTCAGTCATCACGGCCTTCAAGACCACTCCATCCTACTTCAAGTCGCACATTGGCCCTCAAGCCCGCATCACCAAGTTCCAGTCGCCATGGCCCTCAAGGCCGCTCCATCCTGTCTCAGTCACTACACCTAGTTCCAGTCATAACGCCCCTCAAGGCCGCTCTGTACTGTTTCAACTTGCACATCGGCCCTCATGGCCGCATCACTAAGTTCCAGTCGCCACTGCCCTCAAGGCCGCTCTGTCCTGCCTCAGTCACTGCACCTACTTCCAGTCATCACGGTCCTCAAGGCCGCTCCATCCTGTTTCAAATCGCACATTGGCCCTCAAGGCCACTCAAGTCCACTCTCAAGTTGCACTTCAGCCCTCAAGGTTGCATCATCTAGTTCTTGTCTCACCATGGCCCTCCCGGCCGTTCCGTTATGTCTCAAGTCGCACCTCATCCCTCTAGTCCTGTTTTGCCTGTCTTGTCAGTCAGTCACGCCTGTTTTGTCCTTGTCAGTCTAGTCTTGCCTGTCTTGTCTTGCCAGTCCAGTCTTGTCTGAAATCCTGCATATCATAGTCCTGGTTGCTTCTGCCTTGCAGCTCATACCCTGTGTCTAGTCAGTCCCTGTCTAGCATCCTAGCTGCATTATAGTCCCTAGAAATTTCTCATACCATAGTGACCTGCCGCTGCTTGTATTGTGCCATCTTTCTGCAGCCTCACTCCAGCTAGCTCCAGATTTAGAAGGACTGCCACACCTCTACCCAGTCTTGTCCATTGTCAGCAGTCCTGCGATCTCATCATCGAGTGAGAATCATAACACTGTATGAGCAGTTGCTGTTTGGCTGGGAAGGGGAGGAGACTGTGTGGATTGCATCAAACTGTCAAAGTAGCAGCTGCTACTGGTCACAGTTCTCAGCTGTCACTGGGATGCTCTCTGTCCTGTATGGAAGTCACTGTGATGTTGACTTCATTTATAGCAGACACATGGATGCTGTTTTTGCAGTCTGGCTTTCACCGGTATGCTATCTGTATTGTATGGTGGTAACTGCAATGCTTTCTGTTTTATAAGGTGATCACTTGTATGCTGCCTGTGCTGCTATAAACTAGTAACTGATATACTGTCTATGCTATATGGCAGTCATTCAGATGCTGGCTGTCCTGAATAATTGTCATTGGGATACAGTGCCATCTGTCTAGTACAATGGTCACTAGGATGCCTTCTGTCCTATATAGCAGTCACATGAATTCTCTCTCTGTATGATGGTATCTGGTGTGCTGTCTTTGCTTGTCAGGGACACCAATAAATATCCTTGCTTTGGCCATGACTAGGTAAAAGCATATGGCTGTATTACCCTGAGTGGTAATACACTAGTGTCAGGACTGCGACTGTGCAGATTCCCAGGTCCTTATGTAGTGAGAGCAGAGTAAGACTCAAAATAAATATTCTATTACTCCCGTATACCATATACATCTCTTTGCTGCCACCGCCCATGAAAAATACACAGGAGCCATGCATTCCCTAATGCACTTGCGCAGGCTTGGCAACACAAACTACCACTCGGTTAGTTGGTCTCCCCCTGCTTCTAACAATAAATAATAGTTATAACGTAATATAATTGATTTAATAGCTTCTTCAAAGACTGTATTTTCAAGCATATATTAAAAAGTACAATGCTCAATTACAAAAATGGTATACATAAAAAGGGTTAAGGATTACATAGACAAACTTGTCTTGCAAATTCAAAAATAAAAATGAAATGCACAGAATTACACTCTGCTTATTCTGAGCTGGATAGCACAGCAGGAAAATGCAGATCCAGGCTGCAATTTAGAACTGATCCCTCAAGTCTGACACTGAGCAAATTGCTTCCATACCTTTTATCAGCTTTTCTTCCCCCATGTGCTTTCATGACCAAGTTCATGATGTCTGACTGGCTTGTCAATTAAACCAGGGAACATGTCATTAACACCCATGTAACTTTTAACTTAAGTACAAATAATCGCACATAATTTCCTCTGTGTAATAGCTACATGATATATGGTATGTTCACATTAATCTTTATTATTTAAGATATAAAATGAATGGAATCATCACTGCTCTGGAATGTGCGATTGGTAAGGTATAGTACTTAATTTCTCCCACACCATAGGTCACAGATGCCCCCGAATCACACCAGTCCAGTGTACGATTTTGTGAACTCCTACAGTATCTGTTATAAAAATATCAATTTTATAACAAAAACAGATAAAATATGATAAGGTATTTGATCCCTATTTATGTGAAGTCAGAGGTTTTCAAACTCAACATATTAAGAATATCCATGTGCATAGGTGACTTAATTAGTACCTCAGTCTATTTGATTTAACCATTTAGACTCAAGCATGGATATCCTTAAAATCTGGTCTATATTGGCAGAATTTGGGAACCTCTGTGTTAATTCACTCTTTGTGACCAGACTGCTGTCCGAATACCCCCCCTCCACTGTTTTAGTGCCAAAAGTGCATTCTCAAGTAATCTATATGCAGATGTGGACAAAGGCATTATGCTTGCCAATCTCCTCCTGGGGCACCTGGTCTGCATAGGTATTTGCTTTTCTGCTCATAGGATAATAAGGGATGTACATTTTAATAAACCTACACCAGCCCCCCGTTCAGGCGTCTTGAGTGAGATTAACATTCATGCTGTACACTTTATAGAGTAGTTGCTGACATGCTATCTATGCTATATGGCAGTCACTGGGATACTGTCTGTACTGTATAGCAGTCACTGAGATGCTGTCTGTACTGTATGGTGGTTATCTGGGATACTGCCTGTACTGTATAGCAGACATTGAGATGCTGTCTGTATAGTATGTCAATCACCTGGATGCTGTCTGTATTGTATGGCAGTCATGTTGCTGGATACCTTCTGTATTGTATTGTGGCTAGAGCTGACAACTTGCTAATGTAATCTATATTTTTTGAGGCCCCATCTAGAGTTTATGAGGACACTTTCAGAATTTTTTCCAGGGCCACGTTAAGTCCTCAATCAGCCTCTAAATGTGTGCTCTCATGGAATATGATGAGTTTTATTTTCACATGCAAATACATGCTTTGAACTAGCATTAAAAATATCAGTGGGTATGTGGTCTTATGCAGTCTCTTGAACTAGCTCTTATATGGAACATTCTGTGTCTATTAACAATGCCCTTCCTGGTAATTGCTAAAAAAAAAGCTGAAACAGTCATTAATGTTACCAATTACAAACTCTTGGAAATCTCCAAAGGTAAAGATGACATAACACTTAGGATTAGACAATGTGCCTTAACTCTGCTCTTGATTCAAATATTAGTGAGTGCATTGCGTAAAATAACTCTGAAAAACAAATCTACGCATTTCCTTTCAAGCTATCCTTGATGACCTTCAAATGGCAAAGAATAAAATGTTTCGACAAGATTTTAATTATTTAAGTTTATTACATAAATTATATATAATTGTCTGGAAATCCAGTTATCTTTATTCTAAAGTGACCGGTTACTGTAATCTAGGCCATTACAATGGAATATAATGAATTAATTAAAAGGCGATATAAATAATGTATATTTCATGATGTGTAGGTATAACTTTCTTCAATTACAAATTCAGTACAATGAAGATTCTAAAAAAGGAAGATACATTACATTTGCTGTATGATTTTGCGATAACCAGCCAGTAGGTCATATATATTTGTTTGCTACTATAACAGGCTAGATGTGTCAAAAGAATTTGGATGGATCAGAGAATATGGATGGCACCAATGGGTTCCATCAACTGCTGCCTGAAGGGAATAGGCATCTCCCTAGAAACCAGTGGCGTATCTAGGGGGGTTGAGCAGGGCACTTGCCCTGGGCACCATGAATGAAACTACCCCCACTGTAAATTGAGTGTGTTTAAATTTTTTCCTAATGAACATGATCTTTACAGGCTGTCTGCACTCTAAGGGGGCGATTCAAATGTTTTGCCGGTGGCTTTTTTTTTTTTGACGCCCGACAGAGCAATTCAATTGTTGCTCTGTCAGGGCGCGGTAGCCGCCGGTGCCGGCATTTCTGCACGCACTCAGGAGGGTGCGAGCAGAAATGTGTGAGAAACCCCTTAAATAGGGCACGATAACTGCAGTTAGCGCGCCCTACCCAGAATTTTAGATTGGTTTAGCCGCTTTACATGGCTAAACCTCGTCTCATAGGCGGCGAAGAGGGCGATAATTAATGAGCGCCCAGAACAACTGAATAGCAGACTGGGTGCTCATTAATTATCACGACCTAACAAACATTTCAATCACCCCCTAAATCTCATTATACAAATGTGATGACAGTGAGTGATAAGGTGCAGTGCAACAATGGCATCAGTTGTTAAAAATATATTGCATTGTAGGTAGCATCATTTAGATATTTGTATGTAAATTATTTTACCCAGAATGTATCTTGTTTTTCAGTGATGCAGTTTTTGCGATATTTTCTTGTGTTTGTATAAAGTGGTTTGCAATATAGTATGGGGTCATTCCAATTAATGCATCTTGTTTGATATTGATGCACTGTTTGTCCTCTTTTCCTGTGTTGTTTGCATGAAGAAATAAATAAACAGTGGTCTGCAATATAGTAAATGTTATAAAAGAAATATATATTAGAAAGAATAATAAAAAAAAAATAGTCTCCCTATTTCTACAAGTGTGTGATTTAAACTACCCCCAGTGTCATGTTAATGTTTTTAAAGTGGGGGGGGGGGGGAAAGGGTATGGTCTCTATGGGCTACCCTTGCTCCAAGTTGTCTTCTTCTGGGGAGAGCTGAGGAGGAAAACCTTGACCAATCTTGGGTTTAATCATTTATGTATCTATATAAAATGTATATAGTTCTTCTTATATTATTTTTTTTAGTTGGGAGGGGTGGGCTCCAAAAACCCTAGTTACGCCTCTGCTAGTAAACCCCATGTATTGACAATAAATGAGCAGAATTTCTCCAGCGCTGTAAAGGGTAATAATTAATGGGTTGAGTCACAGTAAACTAACAGAGGATGTGTCTGTGACCCATTTAATAGAAAATACAAGTCTTTTATTCACTCTGCAGGCGAGCTATATGGAGTTAGAGCTGAACCAAATTTTTCTAATATAGGGATGGTGCATATAATGTAGAAAATGCCAAGTATTTGGAATCGGTATGTAATGCCGTCGGATCTATTCCCAGCGGATGAAATACTAATGCCGGAAGTCTGAAGCATGAAGATCCCGACTGGGGCAGGTAAGTACCATAATCCTCCCCTCTCCCCACTCTAACCCTCCCTTAGTGGTGCCTAACCCTAAAACTCCCAGGGTGGTGCCTAACCCTAAAACCCCTTGGGGGTCCCTAAAACTAACCCCACCCCCCTCCCTGCACCCTAAACCTAACCCTCCCCTTCCGTGGCTACATGCTACGATTCCCGGCTTACCTTGGTTTGGGATGCCGGCCGTTGGGATTTTGGCATCTGGCTCAAGATAGGAGTCAGGATTTAGACGCCTATCTTTAGTACCAGGTCGGGCTTCCAGCGTCGGGATTCCATCAGCTGGCATTCCGGACACCGGTAATTGAACTGCATCCCAAGCAGCGCCGTAGCTAGACGGCAGTGCGCCCTGTGCAGCACTGCCGCCCCTCTCTCTCCCCTCCGCCCCCTCCTCCTCCCCACCTGAATGCTTACCCTAACTTCTGAGGGGAGGAGGGAGGGCGGGATCTTCCGCCGCTAATCAGTGTCCGGCGCGCACCACTGCCGGAGGTCTCTATCTGCAGACCTCCAGCACAGAAAAGTGTGTGGCTGGAGGATGGCGCCCGGTGCACATGACCCCTCAGCCCCCCCCTAGTGGCGGCCCTGATCCCAAGTATATAACTGAATGTCCAGAAATGTTATGTTGAGGCATAACTAGAATTTTGTGGGCCCTATAGCAACATTTTCCATAATGCTTCTACAGAGATACCTCTCTTCGCAGTGAACCTCCAGATCACAATATGCCAGACATTGACTCCAGGAACACAGTATGCCACACAGTGCCAACATATCACAGTGTGCTACACAATGCACTCTAGATAACAGTATGCCACACAGTGCCCCTAGATCACAGTATGCAGCACTCAACCCAATATGCCAGACAGTGACTCCAAGAACACAGTATGCCACAGAGTGATCCCCTTTCACACTGACTCCAGTCTGTGCTGTGCTGTGTGATAACATGTCTAGGGGCTGCTGTGCTGTGTCTATCCTCTCCACCTCCATTGGCTGTTGCTGTGCTGTGTCCACTCCAGTTACTGTGTCCAGGGCTGCTGCTGTGTCCATACATGCCTTGTGTCCAGTGGCTGCTGTGCTGTGTCCATCCTCTCCACCTCCACTCCCTGTGTCCAGTGGCTGCTGCTGCGTCCATCCACTCCTGTGTCCAGTCACAGGCATCACTAGGGGTTGACACCATCCGATGGGGTAACACCAAAATAGCAGAGCTGCTCTGCTATTTTGTTGTCACCCTGTCGGATGGTGTCACCTAGAAGCCAGAACATGGAGAGAGGCAGGGAAGAGACTGTGGGCTGCCCCAGCAGCTGCTGAAGCGCTGGGTAAGTCCACTGTGTGCTGAGAACGAGAGGGCAGTAACGCCCAAGATTGGAACACATAAGGGGCATGGCTTTGCACTGCACTGTGACGCCAGTCAGCTACTCTATGCTGGCATCTCAGTTTGCAGCATAGAACAGCTGACTGGGGTCACAGTGCAGGAGAATGAAGATCAGCTGACCGGAGTCCCTGAGGACCCCACTGGAGCAGTGATCACCAGGTAGGTAAGTGTAAACTGAACAGGGGTGGGTGGTCTGGGGAGAAGGGGGGCTATCGCTGTGAGTGAGAAGTGTGCGGAGGGGATTTGCAGGAACAGAAGTGTGCGGAGGGGATTCGCAGGAACAGTGCTTCATCGCAAGGGATTTTTGATACATTCCTGTGATGTTTCCTAACTTCACAATACGAATTTAGACAAAAATTTCACACTACAACCACATTTGAATTAGATATAGTCCATAGAGACTACAACTACTCTACATGATACATTGTATTAAACACACTTTTATTATGCCAAGTAGTGTGCACTGACCATGCTGATGCACCTTTATGTAGCAATTAGTGGCACGTGTCATAAAAACATACAGAAGAAAAATGTATTTAATTAAAGCACGACAGTACTGACATATTTTACAATAAGAGCTTTCCTGCATATGTAATGCAGTCATCACATCCCTGTCTCTACACTCAAAATATGTGATTAATAAAATAATTGCTAGTTTCTTAAATTAGTTGATTGTACAAAAATGTTGCAATCACTGCCAGCGGCTCTTCATTATTTTAGCCTTTGCTACTTTCATTAGTGCCCTGACTTATTCAATTATTTTAAAATCAGGTGACCTATAATAAAATAGACAACAATCAGTTATATCATCTGCTATTGTGTCTGTCTAGTGCAAATGCAATGAAAGCTGAAGGGTCTCTCTCCTACCTTCTCAGCTCTCACTAGCGGACTGTCGCCAGGACACATCCTAGATTCTCCCCCCAGTGCTGATCTGACGGTCCCTATCCCTATGATTAGGTTTGATAACAATTACAGTACTAATATACTACAAAAAAAACTGCATCTTTGCTTCGGAGGAAATGAATGGTTACAAGAACACTTACTATAGTTCAGATGCTCTCACAGTTTGAAGAAAAGAAGACTTCTTTTTTCAGCCCTCAAATAAGATATAGAGGATTATATTTATTCAGCCTGTATTCAATATGCAGTTATATATACAAAAACGTCTTTGCTTACATACCCTCATACATTTATATGATATATTTTATTTATGTGTGGTAGCTATTTGTGTTATACTGGTGAATGGTTTTTGTACACAGTAGAAATTGGAAAATAAACAAATTAATTGGGATAGATTAATAATATAAAGAAAGGAAAAATATATATAGAATTTTTATTCATTTATTTTTTTATTTATCAATTGATGTTATGATATAATAAGATTCAAGGCTTCTCTTTGAGTTTGTAATTTAACTGGTAAATGTATATGTGATGAAATGAACACACAAATGTATTAAATGAATGAAGTAATTAAGTGACACACATGTCTAAGTAGTAATCAACTACCTACTGTATATAAGGAAGGACCTTTTGCAACTTACCCCTGTCTTGAAAAAGCTCCCTGGTGGAGCGAAACATGTCGACATTTATGGGGTAAATCCATTTGTGACTCTGCCTGTGATCCGTGTACCTACCTGTGTACTTACTTGTTCACCCACTTGCGCTACCATCCAGTGCGGTTGGAAAAAGATTGCATTATTTTACCAGGAGACATCTGTACACAAGGGGAAGCATCCGGTGTAAGAGCGGCCGCTTTTCATTTATCACACAGTGGTCTCCCAGGACTGCTCTGGAACACAGGCAGATGGCATTGCTCTGCTACTTCTACAATTTAAACTCATGTGGTGAGAGCATATTTTAGCTACTAAAGACATTCACAGTGCATGAAAAGACTTTCTTTAACCGATAATATACAGATAGATAAGAGTGATACAGACAGATATATATCAACTAAAGGAGCGATATCTCCCTCTTTTCCATCAGGACTTTTGCTGATGTACTAAGCTATATGTGGAAGGATCATATGCATGTCACTAGTGATTTAAATGTAATTATTACCAGTGCTATTTTATGCAATTACTGTGTGTTTTAGATACGTGTTTTTGTTTTATTATTTAGATTTTTTTTTTTCTATACATTGTAGGCTGTGAATAAATTTGTTTTTCATATTTAGAGGAGCCTTGATCATTGATTCATTTCAAACAAGTGATATGTGAGAGATATTTGATTCTATAGCGCAGTCCCAATTTGTAGTTTTTTGTTGGTCAATATCTGTACCTCAATGCCCTCATATTGGAGTGAATCTAACTAAGCTGTAATAAGCAGCCATTCGAGTTGTCACTATTTATACCCCCACTGAAAACTAATTCTCACTCTAATCTTAGTAATATAGTGCGCCAATATTAGAGCCAAACTGAGACTGGAACTAATTTACCATATAATTTGCTATATAATATACTATATCAATACCAATCCTTTTATGAACTTAGGGGCATAATATGTGAGTAATAGCGAAGAGACTAAAGACCTTATTCAGACCCGCTCGCAAGCGCTGAGCGCTCGCAAGCGGGTCAATGTTTAGGCCCTGCGCACGTGCAGCGGCCGCACTGCGCGTGCACAAGTCTCGGAGCAAGAGAGGAATTCTCTCGCTCCGGGGCTCGCTACCAACTGGGTGGCTGTCGATGTTGATCGACAGCTCGTCCCGTTTAGTAGGCTGGGAGGGGGGGTAGTTTCACAAACGGAGGCGTTCCTTAAGGAACGCATGCCGTTTTGTGGGCGGCCGCACTGACATCAGCAGTGATGTCAGTGGGGAACTTCCTGCTCGATCAGAGCAGGAAGCTCCCTGGGGCTTGCGGTTGCCGAGACCCAACCTTAGGGTCTCGTCGCATTCAGAGCGACCGCTCGCATTTTGCCAGCGCCTCTGAATGAGGGCCTAATTGTTTTGGATACTGGTATTGTGTATTTATATAGGAAAGTTGCCCGAATTTAAATCTTCAAGTTATTAAGTTTTATTATGTGATGTCGTTCCAATCCATCCAGTGGAAGGGCAAAAACTGCCTCCTGGGTCAAATTTCTGCTCCGTGAGGTCTGACCAGGACCCCAACCACTCCATTAGGCATATCAGACCAATTGCCACCCCTCTATGAAGTTTTTATCTAACACCATCCAGTGGAAGGCCCAGGATAGGCTCCCCAGGTCAATGTTCTGGCCAGCGTACCTGGGTCAAAGTTCTGTCCAGCGTACACCAACTCCAGCGAACATTTTAATATTATTCAATACAAGTTAAATTGAATGTTTTGCTTATGTTTTGTGCATCATGGTATGACAACAACTTTTATCTCCTACCTCTGCTTGATCTATGACTAATAGAGCTGTTAATAATGGCACACCTGTGACCTTTACATGAATTCTAGATATTGACTAATATTATTAATTGTAATTATGTGTCATAGTTTTTTATTGCATAAATATCAAAAGTTATTTTTATTACATATTTTAGTCTTCTATTATCTAAGTGTGTCCCAAAATAAGAGTTTTGTCTCTTGCCTCTTTGCAATTTGTTATTGTCTAGAGCAGGGGTCAGGGAACTTTTTTACTTTTTACCCCAAAATATATTTAGATACGCTGATGTTACCCCCTTGATTTGAAAGGAAGGAAATTATATAGTAGTGCCTCCATATAATGCCCCTGTAGTAGTGCCCCCATAGTTATGCCCCTGTAGTAGTGCCCCCATATAATGCCCCTGTAGTAGTGCCCCCAAAGTTATGCCCCTGTAGTAGTGCCCTCATATAATGCCCCTGTAGTGCCGCTTGTACAAAAAAAAACCCACTTACCTTAATCCCCGCTCCTGCATCCGCCACCGTACTGTCCACCCGGCTGCTCCTCGGAAAAATAATTCTTATGCATGCCCGGCTGTCCGTCCATTACCCCCAGGAATTTCATTTTTACACCATGTGGGGTAATTTACCTCTGTTCCCTGACCACTGGTCTAGAGATATATAAACCCTTGAGGGGCCAAGTAAGCTAGTGACCCAGCAAACATCTAGTGTGACATAGTACAGGACATTGGAGTACTGTGCAATGTATTAAACACCATACTAAGTAGAAGTGTACATTTGGTGGCATTCTCCAACAAGGAAGGTGCCAAGGGCTGTATTTTGGGTCATTGTTCAGGAAAAGTGGACCACTACTTCTAAAGCACTTTATGCACCATCTGGTGTTGGAAAAACTATTATTGTTGAAGTCTAAAGAAGACAATCACAATAAATTGAAACTGTTTTCATCACAAATAATGAGATTCGGATAGAATGTATTGTTTGCACAGAAATAACCAGACAGAAATAACCATATTGATTTGTTTGATACTTATGATGCTATGCAGTTACTATAAAGGAGGTGCCCTACGGTCTCCATAAAGTCTAAGTTTACACTTGGGCTTTGCATGGACAGACTTTCAGGAGATTCTGTCCTGTAGTGACACCTTATTACATCAGAACGATGTAATGAATGACGGAACGATCCCTCATTCTGTCCTTCATTACCTTGCACGGCGCCGCATGCAAAATCGTCTGGTTGGCCATGCAGCACGGCCGACCGGAAGATATCGCTAATATAGTTTAAATGCCTTCCAGTCCCTTGAGGTGGGGTATATTGATATATACTGTAGTGATTGTTCACTAAGATTTAGAAAGCTGTAACCAGAATGCCAAGAAATGACTAAGTATGTTTAATATATGGATGGTATGCTTCAAATGTGACTTCAGAGAGGCTACATAACCCTGCAAAAAGTGATCAACAAAACAAGAAAGGTTTAAAGTTAATGAACCAATACCATAAATAATGGGTCTCACATGTGGATTGCGAAGTGTTTTGTGAATCTTAGCTAAATATTGAAAATTGGGAGTGATTGGGTGCTCCAAATATAGAAAATTCTATTTGTCTTTTTATATCAGCTCGTCTAAACCTTGTTATAAGAAACCTTTAAGTTCATTCTATAATGGTATGGAAGAGTCCATATTTACAGTAGGGTCCTGCAAAGGTGGGCGCAGCCATGGTTACCGACGGGGGACGCATATTGGAATTGCATGGAGATCTATGCAATTTCAATAGGTGTTCCTCAGCGGGGATTTAAATGGCGATGGGCGTGTTGGTGTCGGACGCAGTTTCACTGGCACCGCCGCAGACATTCTGAGCAACCATAATGTTGCTCTAATGTCTGATGGTACAGTTGATGTTCGATTGATGGTGCGTCTTCATGTGCGCATCGGCGGATTTGTTTTGCGGCTGATTGGTGTCTATCGACCGAGGCATTGGCATCAAGACGTTGTAGTGGCTGCGACTTTGTCTCAGCTGCTACTGCAGATCCATCCACCTCTGAATCAGGCCCAGTATTGCTACACCGCCACCCCATCACCCAGATGTCAATAATATACCACCCATAATATTACTGCACCCCCACCACCCAGAAGGCAGTAATATCCCCCCATAATATTACTGCACCACGACCCAGATGCCAGTAATATACCCCCCATAATAATATGAGATATGGTAAGAACTTACCTTTGTTATTTCTATTTCTACGAAGTCCATAGGGTTCCACAGGATACCTTGGGGTATAGGTGTGACGTCAGTCATCGGGCACCATAGAGTTAAGCTTTCAGCCTCCCAGTATGCACTAGGGTCCCCCTCCTATACCCCGCCCCCGAGCCAAGGCATCTCAGTTTTGTACCAAGCCATAGGCTGGAGGAGGAGAAGGAAGAGAGAGAAAAAAGATCTGGATACACACAAGAATCACATTCTCACCAGAGGGAGACGGAAAAACCGGTGACCAGAGTAAAGCCCATCTGCAGCACAGGTGCGACAGGGCGGGAGTCCTGTGGAACCCTATGGACTTCGTAGAAATAGAGATAACAAAGGTAAGTTCTTACCATATCTCATATTTTCTACTTCAGGGTCCATAGGGTATCCACAGGATACCTTGGGGATGTCCCAAAGCAGTATCCTTTAAGGGTGGGGACGCTCCTGTGCTGAAAGGAAAATCCGCCGCCCGAAGGAAGCATCCTGAGAGGCGAAGGTGTCAAACCTGTAATACCTCACGAAGGTATGGACAGAGGGCCACGTAGCAGCCTTGCAGATCTGGCCTGCAGAGGCACCACGTCGAGCTGCCCATGAAGGACCCACAGACCTAGTGGAATGAGCCTTCACAGAAGGAGGAACCGGCAGGCCTTCATGAAGATAAGCTTCAGAAATAGCCATACGGATCCAGGCTGCCAAAGTTTGCTTTGAAGCAGGCCAACCCTTTTTACGGAAGCCATAGAGGACAAACAAGGCGTCCGATTTCCTAAACGAAGAAGTGCGGTCAACATAAGTCCTCAAGGCCCGCACAACATCCAAAGTGGCCTCACCCACTGAAAGGTCAGGTGAGTTAAAAGCCGGAACAACTATTTCCTCGTTAACATGAAACTGGGAAACAACTTTGGGAAGAAATTCAGGACGAGTGCGTAACATTGCCCTGTTCCCATGAAAAATCAAGAAAGGGGGTCTACAAGAAAGAGCCCCTAAATCAGAAACACGTCTGGCCGAAGCTATGGCCAGAAGGAAAACAGTCTTAGCTGTTAGCCATTTAAGATCCACTGAGCCCAGTGGTCCAAACGGCGGTCCTTGGAGAGCCCTCAGGACCACAGTCAAGTCCCAAGGCGCAACAGGTGGAACAAAAGGCGGCTGAATTCGCAGAACGCCCTGCATAAAGGTGCGCACATCAGGGATTGTAGCAATCCTACGGTGAAACCAGACAGACAGGGCCGAAACCTGTACCTTCAAAGAAGCAAGGCGAAGCCCATGGTCTAGTCCCGCTTGTAGGGAGGCGAGTATCCGAGACAGACGAAACTCCCGCGGTGCATAACCTCTCGGTCGACACCACTGGAAGAACGTATGCCACACGCGATAGTATATCCTCGCGGAAGACGGTTTCCGAGCTCTTAACATGGAACGCACTACAGAGCTGGAAAAACCCCTGGACCTTAACATGGCTGTCTCAACAGCCACGCCGTCAAAGACAGCCGAGTCAGGTCCGGGTGAAGACAAGGACCCTGCAACAGAAGGTCCGGTCATAGCGGCAACCGCAGAGGACTGTCCACGGACAGACACTGAAGGTCTGAGAACCAGTGCCGTCTGGGCCACGCGGCAGCTATCAACAGGAGCGTCCCTCCTTCCTGTTTGAATTTCCGGATTACCCGTGGAAGAAGGGAAACCGGAGGAAACAGGTAAGCGAACCGGAACGTCCACCGGATGGACAGAGCATCCACCAGAGACGCCTTTTCGTCTCTTGTGCAAGACCCGTACACCGGCAACTTGTTGTTGTGCCGGGACGCCATGAGGTTGATCTCTGGAAGACCCCACTTGTCCATCAGCAGCTGAAAAATGTCCGGGTGTAGGGACCATTCCCCCGGATGAACGTCCTGGCGACTGAGAAAGTCCACCTCCCAATTTAGCACTCCCGGGATGAAGACAGCTGATATAGCCGGAAGATTGCGTTTTGCCCATACCAGGATCTGAGACACCTCTATGAGAGCCGCCCGACTTCGGGTTCCTCCTTGCCAGTTTATGTAGGCCACGGTGGTAGCGTTGTCCGACTGGACCTGCACTGGGCGACCCTGGAGAACCCGATGTGCCTGCTGGAGAGCATTGAAAACCGCTCGGAGTTCCAAGATGTTTATTGGAAGCTCTGCTTCTGTTGGAGTCCACCTGCCCTGGAACAAGTGTGGACCCGAAACTGCTCCCCAGCCCCGAAGACTGGCGTCCGTTGTCAACAGGACCCAATTCGGTACCCAGAACGGACATCCCTTGTTGAGATGGGTCGTCTGCAACCACCAGGCAAGGGACAGGCGAACCTCCGGGGTGAGCACTATTGTCTGGGATTTTAGAGACTGAGGCAGTCCGTTCCATTTGGACAGGATCAGGTGCTGCAGAGGTCTGGAGTGAAACTGGGCATATTCCACCATGTCGAACACCGACACCATGGAGCCCAGTAACCCCATTGCCGAGTGTAGAGACACCTGGCGGCTGTGCAGACAACTGCGCACCCTCGACTGTAAGGCAGAGATCTTTTCCCCATCACAAAGATCCTTTGCTGTCCCAAGTCCAATAAGGCTCCGAGGAGCAGAATCTGCTGAGACGGGATTAGAGTGGACTTCTGCCAGTTTATTAACCAGCCGTGCTGTTGCAGTAGCGCAATGGTCAGGTCCAAGTGGCGCAGAAGGAGCTCCGGAGATCCTGCCACTAAGAGAAGGTCGTCCAAGTACGGCAACATGCGGACCCCCTGCAGCCGCAGGGAAGCCGCCATGACCACCATCACCTTGGTGAAAACCTGTGGTGCTGTCACCAGGCCAAAAGGTAACGCCCGGAACTGAAAGTGGTCGCTGCGGATTGCAAACCTGAGGAACCGCTAATGGCGCAAAAGAATAGGGACATGCAGGTAAGCGTCCTGTATGTCCAATGACACCATGTAGTCTCCAGGTTCCAGCGCCAGAATGATGGACCGTAGGGTCTCCATCCGAAACTTCGGCACCCGCAAAGACTTGTTGAGAGCCTTGAGGTTGAGAATCGGACAATACGACCCATTGGGTTTCTGCACCAAAAAGAGATTGGAATAGAAACCCTGGCCCCTCTGGGAGAATGGAACAGGCACTATAACTCCAGCCTGGAGCATAGTGTGCAAGACCTTCCACAGCTCTGTGGCCTTGTTCCGGTCTGATGGTAGACCCGTGGTGAAAAATCGAGCCGGGGGTCTGTGCCGGAAGGAGAGGGCATACCCGTGGGAGACCACCTCGAGAACCCAAGTGTCTGTCATGGTGACCGACCAACACCGGGCAAACTGCAGCAGGCGGCCTCCTACATTGGGATCCCCCGAAGGGAGGCCCGGACCGTCAGGCCGCAGGATTGTCATCTGGCTTAGGGGCCGGACGTCTGGTACTCCAGGTCTGCTTCCGGGGCTTGGCCGATTTGTTGGGGCCAGCCTGTCGGGGAAAAGACTGTGGTTTGGGCCTGCCCTGGGCCCTATAAGACCGAAAGGACGATGGTCCTGAACCAGAAGGGACAGCGGCCGACAGGAGACATGCCGATTTAGCTGCCGCCAGTGTGGCTACAGTCTTGTCCAGATCTGGACCGAAGAGAACTTCTCCGTTAAAGGGCAACGCCTCCAAACCCTTTTTTGGAATCAGCGTCTGTCTTCCAGGATCGCAACCACAAGGTGCGACGAGCAGCCACCGCTGCCGAAGAAATTCGAGACGCCAGGGTACTAATGTCTAAGGCCGCCTCATTGATATAAGTGGCCGGATCACGGAGATTACAAATCAACTCCGCCTGCTCAGCCGGACAGTCGGAATCGAAGGACGCCTCCAACGTATCCGCCCAGCGCTCCATAGCTCTGGCAACCCAGCAAATGGCCATAGCCGGCTGCGCTGCCCCCCCTGCAAGTGAATAAGCGGACTTCAGGCAGATCTCCACCTTGCGGTCCATAGCATCCTTAAGGGAGGACATGGATGGCATTGGTAATGTGGCACTACGGACAAGACGTGTCACATGAGAATCCACCTGTGGAGGGGATTCCCACTTAGCAAAATAATTATCCGCAAACGGATAAGCCACCGCCAGACGCCTCTGCGGCTGGTATCGCTTGCCAGGCTGTTTCCACGCCTCCTCTAAATGGTCCACCAACTGACCCGAAAGAGGAAAGACTGTGGCGTCACCCTTCACATCCTTAAAAAAGGCATACTTGGATTTGACAGAGACGCCACCGGCCGTTTATGTGGCCGCATCAGACTCCCCTTGCAACACATCCGACAAGTGCTGTACAGAAATCGTCAGGGAGTTAACCCACGCTAGCTCCTGAGAAACCGGGAGAGGGGAAATAGGGAGACTGCGGGGTACCACCAATTGTCTTGGGAAACCCTGCATGGGTGACGACACCACTGATTGCTGGGACAAACCCATCTGCGTAAACGCGGGCTGCGGAGCTAACTGGCCCACTAAGGTTGTAAGCGCCTGAGCGAAACAAGCCCAGGGCGGCTCCTGTACCGGTGCTGTAACCGTAATAGGCCGCGCCAACGACAAACACTGCCGGGATAGGCCCTCCGCGCTACCCTCCCCCTCCGCTAAAGGAACTTTACAAGTAGTACACTGCAGCCGGAGAGGAAAGTCACTTTCAGACATGATGGTAGAAAGTATGTGACCCCTCTCACCAATTTTTTAAAATGGCGAGAGACCACCCTGCAGCACAGCACCGCAAGGGCTTTAGCAGAAAGAACAGGGACAGTAATAAGGCTGACAGTCAGAAAGGAAAGTACAGGCAGCAGCGCTAGCACAGTCACATACAATGCAAAGAAACTCAATTCCTGCACTAACAGCGCTGATAAATCAACTACACAGACACAGAGTCTGGTAGGACACAGCGCTGCATACACAGACCTGACCACAGCGGAGGAGAGGTATGCGGGGGGACCCAGACCATGATGCCTCCGTCCAGACTTCCAGCAGCGTTCACCATGCGTTCTGAAGATGGCCGCCGAGGAGCAGAGAGGAGGCTGGCCTAGGGGAGGAGCGCTGCCACAGGACCAGTCGGCGTGTTGCAGAGAGGGCTGTGTGCAGCGGGGGAGGCGCCGGCTGTGAGACAGGGAAGGCGCGCTCCCCTGGCATGCATTTAACCCCTGGGACGCCACAGCGCTACCTCTCTGCCGGGGTCCTGCTGTCCCAGGGGGGTAGTGGAAGCGCAGGTTAGTACCTGGCTCCACGCTGCAGCCAGTCCCCAGGGAGCCCCCTGCCTGGGGACTTCTGGACCATGAATCAGCGGGGACCCACCGCAGGACCCCGCTGCTTACCTGCTGCCCCTCTTGAGTCCGGCCATGGTCCTAAACATCTGGGGTCACCGCTAGCTGTGACCCCAGATGCTTACCAGTATCCCCGGATTGGTACCGGCGTTCTGGTACCGGCGGGGGTGTAGGGAAGACAGCATGGACGTCAAAACTGACTGTCCATGCTGTACTTCCAGATGTGCAGCCACGAAAACTTCAGGGGCTCTTCATGGCCCCCCTCTGACAGGTGCCTCCGACTCCGGCCGGGCACCGAACTAAACTGAGATGCCTTGGCTCGGGGGCGGGGTATAGGAGGGGGACCCTAGTGCATCCTGGGAGGCTGAAAGCTTAACTCTATGGTGCCCGATGACTGACGTCACACCTATACCCCAAGGTATCCTGTGGATACCCTATGGACCCTGAAGTAGAAATATCTGCACTCCCACCCCACCACCCAGATGGTAGTAATATAGTCCCCATAATATTAATACACCTCCCAACTGTCCTGCATTCAGCGGGACAGTCCCGTTTTTTTGGGACTGTCCCACTGTCACGCCCGCGGGCCGCAGTGTCCCGCGGTGGGGGGGAAGTTGGGGAAAGCACAAACTGCTATGCAGAGCAGCGGGTGTGCAGGAGGAGAACAAATGCCGTGCGCATGCGCACGGCATCTGTTCTCGTGTGAACGGATTGCCTGGGGGCTGCCCAGCACATCAGAGAGTGCTGGGCACACCCACAAAGTGACGAAAACGGGGGAAGCCGCGCGGCTCCGCCACGTTTTCAATAGACTCCACCCCCTTTTTCTTAGGCCACAAACCCTTTTCGGTCGCGCACGCCTTCGGCGCGCGACCTGTCCCTGCTTCCAACATTGAAATGTTGGGAGGTATGCACCCCTCATCCCATTAACAGTACCCCCACAGATAACATTAATGCACCCCACCCCCAGACTGTATTAACATACACCATACACCTTCTCATCCACTGTACTTACCTCAGCAGGAAAATCATGTGTCCTGGTTTCAGCAGACTGTCACTGCAGAGCTCGGAGGAGGAGAGAGACAGGCTGCCCTACACAGACAGGGGACTCGAGGGAAAGAAGAATACTGGGTGGTGGGTGGAGACTAGGGGAGGAGAAGGCTAAACACAGGGTAGAGCGGAGGCAAAGGGGTGGAGTCTCAGCCGGGAGGCCTCAGAGGAGAAAAAGGCTTCCTTACTGCAGCGTACTCCCAGCCCAGTGCACACTGCATAATTTACTGCATACAGGGCATAGAGTACTGCTCAACACAGAGCAGCAGCAGTGTTGGCACCGACCACAAAGTTTTCTACAGGTCCAGAAGGGCCCCTTGTGAGAGGGGGCCCGGAGTTACTTGCCCCATTTGCCCCCCCTTAATCCGGCTCTGGTCAGTACATATGGTGACCACCTCTTGAGAGGTGCTCACAACAACTTGGGCACACTAAGGTATTTTATGGACCATCAATTAGCTACACACTGTGCCAGTCATACCTGTACCTATCATCTGCACATATCAGGTGTTCAACTGTCCTGATGGATATATAACACACCTTTTACTGATTTCCATATTGGTGTCTATTATTATCTATATTACAGTACATTAACCAACCCAGTTAGCTGAATGTTCTATTACTAATTACATAGGTAGTTGATGAACATTTTAATTATTTTTTCAACACTGCAATGTAATTTTTTTTCCGAACTAACATCCAGCAATGACATTGGTTCAAATACAAATATACATCATTACTACTGCGGACATTTACAGTGACTGATACATTGTCTACCAACACTAATAAGGCATATACAGTACTAACCAATTTGCCTGTTCTGTTGCTGAACAATTATCTTATCCTTTAGTTTTTGCCATGTGCAGGTCAGGTTTCCTGGCTTCATCTGTATTTCTACCTGCACAAGACATTGGATTTACAATTGCCATTATTGGCGCTAGTACTCATAGATACTAGTTTTTTGTTATATGTACTTAAAGGCAGAGCCGGATTTAAACTTCATGGGGTCCTAGGCAAGTTACTGGTCTCAGGCCCCCCACCCACCCCTACAAGAAAAAATAAATTGACAAACTAAAGATATTCTGTAAGGATTAAAGCATTTTTTTATTATTATTTTAAACTGCTGAAATAACAGGTATTGTGGCGATACAAGTACCACCATAATACCTGTGCTATTCAGGGTTTTCACCAGCGACAGCAGCATTATAGAGAAACATAATAATGTAAACAGATTGTGCTGACCCGCCATCCTCCGGTCTCTCCTCACCACTTCTGATCGTCGCCCAGCAGGACTCCATTGCCTTCAGTAGAAAAGGAGGCGGAAGGTAAGGGGAGAAGGAGGGACAAGTGACAGAAGAAAGGGGGTGGCGGAAGGAGGAGCAGGGTGAGAGGAACAGTGGTAGGGGCACAATGGAAAGGTCGGTGGTGGGGGAACAGAAAATAGATGGATGGTGGGGGATAAAAGACAGAATTAGGTCAGGGACAGATATAAAAGGAGTCATGGAAGATACAGGTAAAGAAAGGAGAAAGCACAAAGGCCAAACACACAAAGATGATACAGAGACACACTGGGGCATGGGGAGACACACACCTGTGACAGGGGGGGAGCACAATAAAAATACACACTGGTGACTGGGAGGGGATATGGAGACATACACACTGGAGAATGGGAGGGACATGGAGACGTACACACTGGTGACTGGGGGGAAGGGGGACATGAAGATGTACACACTGGTGACGGGGGAGGGGGACATGGAGACGTACACTGTTGACGGTGTGGGGAACATGGAGAAGCACACAATGATGAATGGGGGGCATGGAGACGTACACTTGTGACTGGGGGAATGAGGACACTGGTAGGTGGGGAGAGGTAGACATGGAGAAATTCACACTGCTGACTGGGGGAGGGAGATGTACACATTGGTGACTGTGGGGGGAGCACATGGAGACACACTGCTGGTGGGGGGAGGGGGACATGGAGACATACACACTGGTGACTGTGGGGGGGAGCACATGGAGACACACACTGCTGGTGGGGGGAGGGGGACATGGAGACACACACTGCTGGTGGGGGGAGGGGGACATAGAGACACACTGCTGGAGGGGGAGGGGGACATGGAGACACACACACTGCTGGTGGGGGGAGGGGGACATGGAGACACACACACTGCTGGTGGGGGGAGGGGGACATGGAGACACACACACTGCTGGTAGGGGGAGGGGGACATGGAGACACACACTGCCAGGGGGAAGGGGGACATGGAGACACACACTGCCCGTGGGGGTAGGGGGGACATGGAGACACACACTGCTGGTGGGGGGAGGGGGACATGGAGGCATGCACACTGTTGGTGGTGGGAGGGGGACATGGAGAAATACACACTGCTGGTGGGGGGAGGGGGGACATGGAGACACACACACTGCTAGTGGGGGGAGGGGGACATGGAGACACACACACTGCTGGTTGGGGGAGGGGAGCATGCACATGGAGATATAATGAGTCCTGAGGGGGGACATGGAGACATACACCTACCCTCCAACATGACTTGTTCCATTAGGTACAAAATGCTCTGCTCCTGGACTTCCCACCTAATGTATGACTGCAGCCACCTGTGTTGAACTAGGTAATTGATGAGACAGGTGTTTCACCACAGGTGGCTGTAATCATAAATTAAGAAGTCCAGGAGCAGAGTATTTTGTACCTAATGGAACGGGTCATGTTGGAGGGTCTGCATACACACTGTTGGTAGGGAAGGGGGAACATGGAGACACACATGACTGGGTGAGACAGACATACAGTGAAGGAAAGAGAGCAGGGACAGTGCATGCACACTTACCTTAGGGCAGGTGGCCAGTTGTGGGTCTTCCGCTGCTCCTCCGTGCTGGGGGCGGGGCTAAAGGTGATGCTGTGCAGAAGGCACCACTGTGCCCTTCTCCAACTCCTCATCAGCATTCAGTGCTGGTGGCTCTGCCTACAGTACACCTCCTGCATGAAGGTAGCAATGTGAGCTTACGGGCAGGGAGAGGTGTCTCCCCCTGTTCCTCACATGAGTGTGGGCTGGGGCTGGGCTTGTCTGCACTATGCAGAGCTGCCAGGACTCAGTGGCAGTGTGGGAGTGTGGGGTGGAGCCACATGACGTCGCGCGGTGCTCTGCTGGGAGATGTTTTGCAGAGGCTCAGTAATGGAGCCCAGTGCCAGTATTAGTGATATTACTGGCCTGAGCCCCAAATGGAGCCTCTGTAAAACACTATTACGTCTACAAAAGAAGCCTGCCTTTCTAATGGTCAGGGCTGGATTTCGGGGGCCCAGCCGCGGGCCCCCTTGGGACTAGGCGGGTGCCTAGGTTGCCTAGCGGTAAATCTGGCCCTGCTTAATGGGATTCTGCCACCCTAAGTACTAATACCCACAATATTTTTTTCACGTTCTTTATTTTCCTTTTTGTTGATTATTTTTAAGGGTGTTTATTTTCTTGTATTCATGCAGCTTATTATTAAATGTATTCTTTATCATTGTGATTCCTTTCTTACTCACACAGCTACACTACTCAAATACAGCACCATTTTACTTTGTGTCTAGTTTATTATGTATTTTTTTGAAGTGGTAGCACCAGTGGCGTCACTACAGGGGTTGCGGCCTGCTCTGGATGTCACCACCCGAGAGGGTGACACCAAAAGCTTCTCCCCAATGGTCGGTAGCTGGAAGCTGCACTGTGACAATATTGTGCATATCCAAGCTCCCAGTCACTGAGGAGGAGCTGGCAGTGTGGGGATAAGCTCTGGGGGCCAGCCCAGCATCTCTGGGAGTGCTCAGCATGACCTCAGAGTGATGCAAATGGTGGGGTGCCACTAGGCCACACCCCTTCCCTACTAGGTCATGTCCCCTTTTTGGGCACGCATGCCAAAGGCACACACCTGGTGCTATGTGGTGCACTGGGTGTTGCCGACCCCAGTGATGCCACTGGGTAGTACAGCCCCACTGGTATGAGGCTGCAGTGTGTCTTTGATTAACTTTTTTTATTTTCTCCATAAAGTGTTTTTTATTGATTAGGATTATATAAGCGCCATATACCTTATGTGCTGTTTTCCCTCTGTACAAAGTACAGGAGATTAACATGTAGAGCTGGATATCGCACTGCTTTTCAGAAGCACATCGCTCAGAATTAAATATGCCCCTGTGTGCAACTTCTACGAGACAAGGAAACTACAATTATCTCTATTCCCCTGTTTTTTTTTTACTGTCAGTGAACATAGAGATGCAACAAATAAAATAAAAAAACACAGTACTTGATGCTATGACTACTCACCACAGGATGACTGACCTGACATTACATGGACAAGTCTTCAGCACTCATCCAATTCATTTGGCGGCAGTGCTCACAGCTGTTAGCAGTTGTCATCACATATAGCATTAGTTTTTTTTATTATTAATATTTTATTTCCACTGGATTATGTCATTTTATTTACTTCATTAGTATTATATCTTAGTTTGATTGGGGAGTAGTGCAAGTGATTCTCATGTAATTTCTTGCATCTATGCCATATGCAGAAACCTCATTGGAATGAATGATAAAAATTCCATCAAAGATTTAGGGTTTTTTTGTACATCTTATGGGGTACATGTACTAAGCCTTGGAGAGAGATAAAATACCAACCAATCAGCTTCTGTCATTTTACAGGCTATGTTTGAAAAATGACAGTTAGAAGCTGATTGGTTGGTATTTTATCTCTCTCCACTTGATGTCCTTCCAAGGCTTAGTACATCTGTCCTATATGTAAGGGGTTACCACATGCTAGAACTCTTCCAGAAGTAATCAATAGCAGCTTCCACCTGCTGAAGGAATCTCCATGCTCCATTTACCACCACATTACCTGTTACTGCCAGGATAACAGTTTAATTACAGGTGTGTCCTCATTCATCAATTCTTTATGCTCCATATGGCGTAAGACACGTGGCGTGTGACTTAGACGCTATATAGTGTACTGGAAGATTAGTACTTTGCTGCAAAGTAGGTGGTATAAAGTCACAGATTAAGAACAATGCTGCATAGCAGGATCCAGGGCGTGGCTCATTTTTCTTCAGTACAGTCTTTTGCCTTTTTACCTAGGCTAGCATCCGAGTCACACACATCTGCTGCATGCAATGCCAGCACCAGTGTCCAGGCAGGGCCGGATTAAGGCCCACATGGGCCTGGAGCTGAAAATGTTCAAGGGCCAATACTGAGAAGGGGAAGAGCTGTGATCGGTGCTGTGTGGGTATGGTCAAAGTCACCTTGTTGTGTACACCCCCAACACTATGAGACACAATGTCTCCCTAAGTACATAAAAATAGAAAAATTGCATAATTTTTTTTAAGGGGAAAACTAAAAAAACTATTTATGGCCAGTTAGGTAATCATGTTGTCATCTTGATAGGCCTATTTTTATGTGGAGGCCTGGAGCTGTAGCTCCATCCGCCCCATTGTTAATCTGGCCCTGTGTCCAGGGTACTCGTGCATTGTACTTTTGTTGCATTAGAGATGTGGCTAAGATGCATATTCAGTATAAAGTCGTGTGGCGGGATGGAAAATTAGATTTGATGTTGCAATAGGTGTACGTGGACTTACCTGTAGCGCCATCTTGTGGTTCAAAAGAATTGCCAAATTCATTTACTGGTGCCACAAAAATCAAACACATTAATGAAGTTTTTAAAGTACAAATCAATGACATAACGGTTATATTAGGTATAAAGTACAGTATATCATATATTACAGTATGTTGAACCATAAGTCCCTGCATGCAACTAAAATAAAGCACACACCTGACAGTACATTTATTTCAATAGATTTGTCAGCATGTATGCTTAAAAACAGAAACCCAATTGAAATGGAAGAAAGCTTCATTAACTACTTAACTGGTGCAGTAGCATTGGATGGGATTTCTATAGCCATTCTGCTAATGTGCAGAACAGATTTTCTCCTGCTCGTCCGTCCCCTTGCAGTGTTGCGGCAGTCTGCGACTGCTGACATCACTACCAGAATCGCATCCCAGAATGCCTTGTATTACAAGGAAGTAGGAGGGGAGATTTGATTGGTCCACCACCTAGGTGCACTGCATTGTGGGTGATGATGCGGCCCCCAATGCATTATGTGAAAAAGACAAAAAGCTGTTCTTAACAGCTTTAAAGCGTGTTTAGCCCCCAGATTTGCTATGGATCCGCCCTGCATACCTACTGAATGTTGTGCACACACAGGGGCAAGTGTTAATCATAGTCACATTATGCTTAAACAAGGTTCAATTAAACAATCAATGATAACGTAGAGGAAGTGATAACACCTCCATTTGGGAGTTGGAACATCCAGCTGGCTGAGTAAGTAATCTGGAACCCAAACATTTGAGCCTAGCTAATGGAAGATTGAATTTGTATGGTTTATGGAGAAAAATGATGTACAATATACCAATCAGAAAAACAGAAAGGGGAGTATCCCCAAGATTTGAGCAGCTTCCATTTTATGTTTGCACATTATACCAATCGTTGGATGAATTTATTTTAATATATTATCTACTATATATTCATTACCAATGGATTATATATTACTACTACAGTTTTTTTAATCCATTATACTGTATGGTGGAACTCTATATGAATTTTCATGAGAATATTATAGGGTGGTTATACCTTGAATTGACATATCTTGATTAAACCATGTATTCCCTTAATTAATTATAGTGAATTCAGTATTACCCTTTCATATTTCTGATAGGTCGGTTAGACCTATTAGAAATATAGGTTGGTTACAACCAGTAGTTTTTTGGATATAATTTTGATACATAATTTTGAAGTACAGTAGGATATATTATTCAACAGTTATTTTGTTTTATTTGCATATTCTATTGAGATGTCCAAAGCTGTTTCCAAAAATGTATAGCATTCTATTTTATTATGTACTAGCGAAGTGCCCCAGATTCACACGGCTGCAATTTTGAATTTACAGTGATAGTCTTTTTTAACCGAGGTCTTATGGTGGGTACACACTGGGCGATATTACTGAGCGACTGCACGATTACGACATCGTAATCATGCAATCGCTCAGTAATCGTGCACAAATCATGCAGTTTTATGTCGGAAACGACCAGCAATGCGCACTCCCGCTGGTCGTTTCCGACATTGTCCATCGCCTGAACATGCAGCACAATCTGACGATAAAGACAGATTGGCATGTTCAGGAATGATGGACAGTGCCTGCACTGAGCGACTGATCGTTCAGTGCAGACACTACAGGGGATCAGGAACGACAGTACGATTACGATGTCGTAATCGTACTGTCTTTCCTGATCGCCTACAGTAGGTCTTAGAAGATTGCCTTGTAGATGCCATTAGTCATTTTTCCTCCTGACGTTAACACAAAAAGATTTTGTTTTGATGTGACACACATAAGGGCCACGTAAAGCTGTCCATGAGAAAAACAGTCTCCACTTAGGTCAACTCCAGCCATGTTAAGTGTCTGTTCCTGTGCTTTATTTATTGTCATGCCAGTTTGCCAAAGCAGACTCTTACCGGGAATTGGATTTGTTTGAAAATGAAAAATCTATTTTCACATAAATGAAATAGGAATGATAAAAAAGGGAAAAACTGAAATTTTCTATCAGTCAACAGGGCTTACATATATTTTTCTGGAGAAACTGGAAAATGCATATCAATCATTACATGGTATAAAATAAAGTCCATCGTTGTGACGGTTTAGGCAGCGTAAGCCAAGAAAGTGCTTGGATGTTTGTTTTTTCACTGACTTGTTTTACTAAAAGCATTACTGCTTAGCTCCATTTTGTCATACATTACTGTATCAGAAACACCGAAATCTTCCTCGACAAATGCTCTATAGAATAGTGAAAACTGCATCAAAATCCATCCAGTGGTTCTTAAGATTAGTCCGAACAAACAGACAGTTGCCTATAAGGGACTTTATTTTATACTATGTATAGAGTAAAGTATATATTTTTGTGGTGATGCAATTGTCTTGGTTCTCCCCATTGAAGACACCTTTTGTATTTTTACTTTATACTGTATAAGATTATATCAGTGATGTGTGGTCAGGTGAGGCAGAGCCTTTCCTGTCATACTTCGGTATACTCCAGAGTTTTGACTATAAAAATGGTAAGACAAAAATGAAAGAAAATATTATAAATATCTTCTTTGTATTATTCTAATCATTTTTATAGTCAAACCTCTGGAGTAAAAAGTGTATAGCAGGAGAGGCACTGCCTCCCCCGTCTACCTTTTCCGCACATAGCTGATCAAAACTCACCAAATTTCCAGCACTATATATTGCTGCACCTCTGTATAATGCCCACATGAACCCTTGGGTTCATATATGTATGTGTACATCTGGTTCTGACTAGCCAGTGCCTCCCCAGCCACTTACCTCACCGCACATCACTGTGTTATACCCCTGATGAAGTCTTGCAATGAAACGCGCAGTGTGAAGGTGATATACAGTTCATCACAGAAGGCACACACAGAAGCCTGCTGGGTGAGACAGGAGGTAGAAAAGATGACCTCAAAGTGTACTCAATCTATCAGCGTCTGTTATAAATGTCATGTAAGCATGGCTCTGAACCAATGTATGAGAAATTATTTCTAAAAAACAGTTTATACAATAATTAATAAGTGGCAATTGCCATTTTCTGTGTGTCTCTTTTTTGGTGTGAGGGTCTATTCTATAAGACCTAAGAAACGTATCTGTACATTTGGACATTACATTGGATGGTTCCCCGAAGAGGACTCTATTCAAATAATTTGTTGGTAAAAAGATATCAAGATCTCACAAAATACGTCCATAGTGAGACTTTTTGAATGAATTTATATGATAGTTTTAGGGGATAAGTCTGGGCCTTAAAATAATATTGCTCACCCCCTCAGTATCTGATATAGATATATTCCCCCTGGGGGATTTGTTAACCCTTGGGAGTGGGATGTACAATGGGGTCCTATAGAGATGGGGGGGTGAGACACCCCCAGGAATATTTTTTGTTATTAAAATGTTTAAGTACATTTTTAAAAATACATTCTAATTTAATTAAATTTTTTTAAGAAAAACATTCTCTGGGTGGTTTTGCAGCAACAAAATTGCCAGGTGAGTGGTTAAATTGAAATAGTTTGCAGTAAATAAGTAAATGGAACACTGAAACAAAGATAAGCATTTGTTTGCATTGCAATAAGACACCCAAAACTCCCTGGATTACCATATAATTATCTTCCTGTAAAACAGTACAATAGTTAAAGTTGTAATCTAACTGAAGTAAAATCAAATAACCCATATTACATAACGCAAAGGAAAATACTCTCTATTAGCATTCACCACAGAGAGACTGAACTGAAAACCAATTGGATTATGTATTGGAAGAGGTGGTAAAAGGGATTTCAGGGAGTTCGCATGTTATGCCCTTATTATATGTTATTACAAAAAAAAGAAAAAAGAACCAGAGTGCTGGGATGGAGTTAAAGCCCAGAAAATTCCACATAACTGCTAAAAGCGAGGTTATACAAATTAATTATGGCAGTACATTCGTTAGGAACGTTAAACAGATCAATTTAAACTAAGTGGTGCTGGCAACTGATCAAAGTATTTTAATAACTGTAAAAAGATTAATACTTACAAAGTATATATGATCTTACGGGACTTATTACCTGGACTGACATCTGTTGGGGATCAGCTCTCTGAAGTATTAATAATTGTAGGCATTGATCATGTGCCAGCATTGCTTAATCAAGCTAAAGGCCCCCATACATCAGCAATCTGAAAACCACAATTGAACAATTTCAAGATTTATTGCCCGATCTTAGGATTTCCCAATCAAGCAATCTGCGCCCATACACTACAGATCTTTTTCAGTGATTTGCAGATCGATTGCAGCAAACACAGATCTGGCAATCTTAAAAGGCCCATCCTTTTACTAGTAACGGTCTGCAAATCTGCTGATCATGTCCATACACTAGCAATCTACAGCCCCAATCCATCTGTGAAATCCAACATGTTGGACAATCTGATTAAACAATTCCAATCACTTTTCGGTTGCAATCTGCGATCTGTGAAGCCCATACATTGCAGATTTTTATACACAATCGATTGCAAATTGCACGATTGCTGCAATCCATCTCTGATGTATGGGGGCCTTAAGTTTAACTATCCTAAATTTGTTGTCTCTGTTTAACTGTTATGTTATTTATTGAGCAATATAAAGTTTCAGATGATCAGCTCAATTTAACAAAATAAAGTTTTAATTTTAAATGTTTGAGCCAATTTTCCCAAATGAAAAATGTACCATCTAATGAATTTATATGGCCTTGTTTCTACGGTTATATATTTTATCCATTTTTTAGTGGACTTTAACCTCATCCCAGTGTTATTGGCTTTTTTGTTAAAGTATTTTCTTGGTTGGGAATAATTTTCATGTAAACAGCAGTACGTGATTACTCACACAGTATTTTGTAAATAGAGAAAAACACGCAATATAATTACGCATATTAAATCTTATTAAATATTGGAAAAATATTCCAGTTTAGTATTGAGATACATTATTCAATGCTATCGCCAGCATGTGCTTATAACAGATAGTATATCTATATTTGTATAGTTCAAAGACAAAACCAGAGACACAACAGTAATTGTCTAATCAAAAAATGCATAGTATGTAGTGTTACGTATATGCAGATCGCGAGTATATATCTATATACCCTGCATTTGTATATTCACAAATGTTACTGAAACATTCTTCACAATACACTGTTTCCTTATATCATTTTGCAAATATACGTATCCGGCCCCAAGTAATTGGTAGCCCCCCTTCATTTCTCAGTGCTCTATATTCAATAGAATATTCTATACATTAAACCATACAATTTTAAAAACAGGCTGAATGATCATAACCTCCCAATACAACATCAGAAATGCTGTGCCTCTGTTCCTCAAAGTTTGACATTTAAAGCTATTGACCACATAAGAAAGAAAAATAGATCACTTTTAGGAGTACAGTATCTCTGCTAGAAACATTTTGTATTTTCAAACTAGATTTTTCTTGCTCAAGGGTCCTTTGTGAGGGCTGTGAAATTATTCAATTTCTTTAATAATAATACAGCATAGTTTTTAGATAATGAAATAATTTTCACTATGTTCTGGATGTACTGTATATTTATCTTTATGTATTATGGTTTACTCTATAACTCATTTATACTTATATTAGCAGTAGGTATTATTATAGTTACCAGTTATATTATATGAAATAGCTGTTATTAGTCTAATCTTTATTAGTCTTTATTACTGAATTTTAGTTGTTTATGTTTTTAACCTCCTCCCATATATAGTATACAAGCTGAAGTACCTGGTGTTGCCCAGGTTTAAATCTTCAAGTTATTAAGTTATCAATGAGTTGGATGTAACTGTCAACGTTTTAAAAATAATTAGCAGCTTAGTAGCTCTTCCAACACACCCATGAGGAAAGTTCTGCCTGGCGCACTTCACCGTGAGATACAACCAGGACCCCAACCACTCTACTAGGCATCCCAGACCAATTGCCACCCCTCTGTGACGTTTTCATCATAATCCATCCAGTGGAAGGCCCAGAATAGGCTCCCCGGGTCAAAATTCTGCCCAGTGTACACCAACGGGAGGTCCGACCAGGACCTAATCTTCAAGTTATTAAGTTAGGCATCCCAGACCAATTGCCACCCCTCTGTGAAGTTTTCATCCAAATCCATCCAGTGGAAGGCCCAGAACAAGCTCCCAGGGTCAAAGTTCTGCCCAGTGTACACCAAGCTGAGGTCCGACCTAACCCACCTAAAACCTGGCCAGGATCCAACTGGACCACCTCGCATTGGTTTCATCCCAATCGATGCAGGGGTGTTGAATGGATAACCGGACAGACAAACAAACAGACCAATTAATTTTATATATAACATACTCATTTGATGCAACAATTCCCTGTAATGAATGACTCTGTATATAACACATCAGTCTTAAAAGCACAATTATGTTTAAATTATTTATTTAGGGCAATTTATGCACATTGGTGCCTGGATGTGAACACAGAGGAATGACATTGATTTATTAATTTCTATACAAGACTGTGTTTATGCAATCCTTAATGCGCACATGGAACATCTGGAGTTATGTCACATTATCATTCAATTTACATTTTACTATAGGGAGACGCATTACATTTGAGGCAGTGTCTCCTCCCTATCTATACTAAGCTATCATTTTTTACAGTGTATTGGACAAGGAAATATTTATTTTGCCTCTTCAAGTCACTGTGATGAATCTATGCTAATCTGCATGTCGATGGTTTAATCTTATTGGAGATTTGTGATTATGGATACTGTTGCTGTATTGTCATATGTATTTTATACTTTATTGATTATATTAGTAAATGTCTATTGAATCTTACTCCGCTCCCAATATTCTGGTTTTGGTTTCACGGTTCTTAAGGGTTAGCCACCCCTCACTGGTGAGCTGCACTTAGATTTTATGTGTAATCTGACCTCAAACTCTAGCGCCTATCTCTCTTTTGTTTATAGCACACTGCTTGTCTATTTCTACTAGTTTGTTATTTTTTACACTCTGTAGTAATATATAACAGTTTTCACTCAGGAGCGCTACTCCTACAATGCTGCCATTAGTGGAGAGAGTTAAACTTGCCTACTCAGTGGCGTAACTTCATCCCAGGTCCCCGGAGGCAAGATAAATTTTGGTGCCCCCCCCCCAAATTAAAATTAACCACCCCCCCAGCTTTTGCCGCCCTCCTATGCATTCCCTTTTATACAATGCCCCCAGTAGTGGTCCCCCTCTGCAGTGCCCACCTATATAGTACCCCCCAGTAATGGTCCCCCTATGCAGTGCCTCCAGTAGTGTTTCCCCTATGCAGTACCTCCAGTAGTAAGGCCCCTGTAGTGCTCCCATTAGTATGGCCCCAGTAGTGCCACCAATAGTAAGGCCCTTGTAGTGCCCCCAGTAGTAAGCCCCCTGTAGTGCCCCCAGCATTAAGCCCCCTGTAGTGCCCTCAGTAGGAAGCCCCCTGTAGTGCCTCCAGTAGGAAGCCCCCTGTAGTGCCCCCTGTAGTGCCCCCAGTAGGAAGCCCCCTGTAGTGCCCCCAGTAGGAAGCCCCCTGTAATGCCCCCAGTATTAAGCCCCTTGTAGTGCCCCCAGTAATGCCCCCAGTATTAAGCCCCCTGTAGTGCCCCAGTATTACGCCCCATGTAGTGCCACCAGTAATGCCCCCAGTATTAAGCCCCTTGTAGTGCTCCCAGTATTAAGCCCCCTGTAGTGCCCCCAGTAATGCCCCCAGTATTAAGCCCTCTGTAGTGCCCCCAGTATTAAGCCTCCTGTAGTGCCCCCAGTATTGTGCCCCCTGTAATGCTGCCAGTATTAAGCCCCCAGTATTAAGCCTTCTGTAGTGCCCCCAGTATTGTGCATCCCCCTGCGTGCGCACACACATATACGAAAATAAAAATAAACTTAACTTCAACCCCGCTCCAGTGCTGCTGCCGTCCGTCCCCGGCGCCCGCTCCTCGGAACTATGGGAGTGATGTCATGACGTCACTCCCATAGTGCACTGCGGGACCCAGAGCTCAGTAGTGAGCTCCGGCTGCCGCTGGCGCCGGGGGGAGGGAGAGAGGAAAGAAGGAGCGGGCGCCCGCTGGTAACACACTCAGCGGGCGCCCGGCAAATGGAGGGTGCACGGGGTGAAAGCGCACCCCTTGCATCCTCCGTAGTTCCGCCACTGGAGGTGGAGTGCCGATCAGCAGCGCTCCTTCTCCATGCAGCCCCTCCTTAGCAGTGGCCGGATGACAATGGAGCCAGGTGCCCGGCGGCAAATGACTCCATTGTCTCCGGGAGTTCCGCCACTGTGCCTACTGTACTTTGCTCCAAGACTGTCCCCTGAGAAAATGCATTGGGAGTGGATGTGGATTAATGTGGCAGATTTATTTCCAGAACCATCCTCATTATATGAAACGTTTAATAATTGTATACATTTCCATATGACTTCCTATTTGTCTCTGCTGCAAATGATTTAATTATACATATTACACCATTGCTTGTCCACTTATCTTATATACTGTAGCTTTCTAGGAAATATAATACATATTTGCAGCTTATTGAAATGTATTGAGTCCTGAGCAGGGGCGTATCTATAATGGGTGAAGGGTGTGGGGTCCAGGGGGGGGCCGCACCGCATACCCTGCACCCAGGGCCGGCCTGCCCATTACGCGAGGTACGCTACCGCGTACGGCGCCTAGCTGTAAGGGCGCCATCTCCTCAGTCCCGCCGCCATACCTCACAGCAGCCGGCAATACAATAAGTCACACTGACTTATAATACTGTGCCGCTGCGCTGCCCGCCGCCAGCCAGTGCCGCAGCCTGAACACTGTCAGTGATTGACAGTACAGCTACGGCTGGAGGGGAAAGAGGGGCCGTCCTCTCTTCTCCTCCCCTCTTCTCTCCTCAGCTCCTCACTCCAAAGTGACAGCCTGGCTTTGGCTTATGCTGGAGTCCATCCGTACACGTCCATACAATGCTGGAGAGGGAGGAGGGGCTGCTCTCTCTTCTCTCCCCAGAGTGACAGCCTATGCTGGAGTCCGTCCGCGCAAAGCAGGAGGGGGAGGAGGGGCCGCTTTCTCTACTCCTCCCCTCCTCCCCACTGAGCGACAGCCTGGCTAATGCTAGTGTCCGTCCGAACAAGGCTGGAGGGGGAGGAGGCGCCACGCTCTCTCTTCTCCTCCCCTCTCCTCAGCTCCTCCCCCCATAGGGACAGCCTGGTTTACTGTAGTCCGTCCTTACAAAGCTGGAGGGGGAGGAGGGGCCACGCTCTCCCCTCTACTCAGCTCCTCCCCTTTTACCTTAAGTTCCCCGGCTTCCTCCCCTCTCTGAAGGCTGTGCTTGGGCGCCGGGCATCTGACGTAACGTGACCGTCCCCGGCGTTAAAAGACCAAGGAGGAGCCACCATCCACAAGCTACACTGCAGTTCTGGGCCCAGGTAAGAAAATTGAAATGCTGTGTATTAATCATCTACTGGCTGTCACCGTCTCCCTGTCCCCACTGCTGTCACCCTCTCTTGGCGTCATCCTCTCCCTGTCACCCACTGCTGTCACCCTTTCTTGGTGTCACCTTCTCCCTGTCACCCTCTCACTGTTGTCATTCTCTCCCTGTCACCCAGTGCTGTCGCCCTCTCGGTCACCCATTGCTGTCACCCTCTCCATCACCCAGTGTTATAATTTTCTCCCTGTCACCCAGTGCTGTCACTCTCTTCCTGTCACCCAGTGATGTCACCCTATCACTGTCATCACCCTTTCCCTGTAACCCATTGCTGTTACCCTCTCCCTGTCACCCAGTGCTGTCACCCTATCACTGTCATCACCCTTTCCCTGTAACCCATTGCTGTTACCCTCTCCCTGTCACCCAGTGCTGTCACCCTATCAGTCATCACCCTTTCCCTGTAACCCATTGCTGTTACCCTCTCCCTGTCACCCAGTGCTGACACCCTCTCTTTGTCGTCACCCTTTCCCCTTCACCCATTGCTGTCATCCTCTCCGTCACCCATTGCTGTAACCCTCTCCTTTTCATCACCCTTTCCCTGTATCCCATTGCTGTTACCCTCTCCCTGTCACCCAGTGCTGTCATTTTCTCCCTGTCACCCAGTACTGACACCCTCTCCCAGTCGTCACCCATTGCTGTTACCCTCACCCAGTGCTGGCATCCTCTCCCTGTCATCACCCTCTTCCTGTCACCCAGTGCTGTCATCCTCTCCCTGTCATCACCCTCTCCCTGTCACCCACTGCTGTCACCCTCTCCTTTCACCCAGTGCTGTCATCCTTTCCCTATCGTCACCCTCTTCCTGTCACCCTCTCCCTGTCGTCACCCTCTCCCTGTAACCCATTGCTGTTACCCTCTCCCTGTCGTCACCCTCTCCCTGTAACCAAGTGCTGTCACCCTCTCTCTAAATTTTTATCTTTGGGTATAATTGTAGCTTAGCACCCAGGTTGATCCTGCTGTTTAAGGGCGTTATAACACTTTTGTAATTGCAATTGTTTATTTTTTGTAATTGTTACATCATTATATGTACTCCCGATATTTCATACACTGAAATATGAAGATTTATTTCACCAAGGGGCACCAAAATCTATAGCCGCTTACCAAAAAAATTAGGCTCGGGCCGGCCCTGCCTGCACCCATATTATCTAATACTTACCTCTCCGAGGTCCTACGTCGGGTGTCTCAGCTCTGCACAAACCGCCGCAAAATGGGCGCAGTGCCCATTTTTCTGCCATTTTGCGCATGCGCAGTGAGGAAATCGCCGGGAAAATGGCGCCTGGGAGAAAGGAGGGGGCCCCGGACAGGGAATTTACATGGGCCCCCTCCTCTTAATACGCCCTTGGTCCTGAGAGTGCTGTTAGCCCATGGAATCTGTGTATTTTGGATTGTAGACATTCACGTGTCACCCAGGCTAGAACATTTCCACTGTGTTCCATAAATTTTAACATAGAACTTTCTCTTTCACAAAAAGTCTGTGACGTCTTCACATTCTTAAGGCTCATTATTTTGAAATCTTTTTAGAATTATTATTTTACAAAAGGGGTTATAAAATCCCTCATACATAGGGAAATGTTTTATAAACTAAAGCTGGCTACACACTATGATTTAACAAACTATGCGACGGTCGTTTTCAATAAATACCAGAACACACAATATTGACCGTACACACAATGCAATCTTCCGAACAACGGCACAATACAGTATATCATGTCGGAGGGTTGTATCCAATTAATCGGTTCTCCTGTACACACTGTGCAATCATCATGTAGATCAACGGCAGTTCAGGTGGTCCTACGATTGTGAGTACACAGGGCCGTAGACAGCCGGCCTGGGCCCCATTACTGTCGGTGGGAGGCGTGGCCATGACCCCTTAGAAAAAAAACACTATTTGAGAGGGAGGGGGACAGCGTCGGACCTGGGCCCCCGCCGGGCCCCTCCAATAAGCCCGGTCAGGTAGTACCCGCCCCCCCCTCTCGGTGCCTCTGTGTGTACACACTACACAATATGCACCACATCGTCCTGGCGTGCAGCGCAGAAGATGAGACAATGCAGTGAACAATGGCAGTGAACGACGGATTATTACGATGTGTACATATCTATTGTTCTGATCCACATCAGAATGATATATTGCATGATAGATCATGCAGTGTGTGCACAGCTTTAGTGTACAAAAATGTAAATATTATTAAACTTGTCGAACGTTTGTGTGTTTACTTGAAAATAAGCAACATCCTATAAATTAAGGACCTGATTCAGAGTTGCAAGCACGCTCTGTGACGGATCATGTGATTTTTATTAATGGCGCACCTGTTGGAGCTTGCGCACGCACCTCTGAGCAGAATCAGTCATACACATCTCAGTCGCATTTTCGCTTGCAGCTTAGTGGGTGTAATGGGGCAGCAACATGGCGTTTGCAGGTAGTATAAGTGTTCTGTATTCATGTCGTGTGCATGAAGACTGAATGCAGCATATGCAGAATTGTGCATATGCAAAGATCTGCCTAATTTCAGATGGTTCTCTTGCACCAAGGATAAAGCTGGAGTGATGATGGCTACGTTCACATGTGGATTGCTGGGGGTAGAGTGGTCGCATATATGCGGTCAACTCTTAATACAGACGGCTATTCGCATTAATTTTCCTTTGATTAAGGTCCATAAACATAGATGAATATATCTGTTATTACCAGGACTTCATCAGAAGGATCATCCTTCTGATGAAGTCCTGGTAATAACAGATGGGCGAAACGCATCGAAGCTGTAATTTACTCTGGTTCTGGGATCTGTATGGTTTGCTGCTATTACCTCTGGCCCAGATAAGCTTTTTTTTGCACTGATTAAACCTAGGTGCACATTCTTTTATGTACGCTTAACTTGTTTTATATTGTATTTTTGCACTTCTTGTGAAAGTCCCTGGGAAGACCGGTGGAGCTGGGATTTGATTCCAGGATCAATCACTATTACAAGTGTTTTTAGCCCAAAGGTATTTCCTGGGCTTTATATATGGTACTTGTGGAGTCTATAGAATTTATATGACACAAGGAAAGTCTAAATTTAATACAGCAGGTAAAATAAGTATTGAACACATCAATATTTTTCTCAGTAAATATATTTATAATGGGGCTATTATAATGAAATTTTCACCAAATGTCAGTAACAACCCTTGCAATCCACACATGCAAAGAAATAAAACCATAGATGTCCATAAATTAGGTTATGTGTAATAATGTGAAATGACAGAGGGAAAAAGTATTGAACACGCTTACTGAAATTTATTTAATACTTCGCCCAAAAGCCTTTGTTGGTAATGACAGCTTCAAGACGCCTCCGGTATAGAGAAACTAGTTGCATGCATTGCTCAGGTTTGACTTTGGCCCATTCTTACACACAGTCTTCAAATCTTAAAGGCTCCGTGTGGCCTCTTCTATGAACTCTGATCTTTAGTTCTTTCCATAGATTTTCAATTGGATTCAAGTCAAGTGACTGGCTGGGCCATTCTAGCAGCTTTATTCTTTCTCTGAAACCAAATGAGAGTGTCCATGGCTGTGTGTTTGGATCATTGTCTTGCTAAAATGTCCACCCTTATTTCATCTTCAGCATCCTGGTTGATGCCAGCAGATTTTTCTCAAGAATGTCTCGGTACATTTTTTCATTCATCCTTCCTTCAATCACACGAAGTATGCCAGTACCGTATGCTGAAAAACAGCCCCACACCGTGGTGTTCCCACCTCCAAACTTCACTGTTGGTATGGTGTTTTGGGGGTAATGTGCAGTGCCATTTCTCCTACAAACATGGTGTGTATTATGGCATCCAAAGAGTTCAATTTTGGTCTCATCTGACCAGACTATATTCTCCCAGTATTTCACAGGTTTGTCCAATTGTTGTGCAGCAAACTTAAAACAAGCTTCAACATGCTTTTTCTTCAGCAATGGAGTCTTGCGTGGTGAGCGTGCATACAGGCCATGGCGGTTGAGTGCATTACTTATTGTTTTCTTTGAAACAATTGTACCTGCTAATTCCAGGTCTTTCTGAAGCTCTCCACAAGTGGTCCTTGGCTCTTGGACAACTTTTCTGATAATTCTTTTCACTCCTCTGTCAGAAATCTTGAGAGGAGCACCTAGTCATGGCCAGTTTATGGTGAAATTATTTTCTTTCCACTTCCAGATTATGGACACAACAGTGCTCACTGGAATATTCAGAAGTTTAGAAATCCTTCTGTAACCAATGCCATCAGTATGTTTTGCAACAATAAGGTTGTGAAGGTCTTGAGAGAGCTCTTTGGTTTTACCCATCATGAGATGTTTCTTGTGTGACACCTTGGTAATGAGACACCTTTTTATAGGCCATCAGTTGGGACTGAACCAGCATATAATAATTTGCACTGACAAGGGGTAGGATTGCTTTCTAATTATTGATAGATTTCAGCTGGTGTCTTGGCTTTCCATGCCTCTTTGCACCTTCCTTTCCTTCACTGGGCACTAGAGTGTTCCCAGAGTCTATAGCGCATGCACAGGTCACCAGGAAAATGCCCACGGCACCCATTTTCCTTGTACTGTGCATGCGCAAATGACAGGAAAATGGCCGTGGCGGCCATTTTTCAGACATTTTTACAGGCGCAGACAACGGAGCCAACGTAGGACTCCGGAAAGGTAAGTTTTATGGGTGCAGGGTGTGCGGTGCAGGCCCCCCTGGACCCAGGGGCCTTTGTGTGCACCACGCACCCTGCACCCATTATAAATACGCCCCTGCCCTTGAGTCAAGGGGGATCTGCGCCGCGCATCCTTAACCCATAACAATGTTCCACCATGTGCCCTAATTTCAACATCTTCAGAAATATAGTGCTGGTGCCATACTTTAGAAGAGATGTATGGGAATATGGCACTGCAGAAACTGCCAGCAATATGGTGTGTGCACAGGAGATAACAAAAAATCTGGCACTGATATCTTCTGTGCAGCCTCTGGCATTTTATTTCTGGCGGGAAGGGGCCCAGGCAAAAAGCATGCACATGAGGCCCCAATTTCTTAAAACGCCCCTGAGAAGCATCACTACAGTATGTTCTGCTCTATGAGAGGTTTTCTGTGTAAATCAGATATACTGTATGTGGTGAAGATGACAGAAATTACGGTACCATATGTTGTGTGTCTAGAAGGTGTAATGTAAAACTGGCTCTGCATTTAGTAGATCTGCAGTATAAGCACTTTTATAGAAACAGTATTTATATCTTGCAGATGCCATTATTTATCCTTGAATATGTTCTTCAATAATGTTTTTATTGTCTGGAGGAAATGGTGCTCATGCTCATTTGACCTTGGTCAAGTTTAAAGTCCATTTCTTTGATGTAGAGCTGGAAAATGTCAGCAATATCTGCATTCATAGTAGGTAATTACAATATAGTGTCTTTATGTCTCTTGTGTTGTTTAAGTTAACAGTATAAATAAAGGGTGCACTGAGCGTTGTATAATCCAGTATTTGTTTTGGATTTCTGTGATACTTTATATGCACCTAAGTCCACACTGTGAGCGACTTGAGAAGAAGCCAGAATGTAAACAGACCAGTGGCGGAACTAGCGTCGGTGCAGCCAGTGGCTTGCACCAGGGCCCGCCGTGGTGCAGGGGCCTATAACTGCCGCTGCACCCGACGCTAGTGTCCTCCAGCGCTAGTGTCCTCCTAGCAACCAGGTCGGCACAGCACATCAGTATCACATGCATCCCCCGTTCAGTTCAACAACAACCGCGGTACAGCTCACGGCAGTAGTGGCGGGAGTTAAAAGATGGCAACGGACCTTTCCTCGTCCAGGTGTATAGTCCAAGTAATATTGCATGTGTATTAATTAATTATACTTATAGGGCAGCACAGACGGTGTAATGGTTAGCATTACTGCCTCACAGCACTGAGGTCATGGGTTCGATTCCCACCATGGCCCTACCTGTGTGGAGTTTATATATTCTCCCTGTGCGTGGGTTTCCTCCAGGTACTCCGGTTTCCTCCCACACTCCAAAAAAAAATTACTGGTAGGCAAATTGGCTCCCAACACAAATTAATCCTAGTGTGTATGTGTGTATGCGCATGTGATAGGGAATATAGAGTGTAAGCTCCACTGCGGCAGGGACTGATGTGAATGGCCAGATATTCTCTGTAAAGCGCTGCGGAATATGTGTGCGCTATATAAACTGGTAATAACTACTTACTCTCTTACGTGACTTTTTTTGTGCAATTTTCAATAATTTAAAGCCAAGTATATACATCTTCTAGCTTGATACCAATGAGAATCATTAATGTGACTTATACTTATTAAAGGAGCAGATATAAAGGATTTTTTTATTATAATGTGTATGCAGAATTTTTATGCATGTTTTAAATTTACCTGTTATTAAATAGATATTAGTGCAACCAGCACTACATTGTGTTATTAATGTTTCCAACCAGTTGGATACATTTTTGATAGCTTGTATTTAGGTTTTTGTGTGGGGCTAGCAAATCCCTTGGAATTGCATGCTGCACGTGCAATTATTATTGTTATTTATTGAATTTAATCAATTGTCCAGCGCAGACCTTTGTTCTTTTTTTTTTTTTTGTAAATACTGTAATGCAAACCTCAGCAGTATTCATAACTCTACCAACGGCAACATAGAGTATTCAGTTTGCAGCTGCGCATATGATATGCTAGTGTGGGAATAAAAAATTAATGTTAACTATAGTTATTTCATTTTCTATAGGTTTATTGTAAATATAAAAGTAGTTACATTATTGTCCTCTGTACAGGGGATGTAATTTACAGTATCTTACCTGGTTAAGTAATAGATGCTATTAATAATAGTTGCTTCTTTGTTATAGCAATTACAAGTGTTATGATATGCAGACAGTAATGCACCTACAGTATCTGAAAATAACCACATCATGAAATGATGGATTGAGCATTATTTTGCATTAGTGAGTGAGGGGTCTATGTACTAAGGCCAAGGGTGGCCAAACTGGTCATTAAGGACCCTTAACAGTTCATGTTTTCTAAACTATCCATGGATCTGTAGAATGTGTCTAAGAATAAATGCACCGCACGTTTTAAAATGTGACAGTAATGACAACACCTGTGCACCAGCTACGTGGTCTGCAAAATGTGTAATGTTAGGGGCCCTCGGGGACTGGTTTGGCCACCCTTGTATTAAGCTTTGGAGAGAGAGATAAAGTGGATGAAGACAAAGTACCAACTAATCAGCTTCTAACTGTCATTTTTCAAACAGTTAGAAGCTGATTGGTTGGTGCTTTATCTCCGCCCACCTTATCTCTCTCCAAGGCTTAGTACATAGATCCCATAATACGTTATCCAGAATGCACCATTCCTAAAATATACTAAAAAAAAAAGTATTAATGACATTAATTCCCTTACATTTCCTATTGTTGTTCCTGGCTTTCTCCTTCTTATTTAATACTTGTCTAAAACTGAACCCGTATTTCCCACATTAATGACTCCCCCTCTCCTCCTCTCCTCTCTCTGTTGACAGCACCATCCTCTTTTCTGTCCCCCCAAGTTCGCTGCCGGGGAGTCATCCTCAACTCTTCTCTCTCCTTACTCCTAACATTCAGTCTATTTCTCAATCCTGACACTTCAACAACAATATTTGTAGAATTTTTCTCACCATGGAAGCCACCAAAGCTCTTATTCTTGCAGTTATTATTTCCCATCAGGACAACTGAAACCCCCTAATCGCCGGTCTACCTTGCACCGACTGCTCCCCACTTCAATCTATTATTAACGCTTCGGCCCTTCTCATTTATCATTTCCACCACTCTTTGACCTCCCCCTCTGTAGTACAAACTGCTTCACATGCTCCCCAAACACCATAGAATACAGTTTAAACTCCTCACACTCACATATAATATTTTGTCCAAACTCACTCCTGCCTGCTGTGCTCCTCCACTGAATGCAGCCCCACTTCCGCTTTAGTCACCTCTCGCTGCCACTTCCTAGATTTCTCCCGTGCTGCCCCACTACCCTGGAACTCACTTCCTCACTCTTTCAGACTTTCTGACAGCCTCCACTCCTTTAAAATGATCCCTTAAATAAAGTCTATCAGCCCTTATAATGCACTAATCAGTTCCTCTAGCTACCCATCTACCTTCTCTAACAACTCACCTTCCTTCTACCACCATTCCCTCATAGGCTATAAGACCTAATAGGCAGGGCCCTCTTACTTTATTCTATCTTCCTATCAGGCTTTTTACCCTTTTTGCTATCTGTGACTCTAATCCTGTCTATTCATCCGAGGGTGCAAAGCGGGGTGGTGGGTACTATTTACCTAAGCACTGCCATTTATGAGGGGCCCTAATGCCCCTCTGTAGCACGTACCGCCACTTAGGAGTTTACTATTCAGTTTTATTTAATGGGGGAGTTATCAAGCCTCCTGTATCACCCGAGCCCTCAGTGTTTCTCGATGGCCCTGTACTCCTCCTCAGTGGGTAGAGTTTTATTGATTGCTGTATTGCTCTCCCTAGTTTTTTGCTAATTTTCACGTTAAACATTTTGGGGTATATTTGCTAAGGTGCAGGTTTTTAGAAGTGGTTTTGTTGCCCATAGCAACCAATCAGATTCTAGGTATTACCTTCTAGAAGGTGCTAGATAAATGTTAAGTAGAATCTGATTGGTTGCTATGGGCAACAAAACCACTTCTAAAAACCCACACCTTAGTAAATATACCCCTTTATATTCAAGCAGGATAATACATCTGAGATGACCTATTTAGGTTTTGTTTTACAATTGTCTTTATTTATGATGGGCAATTGGAAAAGACATCTACTGTATGCTCCTGAATTTACATGTGTGTAACCAGTGATATTACTTACTATATGCCTCGGTGTCATTATTTGCTAGAGACATCAAAGTTGCATTTTTAAGAATATTGGTTCAGAAACAAACTGTTAATGTAATAAGCAGTGATTTAGGTTGGCAATGCCCGTATATGAATTTGTCATTTTACACCTAAAAGCAGAGCCGGATTAATATTTGTGGGGGCCCAGGGCAACTAATTTGTGGGGGCCCCTATCAATAAAATTACATTATGCCACACAGTGTCCCCATTATGCACATTATGCCACAGTGGCTAGTATAAACATTATACCAAACACTGTCACACAGTCCCCACAGTATGCCACACAATGTCTTGATATTATGCCACACCCTGCCCATAGTATGTCACACAATGCCCCCAGTATTAATATTATACCCCACAGTGCCACCACTATGCCACACAATGCCTCCAGTATTATTATGCCCCGCAGTCCCCCCTCCAGAATAAATACTAACCCCCAGTATTAAATATTAGGTCCCACAATGCCCCCAGTATTAATATTATGCCTCCAGTATTAATAGTATGCACACACTGCCTTTTCTAGTATTAATATTATGCCCAATATTAAATATTATGCCCCACAATGCCCCCTCCAGAATTATTATTATGCTCTGCAGTGCCCCAATATTAAATGTTATGCCTGACAGTGCCCCCTTCAGAATAATATACCCAGTAATATTATGCCCCACAATACCCCCTGTATTAATATGTGCCCTTTCCAGAAATAATTTCGTGCCCCCCAGCAATAAATATTATGCCCCATCCAGAATTAATATTATGCCCCCCCAGTAATAAATACACACAATGCCTTCTTTATGTCACATAATGCCCCCAGTATTATCCCCTCCCAAGTACACCCAGTATTAATATTATGTCCACAGTGCTTTCTGTAATATAATTATGCCCCCAGTATTAAAAATCATGCCTCCAGAATTAATCATATGCCTCCCAGTATATGCCCACAGTGGCCCTGCTGTATTACTTTTATCCCCTCAGTACACCACATCGACAGAGCCCCCAAGTACTTACCTTTTGTGGCGGGCTCTTCCGATGATAGGCGGGTGCCCAGGACGGGCTGCCGCTGCTTATGAATGCACAGTGCTTCCGAGGACCTTAAGCGTTGCGGACATGATGTCACGCTTAAGGGACTCGGGAGCTGCTCGGTATCCATGTCCCTTCAGCAGCAGGTGCAAAATCACAGCGCCAGCCTTGTGAGTGACCGTCTGAGACCGGCAGATGCTCTCAGCCATCGGTGGCTCAGAACAATCCTGTGTGGGGGCCCCTTGTGTGTGGGGGCCCCAGGACGACCGCCCCTGTCGCCCTGCCGTTAATCCGGCCCTGCCTAAAAGGCATTTGTTAAGCATGTGTTCAGCTTGCAAAGGACGCACATTGCCATCCCAAATCACTCCTTAAAGTAGCACATTAGTGTAATTCTGCTTAGGGATACATATAGTCTGCTGTGTAGAATCAGACTAAGGGACATATTCAATTAGCTGTGAAAAGTCGGCTAAGTTTCGCCTGCCGAACTTTCCGCCTACCTCGCGTGTTTTTAGAGAAAATATTTGTCGCATGCGCGGCCGCTTTTCGACCTATTCAATTCCAAAGGACGTGGAAACGGGAACCGGCAAAACACAAACAGGTGAAAAAAGTGCTGTCAGATTTGGGGAAATCAGTCTGACACCCCCCAAAAGATGCACTAACATTGGGGATCAATGTAGATGGCCCTGAATAGCCCTGCTGAAGGTATTTGCGGTACTTAAATGCTCTCAATAGCTGCTAATTAGTGTCTTTGCACAAGTGGTGAAGAATAGCATTTAGCTGGGTTTTTTTTGAGAAAATAACTAGTCCCAGCAAATTTGGGGTACATGAAAATGGGTGCAAGCATGATTAAAAATCCCAAAAGTGATGTTTTAAAAAACATAAAAAACGCACCTTCAGCAAGCACCTGCAATCTAAGAAAACACCTCCCCCATACTTGCAGACCCCCCAAAAGCATATTTCACTAGTTTTAAGTTTGTACCCCGACTTTGATTTTTTTTCGCCCCCTTTTTCAAAGTAATTTTTTGGGGTGTTCTTCATTTTTTTTTTAGGATTTTTTTGATGCAGTTATGCTTTAGGGGGCTGTCCTAAGGGTGCTGAGTGATTTCCCGACATTTGCACCCCAAAACCTCAATTCTGCACTTTTTTTCACCACCTATTCTTTTTCGCCTATTACATTGCAATGCGTTTTCGTGTCCGCGAAGAGTATTTGGAATTGAATACGGAGATACTTTTTTGTCTGGCGAAATGCCGAAAACGTCTTTTCGCGTCTAATTGAATACAGCCCTAAATAGGACTCATTCTATGAACAGACACCACATAAAGCTTAAAAAACTATTATTTAAGAATTTAGCTTTGCGACCCTCCCTGGCAGGAAAGAGGAGGAGGGACAAGATGAGTAAATTGTTATAGCCAGGCTTATTTACAGCTCAGCGTAGTTACCTACTCTTTGTGAATGTGTAAGAGTGCTGCATAAAATGATTAGTGCTATAATACTATATATATATGTATATATATATATATATATATATATATATATATATATAAAACTTAGAATTCCCTGAAAATACTATACTATATGCAAGGTAAACATGCCATCATGCTGCCCTAAACTGTCAACACAGACCTCCTATGATTTATTTATTGTGACCTGTGGGTTATTTTGTTTACAGTTACTCATTTGCAATTATAAATAATTGTTTCATAGTTTAACAGTATCCCTTGGTACCCGTTCATTATGCTGTGCATAGGTCTTTGGTTTTTTTTAAAGTTGGGTACTAAATAATAAATAAAATGAGAAGAAATTTCCAGCTCTAAGCATCTTGCGCAATTGCAGGATTTGTAGAGGGAGGGGTTCCAAATTCTTGATTTTAGAGCAAGCGTAGCCAGCCCATGAAGAGAGCATAATGAAGCACTTAACAAGCTATAGTCTGCCTCATACAAAGTGCAGTGCATGTAATACTTCATACTGTATACTGGACCAGCGATCGCAGTAGGCAGTAGGTCCAGACTGCCTCAGCTGGTTTTTATTTATTTTTCAGATGTTGGCTCCATTCCACACTTGTCTATGTATATTTAGCTCCTATAAATAATGACTGGTCAGGAAAAGGTTAAGCATTTCATAATAAATATACTTACATAGTATAACCAGTAGGAGACAGCAGTGAGTCTTCTAAGCTCACATTCTCCCAGGTCATGGTAAGACACCTGTCTCTTTTTGTTGGCGGCTGCTTTCTGATCTCTCTGGTCCAGTGCACTGATTGAGGTCCACACACACACAGCAGACTTGACAGGAGACTCTGATGCCACTGGGCTTATGCAGCAGCTACAGTATGTTTGATCTCTTATACTGCATGTTGTGGCAGCTATAGTTAAAATCCTATTATATACTACAGTTATTGTGGTATGATTTGAGCCACTGGCCAAGGGTAGAGGGGGGTCCCGGGCAATTGGAAACCCCCCTGTACTTACATATGAGCATGTATTTGTGGGTTAAGGCTGGTGATTTTCCTTTTTAATAACTAGAGGATGTTATGAACCACTTGATACTTTCCCATTTTCTTATTTTGTGTGTGTGTATGTGTGTGCGCACGGTCAAGTGTATGCAAGTGTGCCTGCTTCCACAGGAAAGTACATAGCTTACAGTAGTACAAGATGGAGGCAACTGACAGGTTAAACAAATTTTCTCTTTGGGATGGAATAATTGTTGATGACCTTACTGAATGTGAGCTAGTCACAGTTATCCGCCAGATTATTCACCTAAGCACTTCAGTTCTAAGGACGAGTAGGACTCATATGTCATATGTACATCAAAAGCACTATGGAAGTGTCACAATCATCTTCAGAACTACTGTAGTTTAAAAGCTTTAAAAGCTCACCTAAACATCCTCCATTGCTAGTATTATTATTATTATTATTATTATTATTATTATCATTTATTGATAGGGTGATATACAGAGAAATGTTTGCAAAAATGGGTGGTTCTGGCGCTTCTTAGATGTCCGTGTGTATTTGTATTGTTTGGTATATAGAATAAGGTAAAATGTAAAATATAGAGCAAAATATTGTACTTTAGAATTAAAGATGAAAACTTAACCTTTTGGGAATATATACAGGCATTGGACGGTTCTTACACCGATGTCGTTTGGTGGTTGCATAGCAGCAGGCAAAGATCATCTGAGCTGTAGGCACACGTTCCTGAATGGTCTCATCCTTTCAGTTGGGGATGTTTGGGAACTTCCTTCAGCAATACTCTTATTAATTGTGTATTCAGCTGCACTCTTCAGCAGAGAATACAGGAAACAGACACTAACTAAAATATTGAATCTAACACAAGATACGGGGGAAATGATTGCAACTTAGCAGCTATTGTTTGAGACCACCCGACAATTATTACCCTGCGCTATGGAAATCATACATTTTCCATATATGAGCAGTGTATTATTATTACATGCCCTATCTCTCCCACAAGTGAAAGAGGGGAATACCCTCTTACAAAAGATGTGGCTCCTTAGCAGCTATTGTCTGTGATCACCAGACAATAACAAATTGCGACACGGAAAAATGATACGTATCAAGTAGAACCCTATTGCGAAAACAAGCCTTTGATAAATTGTTCCCAAGAGATATGCTGCTTCTGCTCATGTGTCTAAAAATGACCCAAAAAAGGGAACTGACATGGACAGTAGCAGAGGGTCCCAAATAGTAACTGACCCCCCAGAAATAGATTTTTTGAAAATATGAAACTCGCTTGTTTCCACATCACTATTCACTGACATATTAACAGCAGATTTCTGAAATCAAATGATGTGTTTTACAATCCCATTGGCTTTCTTGTAATTTATTTGTACTTTTGAAAATAGTGAAAAATGTGTTCCAGGTAATAAAACTCTGAATAATGTTACTGCTTCTTCTCCATAATTGCAGACGCCTTGTCTGGTTCTGTGTGCAGAATGGGCTACTTTCCATGTGGGAACCTCACAATATGCCTTCCCCGGCCTTTCCACTGTGATGGTATAAAGGACTGTGAGAACGGAGCAGATGAAGATTATTGTGGTGAGTACTCGCTGTTTCTGGTACTTTGTGTTCTTTTGTCAAGCAAATGTTTTAGTACTGTTTGATAATTATTTACCAACTTTTCTCAATATGAGAAATTATATTATATATACAGTCTGCTTATATGACAATGAGTATGGCAGACCTTAAGTAGAATGCAAATGGAACCTTAAGAGGAATAATAAATATATATGATGTTTAATGTTGAGACACAATACAAAAATATAAATGTGATCCAAGCATATAGATGTCTATGTGTCTTCCACTAGTCTGTAAGCTCTCATCAGCAGGGCCCTCCACCCTGGTTCTCACACTGCATTATCCTTCTTAGGGCCTGATTGAGCGTTATAGCCACTCTAGGCTAATACACTCGGAGCGTATCCTTCAATTTTTACATTCATATTCAGCAGTATATATACTTCCCTACTGTCCTTAAAGTCAGGACAAAGTCCTAGGGCCTGATTCAGCAAAGATTGCAACTGCGATTCTGCACGCAATCTGCCGATTGTTTTTTTTCTGCGCATGCATATGCATCGCAGTGCACGAACTAGCCACTGCAATCGGTACTGTGATCACAGAGGCTACGCAGACCCATTGCAGAGTGACTGACAGGAAGTGCCATTTGGGGGTGCTGACGGGGGGTTGGTCATCAAAATGCAAGCATGCCAGTGCGTTTGAACGCCATTGCATGGGCGTCCATAAATTATCCACTGCGATGCCCTATGCAGCTTGAGTACTCATAGCGTAGGATGAGGTTAGCAATTCCTGAGTAAGGTCAGAGCTTGTGCAAGTGTGTGTGAGGTTGCGATTGTACTCGATGTTACCGATGGTTTCGCAGTCTTGCTAAACATTACGGCAGAGCCGTAAGGCAGAGCCGTCACTAGGGTTGGTGTCACCCGGTGTGGCAACTCATGGTGTCACCCCTTTCCCCCCCACAGACCCCCTCCTGTATAACGCCAAACAGAATCCTTAGTAATGTGTTTCTTACAGGCTCTGGGAAATATGTAACTGTTGTCTTTTTGGTCTAAAGGCCCCACACACGGAGCGATATAGCGGCCGATCCGACGGATTGGAACGATATCGCAGCTACATTGTTCCATGTGTGGGTATGATATCGTTCACTACATGCTCCCGTGGGGTCGTCCGTCGCTCCTCCAGGGAAAGGGATTGAAATACCGGTGGCTGTATAGCGAAATATACAGTGAGATTTGTTCTGTGATGTTTTTACAGGGACAGAACTTCTCGACAGCTCTAGCCCTGCTTAAGATTGTTGACACATTCTCGTGATAATTCCTAAATTTGCGATGCGGACTAAACAGGGGCCTTACAGAGCTTCCCTGCGCTATGAAAAATAGAAAAAAAGGGGATTTGTAGCAAGACCTGGCGCAGATACTGACCCTTTTGTTAGTGTACAAAATACTTGTGGATTACATTTTAGCAGATTAGGCAATAAAATAATAGTAATTTATTAAAATACACATGAGTGTCAGGGCCGTTCGAGCAATGTGACCGCTCGTGGGCACCACACCATAGGGGGACCGTTGACCAGCGCTGACCGCCAGCTGTAGGACCTGGCCAGGCTTAAGCTCTGTCACCCCAGTGATGTAGTCACCGGGAGGGCTGGATAGTGGGAGAGAGGCAGTGACACAATCTAGCCATACCTCCGTGGGAGTGCCTGGCAGTGCAGGGGATGAAATTGCATTATGGCCATGCTGCTTTGTGTATGATGTCAGGACCTGAGTCTATAAAGACTCAGGCTCTCAGTGTCCAAGAGGAGTCACCACGGCCATTATAGTGGGACTGCGGGACCCCACTCCTTCTGTTATTCCACTTATATAAGATGGTGCATACAGGGGTTAAAAAAGGGAAACTGCGAGCTGACTGACAGAGCTGTTACTGCAGAGCCAGAGGCTCCAGAGGAGGACACCAAGGAGCACAGCTCCGCTCCCTCATCAGTGCTACTTCCAGAATGCTGGGCGGCGCCCGACGGGCGTGAAGTCACGCAGTGCGCCTGGCCTTCTGGGAAGACAAGGGTGAATGTACTTTTTATACCAGGGGCGGCAGAGGGGGGGATTGGTGGTGCAGGCGGTATACTGTGGACTGCGGGAGGGGTGTGCAGGCGCTATTGGTGTCACCACCTCGGAGGGTGACACTCGGTGTGGTCTGCACCCCCGCACCCCCCTAGTGATGCCACCGGTGTAAGGTAAGGTGGGCATCCATGTGTAGTGCTGCGACGGCATAGCGATCGCAGTGGATTAGCATACCTATGCAGTCAGACTGCATGCATAATCGCAGCTACAATCCATAATGAATCAGGCCCCTAGTGAGCAAGACAGTCACTTAAGAATTATATCAGAGTCAGGATAGTGGAATACTCTCTACCTGTACTTGCAGCTACCATAACGTTTTGCTGCGTGTGTAACCCTGGTTAAGGGTTAAATTAAGTACTGTACTCATAAATGATTGTAATATTTATAAATGTACAATTTGTGAGGTAAAGTATATGTATATAATGTATGTATACAGGTATATCTATTCTGTGTATTTACGTGGAAGTTTATATGGTACTTCTTTCTTTTGTGGGGATGTGTCTCATTGTATGGGATACACACACACTAGAAGAAGGGGTGGAGTGATATCGCTAGGAGTGGTTTGGTTCCTGTCAGGAAAAAAGGGCAGGGACAAAGAGTTAAGAGGAGCTGCCAACAGACTGAGGGGCTGGAGTGCTCACCCCCCTGTGTCCCAGGTGGCAGCTGAGCGGTAGATAGGCTCCTGGGCACAGGGGGGTGGATCCGGAGAGGGAGCATGGAATCTGTTAGGAGTAATGGTTCCTACCTTGCTGGAAAGGTGGCTGTCGATGCCGATGTGTGTCAGGAGTGGATACAGGACAGCGGCACCCTGGCTGGCAGCTCTGAAAAAGCCATCTCCTGGGCTGGTGAGCAGTGGCAATGGTGGAAGCTGCTGGCAGTGAGGATGCAGTGGCTGTAGCATCCCATGACCAGGGTTAGAGAGCTGCAGTGGGAAGGCAGCATAGCTCTTTGTCGGACAGCTGATTGGCTATCCTATCTGATGAAGGCTCTGGTGGGCTTTAGTAAATGGCTGGCCCAGCCTTAAGCAAGGCAGCTGCTGGAAGTACTGCTGGGGGCAGGTGGGCAGTGGCGCCCCACTACCACTGGTGAGTGATCTACTTGCCCTCACCCAGGGCTTAGAAGCAACACAAGTGAGGAGAGCATGGAGGCATATTGATGTACTGGGGGAAATTACCCTGGGCACAGTTAGAGGAGAAATTTGGGGAGCCCTTTCAGATTCTCTTCAGTGAATATTAAAGGCAGAAAATACTAACAGATATCTCTACCTGTAACTAAAGGGAAGCAACCCAGTAAAGTATGCTTACATATAGTCTACAGTGTGAGGAGAAACAATACACTGCACATACATGCAGTAGTGAAGCAAAGACAGACTAGTTCTTTCACAAGGTAAAGCATAGGAAAGAAGGGGATTCACCCATGGATTGTAATAAATTAAAGCCAGAGATAAATAGTTTAATGGATTTTATCTCCAAGCCTTTGGCATAATAAAAGAGACAAGGAAAGAGTCAGGGGAGGATAAATAAATTTGGGACTCTATAGACTGAGACACAGGCATAGAATACGTAACCATATTATGGAATATAGCTGCAGGACTGTCTACTAAGGACACAGCGGTATCAAACTTTAGGAGTTGAGTACTTAAGATATAATTTAGCTACAGTATAGACTATTATTACCTGGATTTCAGCCAGAAACTCATCTTGGAAGAGATTCAGTATAAGTTAACCACAGAACCTAAAGCACTGGCTTTATTATTTATAGAGACCTGTATGTATAGGTTATTGTAAAGAGAATATATAACTGTATAGGTACAGATTTACTGGCTTCATACTTTCACCGCCAAGTTTCAGCAGTAAGATAGTTCTGGAGAATTAGACTCATTGAAGGACATTGCTCTTACTACTACGTACTATTGAATACAAGAGTGTTTACTTTTATAACCCTTTCTGTTATTTTAATTCTATTGGATGCAATTGGTTAATTAATGTAGTCTGATATGTTCTGCTATTGTAAAGTGTGAACTGAAAAGAAGGAAATATACTGAATGTTATTATAGTACATTGTAAAGTGATTGTTTACTAAAGGAACATTAAATATTTGTTAAACTAATAAAGGAATAGAGAGTTTCTTTACAAAATACCCAACTGAGTGTAATTTATATTGAAAGTTTAGAGATAGGGCATTCCTAATCTAGCCCTGAATACAGCCTAGGTGGAGGCACTGTAATAGTAATAGGAGGTACACCACCTAATAGGAGTTTAAGGTGGGTAAAAGAGATTACATGGGAGTTAGTAACCTAGGGTCCCTTTAGAGGGTAAAGGGGGGTTACATGTGTATTAAGTTTAGTTGCTGTTTCTCTGGATTCTGAGATATTGGGAAAGTGAAAGGTAAATTAAATAATGAAAGCATAGCAAGTGAATACTCTAAACCCAAATACTACCCGCCCCCCTCAACCTGCACTGCCGTTAATCTATAGAACCCAAATTTAATATCTTCTGTAGGCACAGATGGTGTAATGGTTAGCATTACTGCCTCACGGTACTGAGGTCATGAGTTCAATTCCCACCATGGCCCTACCTGTGCGGAGTTTGTATATTCTCCCGAGTGCTTGCGTGGGTTTCCTCCGGTTGCTCCGGTTTCCTCCCACCCGCCAAAAATATACTAGTAGGTTAATTGGGTCCCAAAACAAATGAACCCTAGTGTGTATGTGTGTGTGCATGTGATAGGGAATATAGATTGTAAGCTCCACTGGGGCAGGGACTGATGTGAATGGCCAAATATTCTCTGTAAAGAGCTGCAGAATATGTGTGCGCTATATAAATAACTGGTAGTAATAATAATAATAATCCACCCCCCTTACAACCAGTCCTGTCATAAAATAATAGTATTCACATTTAATAATAGTCCTAGTTCCCCTCAAACCAGCCCAAACATTAAACTGGGATATAGTCAAAATTTTGACAGTCAAAACTTAGACCATTAAAATGTCGACAACAAAAGGTCGACATGGTCAAAATATCAACAACCAAGACGTCAACATGGACATAAGGTCGGTAGGGTCATAAGGGCAGTCAAAATGTCAACATTGAATAAATAAATGTAGACAGTCAAAATGTTGACAGTTATAATCAGTAGTATTCCTATTTAATAAATAGATATATTACTATTAGCACTGTGGAGCCTATTCATCATCGATAAATGGGTAAGTGAAGTATCAGCCCTTTAAAGGACTTTTTATCCAGGGAGAATTAGAGTCCAATCATTGATATACATTTAGTTGTATACTCTTTACTAGTCCAATCTTTGAGATAGATTTAGTAGTATAATCTTACTAGCTATAAGCAGGGAAATGGTTCATAATACAAAACAATAATGAATTCCGAAATTAGACCCCTCCATAGAATACTATGTAAATGAGAGATGGGAAAATATCTTGAATAATGTTAGGACCCGCGGCAGCCTGTGCGGTCTTTCACTACCTCCTCAGGGCCCCCTGTTTGCTAGGAGGTCTGAATGCCATCAACAGTAGACGCCTTGCGTGGATGGGCACGGTCATTGCTAGGGGACCAGGACGGAGTGTATGTGATCAGAGGCTGCACAGGAATGGCTGCAGCTGGTGTTAATTGCTGAGATACTCATTAGTTGCTCACCTATGTGCAGCATCCCACCTGTAATTTATTATACTTGCAGGGGGTTGGTTCTAATCAATGTTTGGTAATTGGTCTGTGTGTGTTGAAAGGCAGCCAGGCATTCACCTCTTTGTCAGTTATAGCTTCATTCCTTGGTGTAAACTATCTGAGTGCCTGGTGAATACTTTGTACTGCTGCTATCCTGAATTCTTGTTTAATCTATGGTCTCCTGCTCTTTGCATCACCTCTTGTTAAGTATCACCTTACTTAATATTGGAAAGTGTCATGTGTTTGCAGTTACCATTATCAAGCTACCTATTGTTATAAAGCTCCTGCTGTTATTGTCAGTAAAGCATGAGTTTAATTATACAGTCTCATTGTACTCGCATGTTGTATTCTACTAATGCAGCATTACCCTGTGATCCCCTGATTATTGTATAAAACTCTACTGAGTTAAAGACCTGGCAACAACTCAGTACTGGTGAGAGTCTGTCTCTCTGTGGGAAAAGGGTAGTTGTTATAGGCAGAATACCTCTGTAGTGTGGTTCTAGATGTTTTATGCAATTGTTCAGGCGTATAATAACACATAATACCACCAGATATGATGGATTACATATATGAATAGGTTAAGCATTTACACACAACACAGAAGATAAAAGCGTTGAAAAATCCCCTTTACATAGAATGGGTGCAGATTCACTGGTTTCCATAGCAGAAAAAGGGCACATCACAAAAATCTCAAAGGAACCTGGGTCGTGAAACATCCTTTGCTGTAGATGGATATGGATGGAAGGCATATCTTCTGACCCTCTCACGGTGAGTATCTACCTGCTCTTCCTAAAGCCCCTCCTCCCATCAAACACAGGGCCTGATTCAGACCCGGACGCTATGCTGCGCTTGCTCGCATTGAGCGATTTTTCGCAATCTGTGCAATCGTATGAGTCGCAATGCACCTGCGCAAACCAGTCATTGCGATGGGAAAGTGCTCGCCCGTAGCCCGCAGTTGGGCCGCTATTTTGAGTGACAGTCCCGTTTGTGGGTGGTAACAGGGAAAGGTGCTTGGAAACGGGGGTGTGGATGTGCAAACGCAGGCGTGCCCAACCGTCAGAACAGTGTTTAATGGGTGTGCATAATTAGCAAAGTAGCGTCATTACACACGTGACTGGGCTGTATTTTAGCCTGAACTGCTGGCAATGTTGTGGTAGGAAAAGGTAGCTCCGATGGCTCTCGATATTCCCGATTAATCCTACAACTGCCGGAAATGACGTGTGTTGCAAGTGGCAAAGGGGCATCTTTATACAGGTGCGAGTGGATAGTGCGGCCGCTCGCTATTGCTTAGTGGGCGGCTTTACGCGACGCAGTCTGAGCACATGATTTAAATAGCCGGCCCCTTTTAGCTAGCGTGCGGCCGCAAATAGCGTCCGGGTCTGAATCAGGCTCACAGTCATAAAGGCACAGCTCCATTCAACAGAAATCATTGACCAGAAAGTCTCTACACGCTTTCCAACATCAGTCCATACCACAAAGAGCCAGAAGTAACGTCGCACATTGAAAGTCTTACGAAAACGTAGTAGATGAAATTGGTGTTCCACCACTCAGATACCTGTAAGTTGATGTTTATGTTTGCGTTCCATCAATCCGGAATTTAGGGCCTGATTCAGAGCCGAACGCTCTGACCAGAGCACTCGCTCTGAATCAGTGCCCTCCTCCATGAAAATGGAGCGGCCTCCTGGCCGCTCGCATAGCTGTGGGTGACCACCCACAGCATATGCGAGCGTCCATGATGATGGTCGCGATGGTCTTGACCATCGCGACCATCGGGCTTGCGACGGAGACCCTGCGGTAGGGTCTTGCTGCCGCAAGCCCTGGAGTGATTTTGGCTCTATCAGAGCCAAAATCACTCCCACTGACATCACTAGTGATGTCAGTGGGGCCGGCTTGAGACGGTAGGCGTTCCCATGGGAACGCCTCCGTCTGGCAGGCACGTCCCCGGCACGCCCACCAAAGGGGGCATGCTGTCAATAAACATCGACAGCACACCCCCTTTGGTGCGAGACCCGGAGCGATGGAGAGCCCGTCGCTCGCCGGGTCTCGCGCACGCGCATGACGGAGCTCCCTCCGTCGTGCGCATGCACAGTGGGGGAACATCAACCCGCTTGCGAGCGTCCTGCGCTCGCGAGCGTGTCTGAATGACCCCCTTAGTTCATAAAAGCCATTATGTGTTCTACTTTATATATTTTTATTTAATTTTTTATTTCACCAAAAACGCAAAATGTGGTTTTAAGAAAACAAAACGTACATTTGAAATTACTTTATTGTGTCAGTTAAATAAATTAAGACAGAAAATGTATTTAAGTAAATAGATTCCAATGTGTTGCAATGTCAGCCTGCATTTTAATGCAAGATAAATAATTGTACTAAACAAACAAATTTGACAGCACAACATAAGGACGCCCACTTTACCTTACACATATCCGTAATACTTAGCAAGACTGCAAAACCGTCAGTAACATCAAGTACAATCGCAGCCTCAAGCACACTTGCACAAGCTCTGACCTTACTCAGGAATTGCTAACCTAATTGCACGCAGTGAGTACACAAGCTGCTTATGGCATCGTAGTGGCTAATTTATGCACGCCCCTGCAACAGCTTTCAAACACACTGGTACGCCTGTGTTTCGCCGACCACCTCCCCGTCACCACCCCCAAATGGTACTTCCTGTTAATCACTCTGCGATGGGTCGGCGTAGTCACTGCGATCGCAGTCTCAATCGCAGTGGAGTGTTCGCGCACGCGCACTGCGATGCATATGCGTGCGCAGAACGCAACAATCAGCCGATTGCGTACGTAATCGCAGTTGGGATCCTTGCTGAATAAAACCCAGAGACTGAGATATCCACAAACTTGCAAGGGTCAGGGCAGGCAGCACAAAAGTATAGGTAAGAAGTAAAACAAAGCACATAAAAATAATGCAACCAAATACACGTGCCGCAAGATACCTGGTGATTAAGATGCACCAGTAGACTGCACTGATTAATTTTATATGTGACACTTGTATATCTGTGTGTAACTGAGTCTGTATACAAAACACAATGGATTCAGAGACTGTCACACACAGAGGCCCCTATTTAACAACGAAGCATAAGCCCTTTAGCGCTCGCTAAAGGGGTTATGCCACCCTTTCTGGAATTAACAAACAGCGGTAATCTTAGATTACCGCTGTTTGTCAAGCATTGCTCTGACCATCTTTTAAATGGCGAGTGCGATGCAGTCCCCATTATCGGCAATGGAGACCCGGTGGTGCCTTTCCGGCTTCAGCGAAGCCTTCCAGGCACTGGCGGGTCCCCGTGTCATGCACATGCACAGACTGACCACCACACATACGCATTACACCGAACCCTGTCGCTGGCAGCGTTAGGCAGCCAGCTGCCCAGTGGAGAACCTTGCTGAGGATAAAGACTTCGCGGGACCTCACCAGAGCGGTAAGTATTGGTAAATAACAGTTAATTTTTCGTTAGTATCACAGTGATACTAAACGAAAAATTTCTGCCAGTATTTGACTTCGTTGTTAAATGGGGGACAGATATACAAATGACGCTTAATCAGCGTAGCCTACTAGTGCATCCTAGTCACATCATATTGCTACTAAGACATACAGTCAGGTCCATAAATATTGGGACATTGACAGAATTTTCAGATTTTGGCCTCTATTCACCACCACAATGGTTTTGAAATGAAACAAACAAGATGTGCTTTAACTGCAGACTTTCAGATTTAATTTGAGGGTAATTACATCCAAATCAGGTGAACGGTGTAGGAATTACAATAGTTTCTATATGTGCCTCCCACTTTTTAAGGGGCCAAAAGTAATGGGACTATCAACTCAAAAGCTATTTCATGGACAGGTGTGAGCTATTCCCTCTTTATTCCATTATCAATTAAGCAGGTAAAAGGTTTGGAGTTGATTCTAGGTGTGACATTTGCATTTGGAATCAGTTGCTGTCAGCTCTCAATATAAGATCCAAAGAGCTGTCACTATCAGTGAAGCAAGCCATCATTAGGCTGAAAAATAAAAACAAACCCATCAGAGAGTTAGCAAAAACATTATTTGCCTGATTCAGAGCCGGACGCTATTTGCGGTCGTTCGTCCAGAAAATAGGGGTGGCTATTCAAATGAACCGTTTGCTCTTTGCGGTCTGTTCACGCCTCTATGTCTGAACGAGCGAACAAAACTTGCGGTCGTTTTTTAAAAAAATACGCCCCCTGGCTGCTCGCATCCTACGTCATGTCCGCTATTTATTAGATTAATCGAGTACATCGACCAGCGTATGAACTGCTCGCTATTCTTGTGGTTGGTTTTTGCTACCACAATCTTGCGAGCAGTTCTGGCTATAAAATAACCCAGTGACGTGGTCAATGACGCTGCTGTATTAATTATGCACACCCTTAAAACGCCCGTTTTGACCTTTAAGCACGCCTGCGTTCGGATCTCCCTCCCCTGTTACCACCCACATACGCCTCATTCTGTCACTCAAAATAAGGCATTCGCTATTTAGCGAACAAACAATTTTCTGGCGCACTGACTGGTTCGCGCATGCGTATTACGATCCGTACGCATGCGCAGTTGGGCAAAGATCGCTCAGAGCGAATGAGCCGCCGCTTACGAGCGGCTCTGAATCAGGCCCTATGTGTGGCCAAATCAACTGTTTGGAACATTCTTAAAAAGAAAGAACGCACCAGAGAGCTCAGCAACACCAAAAGACCCGGAAGACCACGGAAAACAACTGTGGTGGATGACAAAAGAATTATTTCCCTGGTGAAGAAAAACCCCTTCACAACAGTTGGCCATATCAAGAACACTCTCCAGGAGGTAGGTGTATATGTGTCAAAGTCAACAATCAAAAGAAGCCTTCACAAGAGTGAATATAGAGGGTTCACCACAAGATGCAAACCATTGGTGAGCCACAAAAACAGGAAGACCAGATTAGAGTTTGCCAAACAACATCTAAAAAAGCCATTACAGTTCTGGAACAACATCCTATGGACAGATGAGACAAAGATCAACTCAAAGTACCAGAGTGATGGGAAGAGAAGAGAAGGAAAGGAACTGCTCATGATCCAAAACATACCACCTCATCAGTGAAGCATGGTGGTGGTAGTGTCATGGCGTGGGCATGTATGGCTGCCAATGGAACTGGTTCCTTTGTATTTATTGATGATGTGACTGCTGACAAAAGCAGCAGAATGAATTCTGAAGTGTTTCGGGCAATATTATATGCTCATTTTCAGTCAAATGCTTCAGAACTCATTGGACGGCGCTTCACAGTGCAGATGGACAATGACCCGAATCATACTGCAAAAGCAACCAAAGAGTTTTTAAGGCTATAAAGTGGAATGTTATGCAATGGCCAAGTCAATCCCCTGACTTGAATCCGATTGAGCATGCATTTCACTTGATGAAGACAAAACTGAAGGGAAAATGCCCCAAGAACAAGCAGGAACTGAAGACATTTGCAGTAGAGGCCTGGCAGAGCATCACCAGGGATGAAACCCAGCGTCTGGTGATGTCTATGTGTTCCAGACTTCAGGCTGTAATTGCCTGCAAAGGATTTGCAACAAAGTATTAAAAAGTGAAAGTTTGATTTAGGATTGATTAGTTTGTCCCATTACTTTTGGCCCCTTAAAAAGTGGGAGGCACATATAGAAACCGTTGTAATTCCTACACCGTTCACCTGATGTGGATGTAATTACCCTCAAATTAAATCTGAAAGTCTGCAGTTAAAGCACATCTTGTTTGTTTCATTTCAAAGCCATTGTGGTGGTGAATAGAGGCCAAAATATGAAAATTTTGTCAATGTCCCAATATTTATGGACTTGACTGTATGTGCTGCAAAAAAGATGATCGGCGCTGGCAGAGTCACATGGGACCCAGGGCGCCGGGAGGGGCAACTGCAGCAATAATGTATGATAACACATCCATAGCTAATCTCTCCTTGCCTGTTAAGGTGCTAATAACAACATGCCCACATAGGAGTGTTCACATGAAGAAATCAGCAATGAGGTCATGTGACTGCCGCAGTGTATAAACCTGCATCCCGGTCACTATGCAACAGGCGGCCAGGATGCAGAAGTGAATGGCGGTGGCTCATTGCTCAGATTTTGAGCTTTTGAAGTTAGGTGTGTGGCTTGACACAATTGTGCTGTTGTGGAGCTTGCTGCATTAGAAAATGCCTTATTATCTGTCTATGTCATACATACCTACTTTTGAAAAAGCATTTCAGGGAGATTTTGAAAGCAACAAATATGAGCGCGGCGGTAAAGTGGACTGTACAGCTGTACCTGAGAGGTGTGCCATAAAATGGACTCGTATTCACATGTAAACGAGCCCCAAAGCAGTTAGTAAGATCTACTTGTTGATGAAAACACACTGATACATCATTGTATCTTATAACCAATGCAGGAAAATGACACTGATGATCCCATTTGAATGTATAGATATATCTTATTCCTTGTTTTCTAAGTATATAACAGCTACATAATGGGGAAAGGTGCAATCAGGAAGATTTCTGGTCTCTTCAGGGAGTCAGGGAGATTGCCACTATTTCAGGGAGTCTCTCTGACAATAAGGGAGAGTTGGCAAGTATGGTCTATGTCTGTCTCTGCAAGCAATTAAGAGGACAACGCAGGGCCTCACTAAAAATTCCTACCTCGCTTTTATAAAGTAAGCAGACAGGGGCATCTTAAGAGAGGAGGGGGCCTGTGTGCATTCCCCGTCCCCCTCCTCTCTACCCGGCAGCCGACTGACATAGCTGGCTGGCCACCGCAGCATCAGTAGACTCTAGGCACTAGAGTGTGCCCAGAGTCTACTGAGCATGCGCAGATTGCTGGTGAATTGGCACATCAGACATTTTCCCAGCGCTTTCCTCACTGCGCATGGGCAAAATGCTGGAAAAATGGCAGCGCACACCCTGCACCCATTATAGATATGCCCATGTAAGCAGGAATAACAAAGCTCTATCCTGCAAAGGACCATGTGCTGCAGACTGCACATCCTTCCTCCTGAAATCTCAGCTATGCTGCTGGCACATAGTGACCTCCCAGCACTGGGCAAAGGAGAAAGCTGCGGAAGTTGGCAGCACCAGTAACTTCATGTTCATTACTAATCACTTTTCTTTCTGACTCCTTGAGCTGCATTGATAGGGCATATGGCATAGAAATTGATAGAATAAGAGCTGGGATGATGGGGAATAAAACAGAAAATGACTGACAGGGTATAAAACATTAGGATATACGCTTTCTTCAGGCTAACACAATGACATGCAGAGCGAGTGATCTACCGCACTGGAATTTATATTATTCTAAATTCTGTCCGAAAGGCCCCTCAAATAGTGTTCTCCTGCAATTGGAATATCACTAGGGGGTGCTACCACTATTAGCTTGGATAGTACTGTATATGTAGGAGAAAAACAAGCTATTCCTGGTGTGGTGCGCAAAAATGAAATAAAATATAACCTTTATTACATTTTATAGATAAATGTTTTGTATTTTATAGTGAAAATATTTAACATAAAATAATTGTATCCAAACCACTATGTACCAGACACCAAATTATCTTTACATAATATTTATTTGCCTTTTCTGTGTGTATTCTATGTATATATGTAAGGAATGTTTTTTTCTTTCCCAGGGTAACACCTATTCTATAAGGTGCTTCTCCACATAATTGTTTTTCAATAGATTAGGATTAGTAATGTGGAATTCTAATTTCTAAATATTTAAATAGTTTAATTGTCATGAGCTGCACAGTGAGAAAATACTTATGCACATTTAGCAGAGAACTACATCTTCAAAGCTTGAAGAAATGGTTCTCAGTGAAACGCACAACAGGGTTATTTCCCTGTGTACCTCATGCCATAATTGTTAATTGAGAAATACTTTTAGAATGCTGATGTGTGTGTATTTGAAAATAAGATCACAGCAGTTAGTACAGCCAGCAGAACCTGCAGGGTCTAATAGGCAATGCTACCGTTTAACTGCTGACACTGCTCTTCTAATGTGGACAGTTGGATTAATTGTCTGCTTACAGTACCTATCAATAATGACAGATAATACAATGCATCACAATTATTAGAAAAATATATATCAACAAGCTATGGGGATTTTTTCTTTTAATTCTGGAAAATAGGATGTATATTAAATTAATGTCAGAAAGAGGAGAGAGGGGATACTAATGTACTACATTGCAATGTTGTATCACATACTAGGCAATATACTAGGCATATTTAATAAATTGGACACCAGGGGCAGATTTGCTGGTGCCATAATCATTAAGAGTCCATGTGGGGGGGGGGGGGGGTGTAAAAGAACCTCTTTCATGCCCCACATTCAATCTCCTGCCCAGTCTTGTCGTTTCCAACTCTGCAACATCACTTGCATCAGACCCTATCTCTCCCAGGATGCCACCAAGAGTATCATCGACTCACTGATCATTTCTCATCTTGACTACTGCAGCTGCTGCTCTTTACTGACCCCCCCCACCACCATCCACGCTCCTCTCATTTCTGTACTTAATGCTGCAGTTAGACCTGTCTTCCTCTCCTTAAGCTCCATATCTGCATCCTCTCTCTGCCAAGCCCTGCACTGGCTTCCCCTCCCCAACAGAGCCCTCTTAAAACTCACGTATAAGGCCCTCTCCAACTCCACTGCTCCCTACATCTCTAACCTCATCTCCCTACATACTCCCTCCCGCCCACTAAAGTCTGCCAATGACCATTACCTTTCCTCCCCTCTGGTTACTGCCTCTCACTCCTGAATCCAAGATTTATTAGGTGCTGCCTCCCCATTAGTGGAATGTTCTCCCTCACTCTATCAGACTATTCCCTAGCCTGCATAGCTTCAAACGGGCCCTGAAAGCCCACCTGTTCATAAAAGCATACCAGCCCCCTGCCTAAACATATTGGCACAGAGTTCACCTCGGCCTCTTTCATCCTCCATCTCCCCCACTCTTGCTACCTGCACTCATCTCCCCTGTGTCATCAGTTTGTCTCCCCAACCCTTAGGGCCCCATTTCTCATTGAAGGTAAACACGAGCTGCATTTATCATTTAGTATCACTGTGATACAAATGAATAATCTACTGGTATTTACCAATACTTACTCCTCCGGCGAGGTCCAGCAGGTGGGTCTTGTGTAATGAGCACTGGTCCTTCTGCGCATGTTCATGACACGGGGACTGGACAGTGGGCCTGATTCAGACCCGCTCGCGAGCGCTGAGCGCTCGCAAGCGGGTCGATGTTGCCCAAGTGCGCATGTGCACGACAGAGGCGGCTCCGTCGTGCGCATGCGCGAGACCCGAATAACGATGGCCAAGCCTTTCTTATGGGTCTCGCGCCAAAGGGGGCGTGCTGTCGATGGTGATTGACAGCACGCCCCCTTTGGTGGGTGTGCCGTGGGCGTGGCTGCCCAGATGGAGGCGTTCCCATGGGAAACTTTATGACTCATGCAAGTTCATATTAAATGCAAGAGCTAGTCCATTTTAAAGTGACCATATGTATTAGTCAGCCCTCTGTGTTTGCATACAAAGGTGTAACTAGAACTTTCTGGGCTACATAGCAAGAGCTTAAAAGCCTCCCCGCCCGAGGTAAAAAACACAAACATTTGCCTCCACACAGAGCCCATTCATGTTATGCCACAAAGAGCCCATTCAGGATATGTCGCACAGCAGTACACCTTATACACATTATGCCACGCAGTTGTAGTACCCCTTATACATTATGCCACATAGTAATGCCCCTTACACATTATACCACACACTAATGCCCTTTATGGATTATGCCACATAGTAGTAGTGCCCCATACATCACATTATTCCACACAATAGTAGTGCCCCTTACACATTATGGGGTCTATTTATCAAGCAGTGAAAAGTGTGGAGAAGTGAACCAGTGGAGAAGTTGCCCATAGCAACCAAGAAAGAGAGAACCTACTGTAAGTATGAGCTACTGCAAGCAGCCGTCACCTGTCAATGGCCATTTTCCTATCCAACTGTCAGTCACTGCAGAGAGATCCTATTCTTATTGCTACTGTCAGCATAACCTGTATGTTAGGCTATCATCTACTTTGAGATGGAAAGCAGAAGAGCAATTAGCCATTTGCTGTCAGGAATTCTTTGAATATCATCTCGATAGCTATAAATATTAACTTGAAAGTATTTTGTACTGCTAAGAGCTATTGGGACTCACATCCGTTCGATCACCGGCTATAAAAAGATGGCGCAGCTTTGTAGACAGCGAGGAGCGTGTAGCATTACCTTCATGTAGGAACTGAGATGTGTATCAAAGGGAATGTAGTCACGATAGGATGCTGGACATCAATATACTGTTGCAGGAATCCCGAAGAGGATGAAGATGCCAACGCCGCTATCCCGGACAGGATGAAGATACCAATGTCGGCATCCCAAAGATAAGTATGTAGTTATGAGCCTTAGGCTTAGCGGAGATGAGAGGATTAGGGTTAGTCACCTCGGGAGGAGGTAAGGGTTATGCTACGGGGAGGTAAGGTTAGGGTTAGTCACCTCGGGGGGAGGTTAGGGTTAGGCTACGGGGAGGTAAGGTTGTGGGTTTGGCACCCCCGGGTGGAGGTTAGGGTTAGGCACAGCCGGGTAGAGGTTAGGGTTAGGTTACAGGGAGGTTGGGTTAGGGTTAGGGACCACCTCGGGAGGGTTAGGTTTAGGGTTCGGGAAGAGGGGGTTAGGGTTAGGCACCCCTGGGGGCAGATTAGGTTTAGGCACCAGTGGGGGAAGGTTAGGGTTATGCACTACTGGGGGAGGGTTAGGGGGGGACAAGGGGAGGGTAAGTATACTTACCAGCCCCTGTCAGGATTTTGCCTATCGGGATGTCGCTGTCAGTCTTCTGACTGCCGGCATCCCGTCCGCCGGCCATCCATACCCATTCCGTATCACAGATACAGCTGCTCACTTAGTGACACACAGGGCGGTATTCAATTGTTTTCTTACGCCCAATCTCCTGTCTAAAGTGATGGGAGATCGTGGAGAGAAACAATTCAATACAACCCACATAGTCTCCAGCATTAATATGTAATAATTATCATAGCCAGATGGAGAAATAGGGCCCATCATTAATGGAGCCTATAAACGTCAATTGTGAAGATAGAGCCCTCAGTATATGTTATATGGGCCCCAACTGTGCACCAGCATTATAATTAATTACAGTGTGGTAGATTAAATGATTTTAATATTTACTGTGAAAGTGTGTAGTGTAACATAGAAGTTTAATATTTAGAACTAACGTATTGTAGAAGAGTTTATTAATTAATACTACTTAATTCATTTGGGGATGTTTAATTTATTGATTGCTTATTAATCGTGTGGAGTTTGTGATAGATTAAATAATTTATTGTAAAGGATAAAGTAGAGGATTAATTTATTGTAGGTATGACAAAAAACAATAAGTATTTATAGATTTCATTTATTGATTTGCTAATCTATGTTTATCTCTTCAAGCGGGATTTTATTGCTAAATAAAAATCTGGTAATTATTATTCCAACTCCTCCTATTTCCCTTGTGGCCTTTCCTTTCTGAATGTTGTTTGGGAAGGGTCTTTGGGCCTGATTCAGACCCACTCGCGAGCGGCTGTCTGCTCGCAAGTGGGTCGATGTTATGGACTGAGCATGCGCACAACGGAGGGAGCTCCGTCGTGCGCATGCGCCAGACGCGACGAGCGAAGGAAAGTCCTTCGCTCGTTGTGTCCGATCAAAGGGGGCGTGCTGTCAATGTTGATTGACAGCACGCCCCCTTTGGTGGGCGTGCCGGGGGCGTGCCTCACTGACGGGGGCGTTCCCACGGGAACGCCTCCCGTCAAAAGCCGGCCCACTGACATCACTAGTGATGTCAGTGGGAGTGATTTTGGCTCTGATAGAGCCAAAATCACTCCTGAGCTTGCGGTTGAAAACCTCAACCGCAGGCTCCGGCTCGCAATTTCGATGGTTGCGATGGTCTCGACCATCGCGGCCATCACAATGCACGCTCGTATAGCCTGTGGGTGGTGACCCACAGCTATACGAGCGTCCAGGAGGACGCTCCATTTTCATGGAGCCCGGCCCTCATTCAGAGCGTGCGCTCTGCTCAGAGCGTACGGCTCTCAATGAGGGCCTTTGTCTCTCTGCCTGGAGTGAGTCCCTACTGGAACTTCAGGTCAAGAGCAGTTGAGAGAAAATCAAAGATGGAGTTTCTATGGGCAGCACCTCAAGGGTAACTACACTCAGTTTATTACTCCTCTACTTATATGTTACAACATAAATGGAGAAAGCAGTTAGCATCATAATATCAGTTATTTATCTGCTTATGAGGTCAGCAATATCACACCATCATCTCCTCATGATCTTTTTGTTGGGAGTACCTTTTTTGCAACACATTGTCAGCCTGATTCAGTAATACGCACGCAATCAGCCGATTGTCATGTACTGAGCATGCATATGCATCGCAGTGTGCAAACTAGCCATTGCGATTGGGACTGTGATTGCAGCCGCTACGCAGACCCATTGCAGAGTGATTGACAGGAAGTGCCGTTTGTGGGTGGTAATAGGGGGGTGGTCGGGCGGTACTGGTGACATACGGGCCAATTCAATTCATCTCGTCACTCTGTTTAGTCCGACAGTTGCAAGTTAAGTCAGGGACTGCCGGTTCTCGCGACAAATTGGGTGTTTAGTCGCGAGAACCGGCATTCTCCGACTAAAGTGCCGGCCGTGAGGCTGTTAGCGCTGCAATAGGGCGGAAAATAGCCTTGCGGCCGGCACTTTAGTCGGTTTTCTTCTTGCATCCTTAGGAAGGTGTGAGAAGAAATCATTTAGTCGCCCTGACAGCACGTTGCATTGAATAGCTCCGGGAGCTCCCTCCCGGCGCTATGAACAGTGCACTGAATTAAATCGGCCCCATAGAACTTATGCTTGTCGATACAGAGAGAGTATCTCCGCACAAGCAAAATTATATAATTATAGCCAAAGTTTCAAGTTGTATGGCAGCAGAACTCATGGATACCAATATAATAAATTGAATGCAGGGCCGGATTAAGGTGTGTGGGGGCCCCTGGGCAACAAGCGTGTGGGCCACTATCAATAAAAGTTATATATACATAGAGAGAGAGAGAGAGACACACATATATATATATATATATATATATATACAGACACGCACACATAGGGCTCTATTTATTAACATTATTTTTACTAAAATAATGTGAAAAAGGGTGTTTTCACACCCTTTTCACATTATTTTAGTATCACCTACAGTTACTAAAGGGCAATTGGAGTAGAATTCGTAAAATTCTACTCCAACCCCTAAGTATCACTTATTTTTAGTAAGCAGATCGCATTTCCCATAATTGTAAAAATAAAATGTGAAAAAATACCGGGGAAAGCCCTGTGATAATAACACCACCTTGAGGTGGCGTTATCCAGGGTCTCCCCCGGTTACCGCACTCCTGCTCCGCTCTAACGTGCAGAGCAGAGCCCAGAGCTGGCTCCAGTAAACAGACCACACGCTGATTCACTGTAAAAAAACAGTAAAAAAAAAAAAGATAAAAAAACAAACTGACCTGAGTCCAGGGACCGGAGTTTGGAGCTCTGGTGATGTACTCCCTCCGGTTAGCTGGTCTCCCATGCTGCACTGGGGCCCGGTCGTCACCTGACAGGGTCCCAGTGCAGTATGGGATGTCAGCTGACTGGAGCGACAGAGGACATCACCGGAGGCCCGATAACTGCAGGTAAGTGTAATTAAGGGAGAGGGAGTCGCGGGGGGGGGTCGCGGGGGTCCGCGATCACGGGGGCAGGGCTTTGCAACTGGGGTGGGGCTTGGTGACAGGGGGGGTAGCAGCGGCGGCCGGTCGGCACATGCGCGGCGGAGGAGGGACAGAGCTTTCTCGCAAGCTCTGTCACTGCAAGGGATTTGTAGTAAATCCCTGTGATATTGCCTGAATTCGCAATGCGAATGCAGTCGGTAATATCACACTACAATCTGCATTACAAATGCGGATTGTAGTAAATAGAGCCCATAGACACAGATACACACATACATATAAACATTATTGCTTACTCAGAGGAAGCAGCAGAAGGGGCGGAGCCAAATGCCGGGAGGGGCGGGGATTAATCGCGGGTCGCAGCAGGCAGCTCCGATAAAAGAAAAAAAATCATCATCTTGGGGATGGGGCCCCCCGTGTGTGGGGGCCCCGGGACGACCGCCCCTGTTGCCCTCCCTATAATCCGGCCCTGATTGGATGCCATCAACAAATACAGTTGGCGGTGCTCCCCTAGAGTTAGATTACAATATTATACAAAAGAAGGGAGAAAACTCTTTTTTCTGGGAGCACAACCTTAATGTCATCTGTTAAAAACACTATTTAATGTTATATGCAAATAAAAGATTGTTTCACGTCACAGAAACAAATCAACAACAAATTGCAAAACCAGCTGAGATAGCCTTCAGCTTCTATAAAAGTATGAGGAAATCAGAAGAAATAAACATGGCCATATTGACTCACCCGCAAGTCTTGTGGTAATTAGCCATAGCTAATTGTGACTGCGTGGGGAGAAAATAGAGCAAGCTTTACCTGTGTTACGCTGAGAGGATAAAGTGACCTGGTAAGTAGGATACCCGCCGTGTGCACAGCGGGGACCATGTATATGAAGTATCTGCCCTGACGATATCGTTTTGCCTTTCCGGCTTGTTCACAGTGACTATATTGTGATCACACTGATAGTATCCTCAGGGTTATAGAAATTCACATGATAAATACAAACCGGATATTTGCCACAATTTACGATCAAGGATATTTAATTATCTAGTGTGACGCATTATATGAATTGTATTTGTTCTAGGGGTGAGCGGGTTCGGATTTCTGAAATCCGAACCCCCCCCGAGTCCCCCCGATCCGAGGCCGATCCAAGTCAGGCTCGACTTTTCCAGCCTGACTCGGATCTGAAATCGAGGCAAAACGTCATCATCCCGCCATCCGGGTCTCGCGGGTTTTGGATCCTATATAAGGTACCCGCGTCAGCGCCATTTTCTCACTCGGCTGTGGACAGTGAAGAGGGAGGGTGGGAGTTAGGGCTGGCTGGGCTGTGTAGTGTAGTGTAGTGCAGAGTAGTGTTGTGTTGTGCTGTGCTGTGCTGCTGTTGTCCACTACTTCAAAGTCCATAGGGGCTGGCTGTGTTGTGCTGTGCTGCTGTTGTTAATTGGGGCTGTGTCTACTACTTCAAAGTCCATAGGGGCTGGGTGGACTGTGTTGTGCAGTCAGTTCTCCATAGGGGCTGTGTCCACTTCAAAGTCCTGTGCAGTGTCCCAGTCCTAAAGGGGTGCTGTAGTGTTGTCCAGGGGGTGCTCTGTCCATCAGGGGTGCTCCCCCCAAGTGCTAAAAAAATAATATTTTTTCTGTGTTTGTGAATTGTGTGCGTAGTAGCCGCACGTGCATCAACAAAGTAGTGCCAAGCATGCTCCTGTGTCATAAGTAAAGGGCCAGCTGGCTTGACCGTTAAAGGGTGCTGTAACCCCCAAAGTACACTCCAGTCCAAACCCCAAGAAAATATATTTTCTGTGTTTGTGAATTGTGTGCGCAGTAGCCGCACGTGCATCAACAAAGTAGTGCCAAGCGTGCGCCTGTGTCATAAGTAAAGGGCCGGCTGGCTTGACCGTTAAAGGGTGCTGTAACCCCCAAAGTACACTCCAGTCCAAACCAAAAAAAAAAACATTTTCTGTGTTTGTGAATTGTGTGCGCAGTTGCCACACGTGCATCAACAAAGTAGTGCCAAGCGTGCGCCTGTGTCATAAGTAAAGGGCCAGCTGGCTTGACCGTTAAAGGGTGCTGTAACCCCCAAAGTACACTCCAAACCAAATAACAAAATATTTTTTCTGTGTTTGTGAATTGTGTGCGCAGTAGCCGCACGTGCATCAACAAAGTAGTGCCAAGCGTGCGTCTGTGTCATAAGTAAAGGGCCGGCTGGCTTGACCGCTATAGGGTGCTGTAACCCCCAAAGTACACTCCAAACCAAATAACAAAATATTTTTTCTGTGTTTGTGAATTTTGTGCGCAGTAGCCGCACGTGCATCAACAAAGTAGTGCCAAGCGTGCGCCTGTGTCATAAGTAAAGGGCCGGCTGGCTTGACCGTTAAAGGGTGCTGTAACCCCCAAAGTACACTCCAAACCAAATAACAAAATATTTTCTGTGTTTGTGAATTGTGTGCGTAGTAGCCGCACGTTCATCAACAAAGTAGTGCCAAGCGTGCGCCTGTGTCATAAGTAAAGGGCCGGCTGGCTTGACCGTTAAAGGGTGCTGTAACCCCCAAAGTACACTCCAGTCCAAACCTAATAAAAAAATATTTTCTGTGTTTGTGAATTGTGTGTGCAGTAGCCGCACGTGCATCAACAAAGTAGTGCCAAGCGTGCGCCTGTGTCATAAGTAAAGGGCCGGCTGGCTTGACCGTTAAAGGGTGCTGTAACCCCCAAAGTACACTCCAAACCAAATAACAAAATATTTTTTCTGTGTTTGTGAATTGTGTGCGCAGTAGCCGCACGTGCATCAACAAAGTAGTGCCAAGCGTGCGCCTGTGTCATAAGTAAAGGGCCGGCTGGCTTGACCATTAAAGGGTGCTGTAACCCCCAAAGTACACTCCAGTCCAAACCCAAAAAAAAAACATTTTCTGTGTTTGTGAATTGTGTGCGCAGTTGCCACACGTGCATCAACAAAGTAGTGCCAAGCGTGCGCCTGTGTCATAAGTAAAGGGCCAGCTGGCTTGACCGTTAAAGGGTGCTGTAACCCCCAAAGTACACTCCAGTCCAAACCCCAAGAAAATATATTTTCTGTGTTTGTGAATTGTGTGCGCAGTAGCCGCACGTGCATCAACAAAGTAGTGCCAAGCGTGCGCCTGTGTCATAAGTAAAGGGCCGGCTGGCTTGACCGTTAAAGGGTGCTGTAACCCCCAAAGTACACTCCAGTCCAAACCAAAAAAAAAAACATTTTCTGTGTTTGTGAATTGTGTGCGCAGTTGCCACACGTGCATCAACAAAGTAGTGCCAAGCGTGCGCCTGTGTCATAAGTAAAGGGCCAGCTGGCTTGACCGTTAAAGGGTGCTGTAACCCCCAAAGTACACTCCAAACCAAATAACAAAATATTTTTTCTGTGTTTGTGAATTGTGTGCGCAGTAGCCGCACGTGCATCAACAAAGTAGTGCCAAGCGTGCGTCTGTGTCATAAGTAAAGGGCCGGCTGGCTTGACCGTTATAGGGTGCTGTAACCCCCAAAGTACACTCCAAACCAAATAACAAAATATTTTTTCTGTGTTTGTGAATTTTGTGCGCAGTAGCCGCACGTGCATCAACAAAGTAGTGCCAAGCGTGCGCCTGTGTCATAAGTAAAGGGCCGGCTGGCTTGACCGTTAAAGGGTGCTGTAACCCCCAAAGTACACTCCAAACCAAATAACAAAATATTTTCTGTGTTTGTGAATTGTGTGCGTAGTAGCCGCACGTTCATCAACAAAGTAGTGCCAAGCGTGCGCCTGTGTCATAAGTAAAGGGCCGGCTGGCTTGACCGTTAAAGGGTGCTGTAACCCCCAAAGTACACTCCAGTCCAAACCTAATAAAAAAATATTTTCTGTGTTTGTGAATTGTGTGTGCAGTAGCCGCACGTGCATCAACAAAGTAGTGCCAAGCGTGCGCCTGTGTCATAAGTAAAGGGCCGGCTGGCTTGACCGTTAAAGGGTGCTGTAACCCCCAAAGTACACTCCAAACCAAATAACAAAATATTTTTTCTGTGTTTGTGAATTGTGTGCGCAGTAGCCGCACGTGCATCAACAAAGTAGTGCCAAGCGTGCGCCTGTGTCATAAGTAAAGGGCCGGCTGGCTTGACCATTAAAGGGTGCTGTAACCCCCAAAGTACACTCCAAACCAAATAAAAAAATATTTTCTGTGTTTGTGAATTGTGTGCGCAGTAGCCGCACGTGCATCAACAAAGTAGTGCCAAGCGTGCGCCTGTGTCATACGTAAAGGGCCGGCTGGCTTGACCGTTAAAGGGTGCTGTAACCCCAAAGTACACTCCAGTCCAAACCAAAAAAAAAAATATTTTCTGTGTTTGTGACTTGTATGCACTATGGCTGCACGTGCATCAACAAAGGAGCAGCGCCAAGGGTGCGCCTGTGTCCCATAAGTAAAGAGCCGGCTGGCTCATTTCTTAAAGGGTGGTGTAACCCACAAAGTGCACTACTCTCCAGCAAAAATAAAAAAATATTTTCTGTGTTTGTGTGCGCTTTAGCCGCACGTATATATCAATATAACATAAATGGAGGACCAAACTTTCTCTGATAAAAATAAAATAGGGAAAGATCAAGAACCACTTCCTCCTAGTGCTGTTGCTGCTGCTGGGAGTTGTTCATCATCCCAAAGAGGAAGTAGGAACACCACCACTTTTACTAAACAATTGACCCTCCAACAGTCCCTAGCGATGAGGATGAAGTACGACAGCAGTCATCCTGAAGCAAAACGTATAACTGAGGCCTTGACTGCTATGTTGGTGTTAGACGTGGGTCCGGTATCCGCCATTAGTGCAGTGGGATTTAGACAATTGATTGAGGTAGCGTGTCCCTAGTTCCAAATCCCGTCTAGATTCCACCTGCATCCTCAAAGCAGCAGCGACAAGCGTGCGTCTGTCTGTTAAAGGGTGGTGTAACCCTCAAAGTGTGCTCCACAAACAATAAAAATATTCTTCTTTTTTTTTCTGTCTTTGTGAAATGTGTGGGCTGTAGCCGCACCTGCATCCTTAAAGCAGCAGCGACAAGCGTGTGTCTGTCTGTTAAAGGGTGGTGTAACCCTCAAAGTGTGCTCCACAAACAATAAAAATATTCTTCTTTTTTTTTCTGTCTTTGTGAAATGTGTGGGCTGTAGCCGCACCTGCATCCTTAAAGCAGAGCGACAAGCGTGCGTCTGTCTGTTAAAGGGTGGTGTAACCCTCAAAGTGCGCTCCACAAACAATAAAAATATTCTTCTTTTTTTTTCTGTCTTTGTGAATTGTGTGGGCTGTAGCCGCACTTGCATCCTCAAAGCAGCAGCGACAAGCGTGCGTCTGTCTGTTAAAGGGTGGTGTAACCCTCAAAGTGCTCCAAAAAATAAAAAATATTTTTTTTATGTGTTTGTGACTTGAGTGCGATGTAGCCGCTCGTGCAGCAACACAGTAGCAGCGCCAAGCGTGCGCCTGTGTCATAAGTCAAGGGCCGGTTTGGACATCTGGTCCGGACTGAAGGACGTGCCAACAATTTCTGACAAGTCTACTGTCACTGCATATGATACTGTCCTCAAAGCAGCAGCGACAAGCGTGCGTCTGTCTGTTAAAGGGTGGTGTAACCCTCAAAGTGCACTCCACAAACAATAAAAAAATTCTTCTTTTTTTTTCTGTCTTTGTGAAATGTGTGGGCTGTAGCCGCACCTGCATCCTTAAAGCAGCAGCGACAAGCGCGCGTCTGTCTGTTAAAGGGTGGTGTAACCCTCAAAGTGCGCTCCACAAACAATAAAAAAATTCTTATTTTTTTTTCTGTCTTTGTGAAATGTGTGGGCTGTAGCCGCACCTGCATCCTTAAAGCAGCAGCGACAAGCGTGCGTCTGTCTGTTAAAGGATTACATCGGTGACAGCATCCAAGTAGGCATGTCAGACAGTCCGTACCTGTACTGGCAGGAAAAAGAAGCAATTTGGAGGTCCCTGTACAAACTGGCTCTATTTTACCTGAGTTGCCCCCCCTCCAGTGTGTACTCCGAAAGAGTGTTTAGTGCAGCCGGGAACCTTGTCAGCAAAAGACGTAGGAGGTTGCTTCCACAAAATGTGGAGAAGATGATGTTCATAAAATGAATTATCAACTCTTCCAGGGAGACCAGCCTCCAGAACGTACAGAGGGACCTGTGGTTGTGGATTCCAGCGGGGACGAATTAATACTCTGTGAGGATGAGGATGTACACAACACTGAAGAGGGTGAGGAATCGGAGGATGAGGACGACATCTTGCCTCCGTAGAGCCAGTTTGTGCAGGGACAGATTAATTGCCAGCTTGTTTTGTGGAGGCCCAAACGAACCAATCATTTCAGCCACAGTCGTGTGGCAGACCCTGGCGCTGAAATGTTTGGTTTGTTAAAGTGTGCATGTCCTGTTTATACAACATAAGGGTGGGTGGGAGGACAATTCCATCTTGCACCTCTTTTTTTTCTTTGAATTATGTACTGTTTGGGGCCTAGTTTTTCAAACTGCCATCCTGTCTGCCACTGCAGTGTCACTCCTAGATGGACCACGTGTTTGTGCAGCCCACTCGTGTCGCTTAGCATAGTCATCCAGCTACCTCGGTGCAACCTTTTGGACATAAAAACACTATTGTGAGGTGTTCAGAATAGACTGGAAATTAGTGGAAATTAAGGTTTTTGAGGTTAATAATAGCATAGGAGCAGAAAAACACACAAATTCTTTGATTTTAGCTGTTTTTATGCTTTTTTTCAAAAAAATACAGATCCAAAACACAAAACCCAGAACCCAAAACACGGAAGGGTGGTTTTGGCAAAACCAATCCAGATCCAAAACACGAAGAAAGATCCAGATCCAAAACCAAAACACAAAACACGAAAAGTGGCCGGTGCACACCCCTAATTTGTTCTAAATGTGATTTATTCTATGTGCTTTGAAACTATCTTTTAATTAAATATAACATTAAATACTGTTTTTAACAGATGACATTAAGTTTGTGCCCCCCAGAAAAAGAGTTTTCTCCCTTCTTTTGTATAACTTATACTTGTCATCTTCATGTACCTTTAAACTAGAGCTGTGTGTGGACCCTGTGTTTTTGGTTTTGTTTTTGGATCCGGATTCATCTTCGTGTTTTGGTTTTGGTTTTGCAAAACTACCCTCAAGTGTTTTGGTTTTAGTATTGGATTAGGATAAAAATTTATTAAATATCGATAAAAATCAATAAAATCAGCTAAAATTCCAAAACCAAAACCCAAATTCGTTTTTTAAATCTGAGTTCCAAACCGGCCACTTCTTTGGGTGACTAATTTGCTAATCTGGGTATAAATGGCAAAGGACAGAGCTCAAATACGAGCAACTGCATCATGTCTCCCGCCACGTATCAATCTGATTAATCTACAACCATATACCAATTCCTCTGCAATAAAAGTACTTATCTATTGTAACAGGTAGACTGTGAGCGTCCTTGTATGTGGCTACAATGTAGAAGCCAAATTTCCGAAAAAGTAAAGTACTTGAATCACTACCCATGACAGATCATCTAAGTCATGCCAAGCGCCTCGTGCCATATTGCTCAAAAACACCAGGTGAATCAGGACATATGTGTATACTTTCCTTTGTGATTAGACCAAGCCAGGAAAATAACCTAATTCCTCTGAAAGGTTTTGAGCTACACACTTTTAAATATAGTTCACGCAGGCATCATAAAGCTTGTCACACTGGCTATCAAAACATTGGGCCTGATTCATCAGAGATTGCAACTGCAACAGCGTACGCAGATAGGTCGATGGTGCGTACTGCGCATGCTTATGCTCCCCAGTGTGCGTGCGTGAGTTAGCATTGCAATCACTCTGCGATCACTCGCGCAGAAAGAAAGCCATTGCAGAGTGAGTGGCGGGAGGTCAGCATTTGAGGGAGTGGTTGGAAAAATGCAGGCTTGCCAGTCCATTTGAACGCCATTGTATGGGCGTGCATAAATTAGCCACTGCAACGGCATACGCAGCTTGTGTACTCACTGCGTGCGACGAGGTTAGCAATTTCTGAGTAAGGTCAGACCTGCTGTAAATGTGCATGAGGGGCCGATGTTACTCGATGTCACCGATGTATACGCTAATCACCTGCAAGGTATTAGAGATATGAGATAGTGGTAGTGGATATCTCTATGCTGGCTGTGCGACGGCTTTGCAATTGCATAGTATATTTTCGTAGCAGACCTCCGTGCGTAATCACAGCTATGATCGCAATTGCGATCCATACTGAATCAGGCCCATTGTTCGGTTATGTCCCTCTCTTTGAGTAGTGTGTGTAACAGTGACTGGGTTTCTGTGGGCAGAACATGTTCTTTTCTGTCATGTGTTTTCTCAACAAGGTTGTTGAGAACGGCTAATAGTTCTGTAGCTGTCACCTTCTCATTCTCTATATGTTTAATGCAATTGTTGAACACCTTGAGCTCGCACTGTAGCAACATAAGCCACATAAAAGAAATGTATGATGCAAAGAAATTCTTCAGGGTTTTGGAACAAGATGCTTGAGAAAGGTACTTAGACTTCAAACCACAAAACATGGTCACTATCCTGTCAAATGCCAGACAAACGACCACTATATTGTTTTACATCCACTGGTTACACATCACTGGCACTTTAAATACTGTTATGTTAAATATGAGCCACATAAAAAATGTTCCTTTGCAAATGGGATTTTAGTTTTGCTAAAACATTGCCTTTCTACTAGTTGTAGGAATTGGTGTTCGTATTATCGCCAGAAAATGCTATGATTTTATCCTTTAGTACTTGCTAAGGACTTCAATAATCAAACCCATATTTAGGTCAAAGGTTTCTCTCTGAAGATTCCTAAAGTGTATTGTTTTTCTGGGAAGCAATCGGGAAGCCGACTGGCTAAATACTGGCAGCCGGCTTCCCAACTGTCATATCCCGGCAAGGGTGAAATGCCGGGCGTCTAGATGTAGACGCCCGCATTTCCCCGACGTCGGGAGACTGGCGCCCGGCATCCCGATCGTAGAGATGCCGGGCTCCGCGAGCGGACAGCCGCGGGGGGGAGGGTTAGGTTTAGGGCTCCCGGGGGGGACTTAGGGTTAGGCTAGGGGGAGGGAGGGTTAGGGTTAGGCACCCCCGGGGAGGACTTAGGGTTAGGCACCCCCCACGGGGGACTTAGGTTTAGGCAGCGGGGAAGGGGGTGGTTAGGGTTAGGCACTTAGAGGGGGGATTAGGGTTAGGCACTTGGGGGGGAAGTTAGGCACCCCTAAGGAGGGTTAGGGTTAGGGGGGTTAGGTTAATAGATACTCACCTATCCACGATCGGGATTTCCAGCGCTGTCGGGCTTCTGCTGCTCGGAACTCTGCTGATGTCAGCCTGCCGCTGCCGGGAATCGAACCGCGGGCGGTATTTCATACCCATTCCGTTTTCTCATGATACCCACACCTGGCACAAAGTAGCAAACAAGGACAGGAACTAACTTCTTGGCCTTATGATTTGAACTTTCTATCACAATGTATACAAATCATTCATCTACCAGTAAAGTCAGACCTCCGAACATGGTCAATCGAAAACACAGCACTGCGCATTGAGTATTATGCAGTTTCAGTGTTGTGCGCTAATTTCTTACTGAAAGTAAACTGACATCTCTTAGGTGGTGACATCCCTAAATACCTGTATTTGAACTTGATAGGGAGACTACTGAAATGAGCACATTCACCCGTTGAATAAGCAAGCTCAGTGGGAAGCTGCATATGATTAAAGAAATCAAATGATTAACGTACATCTCCGATGTTGAGAAGTCTCGCTCACAGCCCCCCCAAGCTGCAGCATGCATGACATGCTGCGGCATGGGGGGGGGCATATTTATAATGGGGGCCGCACCGCATACCATGCACCCATATTATACTTACCTTTCCAGAGTCCCACATCGGTGCCAGTGATGTAAAAACATCTGGAAAATGGCTGCCGTGGCCAATTTCCCACCATTTTGCGCATGCACAGCACAGGGAAAATGGCAGCCGTGACCATTTTCCTGGTGACCTGCGCATGCCCAGAATCTATCAGTGCGGCACTGGCCACGCTGTGCTCATTGCGTTGCCGGCCTCTGGATTGAGAGGAGGGGGCCCGTGACGGAGAATGCATGCGGGTTAGCCTCCTTTCTAGAAACGTCTGGGGGAGTGCCCCCTTTTCCAGGAGAGACGAGGCGTGGATGCAGATTCCTGGCCTCTTAAGTGACCAGCACCCGGTCAGGCTGTGGGAAGCTTCAACTCCACCCCTGATGACTCCCCAAACCCTAGCTGTCAGTCAGTTAGCAGAGAGTACTTTTTATGTGCTTGTTTTTGTTAATGTTTTGTCATTTTTAAGTGGTTAATAATTGGTAGGTTATAGCGTAAACTAAAGAATAGACCCACTGCTACTGTAGTAAGGGTGCTAGAAACTTCTATCCCAGCTTTCCAGGGGGGAGGGATAAGACCAGGTACTGTAGGAGGGTTTTTTTTTATCAGTGAATTCTATAATTTTTTTAGAATTCTGTCTAAAATCATACAGAGAACCACTAGGGTATACTATCAGATCAGCTAAAAGGTTATATTATAATGAAAAAGGATATATAAGCATATGAAGGTCCTGTTACTCAGGAGGCTTATCGTAATTTTACTAAGAAAATGAATACTAATAAAATCTGATGAGCTAAAGTGGATTGAATTAACAAAAAGTTAATATGTGTCGACGGTCATCTAAGGAAATGTGAAACTGATTGGAGTTTTAAAAATAGATACTTGAATTTCATCTGCATTTAATAATAATAATTAAGCTACAGTTTTGATTGAATAGACTTAGTGTATTTTTTTTTTTGATGTACAGTGCAGTTTAAAAGAATATTGCACATCTATGAAACATAGCGGCACAGCAGTGGCAGACAGCATAGCATTTTAATAAACTGTACAACCCTATAGAATGTTTTAATTAATCAAAAACCGATAGCCTAAATGAAAAACCCTAGTAGAAAATATAATATAATACCAACACACTTCTGCAAACAGAAAAGCCTCAGGTCAGTAGAGGTGATTGGAGGTGGTAGTGGTAGGTAAAGATTTGATTACTATAAGGGGTAAAAAAAGAAACCTGGAACAAACTATTAAAAACTAAGCTTCCAAATGTGAGTTTTCAAATGCAAACTGAATCCAAAGAGCAAATCAAAGAACTCAGGCCAATACAGGTAATTAAAGCCAGAGTAACAGCCTAGTAGATAGCAAACTTCTCCAGCTAGCAAATCACAGGCCTCGGTACAGAATAGGAAACTGAAGATGGACTAACAGGCTAGTACTCTTTACACAAATACAGAAAGGTGGGCAATGCCCATAATAAAAAGTGGTGCATGATGGAATTGTCCTTGGGCCCTCCCACCCATCCTTATGTTGTATATTAGAAAAAAGGCATGCACAGTTTGACAAAAGACACACTATCGGAGCACCATTGACCACACCATCGCTTTATGGCAGGCACGAAATGTCCAACTAACCATGGCCATCACTGTCAATGCAACGGCGTCTTTAGACGCAGTCGCTGACATCAACATGCCCACGTCTGGAAGCTTCACAGTGCCCACTTCTAAATCACCCTCCCCCCCCCCTTTTGAGAAGTGAGTTGTCAATGATGTCAAATGCAAAAGACAAATTTACTGTAGAAGTGAGTTGTGGCCTTTTGGGGCATATTTATCACAATCCACATCTCAGATGGAGATGGGTTGTGATAAATTCGCCCGAATTTGCTTTGCAGTATTTGAAACCATTGCAAGAATGTATCAAATATCGCATGCAGGGACAGAGCTTTGCGAGAATCCATACTAATGCTAATGTGAGTATCCATATGGCTAATGGGGGGGATATGGCATATGCAAGCAACATAAATGCATCGTCCATTGATTTTACGTCGGCCGCTGCAAAAGTCATTTCAAGTATCACCATTTGCACCAGCCCTAAGCTAAGTACAAGAGATATATCAGAAACAGGCTTCCCTGCCCCATACACATGACTCAGAATCACACAGAGCTTTTGATACACACCTATGACATGTTGGAAATGTTTGTACAACTTGGTGGTTTTAGCAGAGTTGTGTACACACCAGCAGATATATAAAAGAATCCAGATGACTAGTCCAGTGGAACTTAACCTTGGTTGTGGGGTTTATTGAATACAGCCATACTCACTGTTACACTGGTTCTAAGGATATGAAGCGGGTCTTGTAACAGAGCGGGGTTAGGCAGCTCACCAGCCGGTGACTGTCTCAAGTATTTCAGTCTTGGTGCAGCCACTGGAACAGTGATCATATGGGGGTAGATGTCTCAGTTCTCAGGAGCAATGAGGAGGACAGTCATCCTCCACTGTATCATCCATACACACTATAACAAAATGGTGCTGCGCATTTGCAGTTACAGTATTAGTGGCCATCTTGGTAAGGAAACACAAGTGTCCCTTGAGGAGCCATTTTGTTGGAGACTGCGCGCTGTGCACTCCACATCTAACATTTTCAAAACACTTCCACAAGGCAGTATGGTTCCATGCAATCATATTGTTGCTAACTTTCTAATACAGTGGGGAAGAGAGAGACAAAGAAGGAATTAATATGTATGACTTTATTGTGAGAATATAGGGTAATATGGACAAAGACGAGAGTAGATACTTCCTCTTCATTTGTGGCAAGATGCCAGAGGGAAATGAATTGAGTAACTTGTTGCCTGGGGAAGGTGCAAGGTCATTATCATCCACTAAAAGGCTTGAATGTTGCACCAACTCGAGGTTGGCAGACTAAGTGGCCTAATGGTCAAGCACTGCAGAGCAGCAGTGCTAATTTAGTATCAAACTCACTGCCAGTTGCTTCGGTGGATACTAAAACACAGGAGCAACTCTACATTGCTCCAGTGCGGGGATAGCTGATCTGAAAATCATATGCAACATAGAAATGTGAATCAAATGCCAACATAATGAAGAATGCCCAACTCTAAATGAGGCTCAGAGTGAGCTGGCTGACAACACTGTCCCTCCTTGAAGAAGACTTTACATGGTTCTTAAAAGACAAATTCACAAGCACTTTACAAATAACTTACCTGAAGTTAAGGAAAATGGCTTGCTTTTGGATTTATTTTAAGCGGTTGCTTATATACATATTTAAACTACATTAGGTCCAACAAAGATAATGAAAATTGAAGAACACTTTACATGACATTTGTTTTTGTGGTAACAAGTACAATCCAGCAGTACACAGAAGCTGCAAAGACGTGAAATGTCCGGATGTTGTTCCCTTTTAATGATATAATGTTCCATCCTATTTACTTGGAATGTTGCCAAATTGGCTAAATGTATCAAGATGGTAGTGACTGTGGGCGGAATTCAATTGTTTCTACCCCCTTTGCGCCCGACGGAGCTATTCAATTGTTGCTCCTGTCGGGCGCGATCAGCTGCCAGCGCTCCATTTCAGCTCGTAGCCCCAGCGGGGTGTGAGCTGAAATGTGCGAAATGTGACCTGTTTGGGCGCCCAAACATCACTTTTCGCGGTCGCGCTCAGCACTTTGGTCGGGGGTAGCTTCTTTACATGGCTAAACCTGACCACTTTGGGCACGATCAGCACGAAAAACGGCAGCAATTGAATAGCGGCCTGCGATTTCCTGTCACTTTAGACGGGAGATGAGGACCTCGTAAACAATTGAATTCCGCCCTGTGTGTCTGGTGCGTGAGTGCACAGGATTGCATGATCTTCTAATAGTAGGAGTCAGCCGAATTGGGGCATTACTTGATGACAACAATGACAATGCATCTCACATTGTACCCAAATGCAAAAAAAACAAGGGGCAAAATATTTGCGGGATTAGTTATATAAATCATTAAGGGGTGGAGGTTGTATATTACAGGTCATGTTCCCAGCTTATCAGGTGAGGACAAAGCCTCTTAAGCCCTGTGAAATGTCTTTATTATTTTTGTGTAATCATTTTATTTTTATTAAGTACCAATAAAGTACCAACAGCAAAAAGCAAAATAGTGTACCACAAGCATTTCATACTGTAGACACTGGTACTGTTTTGTATTTAAGAGTAATCAACTAAACAAGTTGTATCCTTAAGCAATAATGTTACACTTAAACAACACATCTGAGGATTCAAAAATCACATAAGGGGAGAGACACTGGGGAAAGAGGGGAGGGTCAAGAGTGGGAATACATACAGTAGCTGTGACCAAGCTTAGGTATTCAACAGATTCCTTGAATTTCACACTCTGTACGATGGACAGACTCTCTGGGCAAAATTTATTAAGCGGCGGGTTCTAAACTCTGGCTGTTTTGCTATCCGCAGATTTACTAAGGCCAAAACCGCTGCAAATTCTGCAGTCGATACACATTTTAGAATAGAATAGAGCAGGGCTGTCATTTAGAAACTACCGCCAAATCGACACTAAACCCCGGGGTTTAGAACCTGCCGTCAAACCGCCACCAAAATGCCAGGGTTTAGAACCCGCTGCTTAGTAAATTTTACTCTGAGAGTCTGTCCATCGCAGAGAGTGTAATACCATCCATTTCTATGCACTGGCCAATTCTGTGTAACCAATCATTGCTTAATTCAGTTACATATACAATACATTCAGTGGGGCATGGTTTGCACAATGCATTCCCTGGGGACCTTTCCAAAAGCAGAAGTCAGGAATGCGCTTGTGTATGGACACAGCAGACACACTATTTCTATCTGAATTGTTACTGTCAACAATCAAGGAAATATGACCAATAAATAGGCACATCATACAGATCTGTCCATGTACACCTTTGCTCGAATCACTCTAAATAGCACCATGGACTTTTCAACTTAGCCACACCAAGCGTCCTGCCCAAGGTCAGACTGGTCCACAGAGGTACAGGGGAAATCCCTAGTGAGCCCCACTGTCTGAGGGCCCCACCCAATCTTCTAAAGGTCAGGTTCCAGACAATGCTCTCAAATTCAATGTTGTTACCTGATTAGAGGGTCTCAGATAATTATGAAGGCTTAGTTCATTTCTATGGAGATTACACCAAGATTCACACTCTTGTTAATCACATTTAGCAGTCTAGGCACATCACAGCCCCCCTGCAATAATGAACAAACTAGTTGATGACAACACCCTTTAAGCATGGGGCACTGCCTTCCCCCTGGTAAGCCCTTCTTGCCCCAGTCCAACACTGGTCCTGCTAGAGACTTTTTCTTACCATATCTGTCTTATTCACATCACTAATGTGACAAAAGTACAATGCAGGAGTACACTGAATACTGAGACCTGCATTTCATGTACTACTGTGTGCTAATCTGGGTAACAAGGTAAAAGACAGAACTCCGATTCGCGCGACCCTCGTAATGTCTCGCACTACGCAACATTATGCTTGACCTGTGATTTTTTTTTTTTTGCAGCTATATCACCATTCAAGTGTGCCTAGTACACAATAAATTACTTTGTATGTGGCTACAATAGAAATAAGATGCAAAAGTCAAGAGGAGACAGCTGTGTTGCATTTACTTGCACATTTTTGTTCGCAGCACCTCAGAGGCCAGGGTGAGATCGGAACGCGAGGGGGATGAATTGTATGCCGTTACAATGGCAATTTGCCCCCTTCGATCCTAATTGGGTCGAGCCCCAAGTGTCAAAATATCTGTAGGTAATAGTCATATTCATTTGTATGGTGCTTAGTATTATAACATTCAAGTTGGAAGAAGGTATTACTTTATTCTATGATGTGCCAATTTTGTACTATTATTTGGCGAGTGTACTGTTGGGTTGTTATTCTATTAGTACTTGCAGCTACTAACATCATTACTTTGTAAAGGAATAAAATGTGTTTTTGCACTTTTCTTTCTGCTTGGGCTTTTTTCCTTTTGGAACCATGGGTATTTATTAACAAAGTGACACTAGCATTACATCGTGTTGCATCTGCTAATCATTCTTTCTCATGCTATCACCTAGTCTTAAAATAACAGCACACTACACTGTACCAGTTATAATAATGCTGTAAGTCTTCCTTTCATACTGGGTGCACAAGCTGTTGTTAAAAAAACATTAATACAGACTGTTCTTTGTCTGTAAAATATTCTATTTTTTATGCTATCCAGGATAGCCTGACCCAATGTTACAATGTTCTCTATAGTGTTGATTTATTTTAACAGGTCTCTATTCAGACCACACTTTGGAAAGTTACAGAGTGCTGATTCTAAATCAGTTCTGAAATATAGATAGAAAATTAGATTCTGGATTATTCTTAACATGTGAATAATGGCTTACCATCATTGGCCTGCATTAGTTCGGCATAATCCATTTTATATTATTTGTATTATATTATGTGATTTTTGTACTTATGCATAAAGATGAGAAAATCAAAGTGTCATTTTGTGAAATCGAGTTGTGATGAAGAACAGGCTATTTTTGCAGCAGTCCAATGAAACGATCTTTGAGTTTTGCTTTGCCATTCTATGACATACCATTCTGAACTGTGGGGCAGGTGTACTAAGCTCTGGAAAGTGTTAAATTGGAAAGTGATAAACTACCAGCCACTCAGCTCCTAACTGTCATGTTACAGGCTGTGTTTGAAAAATGACAATTAGGAGCTGATTGGTTGGTAGTTTATCACTTTCCAATTTATCACATTCCAGAGTTTAGTACATCTGCCCCTGTGTATCTTTACATTTACATTTTGCAGAATTTATATGTACAGAGCTGGGACAATGACAGTCAACTTTTTCTGCTATGTTGCGTAGTTGGGGTAGGACCAGCACAGTAACAGGGTGATTTTTCGTCCTGTGCAAGTCTCCTCGGCTCTGAAAACACATGACTTCATGGTGTAACACCAAAGGGGAAAGGCCACTGGCACCAGGAAGAAGAGACTGCCTAAAGAAGCCCAAGGGTGCTCCGGGGCGACTCTAGTGGCTGCATGGTGGGTGCCTGGAGCATCAGTAGATCTCCTAGTTACAGACAGGAGTGTAGCAAGGGTGGTTCCAGTGGAGCACGAGCTCTGGGTGCCAAAATGGACAAAGGGCACCATCCAGGGTTCCGGAATTCATGGGGCACTGCACAGTATGATGGCCACCTGTTAGTTTTATCTTGGTTTGTTTGCTCTATATCCTAAATAAGTTACAGATCTGAGATCCGTTTCTACATTTCATGCTCCTCAAGCTGCCCAGATTGCCTCCCCTCCGGCCCTCCCTCCTCTGTGATCATTTTCTGTCACCTCCCCTTTCTTGCAAGATTGATTACATTAAATTCTCACCTCTTTAATTCCATCCCCTCTCTACCCTGTGATTGTCTCTTTGCCCCTGTCCACTCCTTTCTTATTGGCCTCTGTCACCACCCCTCTCTGATCAACTCTTTGCCCCTCCCCCTTCTATCTTATTGGCTTCTGTCTCCACCCCCTCTCTGATCAACTCTTTGCCCCTCCCCTCTCCTTTTCTTATTGGCTTTTGTAACTGGCCCTCTCTGTTTGGCTTTGCCCTTCCATTCTCCTTTCTTATTGGCCTCTGTCACCTCCCCTCTCTGATCAGCACTTTACACTCCCCTCTCCTCTTTGATCCCCTCCCTCCTTCTCTCCTCATTCATTCATTGTGCTTCAATGGACTTAATAGTTACACATCTGAGGTAAAACTCAAAACTTCAATTATAAGGTATGAGTTTAAAAAGAGTCACTGCTTTGCTATTTAAAGTAATGGGGGTGTTCCCAGGCATGACCACACAGTGTTATTTGAAGGTCTCTTTGAAATTAAACTATTAGGAGTCCTGAAATAATAATGGTGGTAGACAGAACATGGTTAGTAATACTCACATTAATATAGGTGTACTGTATATTTGCAAAGTAGGATCATAGCTGAGAAGGGAGCTTCCTATAAGTGTTCCCACTCCAGTTAAAGCTAATTGGGGCAGTAATTGCAGTAATAAGCTGTGCACCCTGTGGAATCTCACTCTAGCACATGTATTCTGTCAATTTAAGTTAAATGATCAGAATATATAATACAATTTCCTCTATTGACTAATAACAATGATTCAAAGGAGCAAAAGTCAGATCCTATTGTATTGTTGTATTGTATTGTATTTATTGTTGTCATCAGCAAAACAAGTTTGACAGACGAAATTACATTGCACTTTTTTTAAAACAGTGAATAGCAATCCATGGTAAAGGTTATCACAAACAATTTCACAAAAATAATAAAATTAAAATTAACTAGGTGCTATACATAAATAAAGCAGTGCCAAAGGAGCTACCCCTTAATGCCAGATAGCGCATCACCCAGGACTGGATTATAGGGGGGGCGACAGGGGCGGTCGTCCCTGGGCCCCCACACATAGGGGGCCCCCAAACAGGACAACAGAGCAGGATATCGCTGCCTGAGCTCCGGCTCTTGCCGGTGGCAGCTCAGCTGTTCCATATACAGCGGCCGCCGCAGAGCTCACTACCCTGCCTGCTGTGTACTCATTACCTGCACTCCTGAGGGGACTGGCGAGCGGCAGCTCTGACTCAGACATCCAGCTGTAGCAGTAACAGAGAGCCAGGACTCAGGAGTTTCCTTCAGACAGTACGAGCAGCAGGGGGCTGTGACAGAGCAGGTAGTTCCTCCTCCCCATAAGGCAGGCCGTGGGCGGCAGCCTCAAGAATGGACATTCCCCTAATGAACACCAGAATTTGAGGCAGGCTCTCCGCGGGAAGAAGTCAGAGGAAGAACTCGGAGCAGTGACTCCTTCCTTCAGTAACAAAAATCTGCTTCAGGACACCCGGAGCAATGTCTGTAATATATTACTTTTTATCACAGCTCTACACACCCACCCTACACTTCAGCTGATAGCTCTAAATAATCCCTTATCTGCGGTTCTGTAAAGAACAGTATAGCTGTCAACTACAGAGAGGTTCTGTAGGGACAGAAAGCAATAAAACTTTAATTAATAACTGGATGTTCAGAGTGCAGGTCAGACTTTAATTATACTACATTCCTCTGCTCACCTTATTAGGGCATCCCTGTATATTTTAATAGCCTGTAAATGACTTTCTGATATATATATATATATATATATATATATATATTATAATATATTACAGATCTCTGGCCTATTTTATTTCCATTGAGACACACACATACACCACACACATAATATACATTACATAAAAAATTGCAAAACTGTAACACACACATACACACATATAAAGCTTTTTCCCCATGCTATATTTCTCAGCGGTCCACCTGGCAAATATTTCCCTGTCAAAAGTCGCACTGCACTGATGTCATCACAATGCGACTTACTGGCCACATCACAGTGCAGCTCACGGCTCCGAGCCAACCCCACCAAAGGAGGATGCAGACCGCCCCGTCCACCTCCACCCCAGCCCACTCTCCACTGGAGGCCCACCTCTTTCCTTGTATTAATTGGGGCCCCCACAAGTTTGTTGCCCAAGGGCCCCCACAAACCTTAATCCGGCCCTGGCATCACCAAAGCGTTCTATTGCCCCAATGGGACCTCAACACCCAGCGTGATACTGGCACTGTTTTATTCTTCACTTCAGTATTCCCCACAGGCTGGCCATACACCACTAGCACAGTTCAGTACAGGGGGGGCGCTATGACATGCACTTTCTCTAGGCGCCATGTTTCCACGCTACTCCTCTGGTTACAAATTGCTGTTATAGGCATCCTGGAAGCCAAATGCAGGTGCTGTGGGAAAGGCTCAATCCCCAAATTAATTAATGGAGATTCTGGGTACTATTAATGGTCCTTCATCTACAGATTGAAGGAAGCGAGCGGGGCAGTAAGGACTCAGAACCTACTTCAGCTACCATGGACCTTGGTTATGTAGGGCTTTGAACGTCAGTAAACCAATCTTGAAATAGATTCACTATCTTACAGGCAGCTAGTGATGGGAATAGAGAATGGTTTTGCTTTGGCAGGAATGGGGCTGGTTAGTTAGCAGCCTGGCAGCTGCATTTTGTACCAGCTGCAATTCTTTTGCTGGGATATCCAGGTAGAGGGCATTCCAGCAGTCCAAGGGGCTCACTACAAAACGGGGCGGCTGTCGATGTTGATTGACAGCTCGCCCTGTTTTGTAGGCGGGGATGGGGGATGGCTGCACAAACGCAGGCATTCCCATATGAACGCCTGTCGTTTGTGGGCAGCCCTACTGACATCACTCGTGATTTCAGTAGTGGACTTCCTGCTCTATTAGAGCAGGAAGTCCACTCGGGCTTGTGGGAGCCAAGACCCTCCCACAGGGTCTCGCTGCAAGTCTGATGGTCGCGATAATCGCAGGCCGCTTGCACAGCTGACCACCCACAGCTTATGCGAGTGGCCTGAAGGCCGGAAAAAAAAAGGAAAGCCCTGATTCAGAGCGAGCGCACGCAAACAGAGTACACCTCTGAATCAGCCCTAAGGATTTTTTGCATGGCTGATACCTGATGTTTAGTTGTCATGCCACTATCCAGGACAGCACCAAGATATTGCACATGTTCAGTGTTTTGGAATTCTGCACCCCCAAGCGTTAGTCCAGTTGTTTGGCTATGTTGTAGTCTTGTCCTTTGCCAGTGAGCTCCTATCATAAGGAACTCTGGGCCTGATTCAGCAACGAGCGCAGATGTGAATGCAATAGCAATTACGCACGCAGTCTCACTGCGATAGTATGCTAATTCATTGTGATCACAGTGTAACATCAGCACAACATAAGGACACCCACTTTATCTTATACACATCCATAATGTTTAGCAGGACTGCGAAAACATCGGTACAATATAGTACCATTGCAGCCTCACGCACACTTGCGCAAGCTCTGACCTTACTCAGAAATTGCTATCTTCCACGCATGCTAGAAGGCCTTAGGCTGCGTAGGGCATCGCAGTGGATAATTTATGCACGCCACAGCAACAGCATTCAAACGCACTGGCACACCTACGTTCGGCCGACCACTCTCCCCGTCACCACCCACAAATGGTACTTCCTGTCAAATATTCTGCAATGGGTCTGCGTAGGCGCTGCAATCGCAGTCCCGATCGCTATGGCCAGTTCACACACGCGCACTGCGATTCATACACATGCGCAGTACGCAACAATCGGCGATTGCATGCATATTAACAACTGCGTTCCTTGCTGAATCAAGTCCTCTGTCTAACGGTGTCTGGTGAAATCATACTGCCAGGGCCAGTGAAGCTGCGTCCAAGGCATCCTTGCCGACACTTTGACAGCCTCCTACCGGAGGAGACAGCCAGGTCAGCACTGTGGGCGATGGGGCTCGGTGGAGGTGAGTGGGTCTGGGGACCTGATGACGCCATTGCATCATCATGATCCTACCCTTTGCTAAGCAATTCTGTGATTACCGGCATTATGAAGCGGGGGGCGGAGCCACGATGAGTGATTCAATGCAAATCGCATCATCAGCCACCTGTTCTGCCCACTGGGAGACTTGTCCACTTGTCCTGATTTTCGGGAGACTCCCAGTTGTTCTGGGAGGGTAGGCAAGTATCGGTCACGGATGCAGCCACTGGCTTCGGCACACCCAGAAAACGGGGCTGACACTAACCCGTTTTCTGGAACGGCCCCAAAAGCTTTGGGGCACTGTGACCGACATCGCAGAAACAGAGCTGCAAACATCAGGGATTTAGGTAAATATTGAATTTAAGTAAAAATCACCGAATTAGACCCTTTCGGCCAAATGTAATAGGTTGCAAATTTGTAAAGAATGTGAGCTTAGCGCTAAACTCGCATTTTTTACTCACTCGCAAATGTAATAAGGTGCGACTATAGTAAAACTCGCATTTTTTGGACTTTACTATTACTCGCAAAAAAGCATCTCGCATCCAGATGTTTTCCCACTCTCTAGATAGAAGTCGGGCAATGTCATAGAGTGTGAGTGCTTCACTCACACATATTACTGCCTGAGAAATTGCCAAAACAATAGACCAGCTTCAGGATAGCCAGTTCATCCTGAGCAGGTCAGAGTAACACAGATACATTTACATATCCATGAGATACGTGCAAGTTTCTGAGTGTAAATACTTTTTATATATAAAAAAAAAATGACATGCACCCCCTTCCCAGCCCCAGGCTCTGTAGGCAAAATGTGTAGGGGGACACTGTATTTTAAGAACCAGCACTGGGGTATGTAAAGCCTGTCCTGGTTCTAAAAAAGGGAACAAAATGCGTAGGGGTCCCCTGTATTTTAAGTACCAGCACAGGGCTTTTATGATCCAGTCCTGTTTGTGAAAATACAGGGGACAAAACGAGTAGGGGTCCCCTGTAATTTGCATAACCAGCATCAAACTTTTTCTAGCGGGGGGGGGGTAATGCCACAGCCAGGAAAACCGTTTCACCGGGTCCCCCGGCCACAGCATTACAACTAACTGCTAGTCAGCCCATGCCTGGGATCCCTGGGGAGGTGGGGGCTATCCCCAGCATCCCTGGCCGGTGGGTGCCGGGTTGATAGTGTAAATGTGTGGTGTAAAAGATAGAAGTGTAAATATTGTCTTTTGCAATAGAACTACAGGTCCCAGCAAGCCTCCCCTGCATGATGGTACTTGGAGAACCACAAGTACCAGCATGCAGGGCATTACGGTCTGTAGTTCTACTGCAAAATAAATATAAAAAAAATGACAAGATAAACACACACCGTGACAGTACAATTTTATTTAAACACACATGCACACTCACTATCACATGTACTCACCTAGTATCCCTGTAGCCAATCACGTCCCCTTCTCTATGTAGCATCCACGGGTACCTGAAAAAAAGCCATACTCACCTATCCTATGCGTTGATCATGTCCTCTTCGTTCCGAGAAATCACGACCCACACAGCCAGACAGGACGAAGGGTATGTTTACACATAGCCTTCCTCCGCGCAAATGACTGGCCCACAGTCATTGCAGGAGCCGCCAGCCACAGCCTGATTGGCTGTGCGTGGTCAGCCTGTCTTCTCCATAGACTTCAATGGTGTGAAATATCCATTGAAGTCTATGGTGGGAACCGTAGCCAATGATGTAACCGCAAGGTTACTTGAGGTGAACCTTTCGGTTACCATAACAGAATACAATGTAGCGGTTCCTATCATAGACTTGCCTACATGGACCGAAGAGGACATGATCAACGCATAGGAGAGGTGAGTATGGATTTTTTTTTTCAGGTACCCGTGGATGCTACATGGAGAAGGGGACGTGATCGGCTTCAGGGATACTAGGTGAGTATATATGTGATAGTGAGTGTGCATGTATGTTTAAATAAAATTGTACTGTCACGGTGTGTGTGTCTTGTTGTTTTTTTATATTTCTTTTGCTGTAGAACTACAGGTACCAGTGGATCCGTAATGCCCCACATGCTGGTGCTTGTGATTCTCAGAGTACCTGCATGTGGGGGAGGCTTGCTTGGACCTGTAGTTCTATTGCAAAAGATAATATTTACACTTCTATCTTTTACACCACACATTTACACTATCAACCCGGCACTCACCTGCCAGGGGTGCCGGGGATAGCCCTGGGCTATCAGCCCAGGCCTGGGGTGCCCTGGAGGGGGGGACACCTTTATTGGGAGATCCTCACCTCTCCAGGGATCCCCGGCCTGGGCTGACTAGTGGTCAGGGGTAATTTTTTGGATGGCGGACACGGTGTAAGGGTTTCCCTGGCTGTGGCAGGCTTTACATAGCCCAGTGCTGGTTCTTAAAATACAGGGCTTCCTATACATTTTGTCCCAATATTTTAAAAACCAGCACAGGCTCTACAGAGGACGGGGCTGGTCATGCTTCTGTGGAGGGGGTGCACATAATTTTTCTTTTGTAACACACATACAGAAGCCTTCAGGGATCTCACTGATCTGTGAAAGCTTCTGTATAACTTGCACCTTTCGCATAGTGTAGTAGTCTTGAGCTCAAAAGTTTGTAGGCTATTGTATTTGCAAGTCCCGGCACCAACTCGCAAATTCAGAAAATGCGAGAAGGTGCGAATTGGATTTTTACTAAAACTCGAATTCTATTACATTTGGCCCTTTGTGTTCACAATTAAGATTTTTCTGGGATTCATGCAGGTCAAAACATTTTTTAATAACGGGGTCTATAAAAAAAATCTACAGATGTTTTGCCAGTACTAGTGAGGGGAAGTTTAAGCCTGGACAGCACATTTTGTAAGATATACTAAAAAGCTTTTGGACACATCAGCTGTACAGCCAATTGTCCAGTGCTAGGATACTGTAAATTGTCCTTGTTTTTACCTCCGCACTGCAATTTAACTCTTCAAGTGAAAGTATTTCCTGTTAAAGACTGAGCTGTGATGTTTTACCACAGTGTTTTTCTATGTTATATTACTTGAAAGTCACCTAACATTCTAAGAAAGTCAGGAATACGGAATGTCTTAACTATTGCTGTCATTAACTCAACTCGTGGAAGAGCAGAACATTTCACAAGATGCTCAAACTTCTCTTTGTCTGGTTCTGCTTACATGTCAGTGGGGTTTACTTGTCATCATGAACTTATTACAATTTCAAAAATAAATTCCATTATCATCACTATTTTTAGCAGCATTCCTTTTCAACAAAAATGAGACTATGGGGTAAATTTACTAAGAATCGAGTATGTGAGAGTTTGGGCTTTTTTTCCTACTAATGTAAAACTCGGGAGAGAGATCTCCTTTGCAACGGGAAAATACTGGAGAGTTAGCAAACTCTCTTCAATTCACCATTGACTAAACTCGAGAACCTTTTCACTAGTGAAGATAGGATTCGGGAATTTACCAAGCAGAGAGTTTCTAAACTCTCAGGAGAAGGGACAACACTCCAGTAAAAACTTGTGAAATAAATTCACCTGCCTGTGATCTGCAAGTTTGGCAGAAACATACACAGATCACTGTGATCCATGTATGTTTCTGCCTGAAAATAAGTTAAAAATGGGTTAAATATTAGTAAAAAAAAATTACATAGGTCCCCCCCCAAAAGCTTAACCAGCCCCAGACTTGGCAGCCAGTCCTGGTTTCTAAAATTACGGGGAACAAAATGAGTAGGGTTCCACCGTAATATAGAAACCAACACACAATTGCGTAGGGGTCCCCCTATAATGAAAACCAGCACGGACCCAAAACGGCCGGGCTGTAATGCCACAGCCCGGATACCCTATTACCGGGGCTCCGAGACCAAAGCATTATCAGCCCAAGCCGCTCAGGCCAAGCCAGTGATCTCAGAGGAAGTGGGGACCCCCCAAGAAGGGGTCTATCCCCCCTGAAACCCCAGGCTTGGTCTGAAGCCGAGGCTCTTCCCTGCACCCCAGGAGCATTGGGTACCGGGGTAATAAAGTGAAAAATAGAATTAAACTAATGTATTTTACAGTGGGACTACAGGTGCCAGCATGCCTACCCTTTGGCACTTGTGGAACTACACCCACTGTAAAATAAATAAGTTTTAATTTTAGGGGGACCCCTACTCAATTTTTTCTTCCTATAATTAAAATCGGGACTGGCCCTGCAGCCTGGTGCTGGTATCTAAATTACGATGGAACCCTCCTCGTTTTGTTCCACATAATTTTAGGTACCAGGACTGGCTGGCAAGTCCGGGGCTGGTTATGCTTTAGTGGGAGTGGCCCTATGTCTTTTTTTTTTTTTTAATATATAACCCGTTTTTTAACAGGTACAACACAAGCAGCCATCACATATCTCACTGATATGTGCAGGCTGCTTGCTCGAGAGAGCTTTGCAGAGAGAAGACACTGCAATCTTGGGTGAGTCATCTGCTGCAAAACCTGCTACTCGGGGGAGAAATCTCATTCTGCTTCACCATTAGACATCTCACTCTCAGCTAAAGTCACTTCTTGGTAAATTTGAGAGTTCCAGGAGCCTCAAATCACCCGAGTTTCGGCGAAGCTAATCGAGTTTAAAAAAAAGCAAACTCTTCCAGACTAGATTCTTAGTAAATTTACCCCCCACGTGTGTATGGCAGGTAATAATTCTTTAGCACATTACATAATGCCATTCTTGCTTATAACATACAGTATTGTTTAAAAGAAAATAATAACATAAGAAGCTCTGATGCAATTGTCTACTAGCCCAATATGAAACAGTTGATATTTTTGGATACATGCTGGGTGATAGAATCAGCAGGCGAGCAGTAAGTTAGTGGCATTGGCAACTAATTTACAATCGCTGCATGCATATAGGCACCCAAATAGTAAACACAACAAACATAAATGTTTTAGAAGTGGAGATGTTGCACCAATCAGATTGTACTTAACATTTATCTAGCACCTTATAGAAGATAATAACTAGAATCTTACTGGTTGCTATGGGCAACATATCCACTTCTAAAAACTCTCACTTTTGTAGCCCTTGTAAGTGACTGGCAAGCCCTATGATAATCTCTAATTTTATTTTAATAATAAAAATAATAATTAACATTTAGCACAGATTCCACAGCATTTTACAATTCAGAATAAACACATTAAAAAGACAGATGGACAAAGAGTCACTGCTCACAAACTTACAGTCTATGTGATTGTAACTTACATTTTCTGGCTTGGTGATTCAGGGCCTGATTCAGAGCCGGACGCTATTTGCGGACGGTCGTTCCAAAAAAGGGGCCGGCTATTTAAATTGAGCGCTTGCTCATTGCGGTTTGTTGACGCCTCTATGTCTGAGCGAGCGAACGAAAAATGCGCTCGCTATTTTGTAAAGACGCCCCTTTGCCGTTCGCATCACACGTCATCTCCGGTATTTATTTGATTAATCGGGTACATCAAAATGCATCTTAATTGCTTGCACTGCTTGTGGCAGGTTTTTCCTACCGCAATCACTGCGAGCAGTTCAGGCTAAAAGACAACCAAGTGACGTGGTCGATGACGCTCCTTTACTAATTATGCACTCCCATTAAACGCCCTTTTGACCGTTTGGCATGCCTGCGTTCGGATCTCCACTCCCCCGTTTTCAAGCACCTTCCCCTGTTACCACCCACAAACGGTACATTCTGTCAATCAAATTAGCAGCCCCTCGCTGTTTTACGAGCGCACGATTTCCGACCACAATGACTGTTTTGTGCATGGTCATTAAGACCCATATGCATGCACAGTTGTGCGAACATCGGTCATAGCGAACGAGCGGCCGTTTACGAGCGGCTCTGAATCAGGCCCTCAGTTCACTAACAGAAATAATGCAGCAGTGTTTTCAGTGGTCAGCAATGTTTGATAAGCAGCACATAGTAGTTACACATATGCACAGGGGAGGTTTAAGAGATGGAGGGGGTACAAGTGCAGTCTCCATGAATGCCCCTCTTTCTCGCCGGTGCATACACTGAGTACACTTTGGCACCATGCCAGAGACTACTGTGCATGCACAGAACTCCTGTGGAGCTCCCTGGACCCAGAGGCCCATGTTCACTGCGCACTTTGCGCCCATTATAGATACTCTCATGCATAGGCAACTTTGACTTTAGCCTCCCCAGATTTGTCACCATATGTATTGGTCCGTGTCACTGAATGTCTTTCTACCATTTCATCTTGGAGGTCATCTCGCCACCTCAAACTTAATTTCTCCTTCATCCACTAGGGGACACTGGAGTCTCAGTACAGTGGGTATAGATGTGGGTTAACCGGGAGCTGGCACCTTTAAGAAAAAAACTGAATGGTAGCTAGCTCCTCCCCCTCTATACCCCCCTACAGGGCAGTCTAAAATTTGTGCCCTGGGAGCTGGACCTATTCTCCTTAGGGCTCTCTCTCTCATGATATCTTCAATCAGCAATTGAGGACACAGACAGGCAGCTCACTGCCCCTGCCTGTCTGCGCCATTGGAGCTGCCGGGGAGACCTCACCGCAGCTGCCTGCGGTGTGTGCTGAGTTCTCCTGCTACAGAGACCTCAGTCTCTGGGGAGTCCCAAAACGCGCTGCATGCGGCATATGTCGCGGGCTCCCACAGCAAAAGGCCGCCGCCGGCAGCATAAGGCAGAGACAAGGTTAGTGAGTCCTGGCTCTCTAGATAGCAGAGATCCAGGACGCTAGGCGGGCATAAAAGCAAGCGGTCTGCTAGCGCTGAAAACGGGTGCCATAGCGGGTGGGGGAGCCTAATATGTAATTCTGCTTCTGCCTCCCAGCAACCCCAGCGCTTCCAGAAGAAGGCTGGTGGCCATTTTAGCTACTGCTGCATGAGGCTGTCTGAAGCCCGGCTCTGTAATGGAGTCAGGCTAATGTAGCTGTTTTAACAGCATGTATTACACAAATAGAGAACACTGGGCCTGATTCAGAGCAGGACGCTATTTGCGGACGGTCGTTCCAGAAAAGAGGCCGGCTATTTAAATTGAGCACTCGCTCTTTGCGGTTTGACACCTCTATGTCTGAGTGAGCGAACGAAAAATGCGCTCGCTATTTTGTAAAGACGCCCCTTTGCCGTTCGCAGCACACGTCATCTCCGGTATCTATTAGATTAATCGGGTACATCGAAAGGCATCTGAACTGCTCGCAGTGCTTGTGGTAGGTTTTTCTTACCGCTATCACTGCGAGCAGTTCAGGCTAAAAGGCAACCAAGTGACGTGGTCGATGACGCTCCTTTACTAATTATGCACTCCCATTAAACGCCCTTTTGACCGTTAGGCACGCCTGCGTTCGGATCTCCACTCCCCGTTTTCAAGCACCTTCCCCTGTTACCACCCACAAACGGTACATTCTGTCAATCACATTAGCAGCCCCTCACTGTTTTGCGAGCGCACGATTTCAGACCGCAATGACTGGTTTGCGCATTATGACCCATACGCTTGCGCAGTTGTGCGAACATCGCTGAGCGAACGAGCGGCCGCTTACGAGCGGCTCTGAATCTGGCCCATTGTTCTTCAGAACAGCACTGATAGGGTCATAGCATATCTCCCTCTATGCCCTTTCTCTAATTCTTTATACAGTCTCTGTGTTGTCTCACTGTCCTTTCACCTGGTTGTGTGTGTGTATGACAGTGATAGATTAAGCATGTTATGCTAAGGCTGCACAAAATGCATTCTCTTGCAAAGATTGTACAGAGATATTCACTCAGAGGCAGTTTAATACTTCCCTGCTATGTGATAAGTGTGTTTTACAGATTCAGGACCTCATTCAGAGGCGGTCGGTAGGGCACGGTCGATCGCAACGGGCTATTTTTTTGTCATGTGCGCATGCGTGTAGTCGGCATTGCGCGTGCGCAAACCAGTTATTGCGAGCTAAATGGAGTCTGTCGTCAGTCACTACTTGGTCGTAGCTCTGATTGACAGATAGTTCAGTTTGTGGGTGGTAACAGGGGAAGGTGCATGTGAATGGGGGCGTGGCGCTGCGAACGCCTGCGTGTCTGTCGTAAAAAGAGAGATTTCAAGGCGTGCATAAATTACTGAGCGGGTCATCGCACACGTCATACCGCAGCCTTTAAGATGCTACTTCTCGTAGTGCTTGAGTGAGCCCAGGGTCTACCTCAAGCATTGCGACTGCAGGCGATGGTTTCTGCCTCTGCCGATGTCTGGAGTCAATTAACAAAGTAACAGATGTTTGTTATTGCAATGTATATTAGCAAAGTGGTTGCGTTAATTGGCTTTGTTTTCTTTTTAAACGGACATTACATTTGGTTGGTCTCGGTATGTGATATTTATATTACATTTGTTTGCAAAACCATTTAAAATACATTTAATAATCATAATTCCCTTTTTTTGGTTCAAATGCTAAATACATGTTTTTGTAGATTTTTTTTAATATTTTTTTAGGTTTGTGGTACTGCACATCCCAGCATGCTTTATTTTTCTTTCTTTTTTAATAATAATAAAGCCCATAGCCAGATTTCTTAAACCAAACATCAAAAAACACATGCTAAATTTACATTAGAAGAATAGACAAAAAAAAACAAAGCTATTGCACGCTGCTTGCATCCGCATCGAAATAGGCAAAAGAACCATCGAAAGTGCAGATGTGGAAACTTGGCTCTGACAAAAAACCACGATGGTCACATAGCTTGGCGCCAGCAACCGACAAATTTCTGTGACTGTAGTCCTCGCTCACCCCTTTACGAGACTCAGGAGGTGTGTTTTCATTGTGATGGGAGTTTCCTCGCCTACGATGTGCGCTGCGATTTTGCGCATGATTTGCATTTTCTCGCTCTTTTATGATAAGATCAATCGCGCCCTAGCGACCGCCTCTGAATGAGGGCCTCAGTCTGCTACTTCACCAGTGCAACTATACAACTAACATCAGTTATATGATATATAACCTGTCTGCAGAGCTTAAAGCAGCTCGCAAGCACAGAGAGGTGAGATCAGCAGTAAGGTTGATCCTTACCTGTTCCTCCTTATGGAGAAACAGACATGATGAATGGGGGAGACTGAGTATGTGATTACCCTGATCCCCAGCACCGCCCTGACCGACAACCAGTGTGTGTGTTATGCTGATACCTGACAACTGTGATGATGATCCTTAAAAGAGACTCTAAATCAACTGGGCTAGTTCATTAGCCAGGTTGGTAGAGGGGTTCACAAAGGTGATGCCCCAATGCATAACACGCCCTTATTGTGCAAGGGGTTGTCATGGTTATAGTTGCCTGGGTGACCATTGTAACCTGCAGCCCCATCTTCTAATATCCCTAATAACAGACTGATTCAAAATCCCCTCAGATGGGATGAATCAAAGGAAGATATGCAGGAGCCTGAGAAATCAGGACCCAGAGTAAATACTGATTCCAAATGAATCAGAGCCTACTCAGGGGGTAGAAACATTAATCACTGCGGTACGCCAGATACTACATGTGAAGGTCTTAGAAGTGGCTGTTAGACCGTCTATCTTTAGTAAAAGGACAAAGACAGGTGGCCACTTTTCCAGCATCTGAGGAATTGGATATTCTATCATCAGCGTGGAAACACCCTTATAAAAAGTTGCACATATCGAGGAAACTTTTATTTATTTATTTTTCCCCTTTCCAGCAGACCCCAGGAAAGTATGTGACCAGGCCCGTCCTCTAAGCATAGTGACCTCCGCATAGGCAGTTAGCAAGAGGAGACATAAGGCCGTGAGTCAGTATAACTGACGTTTAAACTCCTCCAGCAGTGGATCCCTCTGTGTCCCGTCTTCTAATAAGACGGTATTACCTGTACCAGGTGCAGTTTCCATAAGGACACATCTATCAGAAAGTTGTAAAAAGACTGTAAAAGCTTGGGCTAAGCAACTTTCAAAGGGCCGTAAGGCTGGGGTATAAAGAACAAATTGCTGAATCAGCATCTTTCCTTGGGGAAGTGGAAAAACACATATCTAGTCTTTCGGCTAGATCCTCGACTCTAGCTATCTCAGCTAGAAGAGCCCTTTCGCTGAGACAATGGCAAGCAGATGCAGAATCCAAAACAGCAGTAGAGGCTCTTCCTTTCACAGAAGAAGTTCTGTTTGGTACGCAGTTAGATAAGTGAATCTTACAGAGCAGGACCGTCCTTTCTGTCCTTTCGCATCCCAGGAAAGTTTAGAGGTCGTTCCAGGGGGGCTCCAGTTTTCTCACGAGTTCCAGAGGCTGTGGTAGAGGTCCTGCGTCCATGTCCCAACAGGACAAGACCGCAGCCAAACCCACTACTTGACGCTCTCCTCTCTTACTTGGGGGTTCCCATAGTGAGAGCTCAACTTCTGAAATTCGAAGAAGAAGGGATCAAATCCTGTCCGGACACTTGGGTCAGGGACATCATTATTCAGGGACTAAAGTTGGATTTCAGATTCCAACCACTTTCTCGATTTTTTCACAAGGAAGAAATACACAAACTGCTATTGTCTCAGGTTGTAGTGACTGTTCCGACTTAGCTACGAATTTTCAATTCAAATGGAGTCTCTCCAGTCTGTTATAGCACCAGAAAGACGAGTTTCTTGTGTCTATAGACATAAAGGATGTCTACCTCCACATCCCCATCTGGCCACCTCATCAGACTTTCCTTCTGTTTGCGGTCCTAGACCCTTGCCTTTCGGTCTTCGTCGGCACCAAGTGTGTTCATGAAGGTAATGGCAGTTATGATGACACTGCTTCAGCTTCAGTGGGCTATGATGGTCCCATACCTGGACGATCTCCTGATCAAGGCTCCGTCAGTAGATCGTTTGCTTTTGGATATTCAATTAACTCAGAATCTGCTCCTACAACATGGATGGATTCTCAATTTCCAAAAATCCTCTCTAACTCCAATTTAACGCCTGCTATTTCTGGGCGTTATCTTGGATACAGTGGAACAAAAGGTGTTCCTCCCGCATTTCTTCCATTCAACACAGGGAGCGTCTGCTACTGCAACACCGCAGAGTATCAGTACATCTGTGTACTCACCTTCTGGGGAAAATGGTGGCGACCTTCGACGCTATTCAATAAACAAGGTTTCATACCCGTCCATTTCAATTGGACCTTCTCTCCCAAAGGTCGGGGTCCCATCGATTTCTCCACCAGCCACCAGTTCTACTGTCTACCAACATCTCCATTTGGTGGTTAAATCCCTTTCACCTGTGGGCAGGAAGACGGTTTGCAGTGGGGGTTTGGATTCTCCTCACCATGGATGCAAGTCTGAGAGGTTTGGGGGGCTGTGACTCTGGGAAGACACTTTCAGAGTCACTGGACTCAGCGGGGGACAATTCTGCCCATAAAAACATCCAAGAGTTGAGAGCAGTGCTCTATGCGCTCCAGCTAGCTCATCCTCTGTTGCAGGGTCAGGCAATAGGAGGTGAGCTGCCATGCGGAAGGTAAATCGAATTCCCCTTGGGGTAGAGAAATTCGCTGTGGCATTTTCAGTGATCTTCATCCCAGCAGTAGAAAATTGGGAGGCTGACGGCCTCAGTCACCAGGGCATTCATCCAGAGGATGAGTCGCTCAATCCACAGGTATTTCTCCAGTTGGCTCAGGGTTGGGGTCTCAGGCCGACCTCATGGCATTGAAATTGAATCACCAACTGCCAGTTTACTGCTCCCGAATGAGGGTCCAACAAGCAGTTGCAGTAGATGCACTGACAACGCCCTAGCTGTGTCAGTGTGTATACCTGTTCCTTCCATTTCCACTCCTCCCTCGGCTGAGCGAGAGTACACGGCTGCTTCAGAGAATCAAGCGAGAGGACATCAAGGTTCTACTAGTAACTCCAGATTGGCCCAGACGAGAGTGGTACTCCCACCTACGGGGTCTATTAAGAGACGATCCATGGTCGCTTCCTCTACAAGACGACTTCCTTCTTCAATGTCCAATTATTATCAGGACTTAAGGCGGCTTAGTTTTACAGTGTGACTACTGAAAGGGCCATCCTCGGGAATAAGGGAATTCCGTCCAGTGTAATACCAACCATGATTCAAGCTGGGAAGGAAGTCACGTCTAAGCACTATCACAGGATATGAAGACGTACGTAGCCTGGTGTGAACGCAATTCACCTCCAGAATTTACATTGTTCCACGTCTTCCTTTTCCTACAGGCCGGTTTATCAGCAGACCTTCGTCTTGGTTCCTTAATGGTGCAGGTATCGGCGCTGCTTTTTTCTTCCAGAAAAAGTTAGCATTATTATCGGATAACCAGACTTTTCTGCAAGAAGTAGTCAGAATTCAGCCTCCTTTAGTGCCTCCAACGGCACCATGGGACTTGGATTTGGTCCTGTCTTTTTTATAGTCTGACATGTTTGAATCTTTACAGATGGTGAAATTTCAGTTTTTGACCTGGAAGGTTGGTTTACTGCTTGCACTCGTCTCAGCTAGACGTGTGTCTTAATTAGATGCTCTATCTTGTCGCCCGCCTTATCTAATTTTCCATAAAGATAGAGAGGAACTACGTATACAGATGCCCTTCCTTCCTAAGATGGTAGCTGTCTTTCACATAAACCAGCCCATAGTAGTTCCTGTGTTTAGATACGAGTCTCTGGCCTCTAAATCTTTAGAGGTTGTAAGAGTGGATATATGTCAAGAAAACTGCTTCTCTCCGAATGTCAAATACTCCTTTTGTTAGGTTGATCTGGCGCGACCAGGTTTGGCCGGTTTCAATACAATCCATTTCTAGAGGGATTCGTCTGACTATCTGACAGGCTTATCTGGGGGCTTCAAGACAGCCACCTGTTTCTATTACAGCACATTCAACTCGCTCAGTAGGTCCTTCTTGAGCGGCTGCTTGAGGGGTTTCCTTCAACCATCTTTGTCGAACGGCCACTTGGGCAGGCAGACATACTTTTATAAAGTTTATCGTTTTGATACTTTTGCGGCCTCTGCTTCGGAGTTTGGCCATCCAGTTTTGCAGGGTTCTCAGTGCTCTCCCACCCGGGATGTGAGCTCTGGGACGTCCCCACTGTACTCAGACTCCAGTGTCCCCTAGTGGATGAAGGAGAAATCAGGATTTTGGTACTTACCGATAAATCCCTTTCTCCGATTCCACAGGGGACACTGGACGCCCAACCGGCGCTGTTCTTCCTGCATAAGTTATGGTTTTCCAGGTTCAGATGATTGGTTGTATCTAGGGTCTGATTGGAATTTTGTTACTTTCTATTATAACACTAATTATTATAAGTTCATGAATGCTGTAGCTTTTCTATCTCCTTTCTCCTTAAATGTTCCAGCTTCCCTCGGGCACAGTTTATTTAGACTGACCTGTAGGGGGGTATAGAGGTGGGGAGCTAGCTACCATTCAGTTTTTGTCTTAAAGGTTAACTCACATCTATACCCACTGTACTGAGACTCCAGTGTCCCCTGTGGAATCGGAGAAAGGGATTTATTGGTAAGTACCAAAATCCTGATATTTCCAAAACAGAATTAATTATATATCCACCAGCCAATAGTAGTTGCCAACCTGATATCCCTATCACTGTTGACAACAGTCAGTGTGGACACTAGAGGTGGCATAATGTGTGGGCACTACAGGTGGCATAATTTGTGGGGACTATAGTGTAGCATAATGTGTGGGTACTAGAGGTGGCATAATGTGTGGGCACTAGAGGTGGCTTAATGTGTGGGCACTAGAGGTGGCATAATGTGTGGGCACTAGAGGTGGCATAATGTGTGGCCAGTGCAGTGGTATAATGTACAGTGTGGCATAACATGTGGGCACTACAGGTGGCATAATGTGTGGGGCACTACAGTGGGACAGAATGTGGGGGGCACTACAGTGTGGTATAATTTGCCGAGCACAAACTGCATCTCCATGTCACCCACTGCCTGTCACCTCTTCCTATCACCCTCTCCCTGTCACCCACTGCCTGTCACCTCTTCCTATCACCCTCTCCCTGTCACCGACTGCCCCTCCCTCTCCCTGTCACCTCTCCCTCTCACCCACTGCTTTTCCCTGTCATTACTGCCTGTCACCTCTCACTATCACTCTCTCCCTGTCACCCACAGCCTATCCCCTCTCCGTCTCTGTCACCCACAGCTTCTCCCTGTCACCTCTCACCCTCTTTCCTGTCACCCACTGCCTGTCACCTCTCCCTGTTACCCACAGCTTCTCCCTGTCACCCACTGCCTGTCACCTCTCCCTGTCACCCACTGCCTCTTCCCGCTCCCTCTCACCCACTGCCTGTTATCTCTCCCTCTCACCCACTGCTTCTCCCTGAACCCTCTCCTTGTCTCCTTATTGCCTATTTTTGTCTACCTTTTTCCTCTCCCTGTCACCCTCTACCACTCCCTGTCAACCACTGCACTTTGAACTTGGAGTAGGACGGAGGAGGGGGCCCCAAAAGACATTTTTGCACCTGGGCCCACCACTCACAAGTTCCACCACTGAAGATAACCCAATCCTTTCAGTAGATTGTTTAATCAGATGCAGCTCTGAGATCTGCTGCAAAACTGGACAGGTATGTACGCATAGTAGCTGGGCATCCTTCATATAGGACTGTGAACTGCATTGTGACATCACAATGCATGAAGGCAGCAGCTAGAGATGTCTGTGTGGCAGTGTAACTCAGTGCAGTGAGAGGGCTGGGTCCCAGAGGCCACCTGGGCCCCATAGCACCCCCATTCTCTGCACCTACTGTAGCTGTGCCCTTACCCGTGAGTGGCAACTGGTCTGCCAAAGGTTGGAAGAGTGTGTACAGAGATTATCTTTTTAGTAGATTGTTTTAGCAGATGCAGATCTGAGATCTGCTGCAAAATTGGACAAGTGTGGAGGCTGGCATATATAGGGTGTTGAATCTGCATCCAGATCCCCAGAGGAATGAACAAATGTGTATCCATCTTAAGTCATGCAGTGTCATATCAAATGAATACTTCGCAATATCCATTGTTTCTCAATTCAAAACTACAGATAAAATGGAGGGGGGTGTCTTAAGGGGTAAGGGTGAAGGCCAAAGGTTCTTAAATAGTCCTTACCTAAGGATGTTATTCACAGGGCCGTAATTAGGGTGGTGTAGCCAGTGTGGCCGCACAGAGGGTCTGATTCAGAGCCGCTCGTATGCGGCCGCTCGTTCATTCCGAGCGATGTTCGCACATCTGCGCATGCGTATGGATTTTAGTACGCATGCGCGAACCAGTCAGTGCGGTCAGAAATCGTGTGCTCGCAATATAGCGAATGCCTGCTAATTTGAGTGACAGAGTGAGGCGTTTGTGGGTGGTAACAGGGGAAGGTGCTTGAAAATGGGGAGTGGAGATCCGAACGCAGGCGTGTCAAACGGTCAAAACGGGCGTTTAATGGGTGTGCATAATCAACAAAGCAGCGTCATCGACCACGTCAGTTGGGTGTCTTTTAGCCAGAAGTGCTCGCATCATTGCGGTAGGAAAATGCAACCACAAGAATAGCGAGCAGTTCATTCGCCTTTCGATGTACTCGCTTAATCAAATAAATAGCGGAGATGACGTAGGATGCGAGCAGCCAGGGGGCGTTTTTTAGAAAAAAACGTCCGCATGTTTTGTTCTCTTGTTCAGAGCTAGAGGCGTCAACAGACCGCAAAGAGTGAAAGGTCAATTTAAATAGCCAGACCCTTTTTCTGGACGAGCGAGCGCAAATAGCGTCCGGCTCTGAATCAGGCCCTCAGCGCACATGCCCTGTGGGCGGAACCAGCCGCCTCCACCCGCGATCACCCCCTTGCCTCTCATCTGCTGTCCGCTGCAATGTATAATAGTAGCTGTGTTCCCGGTTCCTTCTCTGTCTGGCGCAATGCTACTAATATACATTATAGTGGGCAGCGCTGTAGCTGCCTGCCCCTCCCCAGTCCTCAGGCACTGGGAGAGACATCATGACGTCTCGTCCAGTCCCACAATGCCCTGCACTGAGGAACCGTTCCTTCGGCTGCAGAAGAGACGGCACTGGTGTGGATAGAGACACAGTGACCCACTGACAGGTAAGTGCTGCATTTAGAAGAGACACTGGGGCAGCATAATGTGTAACGGGGGCATAATGTGTAAGGTGGTATGAACTTTGTACTTTTTTACTGTGGGGCATAATGTGTAAAGGGGGGCATAATGTGTAAGGGGGGACATACAATAATGTGTAAGGGGGTATGGGTTTTGTACTTTTGTACTGTGTGGCATAATGTGTAAGGGGGGCATAATGTGTAAGGGGGGACATACAATAATGTGTAAGGGGGTATGGGCTTTGTACTTTTGTACTGTGTGGCATAATGTGTAAGGGGGGCATAATGTGTAAGGGGGGACATACAATAATGTGTAAGGGGGTATGGGCTTTGTACTTTTGTACTGTGTGGCATAATGTGTAAGGGTTCTGGCCTATGTACTTTTGTACTGTGTGGCTTAATGTGTAAGGGGGTGTGGCCTTTGTACTTTTGTACTGTGTAGCATAATGTTCCAGGGCGAAACTAAAATTTCTGTCACCCAGGGCAAGACAGTAATTTGGCTCCCCCACCCCCACAATAAAAAAAAACAACAACATAGAGCACAAAAAGGATGTGTGGTTTTGACACAGTAATACCCCTTACAACACATTATGCCACAGTAATGCCCTGTTAATGCCCCTTGCAACACATTATGCCTTAGTAATGCCCCTACCTTGCAACAGATTATGCCACAGTAATGCCCTTTACAACACATTATGCCACAGTAATGCCCCTTAAGGGTACACATTATGCCACAGTAATGCCCCCCAGTAAGAGCAGCCCCCCAGAACTGACAAATGAAACACTATTAAAATCGGACTTTCACACTAAAATGGGATCTCCCAATAAGCCAGCTCCCTCCTTTTATCTGCTGGGGTTGCATGGTGGGTGAGCTTAGGTGGCGCGGTACAGGACGGAGACATGCCGTGGATCAGTCAGCGCCACTCATTCTAATGTGGCGCTGGTCGCGAACCGATTGGAGCTCGCGGACCAGCAGCCACTTCTGATAATAATGTGTAAGGGGGGCTTTGTACTGTGTAGCATAATGTGTAAGGGGGGATTTGTACTGTGGGCATAATGTGTAAGGGGCATACAACTGTGTGGTCATAATGTGTAAGGGGCATTACTACTATGTAACGTAATGTGTATAAGGGACACTACTATCTATGTAGTGTAATGTTAATAAAGGGCACTACTGTATGGCATAATGTAAATTGGGGGTACTATAGTGTGGCCATGCCCTTTCCTTATTAGATCATGCCCATTTTTTGGCCCACGTGCCTGCAGCGCACACTGTCTCTGTCTACAATATGGGGGGAAGCACCAATGCTCTTTCTGGCACAGGGCATCAAAATGTCTAATTATGCCTCTGGTTATTCAGATTATGTTTATGTTGCTGTTCTGGACTTTATTGTAAGATGTCCATATCAGTAGTTGTTATCCAAAGTCGCTTAAATAAAGCAGGAACTACTCAGAGTATCAGTGTAGGACAAAATGCCACCACAAAATGGCTGCAAGTAGCTTGTCATCCTTTATATGGGGCAGTGACCTGCATTATGACATCACAATGCATGCAGGCAGCAGCTAGAGATGGCTGTAGCATAGATCAGCTCTAGGCCTAGATACAATGCAGCAGCACTCTGGTAAGAATAGAAAAGCCGGGGCTCAGGAAATGGCAGTGTAAGTCAGGTAAGGGAGAGGTCCGGGCCCCAGATGCAGCCCCATTCTCTGCACCTATTATAGCTGTGCCCTTGCCTGTGAGTGGCAGCTGGTCTTCCAAAGGTTGGAAGAGTATGTGTATGGTGACACAATCTTTGCATTAAATTTTTTTAGCAGATGCAGATCTGAGATCTGCTGCAAAATTGGACAGGTGTGGAGGAATGTATTAAGTGTTAAATCTGCGTCCAGGTCTCCAGTAGGATTGTGTCAACAGTCAGGTCTGGTTTTGGATCCCTGGAGGATTGGGAAAGTGTGTACTTATAGGCAAACGCAAGGGAGGGTGGTTCCGGTTGCCTGGAAACCCCCCTCCCAATTGCGCATTATTATGACCACAATGTAAATAGTATATAATACTGTACTAAAGTTGCATGTTTTTAAGATCCCCTCAGTATCACAAATTAAATAATTAGCACCACCTGTTGATATTTTAAAATGTGTGAGCCAGTAATGTATACCCATCTTAAGTTATGCAGCATCATGTCTGATGAATAATTTGCTTCATCCATTGTTTCTAAATTAAAGACTGCAGATAAAATAGAGGGAGGTGTCTGGAGGGGAGAGGATGACAGGCCAAAATTTGTTATATAGACCTTACCTGAAGATTTTATTCAGATTCTTTTTCTGAAAATGTTGCTGTTCAGAACCTTACTGGAAGATGTAATCCAAAGTCCATTTCAGTAGTCCTTATTCAAAGTTGCTTAAATAAAGCAGGAACTAGTCAGAGAGTATCAATGTAGAACAAAATGTTACTACAAAATGGCTGCCAGCAGCTGGGCATCCTTTATATATGGCTGTGACCTGCATTGTGACATCACAATGCATGCAGGCAGCAGCTAGAGATGGCTGTAGCTTAGATCAGGTATCAGCTCTAGGTCCAGATGGCCTGCAGCAGCACTCTGGTTAGAATAGAAAAACTGGGGATCAGGAGATGTCAGGGTCTGGACTAGATTAATAATAGGGCGGATATATGTAAGTATTTTTATTTTCCTCACAAAATTATGCAATTTTTCTACTTTTATATCTCTAGGGATACATTAGGGCAGATAGTGTATGAGGTGTACATGCACTGGCCACACCCACCTAGTACTGGTCTCAGCTCCACTGCGTCTCACAATAGGCCCTCGAATATTTTAAGCCCCAGTCCCATTTGACCCTTAATCCAGCTCTGCCTTACTGGTCTTCCGAAAAACAGAATCTTGCCATTACAATCCATTTTAAATGCAACTGCGAGGCTGATCTTCCTCGCCAAATGTTCATCGTCTGCTGATCCGCTCTGAAGCCCCTCCATCAGTTACCAGTTTTCTACCATATTCAATATAAAATACTTTTACTTACACATAACACTATTAACCAAACCACACCAACATATATCTCTTCACTTATCTCAAAATATCTCCCAAGCTGACCTCTCCGTTCCACACAAGATCTGCTCCTCTCATCCACACACATTACTTCCCGGTTACAGGACTTTTTTCAGACTGCACCCACTCTGTGGAATGCGATCCCATGTACAATAAGACCTTCCGCTAGCCTCTAAACCTTTAAGCACTCTCTGAAAACTCACCCTCTTCAAACAAGCCTATCAGATTGCAGAACCACCCACATAACCTTCATAGCTTTCCTGTCTAATTGCATCATTTCTTACAGTCAACACATCACAAAAAACAGAAAGGGGTTATCCCCTAGATGTCTCCCCTAGCACACTAAATTGTACCTGCAATAATAGTTGAAAACTATTGATTTGAGGAGCTTCCATTTTGTTATGTTTGCTGTTTTGAGAGGCATAGATGGAACCAGCATTTGGAGAGCATGCTGGTTCTTATAGTGCTAATTGGAGGTCCCAGGGGTGACTCCCAGGTAAGCTGTCTCTCAATTTGGATGTATTTCTGGGTATACAATCGGGAAGCCGGCTGCCGGAATCCCAGCAGCCGGCTCCCGACTGCTTTATCCCGCCGTAGGATAAATGACCGGCGTCTATATCTAGATGCCGCTCATTTCCCCGACGCCGGGAGACAGGCGCCCTGCATCCCGATCGAGCGGATGCTGGGCGCTGCGAGCGGACAGCCGCGGGGGGGCAGGGTTAGGTTTAGGGCACCGGGGTGGACTTAGGGTTAGGCACCCCCCCCGGGAGGGTTAGGGTTAGGCTAGGGGGAGGGAGGGTTAGACACCCCCGGGGGGGGGACTTAGGGTTAGGCACCCCTCCGGGGGACTTAGGTTTAGGCAGCGGGGAAGGGGGGGTTAGGGTTAAGCACTTAGAGGGTGGATTAGGGTTAGGCACAGGGGGGGAGGATAGGGTTAGGCACCCCCAAGGAGGGTTAGGGTTAGGGGGGTTAGGTTAGATTAGAGAATACTTACCTTACCACGATCGGGATTTCCAGCGCTGTCGGGCTTCCGCTGCCGGGCTCTGCTGTTTTGTCGGGCTGCCGCTGCCGGGATTCAAACTCCCGGCCATGCGGCAGCTGGCATATGATACCGATTCCGTATTTATATATGTGCCTTTACCTTGAGGCCTTACAATAGACAATTACATGGCCCAGACTGGGTATGTTATCATGCAGTGTAGGGACCACCAGTATCAGAGAAGCTGTGAAGTTGGCCTGGTGGCTTACCATGTATTTGTAAATTCATGCAACAAATATCTCTGAATTTCTATTATCAATAGTTTTCAACTATTGTTGCAGGTACAGTTTGGTGTGCTGGGGGACATCTGTGGGACACCCCCTTTCTGTTTTTATTATGATGTTTATGACTGTCGACCATTTGACCCTATCGACCTTTTGACCTCATCTACCTATTGCTTGTAAAACATTTGGTGTCAACCTAATGGCTGTCTTTCAAAACACTGTAGATCTTCCATCCCTTTACCCTGCACAAGATCTGGTCATTTTCAGGACTCTTTGTGCTTTCTAGGCTCTGCCACAAGAAGTTGGATTCTGTCCCAGGTAGGCTCTGTCAAAATTTCCTCCTGACATTCCCATTTCTTTTTCCTAACTGCCATTGAGGGCAGTATGTTTCCGATTGGCACAATTCAATTCTGAACCACCCCATTGACTCTCCAGGTATGGGTGCTACATAAATAAATAATATACAATACCTTCATAGTAACTCCTTGCACCGTGAATTTGGTCTTTCTTTTACTCCAGTTGCATTCTCCTTATTCATACTGGATGTCTACTCAGATTCTTGCCTGTGTCCAAGTCACTGCTTTCACAAAGAAGTTCCTCTTCCAGATTTGGCAATGGAGCTTACTGATGTGAATTCCAACATTCCACTACAGCAGAGGTTCCCAAACGCAGTCCACAAGGCTCCCCAACCATTCAGGTTTTAGAGATATCCACAGTTGAGCACAGGTGGTTAAATCAAATTGACTGAGATACTAATTAAGTTGTCTGTGCTCAACCAAGGATGTCTCTAAAACCTGAACTATTGGGGAGCCTTGAGGACCGCGTTTGGGAACCTCTGCACTACAGTGTTAAAGTTTCCAATATGTTTTTAGCAAGCAAAATCTGAGGTTCTCCCTCCACAATGGTTTTCGGTTTTCCAGTTATTTCCTCAATGTGTGTAAGTTTTGCTCCCTTAGACCAAAGCCATTAAGGAAAATCTGTTGAGAACCTACATTTGCCCCTTCTCCTTCCCGGCAGGAGCTGGATTGATTTTCATTCTTCGGGGTTGCATTGATTATAGAGGTCTTAATGATGTCAGAAACTTTTTTGATTAACTCAAAGAAGCGATTTTTCATCTAGCTTGACTTCCATAGAGCCTATAATTCAATCCACATTTCTGAAGGATGTTTTTGTTCATTTAATACTGCAAAACAAAATTTTCCAACACCTATTGTACTAGTATATTTTGTAAATTTTTTAAACTACTCATAAGACCTTGAATCTCACTACACCCATATTGCAGAAGTGCTCCTATGACTTCGGGAACATAAACCCTTCTGCAATTTACAGAAATGCTTCTTTGAACAGATTACATAGAAACATGGCATTTGACGGCAGATAACCACTTGGCCCATCTAGTGTGCCCCTTTTCATTTATCCTTTTGGCAACTTCAACCCTATTTGCTCCTTAGGTCTCTCTTAAGGATATTCTTATGCTTATTCTAAGTGTGTTTGAATTGTTCCACTGTCTTAGCTTCAACCACCTCTGATGGGAGGCTATTCCACTTATCCACTACCCTTTCTGTTTGAAGAATGCTTACCTCCTGTACCTTGTTAAAACCCTTGATGTATTTGAAAGTTTCCATCATGTCCTCCCTTTCCCTTCTCTGTTCCAAACTATACATATTAAGATCTTTTAGTCTTTCCGGGTAAGTTTTGTGATGTAGGCCATGCACCATTTTGGTTGCCCTTCTTTGTATCATCTCTAATGTATTTATATCCTTCTGGAGATACTGTACTGTATGGGCTCCAGAAATGAACACAGTATTCTATATGAGGCCGTACCAAAGACCTATACAGGGGCATTATTACTTCTTTTTTTTCTGCTACTCCCTATGCAACCAAGCATTTCACTTGCCTTCCTCAATGCTTTGGTGCATTGCTTGACTGCCTTCAAGTCATCTGAAATGGTGACTCCTAAATCTCTTTCCTCCACTGTATTTTCCAATATAGTGCCCTTGATACTATATTTAGCCTTAGGGTTATTGAGACCAAGTGCATGATTTTGCATATTTTTTACATTAAACTGTAGTTGCCATGTTCTTGCCCATTCCTCTAGTCTACACAGATCCTCAGTCATTGTTTTACCCCTCCTGGTGTGTCAATCCTGTTGCATATTTTTGTGTCATCCCTTCAAATGCAATTTCTAGAGTACATTGTGTTGGTACCTGGTCTGTAGATGGACCTAGAGAAAGTAATGACTATCCTCGATTGGCTGCAGTCTTCCATCTCCCAGTTGCATAAAAGTATTCAATTAAGAAAATTTGTAATCACTATGCCCTACTGGATTAATGAGAGAGACTTTGTTATGAACCCATCCTCTGATGAAATTTTCTTGGGCAATGAAACGAGTTAAGGGATCATTTGCATTTTAAATTGTTGTGGACTATCTATCTACCTCAACTAAATACTATAATAATGCTATTATGTTGAGTGTTTACCATCACGCCTAGTATCCGGAGATTACAATCACCTCCACTTTCAGAAGTGTGGATTTAATACAGCAACATGTGTACAGAGATTTGTGCTGTTTGTTCTCAGCTTGTGATCCTGTGGCTGCTTATACTGGTAATATTTTGCCTATGAACCTCAATTGTCTGCAATTTACAGGGCGTATGAAAGTGTGTGCAGACATTTATTAATGTTATACATCTGCTAAGTGTACATTGTGCCAAATTGAAACTGCACCTTTCTAGTGAATTAGTATCATTTTCACTGAAGCCCTGTCATTATGTTTCCGAGTGAGTATGTTTGAACTTTAAAATTACTGTTGAGGATCCATTTACGGTATTGTGACTCAGTTAGTCCTGTGGTAATTGCAGCTAATACATATTGACGTTACATCATACAGGGGTCTATTTACTAAGCAGTGTTAGGAGACAGAGTGAAAAGTGATATGAAAGTGATAAGGTGCCAGCCAGTCAGCTCCCAACTGTCATTTTTCAAACACAGCCTGTGAGATGACAGTTGGGAGCTGATTGGCTGGCACCTTATCACTTTCTTATCACTTTTCACTCTGTCTCCTAACACTGCTTAGTAAATAGACCCCTGTATGATGTAACGTCAATATGTATTAGCTGCAATTACCACAGGACTAACTGAGTCACAATACCGTAAATAGTTTATCACAGGTTAAAAGTCGGTTTAATAAGGAACTTATGCAGTTGCATTTTTATGAGCATGGGTTACTTTTTTTACACGTTATTAAGGTATTACATCGTATTATTACTGTCCACTGTAGTTCTGTGTCCGTTGATTCATATGTAAGACATATGTATTTACTACATTGTGTTCGATGGCTTTATTATATACATTTTTTATTTACCTTTATCCAACACTGAAGTGCGTATATATCTGGATCATTCTGAGTACTGCTACAGTGCAGTTGTTGTTGTGTTTTGTTTTTCCTCTTAACTAGGAAGGTGGCGGTTTTCCATTATCGACTACTAGAATGTAAACCTTTTTTTTTTTTCAGACTTTTTCTGTTAATAGGTACCTTTTTGTATTCAGTTAAATTGTATTACAAGTTTAGGGACATTTTTTTAAAATAGTTGGTCTAGGAATAAATTAAAATAAAACAAGATAAATGTGTAAAAAGTAAAGTAAACGTTTACAGTTACGAATAGCCTGTTACATTTTGTAGGACACTATTTCACACCTTTCAAAAGCTGGCGGGACAGTCCTGATTTTTTTAGATCCGTCTGGTGGTTGCAGGATCAGGATATTTGTCCTAACCCGTGGGGAATGGGGGGGGAGGCAGAGGTGTTGCATAAGTACGCCCACAGGGAGTCCCTAGTGTGCCACCATCACGCCCCCAGCATGCCACAGCCTTGCCACCTCCCCCCTCACATTCCACTGACCTCTGGTTTTGAGAGGTACAGTATGCTATTTGCATATATAAAGCACAGTAAAAGAAAAATCTTAATTGGTTTACAATTGTGATTAGAACTGTCGGCTTGATCAGGCGCTAGTCTCTGTTCTCCTGACCTAATATTTCTGTTGTTTAAACATGCTGTAAATCTGATGAAGCTAATCATATTATCCAAGTGGTTGATCCTGCATCCAGTTCTCAAGAAACACGCTACATCTGTAATCAATTTTTTATCCATAATCTAAGATATTTATAAGAGAAAAATATACCTGATTTATCATTTATATCTTCATTCATTTTATTAACTAGTATACAACCATTCGCAAATCTTGATCGCACCAACATTTCCAAATTAGATACAGAGGTGTATTGTTGCCAAATGTTTATATAAATGCTTAGAGAAACACATGGGTATACAAATATTATTCTGTATAAATTTATGTTTCAGTACATTGCGTTTATTAATATGTGATGAGATATAATTACATTGCCAAATTGTTATAAACCATTATGTTGAGCTCTACAAAGCAATATAAATTGGGAAAATAACTTCGTATAGAAGTTTACTTTTTTTAATTAAATGAATATAACCATACAGAACATTTACTGTTTATTATATTCAATGTAGCCAATGATTGAAAGCAGATTTGCAGAAAATTCTCTGAAAACTACAGTTGAGGTTGCCCCATATGTTTGAACAGGGCTCCCTCTATTGTCATTCAGCAGAGGAGTCCCCATAGGTATTTTGATCTGGTTTGTGTTCTCAGAGCTAACACCTTCTTTTGATGGCGTTCGCCATTGTAGTCTATTGGCTATGGCTACGATATCTCTAACATTTTCAGGAAGGGATCCTTTGGATCAATCTACATTAGTGCTCATTTGCAAATGCAGAGCTCAATGGCCAAAATCTGGAAGTAAATACTTTGCCTGGACAGCTTGGTATCAGAGGATCTGTCCCTGAAAGTACTTATTGATACATACAGGTGGTCTGCTTGGCGGTGCGGTTACAATCACGCCAAGATAGTCTGAAAAATCTCTTTTTTTTCTGCAATCCTTGATACATGTCCACCAAAGTCTCACATTTTTCTTAGACATTTAATATTTGGAATCAAATCATTAAACTGAATTTTTTTTTTTTACAAGAGCAAACATGGGATTTATAGAGGGGGTGTCATGGCTGAGCAGAGTATAGTGAATTGACAGTCTGGAGTAGAGTTGGCTGCTGTTGTCACTCATTGAAGGAGACAAGGACGGACTTCAGCCGGTGGGAAAGAAGTGAGTGAGTGACATGCTAAGTAGTATATAAAGCATGCCACTTCCTCCTGCTGCGACTTCTTAGCTGGCTTAGAGAGAGACGGTCACTGGTGTCTGAGGTAGACAGTAGTAGTTGGGAAGGGAGAGGAGAGTACTGAGAGTAGACAGTAGGGGGAGAGGAGAGAGACTGAGGGACCTATTCATCATACCTAAACTTTCTCTGGAGGTAATTAGGTTTAGAACTCGCATGGAGTTCTACCTAATTACCGGAGGAATTCATAATTCCTCCTCCCCATAAATATCTATTCCGAAAAGCTGTAATTTTTACGGTGACAGCTTTTCAGGAAATAGATAGTTATCTCTATCTACTCTAACTTACCGCTGTTGGAATCCGTGCTGCGCATGCTCTGTTACATTCGTTAACCCAGCGCATGCGCAGCACTGCCTACAGCTGCGGTAATTTTGTGTGTCCCCCCCTCCCCCCTCCGCTCACCTCCCCCCGTCCCCGACTTACCTGCTCACGCAGCAGCCTCCGGCTCCGTCTGCTATGCTGTCATGTGCTCTCCCCAGCAGAACGCAGTAGTTTAGAAAAAAAAAAAAACACTTTTTTTTTTCTAAACTTCATTGTGCTCTGCTGGGGAGAGCACATGACAGCATAGCAGACGGAGCCAGAGGAGAGTCCAGAGCGATGGAGGAAGACGCCGGGGGACCTCACCAGCTGGAAGCAGGTAAGTGTCACCTACTATATGCCACCTCACAGTGGCGTATGGTAACACCATCAAATACCAAAAATACATAATTTTCGGAATTTGATGAATACCATTATTTCCATATCCCCATACTAATGTATGGGGAGTGTGGAAATTAACGCAGGGGGACTTAGCAAGGAGATATCAGTGATATCTCCTGTGCTAAGTGTGTTCATGAATACTAAAATAACGTTAATTAAGGAAAATGTCCTTAAAAACATTATTTTAGTGCTGATGAATAGGCCCCTGAGGGTGAGGCAGGGTGGGAGTGGAGTGGGAGTGTGGGGTCCTGGGGACAGTTGTATTTGTATTTCTTTCTGGTGCCGGCTTGCAGCAGCAATTTCAGCAGAAGGACTCATCAGGACAGGAGTCAGTACTGAAGTTACAAAAAGAAAACAATCACACTGACATTGCCAGGGAGACTGAGGCAACCTTTGCATTGCCTTGCTCATTTACTCTATATAAAGAAAAACAAAACACCAGCTTGCTACAAAAGAATTGTATTACATTTGTGGTGCACTGTCTGAGTGACAAATTAAAAAATATATACAGTATACAATTAAGGAATTGATAGAAGACAGAACTGAGGCGCTTGATCCTAATTCCGGTTTCGATATTCCAATACAATTAGTATTTCACACTATAGAATCCTTCTTATCAGAAGTGGCAGCTTAGCCCTAGTCACCATTAGGTTAGGTGGTATAATCTACGGATAAAGTAAAAAATAAAGGACAAGCGCCCACTAGTGTTTGGTATTTCGTGATACAATTGTATAAAATAGAGAACAATTGGCTATTGCCCGTACCCTATGTACGCTTGTTATAAAAGCATACAATGCAGAATCCCATGGTCCAAACACAGTTCAGAGTGATGAATCGGCCTCGAGGAACCCTCAGACTCCAGAACGCCCCATATGTACCCTTGGACAGCAACCTTATGAGTGAATGGTGTCCACAAGGTGATGTAATTAGCATCTAGTTTTATTCATATAAATGTGAAGCACAAATATTACATACAGTTTAAAATGAAAAAAGAAAAAGGTCGATTATCTGAAAGGGGTGGTGGCTGGTCTTGCTGGGGGGACCCGTAGGCACAGAGCAGGTAAGTAGTGGTAGTTGTAGCATAGGGGCATCCCTATGCGTTTCACCAATATAGGCTTCCTCAGGGGTGAGGGATGTATTCACAGAGACTCCTTATATACTAGTAATGGGCCTCAAGCCCGCCCAGTACGGTTTGGCACCAAAATGATGTTGCTTCCGGATTTTTGGTGCCAAAATGATGTCACTTTCTGTTTTAGCGGCAAAAATGATGTCACTTCCGGTTCACGGCATCTGAAAACCGGAAGTTACCATTATATGGAGACTACAGGCTTAAGGAAAGATATTATATCTACAGTCTACAAAGAGGGCACTACTGAACATTCACAATCTACAAACCCTCTTCAACCATAAGAATGGCTGATCCGTCCTCCTCTTGTATAGTCAAAGACGTTGATGATCATCTTGTAACTCTGCCTAATACAGATGAAGATGGTGATAAATCTGACACAGGCACAGCTAAATCTGCAGGAGACATCGCAGCTGAAGATATGGACATGGGCTTAATCGTACTTAGCATAGAGGCTGAATGTGCTTTATCTGCAGCTGGGTATATAGGGAATAAAATACAAAGATGAATTAGCTATGACACCCTGGACGTCTTACTTTTTCTTAGGTCATATTTTCAGCAAATGAATAAAGACATTTTTTTAAATATTGCAGTTTGCATTACATCATGAGCCTGGTCCACTAACTTCCAATATCCAGTGTAGAGATTTGAGCTGTTTTACCATTTATCATTGTTTGTTTGTTTTTCTAATGCCAATCCCAAAATCACGGGATTGTAGCCTGGTAATCCCTAAATCCCAGGATTTGTGAATGATTTCTGTATTGAAATCCCTAATATTTAGTCAAATGCGTCTCAAGGTGCGTCCAGTCCAAACATTGTTGCACGTGTCACTCTCGCTGAAGAACAATGTGTGAGGAGCCTACTGCCAACACTGCCTTAAGGAGGAGCAAGGAGAAGATCCATGTAAGTGGTGGTGGGGGGAGGGGTAACATAAACACAGGCGGCTGCTGCAGATACATAGGGGGGAGAGACACAGGCTGCTGCAGTGATACGGGAAGGGGGGGCACAGACTGCTGTAGAGACACCTGTGGGGGAGGTTCTGAAAGGACAGAGTCTATAGTTATGGCAGGGGTGCCAAATTACTGCCTTGCCCTGGGTTACAAAAATCTTAGTTTCGGCCCTTTAAGGTAGTGTGATTTATAGAATGAAGTACTATCATCTGGAGGGGCCAATCAGAAGTGACTAGTGCTGCTGATAGTCATCATTATCATTGCATATTATTGAGCCAGCTCCCGGAAAGGATAAACTTCCTAATATGCATATCTCCTGATGCATCCACTTCTAATTGTATTGCAATCATGTGCACAAATCCTTACTCTATTGCCCCCATATAGTAGTCCTTTAAAAGCTATATACCCCCATATTAACTCATCAAAGTGATCTCACACAGACTTACAATTGTGTTGCCAATGTTTTTCAAAGAATAAACTAAACAATCAGAGGGACATTTGTCTCGAATTTCTACTGCCCTTCGCTCACTGCATTCACTTCTGTTGCTATTTTAGCTTCCTGGACGGTCCATTCACTCATCCCAGGACCATTACATGACTATACAGTCTTAACTTTATAAATTGATTTTATGGGATGCATTTATTAGTATTGGTGTTTGGAATGTTTTTTTACATTGTTGTATTGTTACCTCTATTTGTAAATGATTTCCACTTTCCCATTTCCTTTTAATGCATCCGATTCCTATTACCTTACTGGTTACATCTGTCATCATCAGCTGATGGCATCTTTGGGACGTCCCAAGAAAATGACTGTTTTAGAGCTGGTTTATCACAGCCATGCATTTGTATATGTAGGTTTTGATGGAGATCTTACTTAAGTTACGGGTTTTTTTTCCCATGTGACAGTAAGATAAGCTGGAAACTTCCAGTATACAGTTTTGTTTGACAGTTTTTTTGTTTTAGTTGTTGTTTTTTTTTTTTTTACAATAAACTCTGTAGTTGTGACTTTAGACAAAGGCTGGTCATCAGGGAAAGCATGAATAATTTACTTCAGTTGATTTCCCGAATTCTCTGTCCAACTAGTTGTCCCCTATCCTGTTTTGGAGCCACTTGGTAAGAAAAAGGGTGGCAAGCAACCATGAAAAAGGGCTAGAGTGCTACTGGGTCAACAATCCCATTGTTTCTCCTTTTTAAGTATTATGACCAACTTTTAATAGTACTGGTCTGTACATGTTGCATAATGCGTACAGTGCTATGGAAGGTGCTTGAATCTAAGGCGAGTGGCTTAAGGTGTTATGTAACAATTTTCTGAAAAATTATATTTTTAATGGATGAACAAGTTATGACTTACGGATCATCGTAACAACGTTATTTTAAATGTAGGTAGTTTATTTACTGCTATATTTTGTGGATTAAAGTGTTTTGTCCAATTCATGTCAAATTTATCTTTAACTGTAAAGATCTCACTTTTTTTCTCGACGTAACGTAACATCTTCATCCACTCATCTCTTCAATTACAATAATAAGGGTATTGAGAGTAACAATAGATTGTTTATTTCCAGGAGACAACAATGGATGGGGAAATATGTTCGACGAAGCACATCGGAACGTAAATGAGGTCCTGGAGCCCCAGGAATGCTGTACGTAACTAACGCTGACTTTTGTACAGTATATATTTATTTCTCTGTGGCAAGTATTATAACACAATGCAGCTATAAAATTCAGTGAAGGAATCTCACATTTGTCATCATTGAAGCAAGCAGTCAGATTGTCTCACAAGCATGAAATCTTCCATAACAAGCTATTTATGCAGGTTTCAAGCAGAGACACAGTCTCTTGCTGTACATAATGTCCCTGTCTTTTGTCAAGGCTCCAGATTATTTCCAATAGAACAATACCAATTATTAAATTATCTCATTAGAGTAAACTGTAAACTACAATGGAATTGAAACTATTTGACATTTTTTTTTTAGACATATTTTTATAGCACTTTATTTATATAATTAGCAAAACTGAACAAAATAGTGATATGTTTCTTAGCAATATAAGTACCTTTATTTTATTTATAAAACTTAAAATACGCTTTGGGAGTAAATAAATATTTCCACTTTGGAAGGCACAGCAGCATTTTGCTGTACATTATAATTTTCTTAACTTTTTCCTAACCCTAATCTTACCCTAACCCTCTCCTTGGTGCCTAACCTTTGGAGTAGGTGCCTGACCCTAACCCTCCCTCCTGGTGCCTAACCCTAACTGACGGGGTAAGTGCCTAAGCCTAACCGCCAGGGTAAGTGCCTAATCCTAACCCTCCGGTAAGTACCTAAACCTAAAAAAAAATTTGTCAACCATTTGCATGTTGACCATTTTTTGTCAACCTTTTGACCTTGTCGACCTTTTGTACCTGTTGACCTTCTTTCATGCCGACCTTTACTGTTTCGACCTTTGTCCCTGTCAACCTATTGCTGGTCTAACATCTGGTATCTATGTAGACATTGTCAACCTTTTTACTGTCTATCTATCGCCTGGATACCTTATTTTCCATAGCAGGATCAATGAACATAACATACTGGCAAGTGCTGCTTGTACTGTAACTTCTAGATCCCAGAATAAGTAATTGTATCATACACCTGTTCCAAATGTTGCTTAGGGCTCTATTTATTAATATTATTTTTACTAAAATAAAGTGAAAAAGGGTGTTTTCACACACTTTTCACATAATTTTAGTTTCACCTAAAGTTATTACAGGGCAGTTGGAGTAGAATTCGTAAAATTCTACTCCAAGCCCTAATTATCACTTATTTTTAGTAAGCAGATCGCATTTCCCATAATTGTAATGGGAAATGTGATCTGGCCAAAGTTACTAAAAATAAATTGTGAAAAAATACCAGGGAAAGCCCTATGATAATAACGCCACCTGGAGGTGGCGTTATCCAGGGTCTCCCCCGGTTACTGGACTCCTGATCTGCTCTAACTCGCAGAGCAGAGCCCGGAGCCGGCCCCAGTGATCAGCTGTGTGGTCTAAACAGACCCCAAGCTGATACACTGTAAAAAAAAGAAATAAAAATAGTAAAAAAAATAAAAACTTACCGGAGTCCAGGGACCGGTGACCGGGGCTCCCTCGATGTCCTCCCTCCGGTCAGCTGGTCTCCCAGCCTGCATTGGTGCCCGGTCGTCGCCTGATCGGGTCCCAGTGCAGTATGGGATGTCAGCTGACCAGAGCCATGGAGGAAATCACCGGAGCACCAAACACTGCAGGTAAGTGTAATTAAGGGAGAGGGGGTCGCGGAGGGGTTCGCTATTGCGTGGGGCTTAGCGTCAGGTGTAGGGCTTAGCGGTGGTCGGTCGGCGGATGCATCGGCACTTGTCACGGTATTTTTTGCGAAACTACCGTGATAAGTGTGCGGTGGGGATTCGCAGGGTCAGAGCTTTATCGCAAGCTCTGTCCCTGCAAGGGACAATGCGAATTCAGTCGGTAATATCACACTACAATCTGTATTACAAATGCGGTTTGTAGTAAATAGAGCCTTTAATGTCTTTCAAGAAAGGCATTTATTCACTTGTGTACTTCTCGGGTGTGGCTACATTTTAATTAGTGTCCATTGTCAATAACTTCTTTCACTTGATGCAAACTAAATAAAATCTAGAAATGTGCGTGGACCTCGTTTTGGTTTTGCCAAAACCACCCTCAAGGGGATGCAATCGGGAAACCAGCTGACGTGATCCCGACAGCCAGCTTCCCGACTGCTTTCTCCCGGCGTGGGTTAAATGACAGGCGTCTATATCTAGACGCCTGTCATTTTCCCGACGCCGGGAGACAGGTGCCCGGCATCCCGATCGAAGGGATGCTGGGCACTGCGAGCGGACAGAAGCAGGGGGGAGAGGGTTAGGATTAGCGCACCCGGGGGGACTTAGGGTTAGGCACCCCCCCAGGAGGGTTAGGTTTAGGCAGCGGGGAAGGGAGGGTTAGGGTTAGGCACTTACAGGGAGAAGTAGGGTTAGGCACTTGGGGGGGAGGTTAGGGTTAGGCACCCCTAAGGAGGGTTAGGGTTAGGGGGGGTTAGGTTAGTTATTACTTACCTGAGGACGATCGGGATTTCCAGCGCTGTCGGGCTGCCGCTGTCGGGATCTGTTCATCTGTCTGGCTGCCGATGCCGGGAATCGAATTTCATACCGATTCCCCCTCAAGTGGTTTGTTTCGGATTTGATTATGGATTTCTTTAAAATTGATAAAAAAAGCTAAAATCATGTAATCTGGACCTGTTTATATGCAATCCAAAACTCGAGATTCGATTTAAGTTTCAAGTTCCGAAGTTACAGCAGACCTGAGAAGGGACTCTGTTCTGCTCGGTACCCCAAAAGTGATCTGAGCCGGGACTCGATTTAACTCGGAACCCCAAAAATCGGGAGTGTTAGTTTTTTCAGTAAAACCAAACCGCACATCTCTAATAAAATAAATCCCATCTTATCACAACAAAGCTAGTTACCTCACAGAATTATTCTATAAGTTTTATCACAATGTCAAACATAATAGCAAATTAAATATAGTTACAACATAAAGACAGTGATACATGAAATGGAAACAGACCTGATGTCACCTTAAGGGGGGTATCCACTAGATGTTATGCTCCATGAGCGATATTGTCTAGTGCAGGGATGGGGATCCTCAGGCCCGGGGGCCATATAAGGCTCACAGAATCATTTGGTCTGGCCCGCTGAACTTTTTTCTGCTAGCCTCATCTGGCTAGCAGGGTGCCTAGAATTGCACCCTGCAGCCAGTATCTATGCAGCAGTGCCACCAGGAGCCTCCTTAGGACGCTTTAGATGGTCACACCTCTGCCCTTATAGCTCCCCGTAGCATCCTCAGGATACTCCGGGCATTACTGTAATCACTGGCGTTTGTATACTACACACCGAGCTACCCGCGATGCTCAGAACTATATACTACACTGCATTATACAAAACATTGTACACTAGAGATAGGAAACCTGTGACTCTCCAGCTGGAAAGCCAAACAAATTGCCCAATTCTGCTCTACACTATAAAGTGAATGACACACTAAGCTGCCGCTCAGAGCTCTCTTTGGTGCTCAGCTCCAGATGTGGCTGCTTGATAAATTAAAGTGTCAGAAGCTGAACAATCAGAGCGAGAAAACCTCTATGAAGGCACATACTGTATCACAGTTGTCAGCTCGTCAGCAGCGATACAGAAATAACCTTCTAACTGATGAGTTTTATAATCTGAAATAGTCGATTAAAATGTCATTTTGATCAAACAACAATGAATGATCTTATTACAGCCTAAAAAGTATTGTATACAGGATAATATATTCTCTACTATAAACTATGTAAACATTAGGGACCTCATTCACAGATGAACGTAAATGCAAGTTGCAGCCTTTTTCCATCTCAACGCTCTTTATTTTAAGTTCACATATACTGTAGGCGTCGGTTGTCAGGGTGCGCCCTTTGCCCTGGCAACTCGCATCATTTTCCACATAAGTCTCCGTGCATCAAGGGGGCCTGTAAGGAAGTTGGAGGGGGATTGTAGATGCAGCCAAAATACAATAATGGTGTGTCTACATGAAATGCATTCCATGATGGCAACCTAATAGGCGAATATGCACGTGTGTGGAGTTGGATGACTTGTAGGTAACTGACCATAGGTCAGGGCCGGATTAAAGGCCAAATGGGCCTGGGGCTGAATATGCTCAAGGGCCTATTATGACAAGTGGGGGAGGTGTGACTAGTGCTGTGTGAGTGTGGCCAGTGCCATGTGGGCGTTTACACTATCAATACCAATATCTCTCTAATATGTAAAAGTATAACATTTGTGAGGAAATAAAAATAAAATGTTAATATTTATGATTTATGGCCAGCTGGTGGCTGGTCATCATCATGCTATCATGATGAAGGGCCTATTTGTAGCTGAGGGCCTCGAGCTGTAGCTCCATCCACCCCATTGTTAATCTGGCCCTGCCATAGGTGCATGTTGCAATTTGACAGTGATGGCTGCTGGTCATGTCTGATTTTCCAAATGAGTCTTAGACAGACACAATTCTGAGAATATAGTATAACTGCTGCAGCTGCGATCTAATAAGATCACAGTATACTGAGCTCTCAGCATGTTTTCTACTAACTTTGGGATTGGGAAAGCTGCTGATATGCAATGGCGTCTCTATGGCTGTGCAGGCCGCACCGGGTGACGCCCTCGGAGGGAGTGACACCAAAATGCCGGCTCCTCCTCAGTGACAGGAGCCGGGTGTTGCAGTGTGACATTTCTCCTGCAGCACCCGGCTCCTGTCACAGAGGAGGAGCCAACAGTGCAGGCACTAGTCCCTGGGGGCAGCCCAGCATCTCTGGGGATGCTAATGCCTGACTAAGGAGTTTACTGCTTCTGGCCTGGAAATGAGGCATACTCCCTGGTAGTCCAGTAGTATCTGAGCAATGGCCAGGGCATCCTCAGCCTTTGTTTCGAATATTCACCAGATTGTTTAGTAGGCCAAGGAAAAGTGGTGTTTCCAAGTGTTGGTCTAGGGAAATGGACGGAGCGAGTTCCTGGTGGCTTTATTGTCCTGGGACCAGCCTTTATTAGGACTATCACCATGGTGGTCTAGTGGGGTCTATGAAAGGCGAAGGTACTGCATTGGTGGTATAGTGGGGCCTAAATAGACCAAGAGTAGTCCTTCGTGGTCTGCAATCCTCAGCTGGCTCACTGTGGGTACACCACAAGGGAGCTCCATGCTTGTGTCCTCTGTATCCAGCCGTTCCCAAGTGAGGTCTTCCACGAGTCCTCAATTTGATCAGAATCAGAATCAGGTACTATCTTGCTCCATAAATGTCTTCTTGCTTAATTGTGCCACCTCTCCTTTCTGCCTCTTCGGCACCTCTTCTTCATTCCGCATTATCTGTCAGCTTCCTTCTTCTTCCAGCACCACCACTGAACTCTCTGAGATAGATCCGTAAGTAGACTTTTTGGTGCCCTGTGCCAGAGAGAGCATTGGCACCTTCCCCCCCCCCCCTCTCCTCATCCCTCATTTTTTTAATTGGGACATAAGATAATGCACCTGAAAAAGGCCCATGGCCTCATGGGGAAGGGCCAGGGAAGTGATAGGGGAGGCCAGGAGATGCTGGTAATAAAAGAAGAGGTAACTACAAGGGAGAATGATAATAAACAGGAAAATTTACATGCCCAAACAGTGCCCCCTGCCCTGCGGTGCCTTTTGCCATGGCACAGGTCGCACCACCCTAGTTACGGCCCTGCTCTGAACCATGTGTAATAGTTTATAACAGCCTGCTTACACATTTTTCCTGTCCCAGAAGCCCCAATACTTAACACAACAGGCACAGGGAGCAGGTATGTCCTTTAGTTTCAGTGCTATCTCCATCCTGGAACACACCAGACATACCTGCTAAGGTCATTATAGGGGGATCTATTTTCCCATCCTTGATTGTGCATAGAGATACCAGGCAGGAATGTCCAGTGCTTCCTGCCCTGTCCTTTCTTGAAGAACCCCTTGTAGTATTGAGAAGAATGATGTGCCTATTAAAGGACAAAGTGATGTGGGGCAGATCGAAAAAGAAGGTATGCATGCTGCATATAGCTAGAAACAACAAAACAGCACAACCGGGCGCTCAGAATGAAAAACAAGTAAGAACAATAGATCTATGAAATATATCTCACCACTGCTACCCAATATTAACCTCTAATTAAGCCAATGAGTTATATAGAAATGGAAAAAGGTGAATCAATATATGAGGCTAAATAAATTGTCTAAAAATGTATTGTGTGAGACAATTTATTTAGCCTCATAATAGCATTTATATGTATCTTAATTTGATCTTAATAAATTGTGATATTGAATATACCTGATTTTGTAGTCCACATCCAGCGCTCCCTAGAGGTGAACCATATATTGATTCACCTTTTTCCATTTCTATGCATGCTGCATATAGCTTACTATTTCTGAACAATTCATACTCTTCATTAATAAGTGCCTTATTGAGCGTTGCCTATATGAATCTCACTCAGGTCTCAAAATACATTGGAATAAATCCTTATACTTCTACTAGACCTGCATTCCGTGTTGGCCAAATTGCTTGGAGCACTGGAGTAACTTTAACTGTGTGTATATTAAGCTAATTGCTGTACCAATTATTGATAAACTAAAACAAATAAATAATTGTTGAATCCCTTCCTGACATAATCTAGCCTATAGGCGTCTTTTCATTTATTTCCCAGAGAGAGATACAAAATGATCCCTCCCTTGCGGCTTGGCACTTTCAGATCTTAAGTCCTGGTGGTTTCTCCTATTGACTCTTTTAATTAGTGTCTATAATTGAAAGTGATGGTGGGCAGAGCTTGGTTAAGGCTGACTGGTGCCCTAAGCACAGTCCAGCAATAGTGCCCCTACTCGGCCCCTCCATTACTTAACTGGCAAAACATTAAGGGCTAGGTTTATTAAACTGCAGCTTTTGCAAGCAGCTGATTTTCGGCAGTTTTGATCATGAAACTTAAAATGGAAATAATATAAATGCAGAACCGCCCATGTTTTGCATTTAATATTATTGATGTTTTCAATTTCTGGGTCAAAAGCCAGAGGTTAGAAAATCAGGCTTGCCTACCCTCCCGATTTGGCCGGGAGCCTCCCGATTTTCGGGTGCCGCTCCCGGCCCCCCGGGAAGGCAGGCAAGCCTCCCGCAAGTCGCCATCCCTCCCTACCCTCCTGCAGAGTTACTAGGGAAACCCCCGCAGCGGGGAGGCCCGGTGACGCGATTCGCGCTGAATCGCGTCATCGTGGCCCCGCCCCCTGCTTTACAATGCCATTTACTCCGGCATTGTGATGAGGGGGCGGAGCCGCGATGACGCAATCTCGCGGCCACACCCCCGACCCGCACTGGCCACGCCACGCAACGGCGTTATAGTGCGGCCACGCCCCCCGCTGTAAGCTGACATTCAGCCCCCTCCCGGAAGGAGGGAGCTGAATGTCGGCAAGTATGTAGTAAATTTAACCCTTGCACTCTTTTTATTCTGTTTTCTTCCAGCACAAACACAACCCACTGCAGGGTCGTATTTATAATGGGTGCAGGGTGCATGGGGCACACGGGCCCCTGGGTCCAGGGGGGCCCACACCGCACATCCTGCACCCATAACTTTAATACTTACGTCTCCAGAGTCCCACATCGGAGCTATCAGCGCTGTAAAAATTGCTTGAAAAATGGCCGCCGTGGGCATTTTCCCGGCAGTTTGTGCATGCGCAGTAGAGAAATTGCAGTAGGAAAATGGTGCGGCAGACTTTTTTCCGGAGACCTGCGCATACGCAGCAAACTCTGGGCACAGTCTCTCTCTCTCTCTCTCTCTCTCTCTGTGTCTCTCTCTCTCTATATATATATATATTTATTACTGGGTAGTAAAGGGATTGGTTCCACCACACGTTCATATGTGGACTGTTTATATGTCAGTGTTGACCTCATGTATAAAAATCATGATATTGGTGAGTAAGAGATCTGTTGCACCATTCACATACTGTAAGTGTCACAGACACTATTTCCCAAACTAAGGGGTCTATTTACTAAGCAGTGTTAGGAGACAGAGTGAAAAGTGATAAGGTGCCAGCCAATCAGCTCCCAGCTGTCATTTTTCAAATACAGCCTGTGAGATGGCACTTAGGAGCTGATTGGCTGGCACCTTATCACTTTTCACTCTGTCTGCTAACACTGCTTAGTGAATAGACCCCTAAGCTTTAAATTACCATTCCAAAACTGGAGAAAATCTTGCTCTTGCACTCCCTCAGTGGGCAAGATGGGAGACTCCTATTCTCCTTTGGGTGCAGGCTGGGTATTCCTTTGGCACGGCCCATAAATTCTGATGTGACTAGATTTAGATTAATCAGTCAGGAACACAATATTTGAACAAGGAAGTTATGGTAGATGTAGCAAAGCTTGGAGAGAGATAAAGTACCAACCAATCAGCTCCTAACAGCCATCTTACGTCTGTATTTGAAAAATAACAGTTAGGAGCTGATTGGTTGGTACTTTATCTCTCTTCACTTTACCTCTCACCAAGCTTTCATACATCTCCCCGCAACCCCGGAAGAGTATTTGGATCTCCCACATTCAACCCGCTTCCTAGTGAAGTGGACAGGTTAGGGAGATAATTGCCAGGAATTAGGGCATAATTGCCCTAATGACATAGGAACCTGGCCCCGCCCCTCTAAATAATCAGCTGCGCCTCCGTCCGGGCATCTCCCAGGAGAGGACGTATTACAAGTTGTTAAGTCTGTAGTCTGGTTTATACAAGAAGTAATGGGATGGAGCTGAAAAATAGCATTTTTAACATCATTTGAACCCCATATAATACCCCCATACTGTCATTAACTTGGAATGATTTTAATCTCCCCTATATTTGGTATAACAGGCTTAAAGTATTGCATTTGTCATAGAAAGAAAAGAATGGCTGACTTTTGAAGACCGATCCTGTTTTTTGGTAGATGTTAAGTAGTTTCAGAACTGGCTCATAATCTGCAGTATGGAATCGAAGATGAATGCACAGAATAAACTTTCCGTCAGTGCATTATACGGTATATAACTCTGCTTTTCTAGCGCCATCTACTGTCATTTATTTTTCTTACAAAGTATCCATCAAATTTTATAGTGACAATAATGTAGTCACTTTTTATGTCAACGAAACATGTTCGCAACTGCGGAGATAGCTAACTAGTAACAGACTATGGCCCTCATTCAGAGCCGCTCGTAAGCGGACGTTCGCTCGTAGCGATCCGATGTTGTACAACCACGCATGCGTCGGTGTAACAGTGCGCATGTGCGTACGGCTGATTGCGATCATTTTTCAGTCGTTCGTCGAACGAAGAGGAAGCGAAGAGGAAATTACATGTCAAATGTGACTGACAGAACTGTCCGTTTTGGGGGCGGTGACGGGGGTGGAGATGGGAAAACGCAGGCGTGTCGAGGCGTTTATTGGGCGTACATAAATTATCTGATGCGAGCGGCCAATGTGTACGGAACAAGTCATACGTCACTGGCTGATCCAATTTGCAGTAAGACTGGTCGCTCAGCTTGTGGTCTGGTATAGTCTACCGCAATGACAATGGTCTCTTGGGCCTTCTTCGGGCTCATCGATGGTGTGGCGATGTATCATTTGCGGCCACATAAACAATCATCTTGTAATTGTTAATCTGCTTGTAAGGTGTTTCGTTGATAGCCTTTTTTTAGTTGCTAAAATCCGAAAGCAGGTGAACTACTCAGCTGCTAATTGCGGCCTAATACAATCAATTAGCAGACTTTTTTTTGTTTTGGTTTTATCTATTTTTGTGGGGGTTTGTAGTTCAACAATATTGTACGCATGTTTTTTTGATAAGCGAATATTTTATGGCCAAAGAAACCATTTTTTTGGTTTCGTATTTTGTTTTGGTTTTTTAAAACTCTTTTTTTTTTTAAAACCCTTGATTGTTTAGAATTTAAAAAATGTTTTTCTTTCCGTTGTCTTGTTTGTTATTTTGTTGTCTGGATTACCTTTAAACCAGTTTTGAAAGAAATAAACAAGAGAATTGAGCAGTTTGTATTTTTTTTTATATTATTTTTACTCACAGAAATAATGTAAAAAACGTAAAAAAACATAAATTGTTTTTTTGCCCACAAAAATAAACAAAGTGGCATTTCATACACAAACCAATAAAATTATTAAAAACAATTCACAAGAAAGGAGAGGGAGGTTTTGGCCATTAAGGAATATGGGGCAAACACAGAAATGGATTGTGGGGAAATTAGCCAGTGCTGTCATCTCCTTTTAGGGCGTTTGGCCGGGGTGGGGAGTGAGCTGGTACGGGTCCGGGATGTCCTTCGCCTGGCCTGCCCAGAGGCAGATGTTGTGGCCTCTGGACTAGGCATAGGGCTAGGCACATTTGGAGGGATGGCTGTTGTTGTGCCAGAGGTGGAGGGTCCTGATGTTCCGGCAGGAAGGGAGGCCGGCTCCAACATGTGGTGGCGAACGAACTGCTCCAGGGCATTAGCAATTCGCACGTTGGCCGCAGAATTTGCCTCCAGGGCGTCCACCACCCGTAACAGATTGGCGTCCTGCCTCAACATAATCTCGGTCTGTTGATCCGTTTTGAAATTGAGATCAGTGAGGAGGACTACTGCCTGCAAGGGGGAAGGCCTTGGACTGTCTTCTACAGGGTCCCCAGCCGGATCTACTGCTTCCTCCCCTGCAGAGCCAGCAGAAACTCTGCGGCCAACGCTCACCTCTGGAGCAGACTCATCCACCTGTGTCTCTGTGAGAAAAAAGAGAAAAGAGTCAAATTAGAATCTAGATATGTTCCCAAAAACATTTCAGAGTTGTTAACATTCCAACATTTACCTGGGTCAACATGAGGAGCCGCAAAGTCTGGCATGTCGGTATCCATGTTCGACACGCCAAACACCTCCTCATCCTGCACACACCCCTGTGCCAGCTCCTCCAAATCAGTGAGCTCAAGTGACACAGGGGTGGGACCCCCACCTGTCCCCCTTGCATGCCTAGCGCTATCTGCAAGTTTTTGTTTCAGCCGATATTTGAAGTCGGTCCATCTGTTGTATAAAAAGTTGGCATTATTACTGCAGTATTTTGTCCTGTAAACACTTTTTAATCAAATGTAGTTTGTACTTACCGGCGTTTAACATCCCGGGTTGCACGTTCCAACTCACTCACCCCATTGACAGCACTGGCTATGTCCTCCCACATTTTCCACTTCTGGCTTGCACCCATATTCCTTGGGGCCTGGGGCAGGGTGTCAGTGCACATTTGTACCAAAACCTTCATCTCCTTCCTTGTGAATTGTGGCTGCCTTTTTTTTGCCAGGTTTTGTAGGCCTACTATGCCCAGCAGCCTCTTCCATATCATCCTCCACACCTTTTGGAAAGCAGAAATTTTTTGGTATAATTTATATTTTTTTTTAAATTATTGATAAACCATCGTTTCCATTATAAAAACAATAATACTTACCTGGCGCCTCTTGGCCAGTACCTTGCTGCTCGGTAGTCATTTTGGACTCAAGTACAGCAGACCGATTTGGGATTTCAGTGACGTTTTTATACATGCGTCAGCATTATTCGGCCGCATCATTGATTGTGCGCTCCTATTCTCATTATTCGGACGCATCATTGATTGTGCGCTCCTATTGTCCGTCCTTAATTTGTGCGGGAAAATAAAGACTATTTATGGCTTGGTGTGACTCCAGTCGTGGTGGCATGTTGATTGTTGGAGGTTGGGCGTTGTCGTGGTTTGTTGGCTGTTTTAGTAGTAGAAGGCGTATTTTTGGGTTGTGATCTTTTTTGGAATTTTGCTTACTTAATTTTTTTCTGGTCAGTTTTGTTTTCAAATTTTTTGCTTTTGCATTTTTCAGTAAGTATTTTAAAATCCCCCCTTAAAAATTCGGAGTAAATTTTTTAAAATGTGTTTTAATTTTTTTTTTTTTTTACAGTTTTTTTGGCCTTGCCCCAGTGACGTTTTCGTACTTTGGTTTATTTGTCTTTTTTTGGTAAGTGTTTGTTTAATTATTTTTCCAAATCGATGTGTTTGTCTTTGCATCTGTTTCCCAAAGTAATGTTGTTTTTTTTCTTTGCCCAATCATGTGTAACCAATAAAAGTAGCGTACTATTTTGCGAACTAATGTGTCTTGTTTGAACTGTAAAAGGAGCGTACTATTTTGCGAACTAATGTGTCTTGTTTGAACTGTAAAAGGAGCATACTATTTTGCGAAATAATGTGCCTTGTTTGAACTGTAAAAGGACTGAACTATTTTGCGAACTAATGTGTCTTGTTTGAACTGTAAAAGGAGCGTACTATTTTGCGTACTAATGTGTCTTTTTTGAACTGTAAAAGGAGCGTACTATTTTGCGAACTAATGTGTCTTGTTTGAACTGTAAAAGGAGCGTACTATTTTGCAAACTAATGTGTCTTGTTTGAACTGTAAAAGGAGCGTACTATTTTGCAAACTAATGTGTCTTGTTTGAACTGTAAAAGGAGCGTACTATTTTGCGAACTAATGTGTCTTGTTTGAACTGTAAAAGGAGCGTACTATTTTGCGAACTAATATTTTTTTTGTTTTAGTTTAAAATCTTGTCTTAACACTAACATGGCGATTCAATATGGGTGCCTTAACTTAGTTTTGGCGTTAATTTAGACATTCTGACGTAATTTTCGCAGGTTTTACTTTTACTCCCTCTTCAATCTCAAAGACATCGCATTTTTAACAAGTCTTTCATCAAATACGGTGATAAGTTGTTTCCATTGAATCGGTGCACAAAATAGCCCATATTCAATTGATAAATTTCTAAAAATGGAAACTTGGATTTGGGATTGGCGTAAAGTTTCTTGTTTTTCCAATTTAAAAAGGTAAGAACACCCCTAAATTTGGAAAAACATGGTTGAAAACTATGGTTACCCCCGTTTTAGCCTTTATTTGAAAGTGGGGGGTTTAAAGAGACGCAGCATGTGTTTTGTTACCAACATTGAAGAAGTGATGCAGAAGAGCACTTCAGGTTTTTTTGCACATTTTTTAAGTGGGCCCATCAAATATGGAGAAACTAAAAATGGGGATTACCATATTTTGATGTCCCTCAATTAATTTGTGTAAACATCAACATTTGGGCACCTGCCGCTATAATTCGAAGTTTCAAAACACCTGCTGCATACTTGCAGAATAGCCCTGAACCTACTTCCATATTGTGTAATAATTTCGTCCCTTTTTTATTGTTATCAAGCCAAAATATTCCTAAATTTTGATGGGTGTCACTCTTTTGTTTGTTAAACTTTTTTGGCACACATTTTGGGGTTAAATGTCAGTCCCAGGGGTGCAGGCTAATTTTTTTAAGCCTGTACCCCTAAACACCAATTCTACACTTTTTTACGACACCTATTCAATGGTGACAAGTTATCCCCGATTTTTAACAAACACTTTTCCAAACTGCGAAAAGTCTTTGATATTGAATAGGGTGTAAAAGTAAAAACGGGCATAATGACGTCTTACCTCCAAAAATAATGCCCAAAAAATGTTAACGCTCCCATATAGAATAGCCCTGGAAATGTGGCATAATATTTTCCCAAATAATGTGTCCTCCCTTCTCTATTTTTCACCCCAGAAATGTGTTTACAATCATAGTTTATTAAATTAATCTTAAATATAATTTCTACTTTTTAAATGTAGGTGGTTCAGCACATGACCCGTCCCAGGCCTGTAAGCATCTTTGGAATTCTTAGAAAAGATAAGTATATTTTTCTGTACACATTTGTCTAAAAATATAACTACCTGGCTTACCATTTCAGGTTGATGTTGGTCGAATTATATTGGCCCTGGTTCCAGAACCCGACCAACCTCAACTTCGTCCCAGGCGTAGGCCTCGTAGGCGTGCAAGGCCCCAGATATATAGAACATGTGTCACCCTTTTTGGAATGCCAGATGATGAGGTATTAAGACGATACCGTCTTCCTCCACAAATCATCCTAGACACTCTCTCATTAATAGAGAGTGATCTTGAACGGCAAATTGTCTGTCCTACAGCAATACCACCACTTATGCAATTAATGTCGGTGTTACATTTCTGTGCCTCAGGATCCTTTCAAACCACGTGGGAATAGTTGCCGGAATATCCCAATCCTCCTTTTCAAGGATCCTGAGGGCAGTGATGGAGGCCAGTTTTAAACACCTCCATCATTTTATTACAATGCCATTGGATATGGGTTCCCTTAGTGTGGCGAAGGCCATGTTTTACCAAATAGCTGGCTTTCCACACATCATAGGGGTTGTGGATGGCACTCACATACCACTTCAGCCTCCAGCAAGGCTGGAGGCTATTTTTAGGAACCGAAAACACTTTCATTCACTGAATGTAATGGTGGTATGTGATCCCTCCAGATCCTGTCCCTGAATGCCAAATTCCCCGGGAGTGCACATGATTCCTTCGTCATCCGGCAATCAGGGATTTGGCACAAATTAGACAACCTACAAGCTGGTGATGCATGGCTTCTGGGTAAGTTGACACCTTCTGTGGCAACCAATGCAAAGCTTGTTACACAATGGTCCTGATGTTTTTTTTTTATTTTCACAGGAGACAGTGGTTACCCTTGCACGCCCTGGCTGTTCACTCCTTATTTGGTACCCACACCAGGGCCACAAAGTGAGTATAATTCCGCACTTACAGCCACCAGGCAGGTGGTGGAGTGCTGTATCGGCCTTTTAAAAGGCCGATTCAGATGCCTCCACCACTCTGGTGGCGAGCTCATGTATTTGCCGGATATGGTTTCGAAAATTGTGGTCCTGTGTGGGATATTTCACAACATCGCCATAAGGAGTGGTGTCCCAATGCAGCCAGAGGATGCCTTGCCTGAGGATGGCCCCCCCGAGGTTGGTCGGAGGTCAGTATGTGGGGGGGGCATATGCGCTGATGTGGTGGCCAGATATTTTAGGTAATTTTTGTTAATAATGTACTTAATTTACACAATGTAGACATGTAAGGTTTCAATGACCAATTGTAATTTTTTTTTCTTTTTTTTTTGGGTGTCTTTTATTCCATTAAATTACCCGAACAAACGATGCCTACTACCTGATCCCAAAAAATTTCTTCATGTGTCCACATTGGCTATAACTTCTGGAACAATTATTTCTTCGCCTCATTTGGGGATTCATGTTGGCCTGCTACTTCTTCAAACAGTTCTTGATTGTTGTTGTTGTTTTGTTATTTTTGGTGTTGGTTGTTTTTTGGAGTGTGTTTTCACTGTGTTAATTGCTTGACAAAATTCACTTTGTTTATTTTTTTTGTGTGGATTACATTTTTGGATAACCTATTAAAGACTTTTCCTTGGTAAATTACAAGCAAGTATAACCTGGTCCAAAAAAGGCAAACTTGCTTAATGGCTAATCCTGTAATGTGTTAAATTTTAAAGTATTTTACCATGCTTTGTGGCTAAAAACAAACACCAAAGGTATTATGGTGAATCAGTATGTTTTCTAATCTAGGGCTAAGCAGGTTTTAGAGAATATTTACATTACCCACCCCAAAATAAAAAAAACCTCTGGTAATTCGACATAACCTATTGGTAATGTTAGGTGTTTAATGTGCCAGCTTACATACTTACTTGAGCTTTCTACAAACACATTTACATTACTTAAAAAAACATGCTCCAATAGTCGACTTATGTAAGGTTAAAGAATCTAATATTTACAGACAAGGAATGAGACTTTAATAAATCCAAAAATATTTTATTGGTCACAACATTTTAAGGGGGTTCAAAAAAATAAAAAAATTAGTGCCGCAGGACCGCCACCATGTGATCAACGACCACCAGCATCCCGACGAGTTGGGCCCTCAAGGTTTGCAAACCATCCAGCATTGTTTGCAAACGCCTCTGGTCCTCTGTGGTTTTTTTTTAAAAAAAGGCATTACTAAACTGACACCTTAATTTATATGTTACTAAACAACTTACAAATCAGACTATAGTTTCAACAAATCTAAATTTGTCAAAAAAAAAAGTAATGGCAAACACAAATATTATTTAAATACTAACTTTAAAAATTAGACATAAAAAAACAAAAATTAAAAAGCAGAAGTAGCCAAAAACAATACATTTGTTGGTACCGTAAAATAGATAGACACAAGTATGAGTGTTTTTACATGTGTGATATGTGTAAGGGGAAAACATCCTAGACATTGTTTTGCCAAGATATATATCCTAAACATTCGAAATACTTAACAAATTGGAAATGCACAGGCAAAAGGACAACATCAACCAAAAAGCCAAAAAAAAAACCTAGTTAAAAAGGCAAACATACCGGTCATATTGATGCCTGGTCCTGTAGGCACCACATCGTCCTCCTCAGAGGTGGGCCAGTGCTGGTCTGATTGAGGAGGGAATATTTGACTCTTTGTGGAGGGGGAGGAAAAGAGAGGGGGGGAGGGGAGGGTGATGAAAAGAGAGGGGGGGAGGGGAGGGTGATGAAAAGAGAGGGGGGGAGGGGAGAGTGAATTGGGAGGGATGGGAATAATAGGACAGGGATGGGCCTCAGGCACTGGGCGGTCTGGGGTGGAGGGGGAATTTGGTGAAGGTTGGGGAGAGGAGGATTGGGTGGGAGTGGGGGATAGGGGGCGAGGGCGACGACGTTGTCTTCTTCTACGTCGTACTCTGCGTGCAGCCCCTAAATGATGGTTAAAAAATTTTACTGTTTGTTTTTTGGGGTTTTGTACACAATTTACACAGTTCAAAATTTAAATAGCAGAAGAAAAAAAAACATGCACACGCAGGTATGTTCCCCCCAAAAAAAAGGGATAGATGGAAAACATGCACACGCAGGTATGTTCCAAAAAAAAAAAAACAGGGATAGATGGAAACCATGCACACGCAGGGATGTACAAAATAAACAAACAGGGATAGATGGAAAACATGCACACGCAGGGATGTACAAAATAAACAAACAGGGATAGATGGAAAACATGCAAATGCAGGGATGTACAAAATAAACAAACAGGGATAGATGGAAAACATGCACATGCAGGGATGTACAAAATAAACAAACAGGGATAGATGGAAAACATGCACATGCAGGGATGTACAAAATAAACAAACAGGGATAGATGGAAAACATGCACACGCAGGGATGTACAAAATAAACAAACAGGGATAGATGGAAAACATGCACATGCAGGGATGTACAAAATAAACAAACAGGGATAGATGGAAAACATGCACATGCAGGGATGTACAAAATAAACAAACAGGGATAGATGGAAAACATGCACACGCAGGGATGTACAAAATAAACAAACAGGGATAGATGGAAAACATGCACACGCAGGGATGTACAAAATAAACAAGCAGGGATAGATGGAAAACATGCACACGCATGGAGGCTTACATGTAAAAAAAAAAAAAAAAACTTACTGTCGCGAATTTCCAAACGCAAATTCGCCAAAAGGTGGGGGGACCTGCGCATCACCTCCGCATAGGCGAGCCGCTTGCGTTGGTTTGTGATGGGGGCCTGAAGAACAGTGATCCTCCGGTCCATCACATCAGTGAGGACCAGGAGTTCTCTTCTTGTAGAGGCTGCGGCTCTCATGATGGCAATGATTTTTTACAAAAAAAAAAGTTTTAATAAAGGGCCCAGAAAAAATATGATTGGCTAATGTACTTTGAAATATAACAGAACGCATTGGATTGGTTATTGAATGAGGCATGTGACCTACACCCTCACAAATATAATGTGAATTATTATAGGCTTGAGGCAGTGACATGCGTTAGCTAATTTAAATAATATTAATAAAGATGCAAAATCTGCATATAAACTTACGCAAAACAATAGTAGCATTCAAAACAACTTTGAATTTTGAAAAACCATCCCCTTGGTACAAACGAACGTATTCAGAGGAAGGAATGACACACACGAACAATAGTAAAGTTTATTGACATTGTAAAAAAAAACAGATTGCAAAGATGTGAATAACAATTAAGCTAATTAATATACTGATTGCTAGGAGTCGATTCCAGTATGTGGGCAGAATGAAATAGCAAGCAAACGATAAATGACAGGCCCACTTCCGGGTTTGGACTTGTGCGAGCGTTCCCTGCAACCAAAATAGGAGATGGACGGTCACTATTTTGATCGTTCGTTAGTTAGAGGAGGGGTTGGGAGACTTTGGGTCGGAAGATTAGCTACGAGCGAACTTACGAGCGAGCGCTTGAATTTGCATTTTCTCGCTCGTACGCCGAACGAGCGAACGTCCACTTGCGTCCGTCTCTGAATCAGGCCCTATGATAGCAAATAAAATGTTATGAAATAATTGGCAAGCAGTAACGTAAATTAATACACAAATAGAAATATAAAATATTGTCAGTAACATTATGAAAGTGCAAACGAAAACTGAAGTGTAATATTCTGTGCTAAGGGATTATGTCCTCCTTTTAATATTTAACAAACTATGATTACTGCTGTCACTGTATCGCTTACGCCATCTTTAAATGGCAAGGGCGATATGTTCCCCATTGGCGACAATCCGCTCACAGCAACAGCCTTTTTCTGGCTTCAGTGATGCCTTACAGCATTGCCGTGTCCCTCTCAGGTGAAAGTGTAATGTGCATGTGCTGACTTTATATTGTGCATGCGCATGACATGAAAGCCCGTCGCTGGCAGAGGTAGGCTACCAGCATCAGAGCGTAGGATACTGCAGAAGAGGGGGACATTGCTGGACCTCTCCAGAGGGGGGAGTAATGTTAAATACCAATGGCATATTTGTTAGTATTACTGCAATGCTAAAATAAATATGCTTCTGGTATTAAGGTTCTTTGGTAAATGAGGCCCATAGTCTACTGACAGGTAACCAACCATCAATAGTAAAGGGACTATATACTTCACATATAAAAGATGTGTTTAGTCTGCAGAGGTGCTAAAGCAGTGCCATATGCATACACTAAAGTGCCAGAAGTCAAGGGATATGTGACTAGTATCATGTAGGACCACCTCTAGCCAAGTGAAGTACTTCAACTCAAAGTGACATGGATTCAACAAGTGGATGGAAAACCTCTGGAGAGATTTTGATCCATGCCATCTGGATAGCTTCCCACAGCTCCCTGATATTTGTAGGTGCAGGATCTTGAATACAAATGGACCTCTCCACCATGTCAATTGGGTTCATGTTGGGCAAACGTGATGGCCACACCATCCATCAGAACTCTCCAGAATGCTCCTCGAACCAATTCTGGACAAATTGTGAAGGATGACAGTGCATTATCCTGTTGGAATATTACATCATTCTGGGGGTACATGAAGTCCATGAAAGGCTGTAAATGGTCACCAACCCATGCCACGTGAACACACCCCACATCTTTATGGAACTACCACCAGCCTGCACAGTGTCTTGTTGACAACTAGAGCCCATGGCCTCGTGGTACAGTATTTGCGCTTCACTCAAACCCTACCATTAGCCTGAAACAACTGGAATCGTAACTCATCAGACATTTTGCCAGTCCTTCAGGGTCAATTTAGTGACGTCATGAGCCCAGGTGATGCGCTGTATCCAGTGTCGTAGTGTTAACAATATCAGAGATGTAGAAGGGAAGGGGGGGTGGGTTGGTGAGGGCTCAGTTTTATTCCTTTTCATTATATCACTTACATTAGCTGTATGTAAAATAATTAATGGACAGCATATACCAGATGGTATAAACTAAAGTGGAGACGATTTGGACGTTGCACGTTATAATGCAAAAATTTAATTTTTTATGTTGATTTTGTACATTTCAGTAGTCCTTGAGGTGAATATGAATAATGTCAATTATTTCTAGGTCTTTCCCTATTCCCATACACATGAGTGAAAAGATACTGGGCTCCAGTGTGTAGAGTCTAATTTATAAGCAAAGCCGTAGGAAATTGCAAGTTGCATGTAATAATTCAACAAAAGTAGTTTTCATGCTTATTTTGTACATGTCTGTGGACCTCCCAGTAAATATGATTACTGTCAATTATTTCTAGGTCTCTCCCAGTTCCCAGACATTTGTGAGTGCAAAGAGACTGAACTCGAGTGTGTAGATGTCAATTTAGAAGCAGTGCCGTACGTGTCAAGCAATGTAACACTTTTGTAAGTAGACAACTGCATCCTTCTGATTCCTACTAGTTTTCTATCATCTTAATAATTCATCAATGCCAGCCCTCATTATAAAGTACTGGATCATCTCATACAGATATTCCCCAACCTTTGCGCTTCCCAAGAACATGTCCAGAAATTAATAATCAGCAGTTCTTTATTCTAGACCAGGTTGCCGGACTATCTAATACCACTTTTACACCAAAGTCCCAGGTCTGACCCGAGATTTGGAACACGTTTCCAACCCGGATCAGACACGGGACAGCCCCCCTTTTACACTGCGGCATAGTCAGCACCGTTCACACCTGACCCAGGTCGGCACTTCTTCCCCTCCCTCCCCCTCCGCGACCTACTTACCTTACTCCGCAGCGGTCCAGAGGCAGGAAGTGCGGGTGGGGTGCGCTGCTCCCCTCTGGTCGGCCTGGCAGTGGACGCTTGGAGATGATGTGATCTCCAAGCGCCACTGAAGCCGGCCAATCAGACGGCATGTGGTGCGACCCAGGTCATCGTGACTTGGGCCGCGCTATTTACATTGCAGGGTGACACAGGAACGACCCGTGCTCAACCCTGCAAGCTAGCCAGGTCGGATCCCAGATCGGATCCCAGGTGGGATCCCAGGTCGGTCACTGGACCTGGGTTGATCCGTTTACACCGACTAAAATCCCGGTTGATGCGGTTTCACTTGCATCAACCCGGGATTTTTCAGCCGGTGTTAAAGGGGTATAATTGATCTCCAGACACCACATTAGACCTGCCATCAGCATAACATTAAAGGAAATATTATCAGGATGCACATAGTTCATTGTCATAACAAGAAATCCATGCAGATGTGTCCACCTACCCTCAAATTACGCCAAATAGTCCATATTGGCACACCACAGACTTTGCGACTAAGCTGCGCCATAGATCTTGCCATAGACTTTTTAGAAAATACATGTCTTATTTGCATTGGTAATGCAACGAGTACCCTGGACACTGGTGCAGGCATTGCATGCAGCTGCTGTGTGTGACTCAGGGATAGATGTACTAAGCCTTGGGGGTATATTTATCAAAGTTCGATTTTGCATTCAATTTTATGCTCGATTTAACTCACCTGAAATCAAATTATATTGAATGGAGAAATCCCTGTCAAAATTCCACATTTACTAAAATTCGATTTGGTTCGATTTTGAATAATGATTTCTTGTTCGATTTTTGTCCAAATTGAACACAAAATCGAACTTCAAATCCCCCAAACAATAGACCTGCTTCATGCTGGAATTTTAGCATGAGCAGGTGTGATTTACACAGATGCATGCATAGATCAGTGAGATCCGTGCATGTTTCTTTGTGTAAAAAGGTTGAAAAGTGTCAAAAAAAAATAAAAAATGATGTGGGGTCCCCCCATAAAAGCACAACCATCACAAGGCTTTTCTGAGCTGGTCCTGGTTGTGAAAATACGGGGGACAAAAGACGTAGGGGTTCCCCTGTGTTTTGCACAACCAGCACTGGGCTTAGTGAGCCGGTCCTGGTTTTGGAAACACGGGGGACGATAGATGTAGGGGTCCCTCATATTTTCCAAAACCAGCACCAGACTCTTTCTAGTGGGGATGTAATGCCACAGCCAGGGTACCCTTTCACCAGGTCTCCTGGCCAAAGCATTATACGTGATAACTATTCAGCCCAGGCCAGTGATGCCTGGGGAGGTGGGGACCCCAAATAAAGATGTTCCCCTTCTCCAGGGCACCCCAGGCTTGGGCTGATAACCCGGGGCTATCCCCGGCACCCCTAGTCGGTGGGTGCCAGGTTGATTGTGCAAAATTAATTTAATAATATTGTCTTTTATAGTAGAATTAGAGCTCCCAGCAAACCTTCCCCGCATGCTGGTACTTGGAGAACCACAAGTACCAGCATGTGGGGCATTAAGGGCCCGCTGGTACCTCTAATTCACCTGCAAAATAAATATTGAAATAAACACAGGACACACACACCGTGAAATGATACGTTTATTACACACACACTTACCTACAATCCCTGTAGCCATTCACGTCCTCTTCTCCATTTAGCATCCACGACACATGTAAAAAAAAAATCTATACTCTATACTCTCCTCTCATTCGCAATGTCCCAGCCTTACAGAACGGGACATGTCCGTGGGTCCGGGTTGCCGGTTTGTTTTGTTCTGAAGACATAGATGCCTACAGGGACAGGAACAAGGGGTTAGGTGCGTATAGTTTTTCTTTTTCTTTTACAGGTGTCGTGGATGCTACATGGAGAAAAGGACGTGAATGGCTACAGATTGTAGGTGAGTATGTGTGTATGTAATAAACGTGCACTTTCACGGTGTGTGCCTTTGTATATTTTAATAGTTCTTTTGCAGGTGAAGTAGAGTTACCAGCGGGCCCTTAATGCCCCGCATGCTGGTACTTGTGTTTCTCCAAGTACCAGCATGTGGGGGAGGTTTGCTGGGACTTCTAGTTCTACTGTAAAAGACAATATTATTAAATCTATTTTATACACACTGGCCAGGGGTGAAGTGGATAGTCCCGGGCTGTCAGCCCAAGCCTGAGGTGCCCTGGAGAGGGGGAACCCCTTTATTGGGGGTTCCCCATCTCCCCAGGGATCCCTGGCCTAGCGGTCAGGTATAATGCTTTGAACAGGGGACCCGGTGAAAGGGTACCCCAGTTGTGGCATTACAAACACATTTCCCCCAGTCTTCAATTAATCCAAGTTCCCCAAGTTTAGCTCACCTCGCCCAGCTACATTATCGGGTTGCTCACCTCAGTTAAACTCGTGCATTGTACAGAGACAATGCTGCCTTTCATACATTGCTTCCTGTAGGCACGAGCTTACTGTGCCTAACACTAAAATGTTTTGGATGGGAAATATGCATACTGTATATTAAAGTTGTTTCTAACCTGTTTATTTGTGAGCTGGAGATTTATTAATTGAGTGTATTTGCTGCTGGGGGAAGTAAGTGGCTCACTTGTCCCCTGCAGGTTCCCTCCTATGTATTAAATTATAGGCAACCAGGGAAAAATGTTGTCCTCTCTAGGCCACACCCCACATAGTTTGCCGCAACCTCTTGTACCAGGGTCAAGTAGAACTCCCGACGGCCTTTGTTATTAATGTTCTGACAACATAGGAAAGGTAATGTAAGGTGAGCCTTAAATCTGTGCGGTAAATTAGGGGCATGAAGTTATACTGTACACATATATTTATTAACAGTATATAGCTCACACATATTCCGCATTGCTTTACAGAGACTCAGTCATTCACATAAGTCCCTGCCCAAGTGGCGCTTAGGGGTATATTTACTAAACTGAGAGTTTTTAGAAATGGAGATGTTGCCATAGCAACCAATCAGATTCTACCTACTATCTTCTAGAAGGTGCTATATAAATAATAAGTAGATTCTGATTGGTTGCTATGGGCAACGTCTCCATTTCTAAAAACTCTCACTTTAGTAAATTTACCCCTTGCAGTCTATATTTCCTATCACATGGGCATACACCAGTCGCGCTGCCTGATAGCTGTGATATATACAGGGGGTATGTGATGGAACTGAACCATTTATTAGGGGGATGTAGTTTATATGCATGTGTTGTATACTCATGGCAAGCATACCTGTAATGTAGACAAGGGCAGCCCTGGCAATGAGAAGGACTTGACTAAAACCTTTATTCAACTTTGTCTCAACGTCATGATGTCATGAAGTCACACGCATGGGCCACAACAACATGGAGGTTATGTGAGAAGCCCAGAGCCAGGAGCTCAGAGCAAAGGGCATATTGGCTTCATTTGATGTCGGGCGGTTGCAACACCAGTGCCCATGACAGGTGCAATCCGGGCCAATAGATAGCTGTATGGCTCTGCACAGGGAGCATGTGAGCTTTCTTGTATTCTTGTGGCATTAGAGAGGCACATAAGATGTACTGACTATTGGATTGTTTCATGCACAGGGATAGATGTACTAAGCCTTGGAGAGAGTTAAGTGGTGAGGGATAAAGTACCAACCAATCAGCTCCTAACTATCATGTTACAGGGCATGTTTGAAAAATGACAGTTACGAGCTGATTGGATGGTACTTTATATATCTCCACTTTATCTCTCTCCAAAGCTTAGTACATCTAGCCCACAGTCTGAACAAATTAACTAAACTGTCATCAAATGTAGCAGTTCTGATATTCTAAGATTCAGTGTATACATTCCTTTTGTCATGAGTGCAAGATGACCCGTTTCCATTGACAGTCCCAGAATGTAAAGATTTGATCATAGAATCTTTTTCTGTATGGTAGGTGGAGTTCCTACAATGTGTTCTTATTCTCTAAACAATCTTAGTTGTTATTTATTTAAAAGGAACATTTACAACATAAAAAGTGAATTACAGTATATTCAGCTTTAGAAAACATGATATGATGGAGACGGTTGTCCTTCATGGTCCATCTATAATTGCACATAACAAAGTGTGCCAGCTCAGTAGTAAAAACAAAATAAACATATTTTGAGTGTAAACATACTTATGTAAATTAGAGAAAAATATTAAAATAGAAAAACAATACACAGCTGCTGTTCAAAGACCTGTTGAGAATTATCCGCTTAAATACACAGATAAAGCACACGCGCCACAAGAAGCCATCATAGAGGTCAATCCAATTAAATGCGAATGGTGCGAGTAGCCGTTGCAACGGTGTTAAAATGCCGGTAACGGACCAGCACCTCACTCCTTGCACCTTCGCACTCCGCTCCAAGCAGCTTAACCCTATCCCTCTCGGCGGCACCTAACCCTAACCACCGACATTCTGAGAATAATGACATTTCACATAGTGACATATCAGATGTTGACACTGTGAACATGTCAGCATTCTGAGAATGTCGACGTGATGCCTGTCGACATGTTGAACCATGTAAACATTCTAATGTCGACATAGTAACTGTCCGGATTCCGTGTTGTGGGCATGTAGCCAGACTTCCATGCTAGTGTGAGGCCATGTGTATGGAGAAGGGAACCCTGTTTCAGAAGAACCTTTTGCACTCAGCACACAGTGGGTGCAAGTGCCGATGCTAAAGATTACTGTTACTGCTGTGGCTGGGAAAACAGTGAGCGGAGCACAGGGCCGGCTCCAGAGGTAGCTGCGCCCTGTGCCGGCTCAGTGTAAAGTGCCTCAAGTCGCGCGTGGCAAAGCTGAGCACAACCAAAACTGGGGATGTGGCCTAAGTACCATAGACCATGCCCACTAAGTGGTGTTATTTGGGGTCGTGCCCACATGGCACGCCTCCCGTGTAACGTCAGGCTGGGGGAGAGCCCAGCACTCCGTCACTAGCTGGGCTTCCCCCAGCCCTCTCCTGGCACTGAATGGATGCCACGCTCATGTGCGCAGTATCCATTCAGCTACTCCGGGGTCCGGCACTGCCGCATAGCTGCGGCGGTGGGGGTGTCCAACTTCCCAATTTGACCACCCGCGGGACACTTCGGCCCACAGGTGGAACAGCGGGACAGTGCTGTCCCGCTGAAATCGGGATGTTGAGAAGGGGTGCGCCCTCTATGGGTTGGCACCCCTCAACTGCACTAGTCGAACACCCCAAGAGCCGGCCCTGGCGGAGCGACACATACACATGAAGCTGCACATAGACGGACGGATTCTGGCATTCGAATAAGGTAATAAATCTGGCAGCCTCTGATGTTTGCATATGCTGGCACTTTGATCTGAATCAGGGAGGGTTAGTTTAAGGTGCGGGAAGGGGGGGTTAGGTTTAGGCATCCCCAGGGGAACTTAGGGTTAGACACCCCCGGAGTTTTAGGGTTAGGCAACACTAAAGGAGGGTTAGGGGGGAGAAGGGAGGGTTAGGATACTTACCAGCCGGCGTCGGGATGTCCTCCTGTCCTCCTGTCGGGCTGCCGTAGTCGGATTTTAAACCATCGGCTAAACAGCCATCAATATTTCAATCCCATTCCATTGAGACATTCAGTTAACCTCTGTCTAATCCTCCTCCCCCAGAACTAGTTCAAAACAATGGGCAACTCAATATCCCGAAAACAGATGTAAAAGTGCACATGTTGGGAATCCTGCAGATGTAGCATCTGATGCTAAGTAGTCCACACAATTATCATACTGCCGGCATCCACCCCCGCAATGACTACAGACTATTAGTGTTCCGGAAGTGGTGCCAACACAGTGGTAAAGATTTACATTTGTACATTTTATCTTTATTGCAAGTCCTTTAAAGCTTCTATCTAAATTATGTACTATAAGGAGTATATTTACTAAGGTCCGGGTTTTTAGAAGTGGTTTTGATGCCCATAGCAACCAATCAGATTCTAGCTATAACCTTATAGAAGGTGCTAGATAAATGTTAAGTAGAATCTGATTGGTTGCTATGGGCAACAAAACCACTTCCAAAAACCCGCACCTTAGTAAATATACCCCTAAGGCTTTTAAAATAAGACAAATGCAATAGATCACAGACAGTACAGACACATTATGATCTTTTATTAAACTAAATAGATGCTTCAGTTTTAAATATATCTGGCTGATTGCAATGATCACAGCTCAGTTAAATCACAGGAACTTCTCACCTCTTAGAGCTGAATTAAGGTGCCATAGGGTCCTAGGCAGGATTTTGGTTCAGGGCTCCCACCTACTGTACATTTGTATGTATGTATGTCCAGTGTCAGACTGGGGCATAAAGGGCCCGCCAGGGGAATGCAGTGGTAGGGGCCCATGCTTAAGGGGTGGGGTCAGACACCAGAGATGCCTGGCTCACCAATAGGCAAATCTGGTTGTAGTTTCTATAGAAAGGAGCCAAGCACCCATGTTGATCAGTGGTACTACTCTACCAGGTAACTGACCATATAATTGAGTAACAACAATGTATTATTTGAGGTCTGGAACCTGACACCTAGAGTATGGGGGTAGGCCCTCAGGCAGTGGGGCCCACCGGGGATTTCCCCTGTACCCCTGTGGGCCAGTCCAACCCTGTGTATGCCCACCTACTGTACATTTGTATGTATGTATGCCCACCTACTGTACATTTGTATGTATGTAATATGCCCACCTACTGTACATTTGTGTGTATGTATGCCCACCTACTGTACATTTGTATGTCTGCCCACCTACTGTACATTTGTATGTATGTATGCCCACCTACTGTACATTTGTATGTATGTAATATGCCCACCTACTGTACATTTGTATGTATGTATGCCCACCTACTGTACATTTGTATGTATGTATGCCCACCTACTGTACATTTGTATGTCTGCCCACCTACTGTACATTTGTATGTATGTATGTAATATGCCCACGTACTGTACATTTGTATGTATGTATGTATACTTGCAGATGCATTTTCCTGCAGCTTGCGCAATTTCCCAGGAGATTGCCGCATGCACAGTGCCAGAGTCTACTGGGGGTGTGCACGGAGGCTGCAGCGGCCACCCCTCTTGAATCACTCCTGGTGTGCACATATGTGGTTACCAAACATTTTATACATACAGATGTGTCCCCATAGACTGTGGCTTCAGTCGTGCCAAACAGCCCCTCTCAACGCGCAAGATACCAGACAACTCGGCCACACCGAGCATCTTTTTCGTATAAATTAAAGAACTGGAAGCGACAAAACTCCTTTTCCAGACTGCACTGATTAATGTGATGTACGACATTTGTACATCTGTGTGCGAATGAGTCTGAATATGTATACAAAGTGCTACTTTGCAGTAGCTGCGGCTTTTTCTCACACCAATTCCGACTTTTTACATATTTAAAATGAAAACTTATTCCTCTGCGGTTACTGTAGCAGCCCAGTGTCTCTAGTACACAATGAGTTGTGCTTAGCCACATCTGTGATGCAAAATGTAAAGGAAAAGACACTACGCTGCCCCACTCGGAGAACCACAAGTACCAGCATGCGGGGCATTAAGAGCACCCCTGGCTGTGGCATCAGTCCCCCGTTAGAAAGGGTCCAGGGCTGGTTTTAAATATATGGGGAACCTCACGTCAATTTTTTTCTCCGTATATTTAAAACCAGCCCTATCCCTGCTGCCTGTAGCTGGTTCGTAGTTCACAGTGGAACCCTACACATTTTTTTCCCTGTAAATTAAGAACCAGGACAGGCTGGCTAGTCTTTTGGGGGGGAGGCCGCACATAATTTTTTTTGACAAATTAACCCTATTTTAACCATTTACAGAAATTAACATACACAAATCGCAATCATTTGTGTATGTTTCTGACCATCTCGCAGCTCAGGGGGTTGAGAGTTTGAAATGTGATTTTGGCAGAGAGTTTGCTTCTATCTAACCTGAGCTTGTTATTCTGATTTTTGGTAAATTTGAGAGATGTATGTTTTAGGTGAATAGTACTTCCGATTTGGCCCAATGGTGACTTGATTCGAGATTGCTATCTCACCCGAGTTTTACGAGTGAGATGAGAGAAATCTCTCTGTAACTCACCCGACTTTACCTTTAGTAAATTTGCAAGCAGGAAAAAAATCAATAGATCATCCGAGATGGTCATCTCGACCTATCTCGATTCTCAGTAAATTTACCCCTAAGGGCCATCTTCAATTAGAGGCGAAAAGTCTGTTATCGGCGATAATTTACGTCATTTTCGCCATTTTCACTTATCCCCATATTCAATTTCAAAGACTTTTCGCACCTGTGAAAAGTCTTTGTCAAAAACCGGGGATAAGTTTTCACCACTGAATAGATGGCGAAAAAAAGTGCAGAATTGGGGTTTTGGGGTGCAGACTTAAAAAGAAAGTACCCTGCACCAATGTCCCCTTAAAGTAATCTATGTAAAAAAAAATTAAAAAAGTTCGATAGGACACCCCAAAAGAAGTGGTTTTGTTTTGGGGGCAAAAAAAAAAGTTGGATGATTAACTAAAAAACTAGCAAAATAGACTCAGGGGGGTCACCAAGTATGCGGCAGGTGTTTTTAAGAATGCGCCTCACTTTAGGAACTTAAAAATATGCTTGCACCCATTTTCATGTACCCCAAATTTAATGGAACTAGTTATATTTTCAAAAAAATTAAACTAAATGTTATTCTTCACCACTTCTCCGACCATTTCCCCTGCCACCACCCCAATCGCTCACAGCCTGTCAACTGCTCTGCTATGGATACTTCTGTGCGTGATTGCAGTGCACGCACAGTGTGGCTTATTCGCAAGCACAATGGCTAACAATCACTCAGACAATCTGATCGCAGCATACAATCCCTGGGGATCTTCCCCTATAAATTTAATTTCCTGACTGGCCTCTGGGCCTGATTCAGGTCGATGGTGGCCCAGAGCGCATGCGCACGACGGAGCCGGCTCAATCGTGCGCATGCGCGAGACCCAGATAGCGACTGGCAATCCGTCGCTCCGGGTCTCGTATCAAAAGGTGCGTGCTGTCGATGTTGAGTGACAGCACGCCCCCTTTGGCGGGCGGGCCAGGGCAGTGGCTGCCCAAACTGAGGCGTTCCCAAGTGAACGCCTCCGTTTGGGGCCGGCCCCACTGACATCACTCGTGTTGTCAGTGGGAGAGATTTCGGCTCTGTTAGAGCTGAAATCTCTCTGGGGCTTGCGGCAACGAGACCCTGCCATAAGGGACTCATTGCATGCCCAATGGTCGCGATGGTCTTGACCATCGCGACCATCTTCCTGGCCGCTCGCTATAGCTGTGGGTGGTCACCCACAGCTATGCAAGCGGCCAGGAGGCCATTCTAAAAAAAAAAGCCCGGCCCTGATTCAGAGCAAGCGTTCTGTCAGAGCGTCCGGCTCTGAATCAGGGCCTCTGTTGCCAGTACAACGGCGCTTCTTGCTGAAGTTACAGCTCAGTAATGAGCTCCCAGGTACTTTGTACCTGAAAGGTCCGTCCATTATATCCAGTTCCTATATCTGGTAAACAATTCTCCTATACCATCTTGCACACCAGTCTGGTTTTACCACTGAGACTTGTTCTTACAGCCACCATCGGTTCCAGCCGATGTATTTCCAATCATCGGTCTCACCGGATGCTTCCAACATCGGACTCATATCAATTAAGTTTCTCAATTCATCAGCATTGGTCCCAACCGATCGAGTTCATCAATTCATTAATATCAGACTCATATCAATTAAGTTCTTCAATTCTTCAACATCGGTCTCAAACCGATCAAGTTCATCAATTCTTCAACATCGGATTCAAATCCATCAAGTTCTTCAATTCATCAACATCGGTCTCAAATCGATCCAGCTCTTCAGTTTATCGTTACCGGTCAATCCGGCCCTACTCAACAATCCAGCATCATTGGTCCCAACCTGATTCTGCTAATCTATACGGTATCATTATCTCCAGTTCTTATTCCTAATAAAGACATTGCATTCCTGTCCCCACCTTCGGGCCAATCGTCCTCTACTTCAGCCTCCCACGCTTGTGTCAACCCTCAAGCGTGACATCTCCACAGCAACCAATCAAAGGTGGTGTTCTCCACAGCAACCAATCAAAGGTGGTGTTCTCCACCACAACCAATCAAAGGTGGTGTTCTCCTCAGCAACCAATCAAAGGTGGTATTCCCTACAGCAATCACTCAAAGATGGAGTGTCTAACAGCAATCAATCAAAGGTGGTGTTTCCAACAGCAAACAAAGGTGGTGTTCCCCTAGCAACCAAAGATGGTGTTCCCTACCGCAACCAGAAATAGTGTTCCCCAGGGCCGCCATCAGGGGGGGACTGCGGGGATTGGAGTCCCGTGGCACGGACACTTAGGGGGCCCATCCGCTCCTACCCTGGTTCCGCATACAGCGGACCACACATGCAGCCAGGGAAAGACTAGGCTGGGGGCATGCAGGCAGAGGATTCTCCACGGCCGCTCCAATTGCGTGTGTAAATACAATGAGAGCGGTCCGGACTCAGGAAGCATACTTCTGCCTGTCCAAGTCACTGTCACACTCACCGCTACACTGTGTGACTGTCACTGCATGCAGCATCCGGCGGCCGGCAGCTCTGTAACTGGCTGTAGTTAATGAGGTGCCTGCTGTGCGATGCTGATTGGTTAATGGCTCCAGCCATCCACCAATCACAGTGGTGGGATGTATTTATGCACTGATTGGTGGATGGCTGGAACTATCCACCAATCAGAGTGCAGGAAGCTGTGGGATTCAGGATCAGGAGGACTATGAGATGGCAGGACAAACCAGGTGAGGATTAGTATAGATATTCTGATATTTAACAAGAGGTGGGGTGTACTGTAAGTACAGGGTTTTTAATCAGTGAGTGGGGGCATTACAGATTTGAGAAATGTATTTCAATGATGGATGGCAAACTGAAGATTTAGAATATGATGTTTGAGTTAGTGGGTAGGCAGATTTAGGGAGAGACTCGGTTTTGGGGTGTTATTTCTAATGAGGGAGTATGTGTATGTGTGTGTGTTCCCTGAGGAAGTCTAATTAGGACAAAACGCGTTGGGACTGGTTCTCCTGCACCTCCAACAAAGTGGACTCTTTTTCTGCTTAAGACTTACCAAAGGTAAGCATCTTTTATTTATTTTATTCCTGTTAATAATCTGTCTGTTCGTTTTTACATGTGTTTGGAAAATAAAAAATTATTTACGGAGGTCCATCTCCTTTTTATGGTTTGAGGCTGGATACCCCCGATGTATGAAGTAGAGGGTGATCTCTGGTAACTTACAGAACAGGAAGAAGCTTTTCTTTATATGCACTACAATTTGCTGCATCTGGTATGCAGAAATATTTATTTGTTATCCACTCTAAATGGCTGAAGAAATTACTACACCATAATATGTGTATGGGCTTGGTTGGAGCCTTTTCATTTAAGGTCCATTTAAGAGGGTACCTGTCCTTGGACTGACATCCGGAATCTATTGGCAGTGTTTGTTTCCTGACCATAGGAGGTTGACCTGGACATCAGATAAGCTTTATTGAAAGTTATTGTTTGGTACGTACATTACCTATTTTGAGCACTACTTGCCGTTCTTTAAATACCACACTATTAGGCGCACGTTTTCTTATTTTTCAGCACCCTTGCTTTCCCGTTGCCATATGGATTATTAGAAGATTGCAGCCACCTGTTATCATCAGGAGTGTTTTTTTCGCATTTCACAAAGAATCGAGTATCACAAAGAATTAATTGGTGACAATTTTGTCATAAGACTATCTACAGAAGGAATCTAAAATTTGTGCGCCACTTTTTCTATATCTCTATGTAAATTTATATATATAGATAGATATATATATATATATATAGATATATATATATATATATATATATATAGATATATATATAGATATATATATATATATATATGGGATGTGCACCGGCCACTTTTCGTGTTTTGGTTTTGGAGCTGGATCTTTCTTCGTGTTTTGGATCTGGATTGGTTTTGCCAAAACCACCCTTGCGTGTTTTGGGTTCTGGGTTTTGTGTTTTGGATCTGTATTTTTTTGAAAAAAAGGATAAAAACAGCTAAAATCACAGAATTTGTGGGTTTTTCTGCTCCTATGCTTTTATTAACCTCAATAACCTTAATTTCCACTCATTTCCAGTCTATTCTGTACACCTCGCACCTAACAATAGTGTTTTTATGTCCAAAAGGTTGCACCGAGGTAGCTGGATGACTATGCTAAGCGACACGAGTGGGCGGCACAAACACATGGCCCATCTAGGAGTGACACTGCAGTGGCAGACAGGATGGCAGTTTGAAAAACTAGGCCCCAAACAGTACATAATGCAAAGAAACAAAAGAGGTGCAAGATGGAATTGTCCTTGGGCCCTCCCACCCACCCTTATGTTGTATAATCAGGACATGCACACTTTAACAAACCAATCATTTCAGCGTCAGGGTCTGCCACACGACTGTGGCTGAAATGATTGGTTCGTTTGGGCCCCCACAAAACAAGCTGGCAATTAATCTGTCCCTGCCCAAACTGGCTCTACAGAGGCAAGATGTCGTCCTCATCCACCGATTCCTCACCATCTTCAGTGTTGTGTACATCCTCATCCTCACAGAGTATTAATTCGTCCCCGCTGGAATCCACCACCACAGGTCCCTCTGTACGTTCTGGAGGCTGGTCTCCCTGGAAGAGTTGATAATTCATTTTTATGAACATCATCTTCTCCACATTTTGTGGAAGCAACCTCCTACGCCTTTCGCTGACAAGGTTCCCGGCTGCACTAAACAGTCTTTCGGAGTACACACTGGAGGGGGGGCAACTCAGGTAAAATAGAGCCAGTTTGTACAGGGGCCTCCAAATTGCCTCTTTTTCCTGCCAGTACAGGTACGGACTGTCTGACATGCCTACTTGGATGCTGTCACCGATGTAATCCTCCACCATTCTGTCAGTGGTGACAGTATCATATGCAGTGACAGTAGACTTGTCAGAAATTGTTGGCACGTCCTTCAGTCTGGACCAGATGTCCAAACCGGCCCTTGACTTATGACACAGGAGCACGCTTGGCGCTGCTGCTGTGTTGATGCACGTGCGGCTACTGCGCATACATTTCGCACACAAACACAGAAAAAAAAGAATTGTTTATTTTTTGTGGAGTGCACTTTGGGGGTTACACCACCCTTTAGCAGACTTATGGGACACAGGCGCAAGCTTGGCGCTGCTCCTTTGTTGATGCACGTGCAGCCACAGTGCACACAATTCACAAACACAGAAAATATTTTTTTATTTTTGTTGGAGTGAACTTTTGGGGTTACACCACCCTTTAACAGATGAGCCAGCCGGCCCTTTACTTATGACACAGGCGCACGCATGGCGCTACTTTGTTGATGCACGTGCGGCCACAGTGCACACAATTCACAAACACAGAAAATATTTTTTTATTTTGTTTGGAGTGCACTTTGGGGGTTACAGCACCCTTTAACGGACAAGCCAGCCGTCCCTTTACTTATGACACAGGCGCACGCCTGGCGGTACTTTGTTGATGCACGTGCGGCTACTGCACACAATTCACAAACACAGAAAAAAAAAATTTTTTTTTTGGAGTGCACTTTGGACTTTGGAGTGCACACTGGACAACACTACAGCACCCCTCTAGGACTACAGCCTTTATGGGACACTGCACAATACAGTCCAGCCAGCCCCTATAGACTTTGGAGTGGATACAGCCCCTATGGACAACTGACTGCACAACACAGCCCAGCCAGCCCCTATGACAGCAGCACAACACAGCCCAGCCAGCCCCTATGGACAACAGCAGCACAACACAGCCCAGTCAGCCCCTATGGACTGAGTGGTCACAGCCCCTATGGACAACAGCAGCACAACACAGCCCAGCCAGCCCTAGCTCCCACCCTCCCTCTTCACTGTACACAGCCGGAGTGAGAAATGGCTCCGACGCGGGGACCTTTTATATAATCTAAAACCCGCGAGATCCGGAAGGCGGGGTGATGCCGTTTTGCCTCGATTTCAGTTCCGAGTCAGGCGGGAAAAGTCGAGCCTGACTCGGATACGACTCGGATCGGGGGGGGTTCCGAACCCGCTCATCCCTAATATATATATATATATATACTGTATATATATATATATATATACAGTCAGGTCCATAAATATTGGGACATTGACAGAATTTTCATATTTTGGCCTCTATTCACCACCACAATGGCTTTGAAATGAAACAAACAAGATGTGCTTTAACTGCAGACTTTCAGATTTAATTTGAGGGTAATTACATCCAAATCAGGTGAACGGTGTAGGAATTACAACGGTTTCTATATGTGCCTCCCACTTTTTAAGGGGCCAAAAGTAATGGGACAAACTAAACAATCCTAAATCTAACTTTCACTTTTTAATACTTTGTTGCAAATCCTTTGCAGGCAATTACAGCCTGAAGTCTGGAACGCATAGACATCACCAGACGCTGGGTTTCATCCCTGGTGATGCTCTGCCAGACCTCTACTGCAAATGTCTTCAGTTCCTGCTTGTTCTTGGGGCATTTTCCCTTCAGTTTTGTCTTCATCAAGTGAAATGCATGCTCAATCGGATTCAGGTCAGGGGATTGACTTGGCCATTGCATAACATTCCACTTTTTAGCCTTAAAAAACTCTTTGGTTGCTTTTGCAGTATGCTTCGGGTCATTGTCCATCTGCATTGTGAAGCGCCGTCCAATGAGTTCTGAAGCATTTGACTGAATATGAGCATATAATATTGCCCAGAACACTTCAGAATTCATTCTGCTGCTTTTGTCAGCAGTCACATCATCAATAAATACAAGGGAACCAGTTCCATTGGCAGCCTTACATGCCCACGCCATGACACTACCACCACCATGCTTCACTGATGAGGTGGTATGTTTTGGATCATAAGCAGGTCCTTTCCTTCTCCATACACTTCTCTTCCCATCACTCTGGTACAAGTTGATCTTTGTCTCAACTGTACATAGAATGTTATTCCAGAACTGTAATGGCTTTTTTAGATGTTGTTTGGCAAACTCTAATCTGATCCTCCTGTTTTTGTGGCTCACCAATGGTTTACATCTTGTGGTGAACCATCTATATTCGTCTTCTCTTGATTGTTGACTTTGACACATATACACCTACCTCCTGGAGAGTGTTCTTGATTTGGCCGACTGTTGTGAAGGGGTTTTTCTTCACCAGGGAAATAATTCTTCTGTCATCCACCACAGTTGTTTCCTGTGGTCTTCCTGGTCTTTTGGTGTTGCTGAGCTCTCCGGTGCGTTCTTTCTTTTTAAGAATGTTCCAAACAGTTGATTTGGCCACACCTAATGTTTTTGCTATCTTTCTGATGGGTTTGTTTTGATTTTTCAGCCTAATGATGGCTTGCTTCACTGATAGTTTCTGCTCTTTGGATCTCATATTGAGAGTTGACAGCAACTGATTCCAAATGCAAATGTCACACCTAGAATCAACTCCAGACCTTTTACCTGCTTAATTGATAATGAAATAACGAGGGAATAACCCACACCTGTCCATGAAATAGCTTTTGAGTTGATAGTCCCATTACTTTTGACCCCTTAAAAAGTGGGAGGCACATATAGAAACCGTTGTAATTCCTACACCGTTCACCTGATTTGGATGTAATTACACTCAAATTAAATCTGAAAGTCTTCAAAGCCATTGTGGTGGTGAATAGAGGCCAAAATATGAAAATTCTGTCAATGTCCCAATGTTTATGGACCTGACTGTATATATATATATATATATATATATATATATAAATTATATATATATATATATATATATATATATATATAAAATCTACCTCTGAAGGGCGAATATGGAAACCCCTCCCGACAAAACCTGCGCTTGCCTTTGTACCCCACGCTACTACCCCACCCCCACTGCACAATAGCAGTGAGTGACTGACAGGCCCAGCCCAGAGACGCCATTCTGCTCTGCCTCCTACCAACGCCGCGGCTGCACATTCGAGGGGACTGCCCGCATCTGGTGCTATCTGCCCGCTACTACTATCCCCTTGAAAGTGAGTGACAGGCATAGTCGAGGGCACGCTCCTACAAGCACGCTGCCCACTACAACCCCACCAGATGAGTCAGTTCTCACCCAGACACCCAGAGCTGCCCTCCCACTCTGCCTCCTACCTACGTTGCGGACGGCAAGTTTTTCATGTTAGCAATTTGGCTATGACGTCATGCCGCGCTGCTGAACAAGAGGGGAGCCGCGGCGTGTGAGACGGACTGACGAGCAGCCAGAATAGAAGGAGCGAGGTAACTAAGATACCCTGGGGTTGTGGGGGTGGGAGAGCCCTGCATATTTTGTCAGTCCCGGGCCCCATAATTCTGATGGCAGCCCTGGTGTTCCCCTTAGCTACCCATTAAAGGTGGTATTCCCCACAACAACCAGTAGGTTTCATAAGAATTCTATATAATTAAAAGAAACAGAAAGCAGTGATAAACTGTCTTTAAATGGATATAAATAAACAAATTTTATGTAAAAAGAAATGACATTACTTTTTTTAACCCAAGTTTACCACCACTATTATTTTTGATATGTTAAATATTAGTAAGGATAGAAATGTCACACTTAAGTAAAATTTCAAACACACTCCACATTTGTGCAAAATATGTAACACAATACATTTGCCCCCAGTCGTACTCCAACCACATCATACAACAGAATGCATTACGGGATGGGTACGGGATGCCGGTGCTCAGGGTGCCGGTGATCAAAATCTAGACACCGCCATCCTGACAGGGTTAGGATATTGACACTTGTTGGTAGGTATCCAACCCCTCCCCCTCTCCCTACCCTAACCTTCCCTCCCCAGTGCTTGAACCTAATCTCAACCTAGTGCCTACCACCAGTGGCGTAAGTTCATCCCAGACGCCCATAGACAAGTTAGAATTTGTTGCCCCCCCCTGGTACAGCAGCTGACACTGTAATATAGCAATTCGCATGCAGACAGGCTATAGATAGATGGAGGCAGCAGCTGATGGTCTGACATGGAGTTCTCCGCTAGTGTATGGTGGCTTCTCAGGTGCCGGGAAGGGGCACCATGTATTGGGCGGTTGTGACAGTACACTCCGGGTATATAATAATTACAGCCTTAAGTGGGGTGAATATGGTGTGCCCCTTCAGAGCTGGAGCCCGGCGGCAGGTGCCGCCATTGTCTCCCATAGTTCTTCCCCTACCTAACCCTCCCCCTAGTGCCTAACCCCTAACCCTCCCCCCAACCCCACTACTTATGTTTGGGAGGCTGGTGGTCGCGATGCCGGCGCCAGGATTCTGACAGGTGTCGGGATTCCAGCGCTGGTATTCTAAGTGCCGGCATCTCCTGTGTCGGGATACTGAACATATCCCTGAATTACCCGTCATCATTGCAGCTCTATCCATAGGGCAAATTCAATTCATAACTATAGCCGCAAAGTGTCTCCAGAATGGTCAGGTGACCAGTATCTTTGCTAATTTCCCCCATAGAGTTTCAAGACCAGATTAGGGAATATTTTCCATTGTAAGAGACAGTAATACCCCTTTTACTCCAGAGCTAAAACCCGGGTTATTGCAGGGTTAACCCGGGCAGCTCATTGGTGTAAAAGGGGTGAGGGTTGGATCGCCGGCTCAAATGACCCGGCAATCCAACCCAGGTAAATAGCAGGGTTGAACACGGGAGTAACCCGTGAAACCCTGCTGTGTGTAAGGCGCACTCCGGGTCTTGATGACCTGCAGTGCGCCGCAAGCCGGCCAATCGGTTCGGCTTCCGTGGCGCTTGGAGATGACGTCATCTCCAAGCGTCCACTTTCACGCCGGAAAAGCCGGGTCTATGCAGACTCGATTGCGGTGTGAGCGGCGCTGACTCAGGAATATCCCAAGTCGGCGCCGGCTAAATTCTGGGTCTGTTCCGAATAGGAACCCTGTTCCAACTCCGGGTCAGACCCGGAATTTTGGTGGAAAAGGGGTATAATGTGCACAGCCAGATATCATGGATATATAGTGAAAGCTGTTTTCATCATTGTACACTGCTGATGCTTTCCCTGTGCTCGCTGTGTACCCAGTTATAAGTAACAGCATTAAAGATAAGGGAGGCACATAGTGATTATCTAGAATTGAAATTTAATTGTTTACATGTATTAGATAGATTGTGACAGTCACTTTGCATTTCAAACATTGCTAAGTGCCACAGATATTATATCTAATTGCCCGTACACCTAGAACAATGGAGTGTAAACACACTTCATATAATGGCAGTAATGGGTACAGGGGTCTACCTCCACTACCTTGACTGCATTGATAGGATAATATACAGGTCGCACTCAGAAAAATAAAACCATCTTAATTTCACAAACTGACAATCATGTACCGCCCTTTAAAACTAGCAGTTGTTGCAAAAATAGGGCATTAAAAAAAAGGGGACTGCTTGGAGTTTTTTTATTTTGTGCAGTTTGTATATGACCTTATACTGAGGAAATCATGAAGGAGACAGCAGGTGGTGTTAAACCCAAGAGCAGCTGAGAGATCACCAGCAGAGCTTATTATCAGAAAGAATAAGAATTTGTTTTGAAAATCAAGCCTGCTGATTGGGTTTTGAAGGGCAAAAGAATAAAAAGAGAACAGACTAGGTTTGGGCACTGATCCCAGTATCTAATAAATGAATTGAAGAGGAGGAGAAACCTGTTTAAAAGATACTGTATAGATTGGAAAGGTGGCATATGTACGGAATAGAGCAACGTCCTTTTAGTCAAAGGGATCAAGGAGGTCTACAGCCTAAGGCGTCTATTTACTGAGTAGTGTTAGGAGTGAAAAGTGATAAGGTGCCAGTCAGTCAGTCAGCTTCCAGCTGTCATTTTTCAAGCACAGCCTGTGAGATGACAGTTAGGAGCTGATTGGCTGGCACCTTATCACTTTTCACTCTGTCTCCTGATACTGCTTAGTAAATAGACCCCTAAGTGCTGAACTTGTGTTACTGTACATCGGTATACAATCGGGAAACCGGATGCGTTAATACCGACAGCCGGCTTCCCGACTGTCATATCCCGGCGAGGGTGAAATGCCGGGCGTCTATATCTAGACGCCTGTCATTTCCCCGACGGTCTTAGGGATCGGCACCCCCCTGGGAGGGTTAGGGTTAGGCTAGGGGGAGGGAGGGTTAGGGTTAGGCACCCCCGGGGGGGGGACTTAGGGTTAGGCAGTGGGGAAGGGGGGGTTAGGGTTAGGCACTTGGGGAGGTTAGGGTTAGGCACCCCTAAGGAGGGTTAGGGTTAGGGGGTGTTAGGCTAGTTTATACTTACATTAGCGACAATCGGGATTTCCAGCACTGTCGGGCTTCCGCTGCCGGGAACTCTGCTTTTGTCGGCCAGGCGCTGCTTCAAACCGCCAGCCGTGCGGCCGCGGGATATTTCATACCGATTCCCTGTACATCTATCCCCACAGGGTGCCGCTGACAGATTCCATGTGTATGTTAGTCTGGTTAATATAACTCTAAATACAAATCCATTTATTTGTAAATAATAAAACATAGAAAAAAGGAGTATTACACAATATATGTATGTATAAGGGAATACGTAAATACATTTATACACAGGGAGTTCTTAAGGTGCGTACACACTGACCGATATATCGTTACGATATGAACGATGACGATATCGTTCAACGATATATCGTTAATTTTTTATGCAGTGAACAACCAGCTATGCGCGTTCCCGCATGAACGATAACGATATCTATGATCGTCCGTACATGCAGGCCAATCTGGACGATATCGTCAACTTTGCCTGCTCAGAGATATGGCAGGATGACTCACTGAAAGATATCTTTGAAAGATCTTTGAACGATCTATGAACGATATCTATGAAAGATATCTTTCAAGTCGTTGGAGGTACAGATTGTTCCGTGTGTATGCACCTTAAGTAAAAAGTAACACACTTTACGGCAAATATTTACCATTCAATGTGCTACAGGTTGAGAAATTATCATCTTCAGTAGCAAGCTATGAAATACAATAGATCCATAATAATTCAGAGTAAGGAATTAGCCAGGCGATCATTATAATCTTTAGTAACAGCAGTTTCAGTGCACACAATCCAGATTGCAGAAGGCCTTTAAGAGATTTAATTAATTAATTACTCAACACTGTTGGATAAATCCAAGATACTGTATAGTAACTCTGTAGGAAATATTAGGGACAAGGTGATATATTGAAGGGAATGGTCAGGGGCGCAAAGAAAAATATCAGGTGCCAACGCAAATATGTCGTACTTGATCCACTGGCACGTTCCCCAGAGTACTTTGTGTCCACCCTCTTGTCACACCTGGGGATGGTGAACCAATATTTGGCTTATCTCAGATAGGAATGGTCATCACAAGATGGCCATCAAATAGTGGTGGTGTTGGTTCCATTGCAACATGCCTCCCGATAGCGTGTAGCCAGAGCCGTAACTAGACTTTTGGTGCCCTATGCCAGAGAGAGCCTTGGTGCCCCCCCCCTCCATTTTTTTAATAGGGACGTAAGATAGTGCACCTGAAAAAGGGCCATGGCTTCATGGGGAAGGACAAGGGAAGAGATATTGGAGGCCAGGAGATGATGGGTATAAAAGAAGAGGAAGCTAGAAGTAAGAATGATAATGAACAGGAAAATTGACAGGCCCAAACAGTGCCCCCTGCTCTGCGGTGCCCTGTGCCATGGCACATGTTGCATTACCCTAGTTATGGCCCTTGCCATTGCAAAGGTGGTTTAACCATTGTTGGTTAGTTACTTTGCATTCATAATGAACCCAGACGTTCCTACATGCGCAGATGAGCTCTGCTGTAGACACGTCTTACTGTTGTGCACACAAGAATGAATGCCATCAGCCTTCGGATGCAATGGTGCAAAACTAGGGCAATTGTGGCATCACATGGAAAAGAAAAACATTTCCATCTAATCAAAAACATTGATGGTTGCCAACCATCAGTTTCCGATGACCATTCTTACTTTAGGATTGTTCAATCAACATTTAGTTGAATGAAAGTGCATTTTCAAGTAACAAGAAATGGTTTAGTATCTGGAAAAAAAAATCTTTATATAGCTATTAAAATGATAATAATCCCATGCTTTACTGTTTTTGCTTTTTATCAGTGATTTGATCTGTGAATAAGTAAACAAATATTTATAAAAGCGCATATCCACTTATATCTAATCAATTAATCCATGTACTGACTTGAAGTTGCTAGTTTTAATTCATCGTAGAGAACTGAGGGCCTGATGCAGCTATGCGAGCGGCCAGGAGGCCGTTCTGAAAAACCAGAGGGCTGGCCCTTATTCAGAGCGAGTGCTCTGACAGAGCGTCCGGCTCTGAATCAGGCCCTGAGTGTAATTTCACCAATAAAAAAGCATAAATGGATTCATTGTACATCCTTTTCCAATTCCCATTGTGCTATGAAATTATGTGCATGAATAGTAATAAATGAGAACTGTCTGTGGCATTTCTGATTTCAGATCCCTCAAAGGAAACAAGATACGTACACTTCCAGATAATGTTTTCATGAGTTATAGCGTCTTGACAAAGCTGTGAGTATAAATGAAATGTGTAACAATTCTCATACATTGACTCAGGATTGGCAATGATTCACAAAGTGAATTGGAGAAGACATATTACATTTCTGGCAATTTGATCAGTGTTTCCCTTGAAGCGAGTTATTTATTTCTATTTTATTAAAGTTAAAATATATTCTACTTTCTACAAGGCTGGTCTTTAAGAATTATAATCCAGCACTCTTCTAAAGCTAAAGACAATTAACCCCAATAATTTTTCCTAGATTATCCAATGAACTGCACTAAAGAACAAGAGCTAAGACTACACCGCAGAATGTTACATAAGCTTTGGATAGAATCCAGCATACTGTACACAAGTACTAGGTTTACAACGACAGTATACTAGCTAAAGTGATCTGCTGCAATTAAAGCATGATGAGTGAATGGATGGTGATATGTTGTCAAGTCCAATTAACCTACCAGTATGTTTTTGGATTGTGGATGAGGAAACCCATGTAAAGAAAGGGAGAACATACAAACTCCACACAGGTCCTGGAGGGAATTAAACCCAATACATTAGTCAGGGCTGGCCCTAGGCCAATTTTTTGGTAAGTGAGTATATTTTTTGGCGCCCCCCTATGCAGTGCCCCTTTTACAGTGCCCCCAGTAGTGGTCCCCCCTGTGCAGTGCCCCCAGTAGTAAACCCCTTATATAGTGCCCCCAGTAGTAGTCCCCCTATGCAGTGCCCCCAGTAGTGGTACCCCCTATATAGTGCCCCCAGTAGTGATCCCCCCTGTGCAGTGTCCCTTTTGTCCCCAGTAGTAAGCCCCTTATATAGTGCCCCCAGTAGTAGTCCCCCCATGCAGTGCCCCCCAATAGTGGTACCCTTTATGCAGTGCCCTTTAAACAGTGGCCCCAGTTGTAGTTCCTCCCCCTATGCAGTACCCCCAGTATTGCCCTTTATATAGTGCCCCCAGTAGTAGCCCCCCCCTTGTAGTGTTCCCAGTAGTAGCTCTCCCCCCCCCCCCCACAGTAGAGACACATGTAATAATAAAAAAAAAAACACTTACCTGAAACCCCGATCCTGCTCCTGGTCCCGCCGCTGCTATCAGCTCCTCCGTCCGTCCTCCCGGGCCACTTGCATTACGGGAGAGACGTCATGACATCATGACGTTTCTCCCATTACCCACTGCGGGAGCCGGTAGATGTCTGGCTCCGGCAGTGGGAGCAGCAGCCGATGAGGGTCTGTCTGACTCTCATCAGCTGCTAAAGCAAACACACAGCTGCCGGCGCCGGCGGCTGTGTGTTTGTGATGTGTAGTGCTGACCGAACTCCGTCCGGTCAGCGCTACACACGCGGTGCAGCTGTGTCACAGAGCATGGTACGCAGCTGAGGCGCCCTCCACTATGTGGCGCCCTACTCTGCTGCGTACCATGCGTAATGGGAGAACCGGCCCTGACATTAGTGCATGGTTGCATAGAGGTAAGCATTACTGTCTCACAGCACTAAGGCCCTCATTCAGAGTCGGACGCTCTGAGCAGAGCGCTCGCTCTGAATGAGGGCCGTCCTCCATAATTATGGAGCGTCCTCCGGAGCCTGCGGTTCGCAGTGGCGATGGTCGCGATGGTCAAGACCATCGCGACCATCAACCTGCACGCTCGTATAGGCTGTGGGTGGTGACCCACAGCTATACGAGCGTCCAGGAGGACGCTCCCTTTGGAACGCCCCGTCTGGGAGGCACGCCCCCAGCACGCCCACCAAAGTGGGCGTGCTGTTAATCAACATCGACAGCACGCCCCCTTTGAACAGACACAACGAGCGAAAGAAAGTCCTTCGCTCGTCGTGTCTCGCGCATGCGCACGACGGAGCACCCTCCGTCGTGCGCATGCGCAGTGCACACCATCGACCCACTTGCGAGCGGACAGCCGCTCGCGAGTGGGTCTGAATCAGGCCCTAAGTTCTTGGGTTTGATTTCCACCAAGGCCCTAACTGTGTGGAATTTGTGTGGGTTTCCTCCGGGTGCATCAGTTTTCTCCCACAATCCAAAAACATACTGTTAGGTTAATTGGACTCTAACAAAAAATAACCTTACTGTGTATGTGTGTGTATAATTGTATATGTGTGCGTACATGTGTGTACATGTTCAGATGTGTCCTCGCACATTTAGCTGCAGTCGCGCCAAAAAGCTCATCTCGGCATGCCAGGTCCAGCGGAACTCTGCTAGAGCCCGCAGTCTTTTTGCATCTTTATTGCCGGAAATGCGTCTAAGTCGTAATGCAATGCAACTAGGATGCACCAGGACACTGTGCTGATTACTCTGATATGTGAAACTTGTATATCTGTGTGTGACTGAGTCTCTGAATCAGGATGCAAAGTGCTACGATGCAGCTTCCGCAGCTGTTTTCACACCAAGTTCTCTTTACAGACTCATTCACACGCATTCGGTATTGGATCCCGGCTGCCGCATGACCGGCAGTCCGATTCCCGGCTGCGGCAGCCCAACAAAACAGCAGAGCCCGGCAGCGGAAGCCCGACAGCGCTGGAAATCCCGATCGTCCCTAAGGTAAGTATAAACTAACCTAACCAACCCCTCTAACCCTAACCTTAGGGGTGCCTAACCCTAACCTCCCCCCCAAGTGCCTAACCCTAACCTCCCCTCTCTAAGTGCCTAACCCTAACCCCCCCTTCCCCGCTGCCTAAACCTAAGTCCCCGGGGGGGGTGCCTAACCCTAACCCTCCCTCCCCCTAGCCTAACCCTAACCCTCCCTCCCCCTAGCCTAACCCTAACCCTCCCGGGGGGGTGCCTAACCCTAATTCCCCCCCGGGTGAGCTAAACCTAACGCCTGTCATTTAACCCTAGGTGGAATAGAGGATTCGGGAAGCCGGCGATCGGGATTGCGGCCGCCGGCTTCCTAAACGTATCCCAGTCACACATAGATATACAAGTGTCACATATCAAATTAATCAACACAGTCTCCATTGAGACTTACAGTAGCCACATTTTTGGTAATAAAAAAGACACCCGACACTAGCAGAGTTGCACGGGACCTGGCGGCTCACTTACACCAAGAATGTCGCTCTGTGTGTCTTAAGGATAGATTTAGGAGAACACATCCGTACATGTGGTAGAGAATAATGTTGGCCATCGGCCATCAATGGTTTGAACGATCAATGGTTTGATGGCAGTGGTGGAACACTTGCTATCTCCATCAGACCATCAATAGTTGCTAACCATTGGGGAAGCAGCCGATGGTAAACATCAGTGGCTTATCCCCAATGATGAGCACCAACACTACTATCTGTGCATGTGCATAAACAAACCATTGATAGCAGAGCCGTCAACAGTTATCCCTAGTAGAGAATATAGATTGTAAGCTCCTCTGGGGCAGGGACTCACAAATGAATTACAAAAATATTCTCTGTAAAGTGCCGATATTCAATGTTTTTTTTCTGTACGTGTGTCACGTTTATTACTGCACGGAGATGGAGAACGGATATGGATGCAAGGATTGTGGATTTTAGTGGGCGGGTTTAGAAGTGGGCTGGCTAAGCAGATGCAGTTGTGTCACTGACAGATTCTGCATCCAAAGACAAACATCCACTCACACGGGAGGCCATGTGCAGATGGAGAAACTGCACCTACCATCGATGGTGCATCTTTAGACGCACCGAGATGGATTTGCGCCGCTGCAAGCCTGCAAGCCTGCAAGACGCTGTAAGTGAACATCTCAGTATTTATGAACTCAGGCTCGGCATGAGCATAAAGACACAGGCGCGGCTGTGGCAAAAGCCCTAATGTCTGTTGTTTCAGAATTGTAAGACCAGCATGATCAAGGTCTGCTGCAGTATAAAAAGCTTGTATAGCTTTCCCCTTCCATAGGGATGGCATAAAAAACTCAGACAATACTTTCAGTGGCACACATGTGGCTCAGTCTTAATACATTTGTATAGATAAAATGAATATTTATTATTATTATTATTAATAACAATAATAATAATAATAATATAAAACTAATAATTTGTGCAGATATATCAATTTAATAAGTAAAACAAAAATCTGAAATTGTGGCCCCCTAAATGAGGCAGGATAAAAGCTTTTAATACAATATCTTTATCTGCAAGAAATAAATAGCGCTCTCATTCCATTTCCAAAATCTTTAACTGCAAGATGAAACTCGTCTGGCAGATGAATATGGCACCGTAGTGTGCTACTGGAGGTCAGCTTGTGCATATTGTGTGATTTAGGGGTAATGAGTTTATACATACCATTTTCTGTTCCGAATAGTATGTGCCATTTATTATCCTTATAACCCAGAATATGAAAGACTTGCTATTACGTATATATGCTGACAGATGGGAAATTAGAACTAATTGTTCTCCTAATACAAACTTTAGGTGTAGGGTGCCATATGGCACATTCAGTATCTATGTAATGCAGTCTGGTGTATTTAATATTAAGTTTAAAGGAAAATGGTGCAATGGTGATTTATTTTTTGTAATACCTAGCAATTCTGCGTATACATCGGGAACATCAAGTAACATCAGCCCCTTGCACACAACAGGTCTGACCTTACTCAGAAATTGCTAACCTCATCGTCGGATGCAGTGAGTACACAAGCTGCGTATGCCATCGCAGTGGCTAATTTATGCACGCCCCTGTAACAGTGTTCAAACAGACAGGCACGCCTGCATTTTGCCGAATCCCCCCCCCGTCAACACCCCCAAATGCTTAGTTCCTGTCAATCACACTGCAATGGGTCTTCGTGGTCTCTGCGATCGCAGTGTGATCGCAGTGGTGCCTTCACACGTGTGCACTGCGATGCATGCGCAGTGCGCAACACTCAGCCATCTGCATGCGTAATCGCAGTAGAGATCCATAATGAATCAGACCATTGGAGAGGTGTAGAAAAAAAATCAGTCAAGGCCCTGAAATCCACACCAAGGCCACAAAGAGACAGGACCTTGTGTAGATAAGGCCAGGAGACCGTATCTTAGCCTTTTGAGCATCCAGGCTGAAGAGCAGATTAGAATTAGCTGAAGAAGAGGTTAAAGAAGACGCCATCACAGCTGCCAGGGCTGGACTGGCCATCTGGCACTTCTGGCAAATGCCAAAAGGGCCGATGGCCTGATGGGCCAGACCGGTCTCAAAACCTGTCCGAGGAGCTCTGCTCAGCCGGGATACTTAAAGATGGGAGTGTGTCACTAGGCCAGGTCCTCATAACTCACTGCATGCCCCTGGGAGACCTAACCACTCCCCTTTTGGAGTGCACACGTGCAGGGAGACTGCTAGGGCTGATCTGAAGCCCCAGTCCATCCCTGACCGCTGCTATAGCAGAAAGTATGCCTTTAACTGAATGGTGGCCTGCAACAAAATGTATTTGATGTTCCGTGAATTTTCTCATTAGCCTCCAGTAACTCACACTGTGGGAGAGAAAGACTTGGATGTCCAGCCTTGTCTAGCAGAGTGGAGAGAAGATCAGGGTAGCAAGGGTGAACCTCGTAAATAGTTACAAAGTAGGATTTTGTTAATATATCAGTTGAGTTGGTCAGAAGAGAGCAAAGAGTGCCAACACTAAGAGCAAGAATGTGACTTTTATGTCTCACCGGCTTGTAAATGTCAGCTAGAAATAAACCTGCTCCATTCCCCCACCGAATATTTGTTTTTACCAAAGTCAATATTTAATTTGGCCTGCGACAACATGTAGCTTTCTAGTAACTGACATGTTTGCTGATATTTATCCAGCAGAGCCTCACAAGGGTGAGCCACAAAATCAAGATAACTAGAAGATATGGCCTGACTAAAAGAGTCATATTTTTCTTGTCGAGATTTACGTAATCTGGCAGCATAAGAAATAATCTCACCGTGCATGGCTGCTTTCTAGGCTTCCCGGAACAGAACTGGATTGTTCCAATGTTCAATGTTATTGTCAACATATTCCAGTCACTTGTTCCGAAAAAAACTGCTGAAAGGGGTCGGATTGATACAATTGGGTGGGGAAGCACCAGAGGTCTATCACAAGGTTGAGGGAAACAGATGGAGATGGAGACAGAGACCATGGCGTGCTTGGAAATGAATATGTCCGAGATAGTATTCTTAAGGACATAAGGAACTAAATGGTGAAAGTGAAATACAGTATAATCAATGTGTGAAAAATAATGAAATGTGTAAGTCTTTGTCTGTCTGATGAAAAAGTATCTCCCCTCTACTCATCACCTCTGGTGATACCATAGTAACTAAATTGGATGAGTTTTACCCCCAGATATTCTACGTAACTGGGTACTTAAGGCAAATATGCCTTATGGCCTAGATGAGTATACACGTTGCCCCTGGGTAGGTATATGCATTGTTTCTAGCCCATATTTTCTCACTAATATTTTTAACAAGATGTGTTGTAGTGGAATGGAGTTGAAATGCCGGCGACTAAACAAAATCCCAACAGCAGCTGCCTTCCCCTCTCCCCCCCTAACCCTAACCCTCCCTTAGGGGTGCCTAACCCTAACCTCCCCCCTAGTGTCCTTCCCCTAGCCGACCCTAACCCTCCCCGGGGGGGTGCCTAACCCTGTCCCCCCGGGGTGCCCTAAACCTGACTCCCCCCCCCCACGGCTAAGAGGACTGGCGCAAAGAACTTACCTCATTCGGGCCCACCTGGATTCCAGCGTCGGTATTATGATAGGTGTCAGTATCTCGATGCCTATCATGAATTCCTCTCCGGCATTCTGCCGTTGGGATTGTGACTGGCGGCCACAACATAACTGCATACCGTTGAAGTATAACAAATGTTTATGTTTTGGAATTTACCATTTGAGACATATTGTCTAGACATTCAAACTTCTATAAGATAATAGATGATTCCTGGCTAAAGAAATCTGAATTCATGGTGACATTAAAAAGTTTTCTTGTACCTAGAGGCAAAATGAAACTGCTCATCTCTATAATTAATATAATATATAGTCTGGAGAAATTAGATTTTAGTCATCTTAAATAAACAAAGTTACAGGATAGAATTAGAATGTTACCCACAGGTCATTTTAAAACTAAACAAGATATTTATGTACAGTCTGCTTATATTATATTACTGTGGAATTTAAACATCGGCAGCATCTTTGTTTTATATATTGTGTAACTGTGACGTGAATTTTGGAGACATAAAATGTTTTAATCTAGAACACTTTAGGCTAAACATCTTGAGAATAATAATGATGTGCTGAAAGCAGGAAAGATGGGCAAGCGTAGGGAGCTGAGCAACTTTGACTAAGGCTAAATTGTAATGGCTGGACGATTGGATCAGAGCATCTCCAAAATGACAGGTCTTATGGGGTGTGGTCTGCAGTACCAAAAGTGTGGTCTACACCAACCAAAGTGGTCCAAGGAAGGACAAAAAGGTAAACCGATGACAGGGGCATGGGCGCCCAAGGCTGATTGCTGCATGTGGGGAGCAAAGGCTATCCCGTATGGTCCAACTCCACAGATGAGCTACTGTAGCACAAATTGATGAAAAACTTAATGCTGACTATGATAAGAAAGGTAAAAGGGCGGTGGGGGGTCTGGACTGCACATCTTAATTTTAAACAGAATAAGAGGTGCTCTCATGCTGAAACTTAGGGGTAAAGTGAGAATTTTTAGAAGTGAGTGTAGAAGAGATGTTATCCATAGCAACCAATCAGATTCTAGCTATTATCTTCTAGAAGGTGCTAGTTAAATGTTATGTAGAATCTAATTGCTTGCTCACTTCTAAAAACTCTCACTTTAGTAAATTTACCCCTTAGTGCCATACAGAAAAAAAGAAAAGAAAATGCAGGTGCACACTCTAAGCACTAAGAATACTGATAATCAAAACATTTACAATTTCCAGTGGTTCTGGACAAGTATCCCATAGTGTTTATGATGTATCTCTGGCCGATGGTTGGGCCAAAACCAGTGGCGATGGGCCAATATGAGGAGTGCTGTACAATATTCATTGGATCTGATTAAATTACTGGGCTGAAAATATATTGTGTACGGAATTTGAACTATCAGGCTCCTATTCCTGCCGATAGTTCATGTTATATCGTCTCCTTTGTGGGCTTTTGTATTTAAATCAGCAATGGCGTGCCTGTTCTTGGCTTAATAATTGTGTAGTGTGTAAAGTTGAAATCAGATGTCCTTGGGAATGTTTTTAAGCTCCATAAATTGTCTCTGGCATCATTTGGCAAATCTGTCCATTGTGTATGCAGCTAAGTGCGTTATAATGCTTTGCATGTTATACCTTTTCAGTATGCAGATACAGAAGCATTAAAATGTATGTCTTAAACTAGGTACACATCTGAAAGATTTTACTCATAATCTACAATTTTCTGAGAGTTGAAACAATCTTGATAACATCCAATTTCCAGTATACAGAATTATCATTCCTATCTCAACGACTTATGTCCTAAACATCGTACAAGGTGACTTTTTTAAAGGAACTATGGGAGTGATTCAGAGATGGTCGCACAGTGGATGTGCAAAAATATGCAAATGTCGCAGCTGTCGGTACTTGTATTGAGTTGCCCACCAGCCGTGTCTCAGATCCGCCCCTTGCGTGCAAAGACACAACCATTGGACACACATTAGTCGATCATCAAACTTCTGAGTGATTCTATAGTTACTCAAAATGGCCATCGGAACTGAGATGCTGGAACCTTGGCAACTGTGTATGGGATCTCAGCCACGACACTAAGACGGTCACCACATGCCTGCAATTGAGTGGCTACCCCCCCAAAGGCCACCTACACATGGTCCCTGTCTGTCATTTTGCAAATAAATCCATTGAAGGTCCATCGTGGCACATCCGCATTCTGACTTATACGCATGCTCAGTAGAAAGAAATCATCCATTTGCAAAAACAGCGGTATTGCAACTATATCTGAATCCCGCCCTATGTCAGACAGATCACGTACACAATACAAAATGTGTACAATAATTGCTCATCGGGAATGACAAATGTCCTGTAGCAGGTCAGATCCGATGAGCAGATCTGACAGGTGTTTACACATCAATTAACCCTGGATGCTGTGTACACATTGTGTAGTAATCAGACTGAGCATTTTCCATAGAGGTGATTGCAGTCCTTTTAATGTTAACCTATTAACAGATAAGCAGAATAAATGAATGCAAGGAGGTTTTTAGTATACTTTTCTGGGGCAGTTTCACAATCTGTTATATGACTTGTATTCCATTACTTTGTTTCCTAATAGATTCCTTCAACACAACTGTATAAGAAATATATCACTGAAGGCATTTTTCGGATTAAACCAACTTCAGAAACTGTAAGTTACAGTACCACTGTTATTCCTTTATTAATTGATTTATTGTTTGAGGGCAAACATTATACACACATTAGGCCTGGTACCCATTAGGGTTGTGATAGGATTTTGAAAGACTAATAAAAGTGTTATACACAAAACGACTTTTGAAATGTGATACTAGAATTATCGCTAACATTTGGAGGTCACTCAAAGCTCTCTAAAGTTTTGCAATGGGTGTATCCTCTGTACATGCATGTGGTTAGATAAGACGCGTTTTGCCAACAGGAATACTGTAGTAACTAACAAATGCGCTACAACAGTCATGAATACGGTGACACTAGAAGTAATGGTTTCTAGTTTTGTAACCATTTTAAGGCAAATGTAATTCATGGCAAAGTATAAGGCCTTACTGCATGTTCCAAGTGTGTTTTTATCTGAAATGCTAATTTCCTAAATTATAAATGAAGCTTGTGATACGTAACTTTCAATCTATATTTCCTATATTAAAATGTTTTCTCGTTTCAGATTTCTTAGTAACAACTGTATTGTGTATTTACAAAAAGGGGTTTTCAGCCCCTTACGTGAATTAAGATGGCTGTAAGTATATATTTTATCATTCCATTGACTTAAATAGCAACTCCACATATCACCCAATTTCTAATAAGATGATTTATAATGTAATCTTATTATATTTTCTGTTACACTCTGGTGGCAAAATATTCATACACTGAAGTTGCCTCTAATCTAATCCAATCTGGAAATGTTAATTAAATATTAAGTGGATTTGAAAAGATAGCATTGGTTTCCCTTACAGTACTTCTGCACCACACTAGAATTTATAAGACATAAATAAGTGGCTGATTTTTACTTTGCTGCAACAATATTGCTGCAAAAAAAGCTGATAAGTTTAAACAATGTTTTAAAACAATAAAGATACAAAATAATCACAAACTATTTGCTAACTGTTTTATTGGGGAATTTTAATTGAAAAAAAATTATTGGCATCTCCAACAATTGGTCTAATTTATATTTTATAGGGTTTTTCTAAATGAATACAGTATATCATTATAATTTTGTGGCACCTTATATATAAGTTCTAAACAAAACTCTGCATTGCCAAACAAAGGGCATAACAATATTACAAGCGGATGTGTAGTATTGTACAACGAATATGCTAATGCCTGCAGAAGGCATCTGATCCATCAAGCAGGCATCGCAGATCCAGGTGCTGCAATCGAATATGCAGCTTCAGATCATCATTGCAACCAGGGGCGTAGGGAGGGCAGTTTAGTTGCCAGAGGGTGCCCTGAAGTTGGACTCTGGAAGCAGCTGTCAAGTAGCTGACAGCCTGCCGGGTGCGTGTCCAGCCTGCCAGGTGCTGTGATACAGAGCAGCAGCAGCGTCCTGTCCTGCCTTCCTGCTGCTCCTCTAGTGAGAGACTCCGTGGTCAGAGGAGCTTATGCTGAGACCTGATTGGTGGAGCTCAGCACATGTTCATCTGACCCCAGCAGAGGGCGGGGCTACAGCTGCATGTCAAGAAGGAAGAATCTGCAGGGTCCACATTAAGGTGAGAGAGGTTATACACCAATTATGTCTATCACCCTCCCTGCCTGTATGTATGTGTAACCCTCCCTGCCTGTATATGTGTATGTGTAACTCTTCATGCCTGTATGTATGTGACCCTGCTTGTGTGTGTGTGTGACCCTGCCTGTATGTATGTGTGACCTTGCCATGTATGTATATATATATATATATACAGTATATAAATAGTGGTTATATTATGTAGCACACACTTTGGGGGGGGCACCATAGCACGCTCGTGCTCCGGTCGCCCTGGCCGCATACTACACCTCTGATCGCAACCATAGGTTTCCGGTAACACAGACAGGTGCCACCCGTTTCCCGCCTCCAAATGAGCTGCCAATCATGCTGCGGCTTGGGGGCACTTGTCCCTCATCTGTTAATCAGCTCATTGAGCATTGCGGGTCCGTCAGTCTGCTCCGTCACCCACATTGGCCACAGTAACACAAGAAAAGCATGAGCATGGGACCGATGGGGGGTGGAGGGGGCACGGGGGGCTGCACATTGGATGAAAGGTGGAAGGCAGATCATTTTTAAAGGAGTGTCTCACCTACAGCAAGCAGAAACATGCACAGAGAGGGGCGGTAGAGGGTACTAATTACTTGGGCCTATTAGAGGAACCCAGGCCAGCTGTTGAAGGGGTACAAATGCCCCTCTTTGTAGTGTGCAGTGTCACGCATAGTGTTTTCCACTAGGTGGAACACAGGGGTCCTTACAAACTTTTGCAATGGGGACTACAAATACCTCGTTATGCCCCTGGGTGTGTTTATATGAGTTTTCCGGTCCAAGATTTTCTTTTGCTCCTTTTCAAATAATATTTAGAGGGGTATTCAATATGAAACGTTAACTTCACTGTCGAAGTTAACGTTTCATATCGGAGTTTTTACCTGCGATAAAGTATTGGGCGCGCTTCCGCTTATCCCCATATTCAATATAAAATTAACGAAAACGGGAAACTCCGAAGTTGGATTTGCGTAAAGTTACGAATTTTTCCTTTAAACTATTGTAAGACCCCCCTAAAGTTGTAAAAACATGGGGGAACACTATGGGTACCCCCGTTTTAGCCTTTAATTGAAAGTTGGGGATTTAAATAGCCGCATCAGGTGTTTTTTTCCCGACATTGATGAAGTGTTGCAGAAGAAGCACTTAGGTTATTTTTTTCGTTTTTTTAAGTGGTCCCATCAAATTTGGGGTACATGAAAATGGGTACTAGCATATTTTTAAGTCCCTAAAGTAAATTTTAAAAAATTCTGCATTTGTGCACCTGCCGCTATAAATCTATTCTAGAAAACACCTGCCGCACACTTGCAGAATAGCCCTGAACCTATTTCCCTATTGTTATACAATTTTTTCCCAATTTTTTTTTTCTCCCCAATTTTTAAATTCATTTTTTGGGGTGTCCCTATTTTTTTTTTTTACTTTTTTTGACACAGTTCTTTTTTAAATGTCATTCCCAGGGGTGCAGGCTATTTTTTTAAGCCTGCACCACTAAACCCCAATTCTGCACTTTTTTTCGACACCTATTCAGTGGTGAAAAGTTATCCCCGTTTTTTATCAAAGACTTTTCAAAACTGCGATAAGTCTTTGAAATTGAATACGGTGTAAAAGTAAAACCTGCGATAATGACATCATACCTCCAATATTAACGCAAAAACTATGTTTTCGCTCCCATATTGAATACCCCTGTTTGACTTATTTAATAAAACAGCTGAACAGCTCCTATAGGGCAAACTAGCTCCTTTTCCATCTTAGCACAATTCAGCAACAACAGATTTGGAGGATGATTCAGTGATGGGAGCAAAGCAACAAAAACAAGTAACTTTGACCTTGGCAAAGCCATGTTGCACTGCGGGGGGGGGGGGGGGGGAATGTAAAAGATGCAGAGAGACTTAGATTAGAGAGGGGCTTTACTCCCAACTCAGAATCAGCATGTTTAGTAATTGTCTTAGCACGTATGTCCTGTTTGTGAATAATGCAATAGAAAATATTTGTAATTAGTCAATTTCATTATGATGTTTTCAGTTCTTATTTTTGAATTGCCCACAATGATTGTATTGTTGTTTGTGATTTTAGAATCCGCAGTGTCTATTTTTAGTACCTCCAGTATACACATTTTAGCACTGTCCACTGTTCACTCACACAGGAGCCCTATTACTATGTTATTATTGTGAGCACAAATGCAAACCCAAAATAAATTGAATATATTATCACATTTTCATTTTAATAAGTGTTTCCCCTTGACTGTGAGCATATTATATAATATATTATATGTGCTTATTATAACATATTACTTCCATCTGGCAGTCTTCTCTTCATAAGTTCACATTTTGCCCCTGATTCACACTAGAGAAGAGGGATTAATATAAATACCTGTAAATACATTACAATTTATATATTTGTGTAAATGTATATTATTATTATAAAGGCAGAACGTTAGTAATTGTGATTCAGGTATATGTAAAGCAGTGGGTTGTTTTTTTTTGTTTCCTTAATATATGTCTTTAGAATCTTAGATGAAAACCCAATTCTGAAAATTACACCGGAGCTGTTCACTGGGCTAGAGTCACTATTTTTCTTGTAAGTATCATCAGTGTTTGTTATTTGTCAATTACTAAAACTTGGGTTATGTCATGTTACTTTTTTATTTAAATGCCAATAATAATAAACATGTTTATTATGTTAAAAATGCATCCTTCCTTTTGCATTATTTGTACTTACATAGGAAAAGCCATAGAACCATAGAAAGGCAAATTATAGATGGCGGTGACAAAATAAACATTAGCACGTTCAGATGTGTCCTCATACACCTAGCCTTAATACGCCACGCCATGCCTGGCGCGACTAAACTGCAGCAACCGATGTATAATAGCGACTTTTTATTTTAATTTGCACTACAGGCTTTATCTGTACCAGAGACGCTGGGCTGTGACTTTAACTGCATAAGAATTTGTTTTAAATATGTCGCAGATTAAGCACAACAGAACTTGGCATGAAAGAAAAATCTGCTGCGGCTGCATCGTAGCACTTCCTATACATATTAACGGGTACTAAGCCTAACTGTCATTTTTCAAACACAGCCTTTGACAGAGCAGTTAGGAGCTGATTGGCTGGTACTTCAACTCCATTCACTTTATCTCCATCCAAGGCTTAGTAAATAGACCCCTAATGGTGGATACACACAGGGCGATTAAAGTGGACAACTGAACGATAACGATATCGCGGGCGGGTGCCGTCTATTTAGACGGGGACACTGTGATCGCGCCCTCAGACCGCAGCGCCCCGGGCAATAGCCCTGCTTGCCCGCACCAAGAACCGCCACTGAGGCCAACCTGACGATGTCATCAGGTTGCTGCATGTTGGGGAATGGGGGAAGAGAGCCCGGCGCTGAACGATATCGTTAATGATATCGTTCAGCGGGTATGCTCAATGTCATGAACGACATTGAGCACACCCTGCCGGGGACACACTAGACGATATCGCTCAGGGAGCATATGTACAAGTGTCGCATATCAAATTACACAGTGCAGATTTGTTAAGCGGTTTTGTCGCAACTCTTTGCAACTAAGACGCATATTCGAGAGAAAAAGATGCTCATCGCAAGCCGAGTTTCACAATACTTTGGACGATGAGAGGGGCTGGTTGATGCGACTGCGGCAATAGTGTATGAGGACACGCCTGTACCAGTTTAATCAGCTATTTTCTATTTTGTCTGGTACTATGCCATCTTTTCAATCAACTAGTGCCCACCAAATCTAAGTCAGTAAATTTTGGCAAACTCTGTACCTATGCCAATGCAGCAGACCCTCCCTATACTTGCTGTTGGCAGCGCCATCTTCAGAAAGTTGATGCAGGCACAATAGATAGCAAAGACTCTGGCACTATGCCAGTCTTTGCAATCTTTTGCGCCTGTACTATGGCCGGAGATATACAGTATATATATATATATATATATATATATATATATATATATATATACATACAACAATTTGGACAAATCCTGCACACTCTCAAATGAGGTTGATAGAGGGTGCTTGGTTATAATGATAAAATACATGAACTGTACCAAAAAATTATACCAGAGAAAACCAGCACGCCAAAGACATAATGTGAAAAACGTATTTATACACGATGCATGTTATCACAATGTCGACTCCAGTACAATAATTCAGTTGTTCAGTCACAAATCAAAAAGTGCAATGTGCCAAGCATAGCAGCAAGAGAGAGGGTTACTTGCGAACTGCCAAGGTCTGGAGTCAATGTAACAGGACATAGTGTCAACACAGCCCGATGGCCCTTTCGGTGCTAACCAGCACCTTCATCACGGGGCAAACCACAGTCAGACTGTGACACATTATGTCTGGAGTGCTGGTTTTCTCTGGTATAATTTTTTGGTACAGTTCATGTATATATATATATATAATTATATATATATATATATATATATATATATATACCAATGTATGAAGAGAGGCGGCACTCTGGGTCTTTGTAATCAATAGGTGAACCCCATTCCAGGGGAGTTTATTGTGTCAACGTTTCAGGGAACGAATCCCCTTCCTCAGGACAAAAATGTATTTTGTCCTGAGGAAGGGGATTCGGTCCCCGAAACGTTGACACAATAAACACCCCTGGAATGGGGTTCACCTATTGATTACCAAGACTCCGAGTGCCGCCTCTCTTCATACATTGTGGTATTGTGGGGGCACCGACTCTCTAGGAGGGCACTGGAGCAAGGCATCATTTATATAATATTGCCAATATTGGCACTCCTTAGTGTCGGGGTTTGGCTACTATATGTATAGGCATCTCCCTTTTGTGCATTGTGGGCCTGATTCTGAATTACATGCCATGCCGATATGCATGCAGTTGGCCAATGTTATAAGTACTGTGTATGCATCCGAGCCACACTGGAGACCACTGCGCATGCATCCGAGCATATGTCCTGGAGAAGCAGAACGAATTTGGACGCAGGGAGTGTGGATTTTAGTGGCTGCTCCTGGAAGGTAACAGGGGTGTGGCTAGGTAGAGGTGGGCATGTTGTGGGCGTGTCGCTGACAGCAGCCATGTCTAAAGATACAAAACCGCTCACGCAGACCACCATAGTTAGTCGCAGGAACTGTACCTGCCATAGGGCTGCTGCAAGTTTCATTGGACGCACCGAGATGTACTGCTGCAAGTCGGTGTATCAGTTTTGTAGAAGTCGTATACGGCATTAGCACAAAGATGCAGACACAAGATGCAGCCATGGCCACGGCCCCACGTTTAGTTTTTTGTATAACCTGAAACTAATGCATTTGCTTGTTTTCTGTACTGTAGGTCAATGACCAACAACTCACTTCAGGCTCTTCCTGAAAAGCTTTGTGCCCAAATGCCATTCATTAACTGGATGTAAGTTGACTGCCAGTCAAACAATAAATTATAAAGGAATTTTTTTCATTGTTAAAGTTTGATTGTTATAGTTTTTCATTTGTTTTATTTTCAATATTAGTAACTTAGGGGAGCAATGACTGTGATTCTGGGCCTGACTCAGAGGAGGACAAGATGTCAATGTATTCGCAGTTGGCCGATGTCTTTTGTACTGTGAATGTGTCTGAGTCGCACTGCGCATGTACCGCGATGGATTAAAGACAGCGGTCATAGGGACTGATTCACTACGGGTCGCTATTGCGTTCGCAGCTGCGATTACGCACGCGGAGCCACTGTGAAAATATGCCAATGTTTGCAAACGCATTAACTAACATAAGGACGCCCGCATCCCCTTGCTCACATCCGTAATACATTGCAAGTCTGCGAAACGATCAGTAACATGGAGTACCATCGGAGCCTCACGCACAATTACAACAGCTCTGACCTTACTCAGATTTTGCTAACCTCATTGCACACTGTGAAAGCTCAAACTGCGTATGGCATCGCAGTGGATAATTTATGCACTCCCCTGTAACGGCGTTCAAACACACTGTCACGCCTGCGTTTCGCCGACCACACTCCCATCACCACCCCCTAACAGTCACTTCCTGTCAATCACTCTGCGATGGGTCTGCGTGCGCACTCTGATCACAGTACGATTGCAGTGAAGCCTATGCGCAATGCGATGCTTACGCATGTGCTGTACGCAAAAATTAGCCATCTGCGTGCATAATCACAGTTCTGGTCCGTAATCAATCAGGCCCCTGGTGAGAGTATGGACGCAGAAGCACAGACAGTTAGTGAGCGTTTGTGGGAGGTAATGGGAGGTGAGACAAACGCATATGTGTTGCGACTGTTTTGGTGGCGTGACGCAGCCAGTGACTGCGTCCTTGTATGCAGTTGTTCTGGTGCTGGGGTCTTAGTTCAGATGGACATGCTGGGTAACCATGGGTTTGCTCAGAACTTCAATGGTGCAACCTATGCTGCGCCTTTTGGAGTAGAGTCACAGCCGGTAGTTGTTTCTGTACAAACTACAGTTACTGAGGCATTAGCATAATGTCTCAGTACCGCTGCCTACAAATAATCATCCCTGACGGGATTCGTGTCCACCTCTGATTCAGGCCCTCTTTACTAAATAAAATGGACATTGTCGGACTCATGTATAGTACGTCCCAAATGCATTTTGCACCTTTTTTCCCTGTAACTTGCATTTTTCCCCTACTGCACCTGCACACCAAATAGGAATATGCACCGTTAGACATGCTACTGAGTGGCATTTCACACTTCTGAATCCGTGCGTAATAGGGGTCATGAGATGGAACCAAAAATGGGCATTTAAATGTAGTCGATTTACAATAAAGTACCACCTACCGTATACTGACCAGGGTGGATCATTTGCTGGTACTGGACCAGAGCCGGATTAGGGGGGGCACAGGGGACGTGTACCCCCGGGGCCTCCTCTCTCAGGTATCCCACCAGCTGGAGCTGCTCTGACTAATCTCTAGCTGCTGTCCGATTAGGTGGGCTTTTGCAGCAAATCTGTATCTCTCTGCTGTTATGGGTACCTCTGAAGATCCTGTCACAGCGCGTCCGAACCCGGCACCCACTTACTGGGTCCAGCAGCGCTGGGGTCCTGCTCAGCTTAGGGCAGCATCGGCGAGTCCCTGGCGCCCGCTGCTAGTGCTCCGGCTCCCGGCTTCTCTTCTCTTCCCTCCTCAGCAGCTGCAAGAAAATATAAAGGGACAGGTACGCCAAATTTGATATCACATTTGGTGTTAGAATTTAACTTTTCCCTATAAAAGGGTGTCCCTGGGCATTAGGCAGGTGCCAGAGTATAGGCTCCCAAACAGTGGTGGCTCCAGGGGTGGGGCAGCAGCGCAGTCCAAAATTCAAATAGGGGAACTACTTCAACTGCCAGTGAGTCCCAGCCATCTATGTTTGGCAGCGTTTGAAATGGAGCTGCAGCCCCACCTCTGGAGCCGCCACTGCTCCCAAACCATACTCCAGCGTTTCTAGTGACTCTTACTGCTACTCGTCCCTGACCTTGGTTTGCTTTTGACTTGATTCCTGGTACTGCACTATACCGGTTTTGATCTTGGCTATTCTCCATGCCCTTTTTTTGCCTAATCCCTTCTACTGTCTTGTCCTTTTGGTTCCAACTCGTGTTGGACGTAGATAAGTCCAAACCTCCTCATGGGGTTCCCTGGTGAATACTGCCGGCAAGTTAGACTCCGCGCCTCAGTACTGGGTCTCGCCAATCCTGAAGTACGGGCCAGCATCCATCATCCATCTTTGAGTTGTGAAAGAGCCTTGCTCCCTATTCCGTTACTACAATCAGAGGCGCCAAGAGGGGGGGGAGCGGATACACTTTACCCAGGCCCGGGCTTCCACAGGGGCCCGGCGGGGGCCTGAGTCCGGCGCCACCACCCCACCCTTCCTCCCACCTCCCTCCCTCGCAGCAGCCCAGCACGTGGGAGATTGCTAGCGGCTGCTAAGCAGCAGCCACAGCAATCTCTTCTGTCTGAGGGGGGGAGCGATCACACTGATCGTGCCCCCTCTGGCTTTGCGAGGGGCTCACAGCGCCCCCTACGCGGCGCTGCAAAAAAAAATTTTTCTTCTTCTTCAAGGGGGTGTGGCCACACCTCCCGCAATTAGGCCATGCCCCTCTTTACCAGGGCCCGGCGGCGCTCTCTACAACCCTGACTACAATAGGACTGTTATGGATGCTGGGAATATCGCCCCTGTGCATATACGACCCCGTATACCACATCATCAAGCTCCTTGGTTTGACAACCGTGTTAGTGAGCTCAAGAAAATTGGTTATAGACTTGAAAGACAATGAAGGAAGCATAATAAGCTAAAGCTAATTAAATATGTTGAAAAATATCAATCCACAATCACCCGTAAGTAAACAGAGTCCCTGTCATATTAGATCACAGCAGCAAACAATAGGCCAGCTGAACTTTTGCAAAGCAGCATGCCAGCTACCTGATGAAACCCTCTCCCAGTCAAAATGTAACAAGTTTGCAAACCTTGTCACGCTGGGAGGCGGTTTTCTGGAAGCTGAGGCTGCGGGAGGAAATGGAGGCGAGGGGCCTGAATGTACGACCTCCGCATCCACGGGTCTTGGTCGTTGGCGAGACCTAGTCAAAGGTGCGGAATCTAACCCACGAGATGGTGTTCGCCAGTGACCCCACCAATCGGGATATGGGCTTGAGCTGCACCTCGTAAGCAGGTTGCGGTCCTTTGACTAGGTGACCAAAGCCTGCGGGAGAAAGGAGAGATGAACACTTGTGGCCCAAAGGGTCTGTGCCAGTAAGAGGCACGTAGGGACACTGTACTTGAGGTACAAGGAAGTGTGCACTGCGGACACACTCTACCGGGTTGCCGGTTAGAAAGAGTGCACCACGGTGCAATACTGTAACACGTAGGTAGGGACCACAGAGTCCAGTAATGAGGTGGGTAGTGGTACTGGAGCCAGCCAGAGATTATGACGCTGGAGAGGTGGGTACGTATAACTACACTCAGGCTGTGATGGTAAAGCACTGGTGAAATGGATAGTATACTGCACACAGGCGAGGTGGTAACGCACTGATGAGATGAATGATATAGCTGCACACAGGCGAGGTGGTAACGCACTGATGAGATGAATGATATAGCTGCACACAGGCTGAGGTGGTAAAGCACTGGTGAGATGAATGATATAGCTGTACACAGGCTGAGATGGTAAAGCACTGATGAGTTGAATGATATAGCTGCTCACAGGCTGAGATGGTAAAGCACTAATGAGATGAATGGCATAGCTGCGCACAGGCTGAGATGGTAAAGCACTGATGAGATGAATGATATAGCTGCACACAGGCTGAGATGGTAAAGCACTGGTGAGATGGATGATATAGCTGCACACAAGAATAGATCACTGGAAGCAAGGGAACTTGGAACGAGAGACCACTAGTAACACTAGCAGCGACAATGGTTGTTCAGGCAACTACCTGATACACAGGAGCCGGATATATACCCCTGGAAGCCCACTGATTGGTCCACAGCGTCAGCTGACTGGCCAGACTGTCAGGGAAGGAAGGATAGCCAGAGAAGGAAGTGTCATGGCAGCGCCCATGACAGGAACTCCGATCCCTGCGCACCAGGCCGCCCGAGATACCAGCATCAGGGAGAATTCTCAGCACCTCCCACATCGCCGCACCAGCTGCCCGACTGCCCAGGAAGTCAGAGGAAGCCGGCGGGACAGTAAGGGATGGCCGATCCCCGGCTGAACTCTGACAGTACCCCCCCCTTTTCAGGGTGGACACCGGACACCCACCAGGTTTACCAGGAAATCTAATATGGAAGGCTCAAACCATTTGAGGCGCGTGAACGTCTGTGGCTCTGATCCATGTCCTTTCTTCTGGACCGTACCCTTTCCAGTCAATGAGATATTGGAGGTTGTTAGATTTGGTAAATCAAGAGTCCAAAATCCTCCCTACCTCGAACTCTGTACCTTGAGAAGTTTGCACTTGAGGTAACTTGGGAGCAGAAGTTTGAAAACGATTCAGCACTAGAGGACGCAGCAAAGAAATATGAAAGGTATTGGATATTCTTAGTTGAGGAGGGAGTTCCAACTTATACGCGACTGGGTTGATGACCTTGCGAACACGGTAAGGACCAATGAAGCGTGGGGCTAGCTTCATACTGGGTACTTTCAATCGGATGTTCTTGGAGGATACCCAGACTTTATCTCCAACTCTCAGCAGTGGAACAGCGACACGTCGTCTATCCACAAATTTTTTGTAGTTCTTGGACGACTGCTTCAGAGAGGAATGAACCCTCTTCCAAACGGTTGCAAAAGACTCCACCAATTCAGAAACTGCAGGGACCTCTACAGTAGCCAAATTTTGAAAATCTGGGACTCGAGGATGTCTCCCAAACACCGTAAAAAAAGGAGTGGCTTTGGAGGAAGTGTGATATTTGAAGTTGTGTGAAAATTCTGCCCAAGGTAATAGATCCAGCCAGTTATCTTGTGAGGCGGAAACGAAGAGTCTTATGAAAGTCTCCAGCTCTTGGTTAACTCTTTCGGTTTGCCCATTAGTTTGTGGATGGTAGGCTGAAGAAAATTTTAACTTGGTTCCACAAGTGCTACATAAGGCTCTCCAAAATTTAGCTACGAATTGAACTCCGCGGTCGGAAACGAACTCTTTTTTTGAAGTCCAAGCAACCTGAATATTTCCTTAACAAAGACGCTTGCCAACTGAGGAGCAGAAGGGAGACCCATCAATGGAATAAAGTGTGCCATCTTAGAAAAGTGATCCACCAATACCCATATGGTATTGTATCCTTGGGAGCATGGTAGTTCAGAGATGAAATCCATGGATATATGGGTCCAAGGAGAATTAGGAATGGACAGGGGTCACAGGAGACCTGCTGCCTTCTTGCGGGGAGTCTTATGAAGAGCGCATTTTACACATGAAAGAATAAATTCTCGAATATCCCCTTTCATTGTGGGCCACCAATAGGAACGCTGAAGGAACTTGTAAGTCTTGAGGATACCAGAATGGCCGGCAAACAGAGAGCTATGAGCCCAAGTTATTAATTTTCCCCGTAGTTCTGGGGTCACAAAAATATTCCCTTGGGGAGGAGTCAACATTTGAGTAGAGGCAAAGACTACAGGATCTAAAATTGGTCAGGAACGTTGATGATCCTCTTCCTGAGTGCTGGACAAGAAAGACCGCGAGAGGGCGTCAGCTTTTCTGTTTAGACTGCCAGGACGAAATTGAAGTTTTAAATTAAATCTTGAAAAGAACAAGGACCAACGGGCCTGTCTAGCATTTAGATGGTGAGCCGTTTGGAGGTAGATTAAGTTTTTATGATCCGTGCTCATGGTAACTGGAAAGTTGGCTCCTTCCAACAAATGCCGCCATTCCATTAAAGCTAACCGCATTGCTAGTAGTTCCTGGTCACCAATTCCATAGTTCTTTTCGGCAATGGAAAACTTACGAGAAAAATACCCACAGGGATGGTACTTTCCATCACTTGAGATTTGAGACAGTACTGCCCCTACCCCTACTGAAGAAGCATCTACCTCAACTGTGAACGGTTTGTCCAATTGGGGTTGGCACAGGATAGGTGCAGTGGAGAACGCTTCTTTTAATTTTTGGAAGGCTTGGATGGCAGTATCTGGCCAGCGAATGGGATTGGCACCCTTCTTTGTGAGATTTGTGATAGGAGACACCAGTGTGGAGAAATTTGGTATAAACCGCCGGTAATAATTTGAAAAACCCAAGAAGCGTTGAGTAGCCTTCAAGGATTTTGGTAACAGCCAGTCAGAAATGGCTTTTAACTTCTCCGGATCCATCCGGAGGGTCTTTCCAGAAATTATGTGCCCTAGGAAGGGTACCGAGGTTTGTTCGAAAAGGCACTTGGATATATTTCCATAAAGATGATGCTTCCGGAGGCGTGACAAGACATCGCGGACATGCTGGCGATGATCTTGCAAATTTTTGGAAAAAATTAGAATATCATAGACTATAACAAAACTGTAGAGGACATCCCGGAAGATCTCGTTCACATAACCCTGAAATATCGCTGGGGCGTTGCAGAGTCCGAAGGGCATTACGAGATATTCGAAGTGGCCATCTCTGGTGTTAAAAGCGGTCTTCCACTCATCTCCAGCTTTAATACGTATTAAATTATACGCACCCCACAGATCAAGTTTGGTGAACAAAGAGGCCCCGCGAACTTTATCAAAAAGCTCCGGAATCAGAGGCAGAGGATATCGATTCATTACAGTAATCTGGTTGAGACCCCGGTAGTCAATACAAGGCCGAAGTCCGCCGTCCTTCTTGCTAACAAAAAAAAACCCTGCCCCTGCTGGAGAAGTGGAGGGCCGGATAAACCCCTTAGCTAGATTCTCCTTTATATATGCCGCCATAGCGGCTGTTTCAGGAACTGATAATGGGTAGGTTCGACCCCAAGGAGGGTTCTTCCCTGGCAGGAGCTCAATACCACAGTCCCAGGAACGATGAGGTGGAAGTTTATCCGCAGCCTGTTCGTAAAATACATCGCAAAATCTTGATAAGCTGCTGGTAGACCGGGAACAGAGGAACACTTGGGCTTGTCAGACGGGGGGAAGCTTATATTTCCACTGGAGGACACCGCGTTAGTGCGGACAGGGAGTACTTGGATGAGACATCCATGGAAACAACTTGGACCCCACAATAAAATCTGCATACTGGACCTCTCAAACGTAGGATTGTGCTTTTGTGGCCAGGGGAGGCCTAAAACTAGTTCATAGGCTGAGTCGGGAAGAACAAAAAATTCAATAGTCTCCTGGTGCAGACATCCAATCCGGAGGAACACTGGCAGGGTTTTTGAGGAAATGGATCTCCCTAGCAAGGTCTTGCCATATACACCAGAGAGCAGTAATCTGTTTGGCAATGGAACCACCAGAATGCCTAGGGTCTGAACCAGTGATTTAGAAATAAAACTGCCGGCAGCCCCAGAATCCACAAGGGCTTTAACCATCCTTGTCCTGGACTGGTAGGAGAGCGACACAGGCAATAAACTGTCATTTATTTGGGAGGAGTCAGAAATAACCCCCAATTGCATGCTCCCAACATCAATTAGGGTTTTGCGTTTCCCATCAATACAGGACAATTCCTTAATGTGTGCTCTGGAGCAGCACAATACAAGCACAATTTATTTTGAAAACGCCGGTTCCGTTCGGCGGTACTTAACCGGGATCTGTTAATTTGCATCGGCTCCTCACTGCAGGAGAAGGAAGGAGTGGAATGACCTCCCAAGGACGGGCGATCCCGAGGATGATCTCCACGCCCCCTATTTCCCCACCGCTCTCTATGGCGAAGGTAAATTTTTATACAGAGGGATATAACATCCGAGAAGGTGGGAGGTAAATCCCTAGATGCCAATTCATCCTTCATCCTCTCAGATAAGCCATGTAGGAAGGCTGCCTTAAGTGCTTCCTCGTTCCATCTTAGTTCGGACGCCAGGGTTTGAAATTGTACTACATATTGCCCGACGGACCGGGTACTCTGACGGACACGAAGCAAATCTGAAGAAGCAGAGATAGATCTCCCGGGTTCATCGAAGATCCTTTTGAAAGCTGCCACGAACTCTTCATATCTAGATACGAGCAGATCTGCTCGTTCCCACAAGGGGGAGACCCAATCCAGAGCTGCCCTGGTTAGTAATGAAATTACATAGGCCACTTTAGACCGGGAGGTAGGGAAATTCTGGGGTAGGCATTCGAACTGGATCTCACACTGGTTTATGAAACCACGACATCGTTGAGGAGTACCATCGAACCTCTCGGGAGTAGCCAAGTGCAAACAGGATTTTTGAGGAACGACCCCCGAAGGTAATACAGGAGAAACCGTAGGAGCGACAGAAGGTGGAGCATGAGACATAGCTGCCAGAGTGTTCTGAATAGACAGGAGCTGACCAGATAATTCCTGTAGGTACTGGGCCACATGCTGCTGTGCCGCCTCTTGGTTATCCATGCGAGCCGTTAGCTCCTGGAGATTCCCAGTACCTGGTTAGCCTGTAGCTTTCATTGGGCCTGAACAAACTGTCACGCTGGGAGGCGGTTTTCTGGAAGCTGAAGCCTGAGGCTGCGGGTGGAAACGGAGGCGAGGGGCCTGAATGTACGACCTCCGCATCCACGGGTCTTGGTCGTTGGCGAGACCTAGTCAAAGGTGCGGAATCTAACCCACGAGATGGTGTTCTCCAGTGACCCCACCAATCGGGATATGGGTTTGAGCTGCACCTCGTAAGCAGGTCGCGGTCCTTTGACTAGGTGACCAAAGCCTGCGGGAAAAAGGAGAGACGAACACTTGTGGCCCAAAGGGTCTGTGCCAGTAAGGGGCACGTAGGGACACTGTACTTGAGGTACAAGGAAGTGTGCACTGCGGACACACTCTACCGGGTTGCCGGTTAGAAAGAGTGCACCACGGTGCAATACTGTAACACATAGGTAGGGACCAGAGTCCAGTAATGAGGTGGGTAGTGGTACTGGAGTCAGCCAGAGATTATGACGCTGGAGAGGTGGGTACGTATAACTACACTCAGGCTGTGATGGTAAAGCACTGGTGAAATGGATAGTATACTGCACACAGGCGGCGGTGGTAACGCACTGGTGGAATGGAGGTATACTGCACACAGGCGAGGTGGTAACGCACTGATGAGATGAATGATATAGCTGCACACAGGCTGAGGTGGTAAAGCACTGGTGAGATGAATGATATAGCTGTACACAGGCTGAGATGGTAAATCACTGATGAGATGAATGATATAGCTGCTCACAGGCTGAGATGGTAAAGCACTGATGAGATGAATGGTATAGCTGCGCACAGGCTGAGATGGTAAAGCACTGATGAGATGAATGATATAGCTGCACACAGGCTGAGATGGTAAAGCACTGATGAGATGAATGATATAGCTGCACACAGGCTGAGATGGTAAAGCACTGGTGAGATGGATGATATAGCTGCACACAGGAATAGATCACTGGAAGCAAGGGAACCTGGAACGAGAGAACACTAGTAGCACTAACAGCGACAATGGTTGTTCAGGCAACTACCTGATACACAGGAGCCGGATATATACCCCTGGAAGCCCACTGATTGGTCCACAGCGTCAGCTGACCGGCCAGACTGTCAGGGAAGGAAGGATAGTCAGAGAAGGACGTGTCATGGCGGCGCCTATGACAGGAACTCCGATCCCCGCGCACCAGGCCGCCCGAGACACCAGCATCAGGGAGAATGCTCAGCACCTCCCACGTCGTCGCACCAGCTGCCCGACTGCCCGGGAAGTCAGAGGAAGCCGGCGGGACAGTAAGGGACGGCCGATCCCCGGCTGAACTCTGACACTTCTTTGCAGATAAAGTATCCTCCATCAGGTTGGAATCCCCACAGTGCCATCAAAGGAGTTCCAAACTATCAAGCCTGCCAATGTAAATCATCTGTCTTCATAGACCAGCTTTCACCCAATGGATGTAAAAGACATTAATGAAATTATTCAAATGTTGCGTACAACCTGTTATATGGACCGTGCCTCAACCAAGCTTCTAATAGGGTGTATGGACATAACTGGCCATGTATTTGCAAAATTACTTTGATTCTCTTTGCAAACAGGTATTTTTCCTGCACCATTAAAGGAAGCAGTTGTTAGTCTTCTCCTTAAAAAAATATGATTTACATCTTGATTGCATGACCACCTACAGACCTGCCTCAAACCTTCCTTTTCTAGGAAAAGTTATTGAGAAAGCGGTCACAACTCAACTGGAAACTCATCTGTAGACCCATGATATTTATGATCCATTCCAGTCAGGAATCAGGAGAAGACATAGCACGGTAACAGCTCTGGTACGTGTACTTCATGATTTTCTGATGGCAAGAGAGAGAGGTGATTGTTCAATCTTAATCCTTCTGGATATCTCTCTGCAGCATTTGCTACCATGGACCACTGGATTCTGATTGAGCGCCTGAAAAACTTCTGTGGACTGGATGGCACAGTCCTTAGCTGGTTCAAATAATTTCTCACCCGCAGGTCACAGAGAGTTTCTCCTGGAGTACACTCATCAACACCAGTGCCACTGCCATACAGTGTTCCACAGGGTTCTATACTATCTCCAGTGCTTTTCGCAGTATACATGCTACCACTGGGTAAAATAATTGGACATTATGGCCTGGTCTACCAATGCTATGTAAATGATACACAACTGTGCCTGTCTGTTGCTCCGGGTACTGAGAACCCAATAACAATCCTTAATGAGCTCCAGGAGTGGATAAATGCCAGCTGGTTGCGACTGAATCCTGATAAAACAGTGGTCCTTATGGTAGGTGCTCACCATCAAAGCACAAGACTGCAGTATAGCCAACCAACTGAACTTAAGCTTGGGGGTTCAGAATTATAAAACACTGAACATGTGCAAAATCTTGGTGTTGTTGGCTTGACACTTAGAGATCAGTTATTAGCCACAATTAAATCCTAATTCTTTCATCTGAGGAACATAGCCAGAATCAAGCATTTTATTCCCTCAGAGGATCTGCCTAAAGTCATACATGCATTTATATCATCACTCTTAGAGCGGTATCCAATCAACCCCGAACATTGTTTGGGTGCTAATTGATCGGTGAAAAACAAGGATTTTTTTCACCGATTACCCCGATTTTAGCAGATGTTTTTTTTCACCCTACCCTATTATTTTGATTGAAATAATAGGATAGTTCTCCTGAAAACACATAGGAGCTGCGATAAGCTCGCTGACCTATGTGTTTTCGCCTTTTTTTAGGGTGAAAAAACAGCAATTATCGTGGATTATTTTTCGGGACACATTAGGTTCCGAACAGAAAACCCTGTTAAGTGCCGGCGTCGGGCCGACTTTGGGGCTAATTGGATAGCCCCAGGCGCTGTAATTAGCCGCTGTATTGTTCTGCAGGCTAATTGCATGCCCCCCATAGACTACTGTAATGCCCTCTACCTGTGTATACCAGCAAAAGAATTGCACAGCTTGCAGATGGTAAAAAATACAGCAGCCAAGCTGTTAACTAACCACCCCCATTCCTGCCATATAACCTTTTCCTACTCGCTTTACTGGCTGCCTGTAAGATGGAGAATCTATTTCAAGATTTCAAAATACTGACTTTCAAAGCCCTACATAATCAGAACCCAAGGTATCTGAAGCAGCTTCTGATTCCTTACTGTTCCACTAAATTACTACAATGCATGAAGGACTATTAGCAGTACCTAGAGTCTCCCTGATTTCATCTCAGGGGGCAAACTTTTAACCCTGCAGCACCAAATCTATGGTACTCACTTCCTCGTACAGTTTGAGAGGCCTCCACTCTAGAATCCTTTAAAAACAGACTCAAGACACCTGTTTTCCCATCAATTTCACTAATGTCCCTTCACTAATGATTCTTGTTTCTATTAAGCTTATTTTGCATGTTGTGTTTTAAATGCAAATGTAAAGTACTTTGAGTCCTACTGGGAGAAAAGTGCTATATAAATAACATTATTATTATTACCACCAAAATATATTGATGACCCCAGGCATCCAACCAAATTCATACCTATTTTAAAAAACTAGACCTCAATAATGGGTAATGGGACAAGTGGGCTTCTATAATGTGGCTTGGGAGCATGGTACTGACACTCAGGGCAGGTTCTAGAATATTCTGATACTTCTTTATGGACCCCTTTCCAGAAAGACGAGTTCTAAAATTCTTCAGAGGTTTTTTCTACCCCTAGATGACCTGCAGTTTTGAGATCATGAACATTGTTTTTCTATATGCCTTTGGAACTATTAATTGTCCATTCTTGGACACTTGGTACAACAAATCTTGTACTGCCATGTGAGGGTATGACAACCCTCGATTAGGCTCTACTTGGTTTCCATCAACCCCTTTACATTCTCTCTAGACTTTTTTTTTTTCAAAAGGTGAATACAACTGTATAAACGGACTGTGCTAACTTAACTAGGGTTGTACAAGCGGTGCAGTCATCCAGGGCGCGTCCATGACAGCTGCATTTGGCTTCTAGGGTGCCCGGAATGAGACCCTGCCACCAGTAGCACTTCTGCTGAGCTGCCCAAGCACAGACCTGCAGCCTCTAGAGCTGTTGTGAGAGTGATAAGGATACCTCGGGATGTACTCTACTTCCTAGTGGTGGCGGCCCTATCCCATAGGCATGACCTCATGACATCACAGGTTTGGGGGTGAGTCCGGCACAGGGTGGCATAGAGTCCTGCTCTGGCCCTGTAGGCACATAGATATATCAGAGAAGGCTCTGTTACGGCACTAAGAACACAATAGTTACAATGGATTTTGGCCTTCATAACGCTCTCTACAGCTCAAACTCATTAGAATCTAAGGTCGAGCACTAGTATGGGAAAACCATGGGGGGACCAGTCACATCTACATCACTGAATAGTGTGGAGAGTTTGCAATTCATCAACTTTCTACCTGAAATTTCAACACATATATTACTGTGTTGAAATGATAGTTCAACTTTTAGGGCACACACATAGGGGCGCTCACTATTAATCAGCTGTTTACTCTGTAACAACTATATATACAGCCATACCCTATGTTAAAAGAGGTGTCAGTACTTACTGGCACATATCCATGAAACCAAGAAGGTAGCAACCATACCGAACTCCATTGGCATGAAATGGTACTGTATTGTCTGCGCAGCAAATACTGTATATCGGCAATATATCACTAATTATATGTGTATTCCTATGCAGAGATTTTGAAGGCAACAATATTGGGACACTGAATAATTCCAGCTTTGCTACGTGTGATGAGCTCACTGTTCTGTAAGTGTTTTCTATTTAATGCATTATGCCATTTCTGTGTTGTTGTTACTGTATATTATTGTCACAGTCACGTAGATGTTGTACATAAAAAAGACTTGGCACTGAAAACTTTCTACTTAGATACTTCGAAACGTGGACATTTGCACTAATTATTTTCCTGTAGCTAATCTGAAATGATGTATACGGCATTTAGCATTCTTACCTGTGTATTTTAGTATTTAACTAGTAATGTGACGCTAATCAGTCACTCTAGAAACTACCTGCAGAGAGCATTGAATTATTCTGTGACTCAAATCTCTTTGACAACCCAAAAATGTTTTTATGTACAGGCTCAGTAAAACTCTATTGGGGCATGAGCAATTTATAAAGTGGTGTCAATTAAAATAATTACCATCAATAGAATGAATCAAAGAAAAATCCCATTGAACCCAGCATGCTTGTCAGCCTGCCGTTCCCATAAGAATGTTACTGTTTAATTTGACAAACTAATATAAAGACAATATAGTACTTTTTTTATCGCTACATTATTAATAGAGTAGAGGGAGTCTATATCAACATGATGCAGTGTCAGTGAGTCAGTAGATTCATACAAGGGCAAACGCAGGATTTTTCCAGGGGGGTTTCCACACAAACACACATAATTGCATACACTTATATACATATATATATACACACACATACATACATATATTTACACAAATACATATGTCACACATGGTATACAATCGGGAAACCGGCTGCCTTAATACCGACAGCCGGCTTCCCGACTGTCATATCCCGGCGAGGGTGAAATGCCGGGCATCTAGATGTAGACGCCTGACATTTCCACGGCGCCGGTAGACCGGCGCCCGCACCCCGATCAAAGGGATGACGGGCGCCGCGAGTGGACAGCCGCGGGGGGGGAGGGTTAGGTTTAGGGCACCCAGGGGGGACTTAGGGTTAGGCACGCCCCTGGGAGGGTTAGGGATAGGCTAGGGGGAGGGAGAGTTAGGGTTAGGCACCCCCGGGGGGACTTAGAGTTAGGCAACCCCCCAGGGGACTTAGGTTTAGGCACACATACCTTACATACAAATACATATGTCACACATACATTACACTTACCTTGCAGCAGCTGCGGGGGCGGGACCTGGCAGGTTGGCACAATGTCATTAGGCTCCTCTCCTTAGCAGCAAAACGCCATTATTCGTGACTCATCGAGAGGTGGCGGAGCCAAATGACGCGATTCTAATAGAATTGTGTCATATTGACTCCGCCCTCCTCCTTATAAACATGCGTATCGCTGCATTTTTCCACGAGGGGGGTGTGGTTTAATAACATGGTGCCTGCTCTCAAGGCTGTCAGGGGGGGTTTCTGGGTACTCAGAAACCCCCCTGTGTGCGCTACGGTCATAAGGGTAAATGCAATAGCCTGCTGTCTATGGGCTAAATGAACAGTAATAGCCATGATTGTATTATCCTGCGACTTGAAGCATTGGAGAGTTCTCAACGAGTGTGTTGATGTTTTAAAAGGGCAATCATTTAAAAGGCAAAGCCAGGTTACTTTTGCCTTTTAAATGTTTGCCTGTTTATAACATTGGTCAGACTCACAGGGAATTCATCAATGCATGTAAGTTGCAGGCAATTACATATACCCCATAGTCAGCAATGTCAAGTTATGGAACAGACGTGTCAGTGGCAAATGTCGGCAGGTGAAGACACTTTCACCCGTGTCATAAGAAATTGTCCCTAAGCTCCTGGTGTTAACGATATGTGCCTTGTAATTTCTGTCCTTGTAAATGTCCCTGTTTTTCAATACATACAAACTGTACATTACAATTCCTCATGTTCTTGTATGTTAGAAACAATTATTATAACTACTGTATTGTATTCTTCCTTGAGGAAAGAGATTTGGGAGTAATTTTACTAAAGGTCGGTTTTGATGTCTAATAAATCTATATTTACTAACCTTCGGGTATCAGCTTCCATTGAAACCCAACAGTGATGTCAGTCGTTTTTTGCTGCTCTAAATGCTGTCGGTTTTAATCTTTCAGTTAAAAACGACGGCAATTAAAATTTAAAATACAAACACTACGGCAAAACCACCCAAAACAGAAGCACTGCACAGATCTGTATGATCTGTGCCGGCTTCGTTAAAGTAAACTGTCAAGAAACAGTTAAAATAAGAAAAAATGTGTGGTGTCCCCCCAAATCAGTAACCAGTCCCAGACCTCTCAGCCTGGGCTGGTATAAGAAAATAGTGGGAAAAAATGGCATGGGGTCCCCCTATTTTCCTATAACAAGCACCGGACTGAACCAGCTGAGGTCCCCCATCTAGAGGAATTATCAGCATTAGCCCCACACTTACCTCCACCAGGGGTGCTTTTCTCTCCACCCCTAGTGGCGGTGGGAGTGGGGTTAATAGTAATAAAAAGGTAAATAATATTGTTTGTTACGGGTGGGCTACAAGTCCCAGGCATTTAGCCCTGGCATGATAACACTTGTGGAACAACAAGTGCTAGCATGCCCGGACATTAAGGGTCTGGGGGGGCCCTATAGTCCACCCTTAAAGAAAATATTAAAAGAACCACAGGACACACACCAAATTATTTTTATTGAAAGAAAAAATCATACTTACCAAACCCTTGGGTGGCCTCCTCTTCGGTCCATGTAGGCATCCATAGGTCTTCGGAAAAATTTAAACCCGATCCCTATGGACAGTAATGTATATACTGTACATTGCAAACCCAAAATGTACATTAAATGGGGAAGTGCTGATTGGCTGAGAGCGGACGGTTGCTATGGCAGTGTCCACTTTCAGCCAATCAGTGCTTCCCCAGTGCTGGTAATTCACTGATAGGGGGGACCCCATTTTATTTTTGGCCCACTTTCCAAGATATTCCAGCCCTGTGCTGTACAGTTTGGGGACGCATCAGAGCACTTCTTACACAGATTCAGACTCATTCGCACACAGATATACAAATGTTGCACATCAAATTGATCAGTGTAATCTAGCAAAGTAGTTTTGTTGTTTTATTCATGCAAAGAAGATGCACATTTTGAGCAAGAAAGACATTGGCGCGGCCGAGTCGCCCAGGACCTGGCATGCTGAGAGGGACTAAGCCACGACTTGAGCATCAGTGTATGAGAAAACCTCTGTAAATACATGTGCTTAGCTCAGACCAGCTTGATGTGGATGCAGACATACTGTGTGAATTTGTCCTGATGCAGAGCCGAGATTCAAAAAATGGCTGCGGAAACAGAAAACGGATATCTCTGTGGGAAGTGGACATTCATGCTCAAGCCCTCAGTCTCCTGGTGCAGGAGGTGGCGCGGCACTATTTTGCCCTTCCAGAAATCATCCTTACTACTACTCATTTTATCAGGTTCACTTTCCTTGTCAAGCCCATGCAGCAGATCATATCACAATGCCTGGGTCACCCTGCCCCCACTCCGTCATCACTGCAGACCTCTTTGTTTGCAGCATTTTAATATGTAGATCATAAGCCTGATTCTGAGTCACGCACAAGGTCGAATGTGGCCACATCTACTGAATTTTTGTGCTGCAGTGAACATATGCATCTTTTACGCATCTCTGAGCGCTTCTAAGTCAAATACATCTTACCCATTTCTCTCCATTCCTGAGAGAGTGGCAACTGGGGCATATGAGCGTAAGAGAACCATCACATGGGCATGTCATGTGTGCGTAGCCAGTGTTAAACCATATTCATGCATATTCCGCTGGGGCACCTATTTCGTGTCGCTTGCACCCAGCATAGGGTAGGTGTAAGTGGCAATAATGCTGACGATGACTGCTCTAGCGGACAGAGTGCTGGGGTCATTGCAGTTGCAGTGATTGAGGCGGATACTCACATTAGACTTCCATTTGTATGCGACTTAAAATCATGCACAATAAGTGCATAAAATAAAATAAGTGGCATAGGAGGGAATACAGTTCCATGTGATGTGCCGTTCTGGAATGGTACACCATGCCCGGTGGCACATCGCTTTGAATTGAATTCCCATTGATAGAGAAGAGCAGAGGGCATAGGACTGAGCTACTCTAGAGGAAGCAGATCAGAGTTGGACCCCAGATAACAAGGAGCAGTTTGATGAGAATTGGCTAGGATGAGAATTGAAGACCTAGAGAATGTATCATTTGTATGACACATAAGTAGTCAACAGCCATCCAAGTAGCTTCATGATGGAACTTTATAAAGTGTCTTTAATGCTGCATAGAGACCGAGCTAGCTGTGCTGCACAAACAGATAATGTGCATTGAGGAGCACGTATTGGCAAAGCCAAGTCACATAGCAGCATTGAGAATGTCATTAAGATCTGTGGATACCGGTTAGATCACAACCATCTCAGCTCCTGGTATTTCCTAACAAGGGAACATTTGTGTATGCAATGTCTTCCTATAACCTTTATTACTGACACAGTACAAATCAAAACCTATCTCTTCCCCACCTATCTCTTCTTTACTTTCTTAAATTACTCCGTTAATAGCTGTCATTATTTTCAGAAGTGAAACCTTTTCTCTTCTAAACCCATTATCTGCTTATCTGCTAATTTCCTCTAAAAAGCTATTAAAGTAAAAAAGTAATTCCACATACATCAGCAATCCGCCTTTCACACTTCATACAGTGCAGGAGGAATGTGCATCCCAGGAAGTTCAATCTTTTTATATTATGATATTGAAAATATAAATATGCCAGTGCACTAAGATGCAATCACATTGCTTCATTCTATAAAGATATACATTTCAGCTAAAACTTTGTCATTTGCTACTTTTTTAAAGAAAAAAATTCAAATGTTTTACTGAGTAGAATCGTTGGTAATATGCAAATGCCATAGGTTCAACCTTCCCCTTCTGTACTTACGTACTCCGGACAGTGCAAGCCCTAGGACACCCACTTTCGATGCACATGGACGGTGCTAGTCTGCTGGTGGTTCTGAACACTCCAACACTGATGCACAATCGCATGCACCATCGACCCTTGCTCTAGCAAGTGAACCATGTTTGGTAAGGAGAACTGGCCTATGTCTTAGAGCCTGGTGATTAGGGAACTCATTTACTTTACAACACAATGTATTTTTACTAGAGATGAGTGGTTTGGTTTCCTTGGAAAGAAAACACATCCAAACTTAGGGGATCAGAGTAATTCAAAGTCTCCGCTCGGGTCTTCCAAAATGAGGCAAAATTTAATCTTCCCAGCATTGGATCTCATCTGTTCTGGATTGCATATAAAAGGCCCTCCCATGTGATTGGGAACCATTTCACACAGGAAAGCAAAGGGAGAGGGTGTGGGACTGTGGATTGGAGCACTGCTGCACCCCAAGAAGATCCAGTGTAAGTGACGTTGTGTGCCTGGTGTCCTCCCATCATCTGCACCTGAAAACAATTTTCACAAACGAGACCTGTTCCTTCTAGTGCATGAAAACAATTGGCAGTGTTTGTGTTTACAAAAATTACTTAAAAATAAAATTGCAGTCTTTTTTTTTCCAGTTTAAGCGGTGGTGTGTGGTGCTCCCCCCTCACTCCCCATCAACATCTGCACCCCAAAACAGTTCTCAAGTCTAAAAAAATAAATTCTTGGCTGGTGTAATAAAAAAACTTGGATCCATCAGTAGAAGAGCAGGAGCAGCAACCCAGTACTAGTGCTGCATCTGCTGCCAGTCATAGTACTTAAACATCTGCTGAAGGTGCTCGATTAAATTGATCCAACTAACCTTCATTTTGAAAACATTTGTACTTTAGTATAAAATTTAGCTGTCATTTTGATACATGAAATTGACAACGAAAAGACACAAGACAAAAGCTTATTTTGCTTTTTAATCCTACTTGTGAAATATGTCCTTAAAAGAAATCCTTATTAAAAGAAATGCCTGAAAATGGCACGTTTTCAGTGCTCAAATGTATTCACAGATAATTAATCAATCAATCAATGCTTTACCTGGCTTCCATTAAATAGTACTCCACCTCCATTTACCTGTGCTGACCTCAGGCCTCTGATCTAGTTCTTGATTTCTGAAAACATTCTATAGCATTGTATAGCTTAAATTAAACTGCCATTCTGTCTGCCATTACAATACCACTATGTTTCCTAGATGTGCTATATTCTATTTTAAATTGCCATGTGTTAGTGCCACTGTTCTGTCACTTAGTTAAGCCAGACAGCTCACTGCAACCTTTGGTCAATACAGTGAAAATAATATTGTGAGCTGTGGGGTGGTCAAAAATTTATAGGGAATTAATTGAAATTAATGTTATTGAAGTTAATTATACTGTAGGAACAAAACCAGGCTTAAATTACATGATTTTAGATGTTTTTATCAATTTAAAAAAAAAAATTCAGATCAAATACCAAAACACTTGAGGGTGGTTTTGGTAAAACCAAAACCTTTGAGGGTGGTTTTGGCAAAGTCAAAACATGGGAGTCTGTGCACAACTTAATATTTTAACCATATAGTTTAGCCAAACAAAATTTATACAAGACATGTTACAAAAGAGGCATTATGCAATCTCCATCGTGCATATTTACTTGCACTACTCAGTTTCCTTATTGAGACATCATCCAACTGAGGACGATACGATGATGACAACAAATCCAAATATTATATACATGCACATATCATTATTAAGACAGTTAATTACTGGATCCATGGTATCCATTTCTATTCCATATCTTATTATTGTCACCATATAAGGGGGAATTCAATTAGCCATGATAATCCATTTACACAGTTTAATGCAGGTAAATGTAACTTACAGTACTGTAACACTGCTGGGCGCAAATAATTTGCTATTCAATCAGCCACACAAGTTAACCCGCGTTAACTCTCCAGAGGATTTAACGCGGATTTCTGTTTGCAGGCCCTGAGCAGGTGAAAAGTTGGGGAAAATCCCTATTTTAAGGTAAAATGTTTTAAGGTATTGATTAATTAAGCACTTAAAAGTTTTTAATTAGCTTAATTTGGCCAATAAGGACATGTCATTCTTGGGAATATATTCTGCAAAATGCAGAATAATGGGTTAAAAGATGTGGGACAGGTATATGGGAGTGCTATATTTATTATACATGTGTTTTTAAGCGTTGCAGGTTAGGTTACAGGGTTTTTAAGTTTTTTGCAAGTGGTTAAAATGACACAAAAAAAATACATTTACAAGGCATTTATATGCACACAAATTGATCTAGAACATTCATTTGCTAATAAAAACTACTTGCTTTCTATTAGAGCTATGCAGCTTGGTTCTCCAGAAATCAGAATCCACCCGAATTTAGTGAATCCGGACAGATCTGAGTCGCGGTACTAATCTCCTGAGGTGATCCAGATAAATCCGAGTCAAGGTTCTGATCTTCCAGCAGTTTGGAATTCGGATTTTAAATCCGAATATCAGGTTTTGGATTGTAGAAATTACATGAATTTTAATAAAGACTTTTTAGGATTTAAAAAAAAAAATATTCAGGTCCAAAACCAAAACACTTGGGGGTGGTTTTGCAAAACCAAGATACTTGGGGGTGATTTTGCAAAACCAAGACACAAAGATAAATTCAGATCCAAAACCAAAACCCAGGGGTCAGCGCACAACTCTACTTTCAAAAATGTTTTTATTGAACTTCTTAAAATAAAGAAAATAAAATCAGAGTCAGTACTGTAGTTATCAATGACAATGGACCAAAGAAAGGTGTATAACCATAGAAACAGACATATGGTATGATGAATCATAGGCAGGGGATAAGAGGGTAGCCATATACATATGAAAAATAGTAGTCCATGTTCTTAGTAAGTTGAGACAAAGATATACATGTAAAATAGGTATAATATCATATCAAGAAACTTTCTAAATTTTTCAATATATCCAAAACTAGACGGTACAATGAGCCCACATCTCTACTTTCTATTATTATTTTTTCACTGTTATTAAAAAACGCAATATTCAGCCACATGACATAATTTAAGATACTTTGCTTTTGGCCACTAACAGACATCCATACTGTTATGTAAAATTAGTTTGCTCTTTTTTGGGGTACAGGCTTATTTCCCCATTTTACCCCACAGTTAATGGGGGTATTACCTGCCAGAATTACTGCACGGCTGCTGGGATAAGCCTTTTCAAACTGAATTGTGCATTAAGCGGGTTCACGCATAAAGCAGAATTACGCGTGCTACAGTATGCGCGTTACGTCAAGCCGCGGTAAACAAAGTATGTTCTAAACTGTTAGAAAAACAACTTATTTGAGAAAGTAATTTTTAATTTCAGTTTTTTATATGTTGCTGCTTACAATAGAATATTCTAAATGATAATGAAATAAACATTTCCCAGCATTTATATAACCAAAGTAATACATGTGCAATACATGCTTTAACCAAAATATACTTTAAAATATATATCTTCAAAAAAATTATTAAAAAATGTGAGATGATTATGCTATTTGCAAATAATACAATGACCACGTTATTAGCATCCTATCTCTAAACAACCGCTTCTCCTTGTTGCTCCCTGAAGAAGCCATATTTTTTTATATCCAAATTATATTCTTCTATTTAGAAACTGTTAATAAAATTACCCACTGCTATAATTTTTTACCTACAATAATTTTGCTTAATTATTTAAATTTAAACTGATCAACAATAGTTATGTTTTGTTATTTAAATGTATCCAATTGTCTTCATCCAAACCTAAATGCAATAAGGAATATTTAACACAATTTAATTGAATTGTATCTAATTATTTGGGGACAACATAGAAAAGATAGTAGCAGGACTCATAGTGATGTTATTAATACATATAGGCTATACAAATAAAAAATCACATTTGCTCTCATTATTTGCTTTGTTTGTAATAAGTATTTTTGTCCTCAGGTTTCTACGTGGAAACCAGATCAGATTGGTGACAGAAAACATCTTTTCATCCTTGCGGAGTTTAGCAGAAATGTAAGACATTTACTGGAAATAAGTTGCATAAAATGTATGTAACCTACATGTATTGTCATATGTAATAAAATATAGAAGACTGAGCATATTTTGGGCCTGATTCAGGGTTGCTGGCAATTACAAATGCAGAGGGATCTCACAGTTTTTAGCAAACTGTACGTGAGACGTGACCCGCACACACAGAGGCATTACGAGAGATTCTAAGTCAGCCTCTTCTGTATGGTGGAATGGGAGAGAATGGGTGAGACTGGAGTGTTCGGATGTAGATCAAGCGTCCCATGGACCTTTAGACATAGTTGGTGGCTATTCAGAGGTGAGCGTATGCAGAGATGCATCGGATTTCAGTTGGATCTCCTGCAAAGATGGGGTTGGTGCAAATGCAGATGACAGCAATCATGGCTGCTTTCGAACACTGGGGGCTGGAAACAGTTCAGGCACATAGATTACGTGCAATTTATAATCAAGCCTCTTATGTCTACCTCCCCATGCAGACTGTCATTCACAATTAAAGTTTACATGCATAAAGTACTTATATTGTATAAGTTTTGTGTGTCAGCTGTCTAAAATGAGAATGTTTTTTTTTTTTTTTTAAATTCCCATTTTTCACCACTGTTGGTCAATTAATATTTTTATTAATAACATGGGATTCTCTTTCCTGGAGTCTACAGCTGTTAACTATCAGTAAATGTACATATCTGTCCTTATTCACCTGCTGTAGGTTTTTTTTGCATCATACAGTGTGAGATGCGTAGCATGACTTACAGTAGATGCCACGCCGTGGATAGCTAGTTACGGACATGCACATTTTAGCATCATTTTTTGTACCGCATAGACTTTTCATCACCGCAGCCGCACACCAACATACTTATAGTGTACTGAGGGCCTGATTCAGACCTGCTCGCTAAGATGCATACTCTCGCTGCTGCCAATGGTATGCAATGTGTATGCATTGTGCGCATGTGCATACCTTAGCGAAAGTTCACAATGTATTCGCTCGCTGCGCATAGAGAAGCCCAACAGAGTAAGTGACAGGGGAAGCCATTTGTAGGTGGTAACAGGGGCTGGCCATTAAAAAGGGGGAGTGGAGGTGCAAACGCAGGCGTGCCCGAGCATCTCAACGGCGTATTAGAGGTGTGCATAATTATAGGACAGCATCATAGTACACGTCACCTGGCTTGTTTTTACACTGAAGTGATAACAGTGCTTGCGGCAGGGTATGGTCAACCTCAAGCGCTGCGATAGCATCTGATGTTACCCGATGTAACGATGGTTGCATACACTTCCTGGACATGACGTGCACAAGTGGGCATCTTAAAACAGGCTGGTCGATGTCTGCATACACTATGTAATCGCTTTCTAAGAAATATGCATTGCGGTGCGGTAGCACAGCCTACGCAATTTGCATACACATCGTGCGAGCGATCGCATCTAGCGAGCGGCTCTGAATCTAGCCCTGAGGACTTAAGATTTGCAATTTTCTCGCAATTCTGGTATTTCGCATGATGCCGCGTGGCAAGATGCATGGTGCGACTCAGTCAAATCAGCCCCTGGTCTCTTGCTCTTATTTTGAGATTAGAATCTTCTTTACACAGCTATAGCGCACAAATTCACTAGGTGGTGTACAGCATACTTGTGCTTTCATCGTATTAGCAGTGCAAAAAAGATGCAAATTCAGTCAATTATTCAACAAACAAGACACGTGGCGCGACTTAGCAGCATTTTTCAGGATAGGTGTATGTGGACACATCTGTACTGAAAGTTAAAAACATTATCAAATGTTTACTCACCAGTAGGAACCGATTCCCTAAATATCAGACCCCCTATTTATACAATAGCAATACAGATAGAAATTTATCAAAACTATATCTTAGATTTAAGGTGCGTACACACTGGGCGATAAAGTGGACGACTGAACGATAACGATATCGTTGTCGTTCAGTCGTCCACTTTATCGTCCATTTTTAAGCCCAAAAAGATGAACGATGACGACGACGCGCGTTCCCGCGGGTCATTCGTCATCATCGTTCATCGGGCTGACATGCAGGCCAACCTGACGATCTCGTCACGGTTGCTGCATGTCAGGGAATGGGGGAGAGAGCCCGGCGCTGAACGATATCGTTAATGATATCGTTCAGCGGCTGTGCTCAATGTCATGAACGACATTGAGCACAGCCTGCCGGGGACACACTACACGATATCGCTCAGGGAGCATATCGTGTAGTGTGTATGCACCTTAAGAGTGAATATCTTAATTTCAAACTTTGAGTCCTTTTCATGTACGGTAAAAATTATTTCTGCTTTCAATTCTGACATCAAGTTTGTAAAGAATTTAGCTTTCAGTAAAAATGCGGAACATTGGCAGTAAAGCTGGTAAACCTGCTGGAGCCCGTGTTGTTTGCTCAATGCAGTAGATAAACTATAATAACCGTCAGCTTCAGTAAATACCTATGGCATGAATGCTGATCTATGAGTGCACAAATTCAGAATCATTCCATTGGCAGCACTGGAGTTTACTTAGCAGCACCAAATATATTGTATTGATTAATAAAGGTACATTTTAATTATTTGTCTTTTTAAGTATAAATTTAACCCCTCATATGTAATTGAGTAGGTAAACATTATTTTCATAGTAGGTTGAGAATAATTTGTACTAAACTATATTTTGTTTATTTCATTAGAGATTTATCAAACAATTTAATCACAGAAGTGCCACTCTCCAGCTTTAAAGAGCTTAAACATTTGCAAAGACTGTAAGTAAAGAAAAACATTTTTTTTCTTATTTACAATTACATTTTAATGTATGATGTTATTTTGGTATACTACATTACATTTTAATTTAAATTTAATTTTTTTTAAATGGTTGAGTACATTTACTTTTATGTATTAGTAGAAATAGTAGTAATAGTAGAAGTATATTGGTAATTTTATTAGTTGAATCTCTGTGATGTCTTTTGATGGTCTTTGAAACAACCTTAAGCTGGGTACATACTATAAAATATATTGTCCAATATATTGAACCAATATGGATTGGAATAATATATTGTACTCATTATATAGGGAGTACGCCCAAACCATTATTTGCCAGTGATCTACACGAGGATTTCATAGTTTGTACAGTAGAAACTATTAAATTATTAAACTGGCTTAAATCATCTGTATTCTGGTGAAAATAGTAAATTAACAAGGTGAAAATGTCAAAATATTTTTTTCTACTCATGTATATTTCTTCCATTACCTGATTAAATAATAAAAAAAAATAATTTTCTAATTTTTATGTTTGACATGTACTAGAACTACAATATACTGGAATAACATCATGTGTCCTTCGTTTATGTGTAACTGTTTGTTAGAGTGCTTGGTCAAGTTTTGTGCCAGATTCTCTATAATTGTGTTTCTTTGTCTCTTTATACAGTACTCTCAGTTATAATCCGCTATCACTCCATACTGATCAGTTTGAAACACTGCCACATCTCCAATCATTGTAAGTATACATCTGCAGATATATAACTTGTTTTTCATTTATACTGAACAGGTTTGGAACCCATGTAGTCCCAGTATAATGAACACGGTCCCTAAGACACTGCACATTATATGAAGTACATTATTTGAAAACAATCTTTCATTTAATAAAACACTCCCCAGGTTTCAGTGAAAGCTGATAATATTTAGGAGTAGGGTTGACCACTATGGCAGTGACATCACTAGGGGGTGTGGAGGGTGCGCTATGCATCGGGTGTCACCATCCAAAGGAGTGACACTGAAATGCTGACTGCTGCTCAAGGGGGGGTGCACTGTGGCGTTACTGTGCAGTGCCCAGCTCTCGGTCACCGAATAGGAGACAGCAGTGCATGGAGAGTCTTTGTGGACAGCCTAGCATCTCCGGGAATGCTGGGCACCCTTCCTCCCCCCCCAAAGTGTTGAAATTGTGAGTGTCTCACTAGGTCACGTCTCCGATGCACACTAAATTCACTAACCCCAGCGATGTCGCTGGTGGAAACCAGCACAGTCTGTCTAGCAGTGGTGCTGGTTGCTGATTGAGTGGGTGGGGTTTTATTATTGGCTTCTCATTTTATTTATAACAAAAGTGCCAGCCCTTGTGAAATAGACTGAGGTTTCCCACATATTTCAATTGGCTTACTCATTTAATCCACTAAGACTATAAAATACACCTGAAGGAAATTAACTTATTATAAAAACCATTGCCAACCAAAGTATATTATGAAATAGACAGATTTGCTGAAAAACTAGAGTGTTACAGGACATTATTATACACTGTATCACCTCCTGGCATACTCAGGAGACAAGCAGCAAACTCCCCATTATTGCCTTTCATTTTCAAATAAAATTATTTAAAAAAAAAAAAGAAAGTTGTTGGTTAGAGTTAGGGTGTCACATAGATTATGGTAAGGCTAACCTAAAGTTACCTCCAAACCTACCATAGCCCTAACACCCCGAGCCACAAGTCAATCCTTTAAAGCAAATCATTTTTTATTAAAAATAAAAATTAACAGCCAGCTATGCTTTGTGCAAGGCCTGTCTCCTGAGTATTTTCATATTCTTATTATTCGTCATTGTCTTGTTTTTGATAGAATATGTCTATTTCATACCATTGTATC